>OZ012684.1:26019428-26195198 GCA_963942565.1 Maea johnstoni
GTATCAGTTAACCCTTCTAATGCTGAGGCTACTTTCATCCAAAGCACAGGGACGCAAATATTTTTGAAAACTATCGAAGCCCTGTCATGTTGGTATTCATTGGAAAGCTCTCGCCAAATACTTTCATATGAGAACCCATTTGCCAGGGTTTCGGTCATTTTTCAGGTTTTTTGCATCATTTTGTATTGGCCAAATTAGCCACCAGCAGCATAAGGGTTAATATCTTGGAAAGAAATGTCTTCATCAAAGAATGATGTAATGCATTAATTCATCTTATTTTCAATCTAATTCATTGTTTTATTGCTTTCATTACTTCATTTAAAGGTAATTACAAATTGACAATTTTGTATTTAAGCGTCAACATTAAGCTCCTTTGATGTATTACCACCAATTCAGTACTGTGAACACTAAAATTGTTTCCATTCTCTCATGATCCGTTTTTGAAAACATCTAAGATGTGAGGAACTAATGTGAAGCCTCTTACGCCAATTCCAATGTATCTGCATCACTGTGTAAGATATTCTTGTATAAATCATAGCTCAAATATTTACTTACCTCCCCCCCAGCAGTCAATATGCTATTATAAGACACACTTGTAACAGAGACAATAGCGGCCATTTCCTCAACTCTATTAAACCTTAACCCATTAACACTCAGAGCAGCCAAAAGAGGCCTGACGATTTTGGAAATATTTCACTTACAAACACATTTTCTTGAAAACATTTGAAGGAGACGTGTTGATCACAAGCCAGACAAGAACTCTCCTCCAAATATTTTGTGAATTTTAGCTTTATTCAAAAGATATTTTCAAAAGTATGAGAGTAGCAGACGATACTTAGATAAACTCTAAGTGTGAATGGGTTAACTCATTTACAACAGGAGAGCACAGGTTGTCTGACAAATTCAAAAGTAACTCATCAACAAGAACGAAAGCTGGGAATTTTTTTGTAAATTCTTGAATTGGACAAGAATTTACGGCTACTTTCAGTCAAATAGTTTTCACAACAGTGCGTTTTTCTCAAGATTTGTCTGCGGTTGTCTTATTTTCTATATGTGAATAGGTTAAATTAAGCATGCCTCTAGAGTCTAGCTGCCTGTAGCTTACAGGTTTAACTTAACGCTGTGACCTTAATGGGATTGGTTTCCTTATTTCAGCAATTAACATGAAGAAATGGTACCCATGGTGGCCGTTCAAGCATCAGGATTGAACCTAATAGTGGAGATGCAAATGATCAAAACATGGAATTTTAGCCTTAAAGGGAAAGAACAATGTAACATTGCTCTCAACTGCTCTCAAACATAGTTTTATAGGAGAGCATGTAAAAGCTTAATGTAGTATAGATGTGAGGGCGTGAGTCATCCAAACTTGACATTAGTGGTGGGAAGGGCAAAAATTCGGGAGTTGGGATTAATAGGATGTTCTACCCGCGCTCACTCCTAATAGATGGCGCTTCACGCGCGCGGACCACCCGTGCCTGGTAGAGTACAGCTAGTTATGGTGGCCCTGTGTGTGTGTGTGTGTGAGCATTTGTGTGAGTGTGTGTGTGACATATGATAGCAAGCGAACACCTTCAAAACCACACGTGTACCTCTTTGCATGTAAAAACATTGGTTTTAGAAAGGGAGATGAGCTCGTGATAGCGATTTTATGCATCCCGCTTTGACCATAGGCGCATTACACCCTGGTTTAGTCCAGACATAAACCCTTCATATTTTCTCATTTATGATATCATATGGAAGGTAGGGTTTAGTTCCAGCTACTATAAAGTATGTTAGCAGCTTTCTGACCAAAAAATAAGTCGGAAGCATTTTGCTATAATCTGGGCACATACAAACAACTTGGAAACGTATTTTTCCTCTTTTCAATCTATGTATTGCCGTCATAAATAAGTCAGTGCGCCGTTTAATTGGACTATGTCAGACTCTTTTCAACCCCAGCCGGTGATCGATCGAGAAAGTTGTAAATGTCCAGAATAAAGTTTTTGTAAAGCCGGAATCATTTACAGAACGGTTTTGATTTGAAATTTTGAGTAGCGCAAATGCAACAAGTATATTAATAACCTAAATAGTACGTATTGTTTCTATTTCGAAATATCCAGAATATTTGCTGGAACTAGGCATACACTATGATAGTTAAATGACACTTTAAGGACCAAGAAGCCTAGCATTGGTTCTGGTTATGGGTTTTATGCCAAACCATCTCGGCTAACATAAAATTAGAGGATGGCATTGAACCTTATATGTGCAACACAGAACATCCACAATCGTTGCATATAGTAAGGTTCAATATTATTGAAGTATGAACCCTGGTTCAGTACCGAAACCCTAGCACCCTTTTATTGATTTCTGGTGTTTATATATAGCGGGACTAGGGTTTAGTGTCGTCTCCCATAAACTATATCAGCGGCTTAGACGAAGAAAATATAGATATGTAGCAAGAAACTAATTTCTATATGCGCTATAGTGAAGGGTTGGACACAACAGGGGTTTCTGATCTGGCATCAGGGTGAGGTTACGAGGAAACAAGGACCAATCAAGGCTCTCGTATCATTTACATTACAGATAAACCTGTGCGCCAGCATCATCTGAGTATGCGTAGAGGTCGACTTTTAGACTATTGGTTGAGGCTAGCCTGTTCAGGTTGACCGGCTGGTATCATATCCACTTGTTTTTATTGATCTAAGGTCAGTAGGCTTCCGACCAAAACCAAGCCCTAAGCATTTTGCTATGCTCCGGACACGTACCAAGGGTTGGGAAACGTATTTCCCCTCTTTTCAGTCACTGACCGCTAGGTATATGTATTGCTGTCATTAATTAATGACAGCCCGATTCAATAAGACTAAATCAGACTCTTTTCACCTCCAAACCAGCGATTGAGTTGGATATGTTGTAAATGTCCACCGTATTGATTTTGTAAAAGCCGGAAATATTTACGGAAAGGATGTAATTCGAAAATTACGGAAAGGATGTAATTTGAAAATCACAATTTAAGAACCTTACATGTACAACATAGGACATCCGCAATACGATATCGTTGCATATAGTAAGGTTCAATATTATTAAACTAATCACGCCCATACATCCATAAAACTAAATTATAGCCTATGCGACACACGGTTGTTGACGTACGTATTATTCATGTATGTATGCATGAACACACACACACACACATATATGTATATACATATATATATATATATACTAGTATATATATATATATATATATATATATATATATATATATATATATATATATATATATATATATATATATATATATATATATACATACATACATACACACATATGTGTGTGTGTGTGTGTCTGTGCCTCTATGTCCGTACTGACTGTTTCAAAAGTGATAGTTTAATAATCGATCATACGATTTCATTATTAGAGTCAGTAGTTGGGGCACCACTATATATTTATGTATATCAAAAATGTTAGAATATCCTTACTTGGTTTTGAATTATTTCTCATCCCTTAATGAAATGTGTTTACCACTTTGGCGCCACCTATATGGACGGCATGACTGGTGACCCTTTTTTATTCTAGATATTGGACCTGGCAGGCAATGAAAGCTAACACAAGGTTTGAGAAAAATCTAACGGTGATGTGTTTTAACCCTTTCTCTGCTGAGACTATTTCGTTTTGAAAACCATCTTAACCCTGCCATGTTGGTGTTCATTGGATATCTCTGACTCGTGTGTACTCTCAGATGAGTACCAATGTGCCAGGGTTTCAGTCATTTTCACATCACCTTGTATTGGCTAAATTATCCACCAGCAGCATAACGGTTTAATGAACTTTCAATTTTAGACATGAAATACGCACATTTAGTGGCACTTTGGTGTCACCTATACGGACCCCCTTTTGAGATTTTCAAAGGAGATCTGACAATGAGAGCTTATGCGAAGTTTAATGGGTTTCTAACTATTGAGTATTTTTAAATGGACTTATAGTTAAGATGTCACTGTCACCTTGTCGAATACCCTACTACAGTATGCCTTTAACAGGAATTTCTAATGATTTCTCTAAACCAGCAGTCAAACGCGCCGTCCAGTAGTCTTAGATGAATAAAAGCAATTTATGAATATTATTTCAAGATAGTGGTGAAAGTGAATCGCGCGTAAAAAGTTTTTAATAAGCGACTATTACACGCATGGTTTGAAGGCATCAATTTGCCGTATGTATGTGACTGCCAGGCAGAGCGCACGCGGGCTGACCCACTTTGGTCCGCATCCGCTCGAAGCGCTGCTACGCGGAATAGTTCCTAGAACATCCTATTGGCACCCTTAAATTTTTGCAATATAATACAATATTGATATTTCCTTAATGACACGATACTTTAATGATATCTTTAATGATACTGCGTCCCTCCCAGGGACCTAACTTTGTTTATATTTAACACTGTCAGCAATCAGTGGCAATAACTATTGCTTATGTTGTATAATTGTCCTTGATGAGGAGGTTTGTATTGCGGGATGTGAGATATGAGGTCACTTGGTGCAGGATATTAGTGAGGTGAAGGGACCTTGGATTATTGGGTGTGTCACATTTTCCAAGTTAGTTCCAGGTTCAATACACAAGGTCTTGTTGCACCTCCTTCAAGGAAGCATATTGTACTAGAAGATTCACCTTTATGTACCACAGCTGTTCCTCTCATTATCGACAATACTAGACGCAAAGACTTTACACTGACTAAGCATATGTTTATACTTACTAAGCATTATCCAGCTTGATTTGGAAGAATACTAGGGGTTTAGGGGAAGGAGTTAGATTTCTTGAATAATTCACCAGCATGACTCATGATCATTCAGATGAAGCTAAACAGTGCATTTGGCATGCTGAAAAGGTTGGAAAATCAAATTAGTTTCCATTAGGTTATAAAAGGTTTTTTTCATAACAGTTAATAACTAAATCACTGATATGGCAATGTGTAAGTCTTGTTATTGTAAACATTGTGCAACATAGGAAGTTGAACTCCCAGACCACCTTCCCCCCTCCCACCCGGACTGCAGTTAATGCACAAAGGGCTTATATATACTTATAGAGCCAGCATAGTAGGAGTGGGTGTGCAGATAGCATTGTAACCAAGTTAAGTGCTCTGTTAAGTCTGGTAATGCAGAATGATGGATGCTGGATTAAACCTGGGGAGAACAATGAAGAAGAAAACCAGGAAAGGGCAAGGGGCAGCAGCTATTATCGCTCTGAGCCGCCCACCCGGCCGCCTGTCAGTCTCAGACCCCGGCACTGGGGCTAAGGCAGGTGCTCTTCAAACCCAGGAAATCACACAAACATGAAACTTTAATCTTGTCTATAATGGCTTCGTTTGGCCAAGCGGAAGACTGATAAAACTTGATCTGATAATGTAAGGTCTAGGCCAAGAAAGGATGGGACTTAATTGTTCCTCTGGCGTGCTTTGTCTCAAAACTTCGGAGAAACCAAGCTGGTTGTTTGATTTTATTCTTGGTCCCATATATCTATTAAATCTCATCCCAATTCTTAAATTGATAAACACATTTATGGGGGAGTTAAATGAAAATTAGTGATTATTAGTGACAACAAGGGCAGTAGACATGCGTAATTATAACTGTTGAAAATATATTCCCTAGTTATACACTATAGTATGTAGGGGTATTGAATGAGAAACTAGCTTCACCTTCCCAATGCTGAGGCTACTTAAGTAGAAAGCACATGGATGCAAATATTTTTGAAAAGCATCTAAACCTTATCATGTTGGTATTCAGTATAGATAGCTCTCACTGAGTACTTTTAGATGAGGAAACACATGCCAGGGTTTCAATCATTATTAAGGTTTTTTGCATCATTTTGTATTGGCGAAAATAGCCACCACTAGCATAAGGGTTAAGTTTAGTTTTTATTTATATGTGCGTCCACTGAGGGGACAGTACCTTGAATTAAGCAGACTGCCCAGTTTAATTAAGCTGGTCACTGATTTGTGGGATAAAGCAGTGGCATTAGCATGGAACGTGACTGGCATTACTGATTAGCAGGAGAACCACTTGTTCTCCCTCTCATGTGATCTGGAACTGATCACAGAAAATATACCCATGTCTAGACTTATCAGGAGAATGGGAGATATCCGGGAAGGAACTTTATTTGCTGACACAATCAATCTGGTAATTGATCCCGCCTGGCTGACCTTTGACCCGGTTCTAATCCATTATGATTTGCCTGTAATTGTTTGTACAGGTAACAGATCTTCATCACATGAACACTGATCTTATGTGGCATTTAATTGTTGCTGCGGCTTGCTGGCTGGACCTGACACATTAAGGTGTGCATCAATCATATACCTAATAATTTTTCACTCTTAACAAAGGTGAAAAGACACTGTAAAATGTGCATCAACTATTTACCTAATAATTTTTCACTCTTAACAAAGGTGAAAAGACACTATAAAATGTACATCAATTATATACCTAGTAACTTTTCACTCTTAAAAAAGGTGAGAAGTCTGCACTGGAAAGGCAATAAATGACAGGTTTTCTTAATATTTATCGTGAATTCACACTACAAGAGGATGCTGGAAATGTTTTATGATGATACATAAATTGCACTTTATATATCCTTATAAGTCTGGTAATTGTCTGTACAGGTAGCAGATCTTTATCACAGGAACAATGATGTTATGTGGAATGTAATTGCTGCTGCTTTTCACTCTTAACAAAGGTGAAAAGTGGCAATAAATGACAGGTTTTCTTAATATTTATTGCTAATTCACACTACAAGAGGATGTTAGAAATGCTTTATGATGATACATAAATTGCACTTTATATATCTTTTTAGTAGTTCCGGTTTCAACAGCAACTACTAAACTAAGAGAATGAGTGTTTTGGGTTTCTCAACTGCTCAAAGAAATACATTAGACATGGTTATGCATATACCAAATTGACCCTTTCATTCTTGGGTCCTTCCAATTTCCTTGCTTTATCCTATGATATTCTTGGCATTCCCTCATACATTGACAATGAGGGATGCTACCTTATCTTTAACCCATCATGATGTGTAACTGATTTTCTTTCTGGTTCCGTGGACTCTTTGCAAGATGTTTTTCAGCATGAATTAAAGAACTCACATACACCTGATATTTATAGTCAATTATGGACTTTTCCACTAAATACAATAAATTGTAAGCATACATTTATAGGAGCGTAAGCCTGGTATTTTGTCAGATATCAAGGTTGACACTACCCCTTCTGGAGAAATTAAACGACACGTAGCATTGATTCTACATTAGTCCTACATTAAGTAGTACTTTTATCCTGACGGCAGCTCATTTTAACTATGGATTTCTCATTTGCACTACTTGATGGGCTACCATGGGCATGTGCTGAATTTGAAGGCAATAGAACGACCAGCTATCTTTTCAAACATAGCTGTGTGGAATTATGTGTGTTTCTAACCTCACAATCAGAGTTAATTGATCCTTTCTAGGAATGTTCCTTAGGTACCCTGGAACAGCGTTCAGAATTTGAGAGGATAGGACTACCAGATACTCTCTTGAACCTGTGTGAATTATATGCATTTCTAACCTCACAATCAGAGTTGGTCCCTCCTAGCCAATTGTTCGGGAGTTCCCATTAAGCAGCAGTGTGTCTGTAAGGTGATTTGATTTATTACCGTTCCCCAAATGGCCATATTTGATGTTATGAAGCTGTTTGTAGTGTATGAGGAGGGAGGGTTTATTATTTGTACTCCTCCACTTCCATCTCCCCACAGGACCATCTATCTCCCCCACACTCTCCCAGCTAACTAATGGCGCTGCTGCTGCTATGGGTTATGAGACCCTGAAGATTTATAGCCAACTAGTCCTTTGCGATTTCACACTAGAAGATGGGGCGATCCATCAGTCTCCACTATGTGGGTTTGTCGCCAAGATCATAAGCCAATTGATATATAGTTATTAACCCTTGTCCAGCTGAACTAGTATATTACAGAAATAGCTATTCTTAAGGAACGTCATTTCATATGCATCTACAGTATGTTTATCTTGTTTGTCACCACTTTCTGCCACATTGAGGCTAAACTGTGGCTAGAAAGATAATGATAGTGTAGGAAACTAAATTGCACGGAGAATTAATTAATCCCATGTAACAGGTTACTTTCTGAGGCGGATTTGAACCTTGGTCATTTTCCTAAAATGATACAAAAATGCAATTTTTCCTTGGAGGCCTCAGCAATTTTTGGTAAGTGCATAGAATACTAATAGATATCAACATATCTTTGAAATACTTAGGTATTTTGAAACAGATTGATTAGTTTAAAAATTTGTCAGTATTTTGTGTAGGGTTACCCTTAAGGAATGCATGTGAAATGTCTTAGTACTTCTTGGCTACAAATAGCAAGGGTGGTTTACAACTATTGCTGTTAACTTTGGACATTCTCTCCATCCATTTTATCCCTGCACGCAACTGGGGCTAAGATCAGGACAGCTTGGCTTTGTTTCAGCTGGATAAGTTTTGATCAATTCTTGGGAGCAGTCCAAGATCCCTTTCTAACTGAGAAAAGTCACCTTCCATCAGGGTATTGCATAATTGTGCACTGATCAGGGAACTCAACAGGCTTTAGGACCTTTTAGGAGTTTTTGGAGATCAATAGTTAAAACAATCCATCAAAAAATTGTTGCAGAATCTTTAAACCTTTGATTTTGATTTCTTTATTTCTAACACAAGATATTGTCTTTGTTATTGTCAAGTGTATGATGTTATGTATAATAAACTTTGGCTTTATCTCTGATAGTGCTTGTTTTTGCTCACAATAACTGTAATAAAAACATTTTCTGTATTATTGCAAATATTTAGTAATGGCAGTGCAACGGCCAATTTCATTGATTTCTAACTTTTCTGCATTGTGTTAGGGATTTCATTTTGTGGATTTGTATAGCCTGTTCTCTCTATCATCAGTAGTACATCAATATCACTGATTATTGGCAGAAACGTTTCATCTCAGATTGTCTTTGTCCTGGAGATCATTGGAATGCTGGGAATTGTCAGTTTCCTCGTGTAGCCCTCGGCCTTTCTCCACTCCTGTCCTTGATATCTGCACAAGCTCTTTGATCTGGTTATCTAGGCCAAGAGCTGTACATATGATAACACGCCCCTGGCTCAGGTACTTGTATACAATGGACATCCTCATGTGTTAGAAGAATGAAAGCCTTGCATGGCCACTGTAAAAGCTCAAAAGGTGGAGCCAATTTTATATTTTGTTTCACAAATCTGACCAAAAAGTCATCAAACCAAATTGTATATAATAGACAGCTAGATTGTAGGTTTTCTTTTTGTTTTGGTATTTTGAGGCAGATAAGAATGAAAATTCAATGGTAATTATATTGAATCTGTTTTAACCCTTTCCATGCTGAAGCTACTTTCGCCAATGGCAGAAAAAATTGCAAAACATTTTGAAAACCAAATAAACCCAGTCATGTTGGTATTCATTGGAAATCCCTTGTTGAGTACTATCAGATGAGTACCCATGTGCATGGGTTTCCGTCATTTTCAGCTTTTTTTGCATCGCTTTGTATTGACCAAATTAGCCACCAGTAGTCAAAGGGTTAACAGTGTCAGCTGAGCATGCAGCTTTATTGATCTTTCTAGATTTTGAGAGATCTGATTTCTGGAATTCTTCATTTCTTTCTCTTACTTTTTTGCCGTTTATCCATTTTCATAACTATTTCATATTAAATCAATATTATAACATAATATAATTACAACATATATCCTTTATAATCTGTAAAACATTGAAATAAGTATGTGTGGCCTTGCCCTTTTCAGGAGGAGACACTCTCCAGTAGTGTGTCCTGTAGTTGCTCACATGTGACAGGCTAAAAACTCCTGAACACACTCCGCATGGAATGCCTGTGTGAAAACGACTGCAAATTAGGCACTTATTCGGATTCGGAGCTTGTTCTTGCTGTTTTGGCAGAATGTCAATTGCGGATCAAATTTCGCTGGCCATCAGAAGGGTCTTACTGTCCATTTTGATGGGTGAGGTAGTTAGCGGCGCTATTGATGCTGAGCTGACCTAAAAGGGGGGTAGATGTAGAATGCATAAGGAGATAATAGAGCGTGTTGCCTCAGGCAATAAGGGATAACCCTTGGTTTTCTCTTGCAGAAATCATCACTGACCTTGCCTGGAGATGCACATGATTTCAAATTACCTAGAGAATAAGGGACAGACTACTTGAAAATCCATAAATTAGGAGGAACCTTTCTTAAAAGCTTGCATTTGGAAAGCTTTCTCCATTGTATCTTTATAAAAGTCACTGGGGGTAGATGCTACATTATAGTATGTTATTTTAATGTCTGCCCTGAGGACCTGTTTATTATTTTACTATAAAACCATGTGAACGAAAATGATAAAAAAGTTAATCAGTGATGAAAATCAATAACATTACTGTATAATGAAAATGAAGATAGAAACTGTTGATATCTTATTAGTTAGCATTTTTTTTTAAATATATTTTTTCATTGTTTTTAAAGTAATTTATTCTCTTTCTATCAAACTGTTATATATCAATTATATTATGAAGACTCTTGCAAATATATCACAAAAGTTAGAATGACCCAGATTTCTGAGACGGCGATATCTGTTGAGACCAATAAACATCTTAATTGGAAGCATTCCAGCATTAAAGGAATGTCATTTATAACAAAGCTAATGAATGAATTTCTTATGAGTTATGCCCAGTTTATTGTGTCTGATAACAGTAATAGGATTACTTTCATTAAAATATAGAATAAAAGTTGATGGGCTGTCTGATAAAAGAATTAAAAGATGTGATTTAATGTGGTTCACACTTAATTTGCTTTGGATGTTCTCTAGCTGCCTGTTTTACTGGAAGTGATAAATCATTTCTTTACAATGACATTGTGCAGGAAGAGAGTTTCATTCTGATATCTGGCTAAGTATCGCAAGTGAAGGTTTTACCTGGTATCTTAGTTTATGTTTGAAATTAAGGCTACCAAACATGTAATTATCTATGTATGATGTAATCTTCAGGGGATTTTGCAATGGTTTAAAGTTTCTTGCTCTTGATGAGTATTTTGAGGCAGAGTTTAGCACAAAGATACTTTTGACAAACTTTCCAATTCCAATAGTGCAAGAATAAGAAAGTCTTACTGCAGATGAAGTGACTAGATAAAAAGATGTACTGAAATATGTACCTATATCTACCAATCAAGAATCATCACTTGTAGTGGGTAACTGCGATTAATATTTTCTTTTAAATGCATGAATTGCTTTCATGCTCTGCTTCAATATTAATATTACAATCCTTACATTAATGTTATGGTAGTTCCCGGAACCAGTGTGGCTGTAAATCAGCAGCGTGCTGTTAAAGTGTACCATAAAGCTGTGAGTACAGGGCCAAATGAGTGCTCTCCACCTCACGATTACTGTGATTGATGCCGTAATGGTTCATCTATGTCGGTTTACAATTGATGTTCTGATTATTATGCAGCATGTCAATTCCCTCATTGCGCTGGATGCAGATACCGATTATCTCCCCTCGTTAGGCCACTTGTTATTGTTGCATATCAATTTGCTATTGATCTGAAAATTTATCAGACTTGTAAGAAATAATGGTATCAACTATTTCTGGAGTTTTCGGTAATATGATGCTTATATATATAATAGATTCAGTATACCATATCAATAGGGAAATGCCAATTCCCAAACCACAACAGCATTCATTAATTCTTTAAAATAGCATCTTTGTACTCCATCTACCTTAATAGGTACAGTTATACATGCATGTGATCAGTGTACTTAGACATAGCTCTATCCCTATATGTATGTATTAGCCAAGTTAGCCACCACCAGCATAAGGGCATAGAGAAATGCCAATCCCAAACCACAACAGCTTTCAATTTTTGTTTTAAATAGCATCTTTATACTTGATCTACCTTAATAGGTTCAATTTATACATGCATGCAATCAGTGCATTTAGAGATCTATAAAAGTAATGCTCCGTAGGCCCCAATATCTGTATCAGGGCAGATCATGCACTCATAGCTCTGTAATGGACACTTGTGTAGGTTCATTAAGGGTATTTGCTGAATTGCCTGTGAAGTTCACTTCGCCCACTCCATGCCCCTCACGGGGTGCTTGACCTACCCTGATTGCTACGGGCAATTAGCCCCTTGTTTCATGCAAGCAATTAGTTCATTTATTTAGTTCAATTGATATTGGGAAGTTTAGGTTTTGATCAATTTTTTTCATTTAAGTTATTGGATGTTAGCTGATGAAATGCACCAATTAGTTCATTTATTCAGTTCAATTGATATGGTGAAGTTTAGGTTTTGATCAATTTTTTTCTTTTAAGGTATTGGATTTTGGCTGATGAAATGAATGCACCAAGTTTGAACTTACCCCCATTTTTACCATTACTAACATTTTGTATCTGGCAAATGTTCAAGTAGAATATTTCCAATTCAACAAAAGGCGAATTGGTAAAAAGATATGAGGAAACACTGTTTAAGGTTCTATCATTCAATACATAAATGATCCTGTGTGTCAAAGGCTAATGCTTGACTCATGTTGTGTTAAGTAGAGAATAGAAATTGTATCTGGAGGGTTGACTTGTCAAAGAAGTCTTTTCAGCATAGTTTTATTCGTTGTATTTCTGTTCAATCGATCAATTAGCTGCTCAAGATGTTGCTTATTTCTGTTAGCAGATTGCTGTTGATTTTATTTGCTTTATTTCTGTTCGATCCACCAAAGAGCCAGTAATGATATTGCTAATTTCTGTTAGCAGATTGCTGTTGATTGAATTTGCTACATTTTTCTGTTCAATCCACCAAAGAGCCAGTCATGATATTGCTAATTTCTGTCAGGAGATTGTTGTTGATTTTATTTGCTTTATTTCTGTTTGATCCACCAGTGAGAGGGGGATCAAACCCATGATGTTGCTGATTTCTGTTAGCAGATTGCTGTTGATGCTTGCCTCTATCAGCCCATGGCCTCTGGGGAGGATCACCCCAGATAAGACGCCACCTCCAGCTCCTCATTAGGCACAAGTCCCCCTGCTTAACCCATACATGCTCACAATGGCCTGACAATTTTTGTGAAATCTTTCAGGCTAAGGCATTGTTGGAAATATATTTAAAGAAAATGTGTTAATAAGAACTATACCAACAACTCTCCTTCAAATATTTGGTGAAATCATTCTCAACTTCCAAGTAATTGTCAAAAACGTTATAGATCCAGACGATCAACTCAAGCACAAATGTTTTGAAGACGAGACATGGGAATTCTTGCGCTTTGTTCGCAGGCTTCACTTCCTCCTGATCTGGTCAGGAGGAAAGAGAGAAATCAAGTCAATTGTCTTTGGCAAATGAACAGACAGCCCGCCACTCATACACTTACTCGGCCCGCCTCTAATGAACGAACATAACTCACGCTCACTGCCTCGGCGGCTCAATAAACGTTGTCTATTGCATGCCATGTATGAAATGTACATTGATTGCAGGGAGATACAGGAAGATGGATTGTTTTGCCAGTGGGATACTTCTTTCTGCAGCGCATGGGATGAGGGCAGCAGTATGCTACTGATTGCTGAAATAGACTGTGATGTAGTAGTTACTTACGTACATCAGGGGATATTGGCACCATCGGCACAGCAGTTGCGGCAAACTTTGTTTGCATGACTCTAATCACATAAAAGGGGAGGAATTGCTCATGTAGAAGGGGGCCTGAAATATTTAGTATCTGCGCTGGTAATATGAAGTCCCCTTTGTGCTGTAAATATTGCTTTTGCATGTTGTCGGATGCTGTTTCTAGACCACAAAAGGTGCTGTTGACCTTTTCTATCCTGATTTTTATGGTCCAATATGCATCAAGTTCATAGAGTGGACTTACCCACTTTTAAGATTTTGATGTTGATTTATGTGCAAAGGGAGATAGTGTGTGTGTACTAATGTGTTGTATGTGTTTCAGAAACAGAGAGAGAGAGAGAGAGAGAGAGAGAGAGAGAGAGAGAGAGAGAGAGAGAGAGAGAGAGAGAGAGAGAGAGAGAGAGAGAGAGAGAGAGATGTAATAAAGATACGGTAGTACATGTTAGCAACTTAGCATGTGTTATGGTGTACTGATGTGTGTGAATGTGTGTGTATGTGTGTGAATAGAGAGAGAGAAAGAGAGAGAAAGAGATATGTGTAATACAGGGTCTTAGCCGATTTTCGGAAACAGGGTGTCCAAATAGAGGTTTCATAGACTTTTGCGTGTCCAAAGTGTGGTACAAAATACATACTACTAATGAGATATACCCTATACCTTTACAGATTTTGCTTTTTTAGGTCAGATACTGCTTTGTGTCTTATAAAAGTGACACTACAGCTTCTACATCTTCTATCTTCTAAGAAAAGTCATCTTCAGCAAATTCTGACATAGACTTTTGGGTGTCCAAACTGTCAAAAAACAGTGTTCTGCGTGTCCAAATGACAAGCTGGACGCATAGGCGGCTAAGCCCCTGGTGTAATATAGTGTGTGCATGTGTTCTGGTGTACTTATGTGTATATATGTGAAGCAGAGAGTATGAGAGAGAGAGAGAGAGAGAGAGAGAGAGAGAGAGAGAGAGAGAGAGAGAGAGAGAGAGAGAGAGAGAGAGAGAGAGAGAGAGAGAGATTTAACACCTGACATTTGGAACAACCTGTTGTGAAATTAATTTCCCATCAGCAATTCAGAGCACGACAAATCATCAGCATGTTCCCCAATTGCAAGTTTCCATGCCAATGATTACCAGATAGCATTGGGTCTTGCCCTGCAAGTAATTCATCACAATTAATGATTGAAATTGAATCCCCTATTTGGCGAGGAGAATTCCTAGATTAATGTCAGTGATGCATGTAGCCCTTTCAATTTGTTATGTGTCTGGAATGCAGATTAAAGCATCCATTACTGCTGGCCATAAGCAATTAGAGCATTGCATTCCTACTGCAGAGACCCGCCTTACCTGGTTAGCCTGGTAATCAAATTACCTATCAAGAATCCCAAGGGGATAAGCGTAGCATATTTGTCCAATTGGGTATTACAGCACCTGTGATTGGGGCGGTAAATCTACCTCGTTAGTGATATCAATGGTATCATAGGTGTGGTATGGGGGATCAGACGTACACATGCAGTCTCCCTGGATATAGAGGAGATTAGATTTGTCAAGGTATGTCTCACATTTAATGCTTGAGACCCATCTGAATTATTAAAACATCTGGATTGATTTCCTGTTGCAGTGTTAATTCTAGCTGGCACATAAACCCAGATGAATAAATATAAAGGCAGGTAGCTGCTATTTGAAGGACTGGTTGTAGGCTCTTGTCATATAACTTCTTATTGATGTGCCCTTGAAATAAAAAGCTGTTTTCTTCACATTTGTCATTGTTTAGATAGATGGAAAAGTTATTGCTTGGATATTTATGAAAGGTTTGGATTATGCTGTTTAAGTAAGTAATAGTGTAAACAACCTATAGGATGTAGCAGCGCAACAATATCTTACATACATTCAACCAAGCCTTCTTTTAACAAATGGTCTGGCACGGGTATACCACTGTGGCAGTAACGGGTTGATGTTTTACTTTCCAGGGTCTGACCATGGGTCGTTGGTAGACCTGTGGCAAACCTGATGTACTCCATAGAAGTAGCATCCAATCCTCATCATTACCTATCAATTGAACTATTGATTGTCTTCCTTGCATCCAACAATGGCACATCCGAATTGTTACATTGCATTGTCACATGCTCCCCATTAATATTGACTGCAGGTTATAATTTTGCCCTGGGTCATGAATAAGAATACTTTCCAGTTATAACAATATTATATAAATTCATTCCATTGCCTCCATAGTAGTTGGTTAACAAATGTAATATTTTTAACCTAGTATTGCCCTAGTCTCCTTGCAATACTGGCGTAGGATTCTCTGACAATGATATGAGGCTATCCTATGGCCACCAATAGTTTGAATAGGTCTTTAGTATACCCAACACAGTAAGCTCATTGCTTGCATTGATCACTTTGCCTATCTCATATAGGATGAAATCTTACTCTTATCATCACTGGGAGCAATTACGGCTTAGTCATGACTAGCCAGTTGCAAGTAGTGGATGAAACTGGAGTATCCAGCAAAAACCACTGCATAACCCCAAGTCACTATCTAATTCCTCGCATGCCCCTCCATGATTCAAATCTCTGCAGCGGAAGAGACAGCTAGCAGTCAATGGCAATGCCTTAGACCATTTGGCCATCGAGGCAGGCCCACACTGGGAGGATATACTCATCCTACATTAGATTCAACACAGGGGTTCTCTGTATGGGTAAATGACATGCATTGGATGATGATTTTAATTGTGCTCATTTAGTTGTTCCAGAATATGGCTGCCATAACTGTATGTACTATGTAGTATGTGGGTTACGAACCTTTGATATTTAACTGACATAGCCATTAAAGGCTACCAGTGCAATGGAATCAATATCACAATACAATGAGGGCAATCAATCTAAAGTAGTAATTATTTATATTTAAGATAATCAAATCATTAACTCATATGAATTATTTGATACTTACTTAGTCGTCAGACTAAATGTCTGCAATACATCTATATATACTTCTACCATGTTACACAGTTACCATAAATAGGCAGTGTCAAATCCATTTTCATTATAATCGATGTTGCCTATAGTATAGGTATTGCAATTGAAGGTGTGGTTTGATACCAACATGTAGATACTTATCATGATACAATGTGCACTATACTCTTCGTTATAAATTTGTATTTCTCACCTATACTCAGTAATTACATACTTGAAAGCTAGATCATATGACATGTAAGAGGACCATTGAGGTGAGCATGCTCATCAGGAATGCTAATTGGTATTAACCCCGTGACTCCCTATTTACCATTGTGGTGCACACAACAATACTAGGCCGTAATAGCTTTTACATGGCTTTATAAATTGGAAACAAACAGTCAATGGGTTAAATGGTAATGGGTGGTGTCAAATCAGCATAGTTTCATATATTCTCACATGCACTATTAAGAACAATCAAAAATATAACTTTGCTGTTACTTTGAAAAATATGTCTAACAAAATTGTTAATAGATTGTTATGATTTTGAGTGTTTAGATTTATTCTTTTTTATTCCTCAGTAAACTGCTGTATTTCTTGAAAACTTTTACCATTTATATTCATAGGTTGGTGCTCAGCATTTCAAAAGGTTAAGCATTGTTTTAAGAGGTGTTATTGCTTTAAGACAATAGTTTCTTCCCCTGGGTTATTATTCACCTTTACTATTCATTGACATTCATGTTATCCTTTAAGAGTGGGCGCATGACCTTAATGGAAATGTTCCTTATGGGCCTTCAAGGGCTTTTGTGTTTGCATGTAGTTTTTATCTAATTGAATTTCAATAAGTGTGGGAGTGTTTGTTTATATAAGAATGTGCTGCCACTATGAATATTAAAGTGCTCTGTATATGCTACACCTGAGGTTGCCTAGAGAGAAGCCTTTCCTACATTTATGACTTATGGCACATTTGTCTCCTTAATTATAATTGTCTAGCATGTTGAAATAGCTCACTACAGATGGAAGGGGATGGAAAAGCGTAGATATCACTTTTGTATATAGTATTGGAAGGAAAAGATATATTATTATTATTACAAATCAATAACTTTTCTTCAAATAACTTTTTCAGGCTTTATTACAACCTCTCTTTATCCCCACACTGTTTGAGCTTTGTCTACAAATCTTTATTCAAATGTTATACACATTAAAGCTTGATTCCCAAGTTAAAACTCAAACATTGCACTCAGGTGATTATTTTAAAGAAAAGGGACAAGATAAGTTTTAAATCTCTCTGTATTCCATACTGAGCCTCAGGGATAGCTCATGTCTCCATATACCAATAGTTCTGTTTCAATATGCCCCAGGTAGGCCCCAGGCCCCCCACTTAGAGACAGAGACACACCTGTAATTGAGAAAAACACCTGCCTGATGAGGCTCATTAGATGGCTGAGTGCACACATTAAACGCTAGCTGCTACATGGTTTTATTCCTCTTGATGTCTGTGCTCTACTGTCATTGCTGAGAACATGGATACGCCATCTTGAGGCGACATGTTTCATTAAACGCTAGCTGCTGCATAGGTTTATTCTTCTAGATGTCTGTGCTCTACTGTCATTGCTGAGAACATGGATACGCCATCTTGAGGCGACATGTTTCATTAAACGCTAGCTGCTGCATAGGTTTATTCTTCTAGATGTCTGTGCTCTACTGTCATTGCTGAGAACATGGATACGCCATCTTGAGGCGACATGTTTCATTAAACGCTTGCTGCTGCATAGGTTTATTCTTCTAGATGTCTGTGCTCTACTGTCATTGCTGAGAACATGGATACGCCATCTTGAGGCGACATGTTTCATTAAACGCTAGCTGCTGCATAGGTTTATTCTTCTAGATGTCTGTGCTCTACTGTCATTGCTGAGAACATGGATACGCCATCTTGAGGCGACATGTTTCATTAAACGCTAGCTGCTGCATAGGTTTATTCTTCTAGATGTCTGTGCTCTACTGTCATTGCTGAGAACATGGATACGCCATCTTGAGGCGACATGTTTCATTAAACGCTAGCTGCTGCATAGGTTTATTCTTCTAGATGTCTGTGCTCTACTGTCATTGCTGAGAACATGGATATGCCATCTTGAGGCGACATGTTTCATTAAACGCTAGCTGCTACATGGTTTTATTCCTCTAGATGTCTGTGCTCTACTGTCATTGCTGAGAACATGGATACGCCATCTTGAGGCGACATGTTTCATTAAACGCTAGCTGCTACATGGTTTTATTCCTCTAGATGTCTGTGCTCTACTGTCATTGCTGAGAACATGGATACGCCATCTTGAGGCAACATGTTTCATTAAACGCTAGCTGCTTCATAGTTTTATTAGGTAAGACAGATGCTTGCTATTACCTACAGGTGTTAGGTAATACCTGTTGCTGGGTGTTTGAGCATCATCATGTAACTAGAGACTGTCATACCCATTAGGCATGTAATCTAGAAGGTCTGTACTGATATTTGTTTCACCTGCTATTCCATGCAGTCTCACCTCACATCTACCACCAACTGATCAGTAAAGTTCATCTCTTCTTGATTCATCTTTGACAGGCATGTGCTTGTAGCACAAACATACAATGGGACGCATTATGCTAAATTTGATGATGTGGAAATCCTCCCTTTTGAATTAATGTCTAGAAAGTAACATCCTCTTCTTTTTGGGTTGCGAGCTCTGCCATCAGGATTTCGTAAGCTCTGAGGAATAATCACTCATTTCTTCGCGAAACTTGAGCGTACAGATACAGACTATATCAGCGTAGTAGCTTGATTTTTACCAAAATTCTAAAAAGAGATGCTCAAAATTGTCTTATAGCAATTATATAGTCCTCCCAATGAGTATTCAAAATACTGATATTCATCATGAAATATTTTATACATTCGCCGGTCATATTATCACCTATGCAAAAATGAAATATAAGCATATATACTCACCTTTATGCATTTGGGGGTAATAATTTATGGGTAAATGTATGAATGTCTATCTGCAATTTCAATATTCAGTTACAACAAAATCATGAATAGAATTACTGTAATCTGTGAAGTTAAAGGTAAAATTATTGAGTAAAATAATTAATAATTAGTAAGTATTGGTTATTCATATTCATTATTAAATTTCATATTTAGTTTGAAATGTCAAATCCAAATGTTTTGATGGAGGATTATATGAAATTTACCTTGTCTACCATATCTTCCTCTGTAATTTCCTCCCCTCCTTTCTTCTCCCCTCCCTTTCTTTTCATTTCTCTTAGTTCTAAGCATTCATGCCAATAGGAGACTGGACAGATGTGGCATGAACTTTACATTAGAAAAGCCCAGCTTTACGAAATTTATTTTATCACAGGTTGAATAGAACTTCTCTTTATTTCTCATAAAAGTATTCATATTAATGTCAAAAGGTACAGATGTGGCCTGAAGTTGACATTCAAAAAGACCAGCCCGCCCTTGATTTATCAAAAACAGGCCATAATAAATGCTCACTTGTGAATATGTTATTTTGATCATCAAAGGCTGATTGATCTTCATCATGAATCAGGTGTTGCCACATGGTTGCCTGGAGTCCTACAGTCAATGGGTATCCCTGCATTGGCCTATAATGTAGATCTATGATAGATGGCAGCTCTGGTTTTCAATCAAGAAGATATTCTATATTTTTTCATATCCAGGTTTCTGGTCCACCTGCAAAATCTTTACTTCATCCCTTGTATGGAATTTTCAGGTGTGCAAATAACTAATCCATAGAGTATGTTTTTATGTGTTAATGTACGTAGCTCTGGTGTATTTTAGATGTTAGAGTAACAATAATTACCCTGCCTTGAAGGAGTGCAAATATTCTGAACCGGCCTGTTTTATATTAATACCATATACAGTATGTAGCATTTTGTCCTTATGCTACTGAATTTTAAAATAAAGTTTCCATTGAGAGATTATGTTTAAGCATGCGTAGGTTAAGATTTCTCCGATAAATTCCTTTCCATAATTAAAATGTGGATGCTCAGCAAGAAGAATGTCAGCATGCAATCTCCAGGATATGGATCATCGACATAATAGTTAATATTTTCAAATACCATACTGTTTCCATCGCATCAACCTTTGCGTGGTTTGCAAATACCTTTAATTCCTTCTTAGATTAAGTTTAGTACTAAAGCCACCAGAACAACAAAGGTTTGATATGATCAAGTCCATCTTGAATTAGGCTCTAAAATATTCAAGGATATATTTCGCTTCCAAATGTAATAAAGTTAATTTATAAATTGATACCACACTGATACCACACTGTGTTATATTTTAAAGAAAATTTAACTGTCAAGATACCAAATGACTTTAGTTGAATTTTTTTAAACAATAGTTTAAAGAAATTTAGAAATTCAAATACTTTTAGTTTTTTGTTAACATCTGGTAAGTTTTCTATTCTTTGAAAATATTGATAAGTATGATTCATAGCTAGCGTTCTACCAACCTGATCTTATAAGAAGTTCATAACTTGAAATACTAGGCTGTTATGCTATCTATAGAGTCAATCATACAAATATAAAAAGTATATGCACCTGGTTATCTAATTCAATAGACTCTCTTTTGGTTCTATAAGGATGATAGAGCTTCATTAGTTCTCTCTTAAATTATTAATCAGTTTTGCTCTAAAGTAATTCTTTTGTTATAAGGAAAAGAAGGATAAATAAATTGGCAAGCCAACTATAATCTCTACCTGAGTGTTTATGCAATTTTTGGTGGTGACATCTAGTGGTGGTTTTGGTAACTAAATCCCATAGTCTCTGGGCATGATGATTTCAGTGGTCGGAGAAGTCATGAAAATTTCAGATGATGTGACATCAGACAGGTGACATGCAGTGAACACATATAGCTTTTTAGCAGGGGCATGTACAAATTTGAGTGGGGATTCTCATTGGAAGGCAGGGATATACCTTATTTTAGGATTGGAAAGGGGGATGTGTTATAGTGTTCGTTCTATATCCAAATCAAATATATGAATGTTCTCTTTCACAATCGTAAAAAAGTAGGGAAAACATCTTAGACAGGATAAAACGAAGACAGTCTACTGCACATCTTTTAAAAAGTCAGGGAGAAAATGTTTTTGATAAATTGTACTTTTTTACATGGAATACAATTATTGTGTCTGATAAAAATTGATAAATTGAATTAAGATAATATGACTACAAAAAGTGTAAGTGAACTGCATTTCACAGATGAAAGGTGATTAACCTCCCTAGAGCTACCATGCCCCGCCCCCTAAATCCAGCTCTGTCAAGGGGAAAATCCCTCATAGCTCCGAATAGCTTTGAGGAGACTGCCGCCCGGGTGAGCGGCGACAACCTGCCCATGTGGTGCCGTCACAATGCTCCCTGGAGCTATCATTAAAGTTGAGCCAGTAATCAATGCAGCATTCTCTGCTCCCTCCCACCATCCTCCTCCCAGGCCTGCCCCCAGCACCCAAAGGGTAGGTTTATACTTAATCAGGTGCTATTGTATCCCTGTGTATAGGCATGCCTCTCCTGGACACAGGGCACAGATTTGACAGCTAATTGATCCATTCCAATGCCATGCTTCATATGTGTACTAGTATTGCAGATTGGCTTAATGATGCAGACATGAATTCCAAGAGCTTGTTCGATGCAGACTACATGGTTTGATCATCTCAGAAAACATCTTGAACTGTCATAGACTGTTCTTTGGAACTATGCTGTTAAGTATTGTAAATTGGCTTGATGCAGACATGAATTCAAAGAGCTTGTTCAATGCAGACTATACATGGTTTGATCATCTCAGAAAACATCTTGAACTGTCATAGAGTTTTCATTGGAACTATTGTTAAGTATTGATTAGTCAGTGTTCTAAAGAGAAGGAATCAGGTGATCAGACTTTGATTGTGAATGGTCTCTATTAGGAGTGGCTTGAATGTTGACATGCATTGTTCAACTTGATATCAAGTGCGACTAGAGTTTGTCATTGAAGTAATTCAAGGGCCTGTACATTCTTTTTCAAGTATAAGAGATATGCTGCCAAATTTACAAATCGAAGCTCTGAGTATGATTGATTGAACTTTGAAGGAATTTATTGATTTTAGTTATTGCAGCATGTAAAAACCTTTTGTTTTGATGAATTTTAAGGTAGAAGGCTTGGGATAGGGACTGGTACACAATATGATATCAAATACCAATATTGATTGGGAACAAGTACTGTATTTAAAGTATCATATTGTATCGTGTTAGATTTAGCATATATATAAAATCACGAAAATTTTATAGGTGTCAATAACTAAAGAAGCCTTTTGTTAGCAAGACAGCAGCTGAAAAAGTATTTTACATTCAATCAGCAGTTTCTATGAATTCATGAAAAAATGCTGTTATTGGTGATCTGTCCAATGAAAGATAAAGTATTTGAATTAGATGACTGATGATAAGTATCTTTTATGGTGAACTCCTATATGTTGAGCTGATATATTAATTTCACACCTTGTCAACTACTATTTTAGAATAAACATAAGCTATCTGTATTTCCCCTACCGAGTGAATTATTTTAAAGGTTTCAACATTTAAATCAACTTCAGTCCTAGTCAAGGTTTGTGGTTGACACCCACACATAGTTAAGGTGATGGGTACCATTGCAAGCCAGTTAAAAGCCCTGTCCCAAAACACACCTCAAAGCAGCATAATCCTATAACTAGGTGTATCTCCAGGTTCCTGAGTGTTATCAGGTAGAGAATATCATTGCCACCTGTCATTATTCAATCCATATTCTGTTTTATTTCAAAATTTACAACTTTTTTTTCAAATGACATATTCTCATTAATTACGCAGGTGATGGTTACTGCAGGTTCAGAGTTACTTTAGGGATATCATTGACTATGCCCAATAAAAAGTATTTTCTTGATTTTTTACCCCTGAAGATTTTTACAGACCATAACGTTGAAAATTTTAGTTAGAAATCTCCACACCAACTTCACTTGTAAACCTCACGTGCCCATAGCTAGCACCTATTTATAGCATACTGACCACAACCCATTGTCTTGAGATCGTCGATGTGTATCTTTGTGCAACTATCTTTTGTTTCGAGTGCTCAGGAGTGATCAGCGAGGTATGTCCATTACTATCAAAGGGGTTCCCATGCCTCCACACACGAGATTTCTCACTAGAATTTTCAATGTTATGGCCTGTAAAAATCTTCAGGGGTAAAAAATCAAAAAAATACTTTTTATTGGGCATAGTCAATGATATCCCTAAAGTAACTCTGAACCTGCAGTAACCATCACCTGCGTAATTAATGAGAATATGTCATTTGAAAAAAAAGTTGTAAATTTTGAAATAAAACAGAATATGGATTGAATAATGACAGGTGGCGATGATATTCTCTACCTGATAACACTCAGAAACCTGGAAATACACCTAGTTATAGGATTATGCTGCTTTGAGGTGTGTTTTGGGACAGGGCTTTTAACTGGCTTGCAATGGTACCCATCACCTTAATTCCATTGACTGCTTAAATGGGTGGGGGCATTTGGTTTCATTTCCATCCAGTAGATGTCACTACATGTCCACCCTACCTGTGCATTCCATAATCTGTTTGAACATGTACTTACCTGTAATCATGTTTTACTTAACCTGCTCAATGGTTGACTAACCGAGCTTGAAATGACCCAAACTTAATGTAAATGTTGTAAAATAGTATCAGTTGCACTTAAGATATTGTACATACCTGCTTAACTCATAGTTGGGAAAGTTAGGATTGTTTGAAGGGTATAATGTATACAATTATATACACACATATATATATATATATATATATATATATATATATATATATATATATATATATATATATATATATATATATATATATATATATATGAGAGAGAGAGAGAGAGAGAGAGAGAGAGAGAGAGAGAGAGAGAGAGAGAGAGAGAGAGAGAGAGAGAGAGAGAGAGAGAGAGAGAGAATTAGATACTGCATATATACAAAACATTAATGACACCTGGAGAGGGGTTATTTGCATACAATCAACACTTGATCAATTAATTATGCGGTGACATTTCTTGAGGATGTGTGCAGGAAATGTCTCAAGGGATTTGGCTTGAACTAGAAAGTCAGTGGAGCGGTGGCTGCTCGATCTGCAGTCACACCAATAGAACGCTGCTACTACTACTACCTTGGTGGTTTTGGTGTGCTCCAGCGCACTTATATGACATAGCAAGCCAAGGCACCTCCCATCGCACCTTAACATAGCATGTTTCCTTTATGCTGACCTAAAAATGCACTGGAGGAAACTCAGGTTTCTCAAGATCTGCGTGAGGGTAGGAATTTCACCTGCTTGAATGGCAAATATGTCATAAGGGCTTGAATGGATAATATGTCATAAGCGACTGGCTGTATTGACTAGGATAAAGGTGAATGTTTTCTCGGCGTTAAGACTAGACAAGGTTTCAATAAAAACATGCTACTGCGCTTATGGGCGGCTACTGCAGGGTGAATCATATATACAGGTTACAACGTCGTGGTTGTACATGCTTGAATACGGGAACATTCATTGACCGGGCTAGGTTGAGCTTGTTTGGGTTCTGTGTCTAAGGGTTGACTTAGGAAGGTGTGGTCCTGTGTGTGAGCAAGGAGAGGTGAGCCCTCTCTGTTTGATTCTATAGCTTTCCCTGTCACCCACCATGGATGAATCTTGGGATCACAGAACTGCTTTGAACTATGTGAGAGCTGCAAGGAAGTCGGGCAAACCCATAGAGAACCCTTTGAGAAAAATACCAAAACAACGCTCAAACTCAATCCCGCAGGCAGAATTACAGGAGGCACTTAAAGAGGTAGATAAATCTGGACCAGATCCTGAGGCAGAAACAGTGCCAGATCCAGCTCCAGTATTTGAACCAGAACCAATAGCTGAACCTGTACCAGAACCAGAACCTTTGGCTAATGGAGGACAAGGTAGGACTTCGATTTTCATTGGCGTATTGGTATCTTCATAAAATATAGATTTGCAGAAAGGTATGCCTTATAAGAAACATTTGTAGTTGTCTACTCAACACACACACACACACACACACACACACACACACACACACACACACACACAATCACACAGTCACACACACACACTCACACACACACACACTCAGACACACACTCACACACATATACACACTCACATGCACACACACACACTCACACGCACATATGCACACACACAAACACACATGGTATGGTCACTACAAACAGAACTTATTTCTGGGGTTAGAGATCAATTCCTTAAACCAATGCCCTGTAATACCTGTACTAACATATTCCTGTATGTATATCTTATTTTATGGGGGGGGGGGGGGGTTGCAAATGCTTATTGTTAATGATAATTGCTAGCTGGTGAATCAGTATATTTAATGGCATGTTTTATGGGGGCTGGATAAGGATTCCTTGAGTACTGCCATTCACACACGGATGCACATTATGTATATGCAGTTAAGTCATGAAAATAACATACTTTAGATTATATGGGGCGTAACCGGATATCTTGATATTGAGGTAGCTAGCCTCCACATATTTTAAGTGTGAATCACAATACATGCAGATTGGAAGGATGATCTACAGTGTATATTGGTTAAATCTTGATGGCCCATATTTGACACCCCTTTCAAAATGGTTTAGTAATGTTGACAAGTATTTAAAAATTTGTCATTGAAATAAAAAGGAAGTGAAGTAAAAGTAAGTAAGAAACTACAAAACTGGAAAGTAATATATGATATTTTATTGTAAACAGTGTGTGATCTGCAGTGAATTTGCTTGTCATCTTTATTTATAGTTCAGCTGTTCTGTAAATATGGTTGATAGCTACTCAAACTATACGCCCTTCTTTTGCTTTGTGATTCAGCGTGCATATATGGTTCTCTATGGGGCTTTGTAAATTTGAATTTTTGAAAAGTCAAGTAAAAGAACATATCAATCCTTATGGCAGGGTTCAAAGATATTAAACGTTAGAGTATCTGGCTTTATAAGTGATCAATTTTAGCTCATGTAACTTTAGGCCACGTGTAAGCTGTCTCACAACTCAAAAACTGTCAGCACCTGTTCTAGCTCAGCTAATAGTCATACACACACACACACACACACGCACCGGGGACACACACACGCACACACACACACACACACACACACACACACACACACACACGCAAGTATATGCGCACACACACACACACACACACACACACACACACACACACACACACACACTAGGAGGTATCCTTAGTATTGATATCCAGACTTTACCATGATTGATTGCATTGACAGACAGACATGTGTAACCATGCATGAATTATATGTTATGGGTAGTGTGGCATGTAAAAAGTAAGATATACTTGTTAGGCAGGTCATCATGATCTTATTTTGTTAAACATACCCCAGACAGGTCCATAATGTCAGGGAAGAATATTAGATTGAAGACTTGAAACAGAATCGATTAAAAAGAAATGCTGTTCTCAAAGTCCAATGGATTTACCGCATTTTAGGAAATGTATTATACATATTTGAATACGGAATAATGTAAAATATAAAAAAAATTACGCTAGATAATTCAGAATCACATTTTTTGCACCATACCTCGTTTCATTTGAAACCCAAAACTTTCCATGCTAATAATTGTATTGTATGTTTATTTCACACTTGATTTATTACACATTTCTATATTGTACCATTTTGTTTGTATGAAGTCCACAACTTTTTCATTTTCACACCCCTGTGGTGCTGAGAGGAAATTGAGTGTGCCTCAAATAAAGAAACCACCCACGGTTATGATCGAGAGGTACTTGAGGAATGTGTTGTCAGAGGCTTGAATTTTAGGTGGTGGCTGCATTGATGGAGTCAGGCTGGCTTAGGTATGTGACACTTGCTGCCATCTATTGATGGATTTGTAAACTACAAATCTCACATCCAACAACAGTTGTGCCACTTATGTGAGAAGTTCAACGTCATCATGAATCAAACATACTTTGTGGGTGGTCCTAGGTAGTGTGGATAGTTGTATTGGTGTAGGAGAAAGATAAGTGCCGTGGGTCTGTAATAGCTATATATCAGAAACTCTCCAAATGTAGCTGCATGGGAGTTCCATCGAATCTGGGAATTTTCTTAGAAAAATCCTAGGAATTCTTTGCTTTTCCAAAATTTATTTTGTAAGGGTCATTGCCTGAATAATGCCATTACTGTGATGGTTTAATTTCCTCATTATTTTTTATTGAGCTGCAGACTTCCACTAGGTACAAGATTAACATAGATGAGAATAATGAGAATTGTTGCCATGCCTCTCATTGGTACCCTAAATTCTAGGGCTAGGGGTCTTAAGTGCTGGATGCAGAGACCAGTCATTTTATGATAATTGGCACTATCATCTGACTACTGCTATCCACAATGTACATAAAATCCAAAAGGCATGGATACATTTTACTTCTTTTGAACACTCACACATTTTTTCAAGGGGGGGGGGGGGGCTCCTGAATTATTTTCGGAAAAAGATAACCAATATTATAGCAGGGTCCTAGCCATTTGTTTAAAACTGGTTGTCCAAAAACTGGTTATCATGAAAATGAATGTCATCCCAATTTTCATGGGAAACCCTATTCTCGGTAAGTGCTTGCTAATTATTGGATAGCTCTTAGATGAGTACCCATGTGCCAGGGTTTCAGTCATTTTCAGGTTTTTGCATCATTTTGTATTGGCAAAATTAGCTACCAGCAGCAAAGGGTTTAGTCTTGCTGTGTCCTCATTTATTGGGGTTGATGCGGTCACTATACAAATGTTCTGTTGTGAAGGACTGTCTATATAGTGCCTTTACAACTGAAAGACCTTTGGTCACATTTAAAATGAGAAGGGATTTTTTCCTTTTTTAAATTATCTGGGTTTTCTATTTTGTTTGATTGTGAGCTGGGCTTTTCAGAACAATTAGGATTGAGACAAAGACACAGCTATTTCTATTTGAATGTAATCAAATAGCAATTGATTACTTCACACTTTCTAAGATAAAAACTCTTATCAAGTAATAAAAAGTACTCATAGAATAGAACAAGATATATAAGTTGCAATGGTTTATCCTAGTAGTGTATTCTGACCTTTTGCATCTTAGTTATTAGACACCATAATGTAGAATTAGAGGAGAAAATTTATACTTGAAAATGATTTTTAGTAAGGAATTTGCAGTGTTCGAAAACATGATATGGAATTCAGAAAAGAAACTGCTGGCTGACAGTGTATTGGTTCCTCTTTCACTAGGCAAACAAGGGAATAAAAAGTTTGTTCAAAATGCAGCACGATATGATATATGAGAAGTCAGAAGTAAACCTGGGCTTTCTCAGGTGTCTATTGTTTGTTTTATATGAACAAACACCTGAGTTTCTAAAGGGAATGCAAAGATCAAGGCTGCTGAGGTAAAATGAGAAGATGTAAGACCTATACTGATGATAACTCTATGCAAATGGAAATGATTGCCAGCTTCCTATGACTATACGGTACATGCCTGGAGAAAAGTTTTTCAGTGTGCCAGGTACATGTAGTGATAGACTACCTGTAATCTAAGCAGGTAGAGAAAGGGCACTAGTAGGCAATTATCATATGAAGGCCCTTTTTGTATGGTTACACAGTCTGGTGCTTATACACTATAGGGTACCAGAGTAAGCATTCAGTGTACGCAGTATATGCTATAGAGTTAGGAGTTACATCTAGAGCATCAGTATTCATAATTGTATACAGAGTGCAGAGTCAGGTCTGACTGACATGCATGCATGCTCTCTGGGAGAAAGTTGCCCTGAAACTACACCCATCATTCCGGAATAAGTCGCTTCTCGAGGAGCACTGACATTTTTAGCGATCCATTTCGGGCGACCCGCTCATTACACTGCATCATGGCAGAAAACAGCGAGCTGCAAAGTAAGTACAGTTAACAGCTGATCAACTTCAAGGCATTTGCCTATATGTATCTCTGCTAGAATGGATATGATATTTGAAAAATATACTAGTAATTTGGGTCGAGTTGAGTTTTCAATAGAAATCTTGGATAAGGTGTTTGTTAGTGTTTAAAAGATCATTTTTGAGGTATAAACTGAACTGCCTTGCACCCCTTTGGGGTTATTTATTGAAAGGGTTCCCTTGTGATAAACATACAGTATAAAAGGATCACCTCAGATGACAGGTCACTTAAGAACAGCAACCATGTATTTAAGTATCACACCAGTATGACATCCTCTAAAACATTTAGTGTAGGGATTCAATGCTGATAGGATGATACTTTATCTCTTTGCATTCAGGGATAATAACAAAAGATTATTCATTACTTGATGTTCTCCAAATGATTCTAAAATATTGATGAAATTCAACTATTATCAAACCCCTCATAATATTAATTAAGATATCTTCCTTATGTTTATTTAAGGTGATAGAATTACATTTACTGAGTTCTAAATTGACTGTATTAATGTCTTATTCTTATGTATACTGATGTTAATCAGCTGTATTTCCTTAAAATCTGTGTAACAAATGCAGGCCTTTTACCAGAAAGTATGATATGAAATACTTCTATTTCTAGAAACCTGCAGCGATCTAGCTTAGGAGCATTGAACATATTAGTGCTATCAGCACATCTTGTATATTCTCCCATTTATTAGTTAATTGTTAGTCTCCCAATGGTAAACCAGGGGCCTGTGATTGCAATTAAAGCCATACCTGATGCCATCTATTGCAGAAATAAGGAACTATCATAAATGAATGTAGTGGCACAGAATTGCCGAGTCTGCTAGTTTTCTGTTGTGTTCATTGTGTCATAAGGGAACACATATGTTGGTCAAGTTTTAGTTTTATAGGTTCACTAGTGTTAAGAAATTAGATACCTATACCTAGCTTTAAGATTTGATTAGGCATTTTGCCAATTTTAAGTATTAGTTTTGTAAAGGAATATATGCTTTTTTGTTCACTCCTCCTCCTGTCAATTGGGAAGAAAATTACATATATGTGCCAAAACATAGGTCTAACAACAGGATTGTTCAAAATATTTGGATACAAAGGATGAAAATGATTTAGAACATTGAAACAGAACCTGTAATATATAAGCACTGTACTATTGTTGTTAGAAGTAAGGTTAACAGAACTGCATATGCACTTAATTGTTTGCCTTAGATTTTTCTTATAATTTTGACAAAGTGCCCGATGCATTAATGAATTTGAACTGCAAGGCTCCCATTAATTTGCCATTTTAATCAGTTTGTGTTTTTTAATCAATCATTTATTGATCCAAACCAACCAATGATTGAGAGGATCAGTTATACATTGTTTTGGGTCCAGTCCCAGCCCTTGATAACTGGTGACATTCACCACATTTTATCACCTGACAATTCAGGTACATGTTATTGTTGTACCTACATGGCACCACCCCACTGACTAAGATTGACCATTGAGTCATTCATTAAATGACCAAATATGCTTGAAGCAAAACTATAGCCATACATCCTTCTGGTGATAGAAAAATAGACAGGTTAGCATATTAGATGGTGTTTGAGCTAGTATAAGGTTCTGATTCAGAACCTGCCCATTGGCCAAATAATAGTTTTATTTTTATTTCCAGTTTATTCAAAGTATGGCAATTGGTTAGCATAACATATAGATGAGCCAACCCTCATTCAGTTCTGAAAATACTTACCAGGTGGCTAGCCATTATTTTTTTCAGTTTCATATTGTTTAGAAAAATTTTCCTTGTGATTTGGATCTGAAATAAAAACGGAACTATATCTGCATCAAAGCCTTCTGTATCCTGTTGATTCTTCTTCATAGGCTAGGGGCTAGTTTAAAAGCTTCATTTGATTTCAATTAAGAAAAGAAAAAATGCTAAAGGGAAATTTTATTGAGTCAATAATTGTTCCAAAAATGTCTGAGGGAGAAAATAGTATACGACCAATCATGTCTCTGGCTCATAGTGCTGACAACTTGAAAAAGGTATAACCGTGGATAATTGAATGATGCATAAGTATGTGTCAGATAGATATTTATTTCGTCGTGCTCAGGTTTTTTGTCCAAAAAAAAACTTCACAAGAAAGTAGATTTTATTGTGTCATGATTCTCTTAATGTCTTGAGGAAATGTGTTAATTATTAAGATCATTCCATAGACAAATAAAACAAATATGTTTTTTATTGTACAGTCATGTACATGATAAACTCTTTGAATTTGTTATAAGTATTGGAATCGATGTACATCTTTCAAATAGTTTAAGTGAAAAAGATGGAAGGTAAATTTTAGAATTATATTGTCCAAATCTAACATTTTGAAAAAGAGTATTAAGATATCAAATAATGATTAAATCATTAATTTACTTAAATTTTATACATTGTTATCCTTCAGAATCTACTTTTTGCAGTTATTTTAGAGTTTTGCTCAATTGCTCTGTCTGTATTGAGCAATGATTTGAAATCTAATTGATGAATTCTGATTGCTAAGAACTCTCTACTTTGGAGAACATTCATAGCTTATTTATTTTTATTTTATCCAATTCTGAAACATACATTTTGGATGGAATATACAAAATATTTAAGAAATTTAATATGCAGATACCTCCATTTCTATATTCTATAATTGTGTTTTTCGCAAGGATATCTGTATTGTGGATTTAATACCAATATTAGTAAAGAGGATAATGATTTCAGGACAAGACATAGATGTACAAAATTGTAGAAGGGTCATTTTCACCATGAAGATATTTGCTGGAAAACATTGTGTCATTTAAGTGCATGAGTAGGAGTTTGTTGAACCCCTTGCATGACCCATGCTTCTACAGCTGCAGAGAAAGACTTTCTCTTTAAACCAGTTTTAGCATACTTAACTGACTCCAAACCAACATTTAATTAGTCACATGCACATTTACATATACCCGTTCCATCCAACTTGCTTTGAATGCCATGTCACTTAAAGATACTTGTTCTAAATTCCCTCTGTGGAAATTATCTCCAATATCCCACACCAGAACAATACCTAGAATGCCATGGCCCTGAACCTTGTATAGGAATGCTTCTCAGCCCCTCCGGAGACAAGTCAACTGGAATGAATGCTAGCATAACCTACTTACCTATAGCTCATTTAAATATGAAGGGTCCTGAAATAGCACCTTAGGAGTGGCCACAAAAAATCTGTCTCTGGGAGAGAAGGTCGGAGCTCCTGCCCTGCCATGGCTTCCAATAGTTTGTACATCCCGAAGGAAATACTCATCATAGAGAAGGATGGGAATAGTAGTGGTGCATCCTTTGACACCCCTCGGAACTCTACTGGCAACGGAGCACCGTCCAGCTACGGGTTCAAACCCGAGGTGCTGCCGGACAGCAACCGGAACAGTGTAGGGAGCAATAAACGGAACAGTTCAGTCAACAACAATCGGAACAGTGGTTCCAGCAGCAACAGGGTCTCCTTCGATCCATCCATACCTGATGATGACGAGGATGGACCACCAGTTCCACCAAAGATGGATTCCTACAATGGCCCTCCACCCATAGGTAAAATAGAGTTTATTTATATGTGATATATGGATTTATGTATTGAAGGGGGTAAATATATGTGAGGGACTTCATTATATATATTATTTATGCTTCCAAAACTAAAACCTTTTTGATGTTTTGTTTTTTTCTTTTCAAATTATTTCTACTTCCATATATAAGTGTAGACATTTGTCAACAACTGTATAGAAAATTTGATTCCTTTACTATTTATAGTTTTATCTCATACATGCTTCAACTTTTTTAAGTATAAGTAAATGGATATGTATTCTCTAAGTTAGAGCCCCTAGTTAATGCATGGACCTAGAAGTTCCTGTAGTTAAGGACCTGTGTGTGTATGTGTGTGTGTGTTATGGTACCTATGTGGGTGTGGCAATCATTTACCATATATGTGATGCTTCATTTTACTACTGCAAGCATATTTGCTGTGTCACTTTATAAACATGCAGTGATGAGAGGGGATTTTTGTATGGTCACCCCAAAACAGAAAAAAAAATGCAGATTTATCATAGAAGAGAAGAAGTAAGATTTGTTCCTGGTTGGTAACCTTAAAGCTATGAAAAGAAATTATTCAGCTATCAAATTATTCAGCTATCACTATTCTTGGCTGTAGTCAGCTCACTTAAGTATAAGAAAGTATAAGCCAATAATTCCACAGGTGCAGTAGGCAGAATGTGTCACTACACACCATGCTCATAATCATGAATGCATCACTACACCTGTACATACGTCCTCACCCAAGGCTGGCTGTTTGTACCTGTGCATGCGATGCTCTGCATGATTTATATAGAGTTGCCACCGCCCGGCCGTGTATCAGCCTCAGGAGAACTGTAGCATCATGCAGTGTCATCCTTTATAGTATTATCCATCTGGGTGTGACTTAAGTTCGCACATGACCCTATCAGATCTAGGGTGGCATGGGGTAAGCATTTTTTGATGTTCGGATAAGGGAGATGGGTGCCTTTTAGATGCCCTTGTTACCCCTTAACAACAAGCCACCTTTGGGTCAACCTTTTTATGAATGGGTGGATAGTACTGCATACCATGTTAATATTGCATCAGTTTGATTAATACATACTTTGTGCATCCCTGGAGGCTGCAATTACTAAATTGTGTACAATTATTTAAACATTTGATCCCTATGCTACTATCTTACAACTCACTAACATATTATCATTCATAAAGAGTATGCAATACTAGTAATTAAATGCACACCAATGGCAGCTGCCTGCTAAGCGTATTATATAAATGCCAAAAATCAAGAACGTTTACAGTATAAGAACTGATAATGTCTCTTCAGCTTTTGTCTCGACCATTTCTGTTACAGACGTGATTATGTGTTATTCAGGTGTCTTCGAGAAACTCTAATTCTAATTTAATTCTGCCTTTAGATACTTGATCACTTAGAGCACTATGCCTGAACATAGAATATTTATCATTGCTTGATGATAACTGAATTAAATAGGGATAAGTGACACACAATGGGGCTTTTAAAAGCCAACCAACGCACATGATGCAATCAATAGGTCAGATGAAAATGAATCACAAAATATTGCATTTTTTCTATGGATCATGTTCCAAAAAATGTTTTAAACAAAAACAGTAGATGGTAATGTCTGGAAATGCTTGGTTTAATCCTTGGTTATACCTGAGGAGGACCAGGTGCCCCATCGTCATTACATGTACATTAGGTCATTAGATTAGGTAGGTGCTGATTCAGTGGCCAATTTACAGAGTGCCTTTGAAGTTTACCATTATACTGGCATTCCCCATTTAGGCTGTGTACCCCCATTTGTATATGGCTGTACTAAAATAGACTTAGGTGCTAGATGTAAGTACTTCCTCATACATGCGGCTTGGTGAAGTAAATCCACATAGGTATTGTGTCATCCATTACCAAAAAGGAAGGCCTATATTTACTTTAACGTACACCTACACTACACCTACACTGAACTACATCATGACTTGACTGATTGGGGAACTAAAATTCCTGTGGAATTTACTTAATAGGCAGTACATGTGCTGGCATCAGTAATTGTTCAGAATATTTTCTATTATTTAGAACATCAGGAATTGTTTCAAGCCAAAACGGCCACTGATTATAATGAGTCTGATAATATGATTCCATCAATTTTAAGAGACCCTCAAAAGCTTTATCCATCGGATATTTGTTCTCCCAATAATAGATTTCACTTAGGACAAACTTCACGGCATCAGTACTAGTCACAGTTTTTGGTTTTTACTTTTGAGACTTTTGCACAAAAGATGGTGCTGTTAACTGCTTACTTATCTTATAGGCTCATGTCCTTCTTAGGAGATATATCACCTTCAATGCATGCAGGAAACACTACATTAATGCATAGCAAATATAGCATATGTAGGAATAATTGTGTTAACACCATTGTTTATATCCTTTATTCGTCGTCCGTACAACCGCGCAGGCTCCTAGTTATAACCACACCCCCAACTATTTTCTGAAATATTTTGGAAGGGGCAAGCCAGCGGTCATTATTTTCTGGTCTTCTGAACTTGCCCCTTTCCTTACCCTTACATGTTATACTGATACAGACTGTATAGTGTCCTTGTTTTCTCAAGCTTAAATACTTCGCGTGACTATCAGTCTTTCACCAGTCAGTCAGTCCTTGGCGCACCATCGCTCAGGCATCCAATCGGACATGGCGTAGCAAAAGACAAAAGAGTGCAAAGCGCCCAAGCTCTGGGTGGTTAAATGGAATTTGCCTCTTCTGGTGTATTTTTCCCTAACATGCACTCGCACTGTGAACATATTTGGACGGATAAGGTATGCCACAATCAGTCATACCATATCTACCTTATTACAGCTCTCAGTCATTATATAAATTAGAAAGAAACTATTAAGCCATAATCTCTGCATACTGGGATTGTAATTATGTGTACAAGATCACCAAGTTTATCAAGGCTATTTATGCTTACAATCTTCCTCCTTTGTGACATTTATACATATGCATTGTCCATACAGACTGGATCTCTTCTTAAAACAAAACTAACAGGAAGGTTGGTAAGAAGGAATTCCCACAGTGTGCCGAAGAAGTTGTGCTACAACTATAGTGCCTTCTGTTATCAAGAGAATATGTTTTGGTGATGTTTGGGTGATGAACTGCATGATATTTTTGTACTTCTGCACTTGGCCGATCATTTTTGAATTCTTTTTTCAACTACATCAAGTTGATTGCCCTGCAGGCTTTTAATGTTGTGAGGTCATGTAGTGCATGCAGGATCTTAGCCAGGATTTTGAAACTGGGTGCTGAAAATTGGCAATTGCCAAATTTGGGGCATCCTATTTTTCGAGGGAGACCACAATATACTTAGATTATAACCATATGCATGTATTAACTTATTGAAATAAGGCATAATAACCTTATACATTGTCATTGGAATTATATTGAGTTGAAAGAAATCAGTAATTTGTTTGAAATAAGCATTTTAAGAAATTTCTTTCAAAGGTTTTGGGTGTCCTGGTGGATGATTTATGTGGGTTTGGATGTCCAAAAGACGCCCAGACACCTGCTGGCTAAGACTATATGGTGTATTGTCTGCATTGACAATATGTTTGGTGGTTTTCTGTTTCATTGCCCACATCCGTAAGTGCTTCTTGCTTATGTAAGTGGTTACACAATTATAATACATCCTGTTTAGTGCTTAATGCTATTTGCCACAAACCATACATGAGTAAGGTTTGCTGGAGCTTGTCACAGCCAGGTTTTCACTCTTTTACCTGATTCACTTTGGAGTGCCTGTTGTCAGCCAAGCAGAAAACACCATGTTGTGTGGGTATGCAAAACACACACTTTGTGAACAGCCTTAAGACGTGCTATAGTGGCCTTAATGTTCATCTGAGGGTGAAATTACTATATAATAACTCTTAATCTGAGACTGGAATTTGTATGTGGGTGCTAATTGTCCTGGCTCATGGTGTATGATCTCCCAAACATGTCACACTTGTCACTTCCGCTAGTTCAGGGACATTTACTAACCCGTTTCACCCAAACACCTGTGCCGCAAGTGATTTTGATTTGAACATTTGAATTCAGTGATGAGCTTTGTAGAAATTGTGGGCCCACATTAAGGAAATTCTCTTAAGGAAACAATTTGGACTGGTTGATCTGGACCAAAGATAGGTTTTTTGAAGAATTTGAATTTGCTTTATTTTTTTATATTTTTTTTATCAAAAAAAGAAAAGTATACTGCAAATTTCAAATTAGAGGTAATGGTCATTAGGTCTAGATAATGTATTCCCCTTTACTTGTACTTCACTTGTATTTTCAATATGAGAGTAGCAGGTGTGGACAAACTCAGTCGGTCAATGGATGAATGTTCAGGATTTGGCAATAGGTCTGATCATGCATAGCAGCCAGTGCAGCCAGTGCATGGTCAGAGGAGGAACATGGTCAGGGCTCCTCCAATAGAATACAGACAGCCAGGTCAAGCTGGGTGTGTATACTTCTACAGGAGCTGATTGCATGACGTGACTGGGCTAATTCCACAAGGCAAATACTTTAAATATCCTTTGGTCAAAGGTTCTAGCTAACATAACTTCATGACTATATCTGTAATAATTAACTATAACTATATAGGCCTAAAAAAAAGTTGTTTGTTTCCTGTAACCCTACCCTAACAAGTTTTCATCCAAAAACATCCCTACCCTAAAGTTTTTCCGCCCTCCCAACTCCTAATCTATGTAAAACATGCATAAAACACACATTTTTGACCAAAAAAATAATGAATTTTTTTTTTTTTACTGACCTACCTACCCTAATATTTTTCAGACCGTTACAGGAAACAAACAATTTCTATATTTAGGCCATACACACACACACACACACACACACACACACACACACACACACACACACACACACACACACACACACACACATATATATATATATATATATATATATATATATATATATATATATATATATATATATATATATATATATATAAATATATATATATATATATTTTTATATATATATATATATATATATATATATATATATATATATATATATATATATAAATATATATATATATATATATATATATATATATATATATATATATATATATATATATATATATATATATATATATATATGTATATATATATGCATACATATATGTACATACATATATATGGATGGATGGATTGATCGATAGGTATAGACGTATAAATGATGGGATGCACCTATAGCTATCTAGTAATCGAGGCAGAAATAACTATTATACTTCAGACGTCTGCATTCTGATCTCCATCTATACTTAGTAACATTTCTTGGCCTTGCTGTTCTCATACTCTAATACCCTTTAGGGTATGATACCCTTTGAAATGCACCAATTTTCTCAGTGAAGTTTTGGAAGTGGGCCAGTTGATTTTAGTTTTTACCTCGTAAGCCCCATGAGAGCAATATGATGAGCTGTTGAGCAATGGTGTGTACAGCTGTCTTTGTTGTAACCCTGTTGGGTGTGTAACTGGATGGGCTAGGATTCTAAGTCATGCAATTAAGAACTCTGTGAAGTTCCCCAGTGCAATTTTGATAAGGATCGAAGTTTGCTAGTCAGTATGACCCATCAGAGTGTCCTTGTTTACTCCTATTAAAACTAGATTGTCTAAACTGCAGCCTTTACGAAATAAAAATAGAACATTTCATTTCTATCAACTTATGTGGCTGGAAATATGTTGTACATACTGTGGTAGTATTGTGACAGATGAGTGGTCTATGAGCCAGATGCGACCATGTAACTACCACATGATAACCACATACCTAATGGACTGCAACATAACTTCCACATACTAACCACGCATCATAGTAGACTTGCGGCCGGCCTGTGGTGGAGTGGTGGCAATGGTCAACCAAGATTCTACCACTGACCAGTGGTCAGACATTGATTGTTTTCTGCCCTTGGCATACCTGTGTCTAGTGGTAAGTTACAATATTAAGAGGCCCAGGTTTATCTGCAAGGGTTGCTACTTGCACATCATATATTGGCTGAATGTTGATGCTGGCCCACAGGTTGTCAGAGATCCTTTGATAACCCCCCCCCCCCCCCCTACCAACACACACACACACACACACACACACCTCCCCCATGGTAGGAGCCAAAGCTCATTGACTAACACACCAGCATAGGGCTCTGGGGTTAGCCCATTCATATGTGGAGATCTTTTGCAAGAGATGTCTTAACCTGTGATATGTTAGAAAATAACTTCAGAATAAATGAAAATAATTCAGACAATATTTAAAGGAGAGTTGCGGGGTTGAATTTCGATCAAAATTTCCATTTTTAAAAATCTTGAAAAATCTCACAAAAATTGGAGTGATATTATGGCATGAATGGGTTGAGCAAGAGACTGCAGGACAACACCCCACCAATGTAGACTTTGCACTAATATTCTATTCTTTTCTTGCTCGTCACATAATTTATTCATGAACTTGTATCCTTTGAACAGTTACTAGGAATTTGAGGTGGGTCCTTTTGGACCAGCTTTTTCTTTTCCTTTTATCTCTTAGAGCTCCTAGCTTTGCTGTTGTTGCGGAATCCCCAGATGTAACGATCCCCTATCAATGCTTAAAATATTCAAGATGTACCAGCAAATAGTTTGAATACAAGTATGAATGATTAACAAATAGTCAATAGTTCTTCAGACAGAGGTTTTTGTGATATAAATCATAATGGTACGCACACTTATGTATAGTTTTTATGATTTACATGCATGACTTTGTATGGAGGAACGTGTACTTCTTGTAAAGTCATCTAGATAGATCACAGCACAGCCTTAAATAAAAAGAATGGGAATATGGACTTAATGGGCATGTGCAATTGTCTCTGGGGTAGCTGTGAGAAAGATTTAGGTATTACGTGGGATGAATGTCAATATATTTTGGACCATAATTATCTGTAGTTTTGTCAGCCCTGTTATTCTGAATAACAGTAGTGCTTTCAAGTTATTTTCTTAAATGTTACAACTGTATACTATTTTGTATAAAACCAAAATTATCCATCAGTTTGTAGTTTGCTGGTACCTGTCAATGTTGTCATAAGCCCATCAGTCTGAGAGGGCCTGCCCTGATGGCAGTTTAGTCTAAGGCGTTGCCACTGACTGTTAGCTGTTTCCCACCACTGTCTGGATTCGAATCCCACCCGGGATGTGTGAGAAACTTACCAGTGACCACTTGGCCACAATTTGGCAGAAAAAGCGACAAAATGACAAAATTTCCATCAGTCTGAGAGCGTAGTCCGAGACCCTGAAAATGTCTCTAATATAGGTTTCATGCCTCCAGCTTAAAAGTTAATAAGAAAATTAGACACCAGGGCCCGGTAATACAAAGCTCACTTAACTTTTACATCTTACGTGAGCTCTACGAGAAAAGATACACTTCACTTACTGGGTAAAACAAAACACACTTATGATACCCTCATGTACTCCAACACTTACGGCCATCTTATCTCGAGGAACAAAAGAGGCTACTTCCAGGAGTAGCTCATTATCAGCATTCACTGCCTCACCTCCTGTGGCTAGCAGCACTTGTCCACAGATGGACAGCATGCTTGAGCCACGGTATGCAGGCATCTCTGGAAGTAAGCTAACTAAAGCCCTTCCATTTAACTGACTACAAAAATTTGTACAAGTATGTTACACACTTGTGCTGTTTTACATTTAGATAAGCACAGACTAAAAAGTATGATTTAGACACTTGAAAAATATTTCAAAATCTATATTGTGTTGAGTAAAGTTAAAATTAACTTTATTATTATCACTTAATCATCTAGAATACTTTTTATTCACTAATCTTTGTGAAGTTAACTGAAAAAGTCACTATTTATTGGTTTCTAGACAGCTTGCAGGAGTTAAGTGAGGGTTAGGGGAGCCCCCTACCACCCTTAGCTTTTTGCGAGAATCTTACGGGCAGCAGGCTCTAAGTGTGCTTTGTATTACTGGCTGTATGTGCTAAGTGAGGCGTAAGATAATATTTAAGATAAGAGTGCTTTGTATTACTGGGCCCTGCATTGTGAGGTGGATTTATATACCATCTGAGCCAACTTTATTACAGTATGTGTATTTTTTCAATTTGTAAAGCACTACATGTGGAATGTGAACAATTCAGACAGCCTTTAAAGTGTCAGGGATATACTTTGTGTTTGTGCAGTAAAGTGTGAGCATTTTCACCAGAACAGTTTGAAGATTCGTTAGCAAGAAGTTCTAGCTGTACTCATCAAATTTAACTTTTAGGTGATTATGATCAAGTTCTTAGAATCATTTGTCTAAGTTATATAGTGACCCATCTCCAATCAATTTGATGAAAAATAAGAAACCTCATTTAGATGGGGGAAGACTGAATGTATTCTCTGGTCCACTATGACATTTAGATAGGGGAAGACTCTGAATGTATTCTCCCGCACACTATGAAGTGTATTTTAGAACCTGTTCCGGCTTTGAAGATTCTTTGGCCATGTTCCCATGATATCTTGGCATTCTGGCCATTTTAACCAGTTTATGTTTACACTTAATTTGACTTGGTCACTCTGGTCTTCCTACTGTGACCTCCTTGCTCAAGTACCATAAGTATTTCCTAACATAATTATATCCCACACAGATACTAGATATGAGAACTAAAGATTGAAGACGTAGCAGGTGTGTTTAACTCTTTGGAACCCCATTGATCTAATCTAGCAGAATTACTAGTGTAGCCTGCACGGTTCTCATGCTAAAATAGGTATAATGCCATTAACACTAAGAATACTAGATGGTAAGTAGTTTGATTTCTCTATCAAAGTATAGATGGCAGCACAGTTCTCCAGGGTAGCAGTTTGAAATACTGCCTTCATTGGTCCCCTTGAGGGTTAATACAGAACTAAACTAGTGCTGAAATCTACTCGGGGTAGTCAGTGAGCCTCGGTAAAAGCCAATCAACACAGTCTTGTCGCAAGTCTAGTATTAAGTGCAGCCCTTGGTGAGGGTGAATAGCACATCTGCTGCTGTTGGCTCACTCATATCAGTAACAGGACTCCTCAAAGGCATCTGGGCTAACTTTTCTACAACAGTGTTGCTGACTATTACAGTGTGTGAGACTAATACGTTCCATACAACTCCACCGATAACCCTTGTTGATAGGTGGCGCCACCAGTTTTGACGAAGTCTCTGACTCATGGTCATGCAGGCATGAATATTTCATTCTTAGGCACTTTGTGAGACACGTTAAGCTTATTCACCTTACACCTAAGCTTTTTGGAGGCCTATGCTATAAAACAAGTCAAGCCAGTACTGCATGTATGGTCACTCATGGGTATTGCAGGGTGTCCTAATTACATTTTTAGGGTTAGCAACCTGCTTACCATCATCCCTAAATAGGGTTACTATTTATGTGACCTCTAGAAACAGGTTTGAACATGTGGAAAAGCATGAAATAAGAAAGGCAAAAATTGAACTTATTTTCATATATGATATAACTTCAGTAGGCAAATTACTGAACCAACGGTTGCTCCTTTGCTCTAGTATTCACATACAGGAGTGCTATATCATACATACACAATATCATCTCCCAGGCAGCGTGACTAATGGTGTCTGCTGCTGTTATCAGTGGGGAGTTGAATCCCTGTGATGAGTGCACTGCTGTGAGGGTATCAGTAGCTGGCAGAGTAAGAGTGCCTGCCTCTCTCTCTCTCTCTCTCTGGTTCTTCCTCCTTGCCTGAGCTAGCCTGTTGACCCACACTCTATATCAGTGCCATGATTAGCCTCTTGGGACAGCCAGCAGAACTGCAGGGTACTAGAGGCTGTGAGGGTATCAGTAGCTGGCAGAGTAAGAGTGCCTGCCTCTCTCTCTCTCTCTCTCTGGTTCTTCCTCCTTGCCTGAGCTAGCCTGTTGACCCACACTCTATATCAGTGCCATGATTAGCCTCTTGGGACAGCCAGCAGAACTGCAGGGTACTAGAGGCTGTGAGGGTATCAGTAGCTGGCAGAGTAAGAGTGCCTGCCTCTCTCTCTCTCTCTCTCTGGTTCTTCCTCCTTGCCTGAGCTAGCCTGTTGACCCACACTCTATATCAGTGCCATGATTAGCCTCTTGGGACAGCCAGCAGAACTGCAGGGTACTAGAGGCTGTGAGGGTATCAGTAGCTGGCAGAGTAAGAGTGCCTGCCTCTCTCTCTCTCTCTCTCTCTGGTTCTTCCTCCTTGCCTGAGCTAGCCTGTTGACCCACACTCTATATCAGTGCCATGATTAGCCTCTTGGGACAGCCAGCAGAACTGCAGGGTACTAGAGGCAGTCAGTCAGCAGCATTTGGCTGGTCACCCTCTACAGCAGTCAGCAGTGAACTAGGAAACTATTAGGAGAGCCGGTGTACATACACTGTACATAACAGGGGTAGTGGTGTATGTATTAGAAGTCTGTCAAGGCAGTCGGATACCATGGATCCCAACCCAGAGGAAAGGAGGGTGGAACTCATAGGTAAACAATGCATGACATTTCTCTTGCTTGATATACTCATATAGTTCAGCTCAGTGGAATAGTGATTAGAATACCAAGAAGCTAATGACTTAGAGTGGTGAGATAATTATAAGCTCATATATATGTATATATGCACATCATAACACAGGGTATGTTTTAACTGGAATTTGGGGTTGGGCTTCTATGAAAGCCTACATGTGCTATTCAACATCACAATTACAGAGGGTTTTGTTTCATGTATATATTTTTCCAGTGCTATATTATATTCAGTGAGTGCTGACATGGTATAGGTACCATGTAGTGCATTTTATAGAGATTTATATACTAAATTGTCATGATGTTGTCATCTCTGCCTAAGTAGATCTAAGATCTGCTAGCTATATATACAATTGTACATCCAGTACCTGAAGTATCATGAGGAGCATATCATGTTACGAGAAATGCATGTTTTGGTAAGACAATGCTTACTTAAGGAAGCCATTACACCATCAATCTAGACAGATTATGGGTAGTTGATTGACAAACATAACAAGCATGAAGGAAGGAAGAAAACATAGCCTGTGATCCATGTACAATCAAATAGAGCCATTGGAAATGTCCCCCTGCCAGTAATCATCATACTGATTACCTAAATGCTGATGTTTTGTGACAATAAGTGGTTGTATGCGATATCAGGGTTGTTGCTATCATAAGGGTTTATCAGTATGCTGGGTATACAAATACACGCCATACCCTACATAACCCTCCCAGACCAAGCTACACTCTCTTATGTATTATGCTGCCACGCCCCTCCCAGAGCTCCATGTAAGATAACACACAGCCTGATGTTTAGCTTCACTGATGGCTCTAGCATCATATGGCAAGCGCCTGCCATCTATCCTATGGTACTTATCAAAGGCAGATAACTAGTACTACTGATCTACCTTTGTACTTATGCATTCTCTGCCTAGTAATAGAGGAACTGTATTTCAAGAGTGATTTGTTTATTTACATTTTAAAAGGGTTGATTAATTTTGGAATGATTTGTCCTGGGAGGATTTTTCTGTGGAAATGTAAGAATGATTTGAATTCATCAATACATGCAGTAATTATATCTATATGTTTTGGTATATTGATTTAGGGAAAAGAGGTAAAATTGGAGTACCAAAGTATGTCTCAGATCAAGTAATACAGCAGAGTAGGCAAAGTGTAGGTTCATCTCCATAAGGAGACACTAACAAAAAATGTTTAAGGGTCTCTGATTGAAAGTCTTAGATGTATAAGCATTCAGGACATGAAGTATAACGGGTTTGCAACTTGTCATTTCATCAGTTTATTTGGAAGTCATAGTGTTAACATTTATTCAGCCTGATTTAGTGCCATTGTTATGTGACCTCATGATAAAGCAACATCATGGCTGGTACCCTCTCAATGTTATAACAACAGAGGGGGATCAATGTCCTGGCACTGCATGATGCACAGGGAGGGTACGTTTATGTACTGTAACTAGACAGTGCTCACTGATGTGCAGTACTAACTCTGGTATGCCGACTGACCTTGGGTGCATGGGGTGTGTTATAACTCAATTAACCCATTCATGCCTAAAGCTTTCCTTGGTCAGCATACGCTGGATGTAAAATAATTTTTGACAATAACAAATGAAGTGATTGTTAACTCACAAACTATTTTGACATCTAAAGGGTCCTGATTGATATTTCACTTTCAAATATTTAGTTTTTGAAAGACATCTGAAATTTGCAGAGCATTTTTAGGAGATGGGCTTGGTCAACCTTTACTTCTGGAGAGGGCTATTGGTGGTCTGCACTCATTTACAAATATTTTGAAACACTGAACTATATGTTGAAAAAAAGTAATAGATGCACCATTGATATCCAATGACCTGATGCTCTTACATCCATTTTACACTGTCTCTGTATAGGAACTTAAGGTTATGTCATTTCCAGTATATTCATTAGATCATGTGGGTCCCCTCTCCATGATTATATTATAACAGAGTACAGATATTAGCAGTACTTCTCACCCTTGCACTGGGTGTGTGCTGCTAGTACTAGTGATATGGGTGATGATAGGAGTTAGTACTCTAATGATAGGGGTTAATATAGGGCTCATTTCACTATTAATACTCCACAGCAATTTGTTCTGTAATAGGAACATTTCATGTAGGTTAAAACACATTAACCCATTCATACCTGCAGCAGGAAAGAACAAGGAAAGCCAGATATCTATCAATGTGATATCTTTATCATGGTGCAAAAAATTTGATGGAGAAGTGTTAAGCATTTAATACATACCCAACAACTTTCCTTGAAAAAGATTGGAGAATAGAAGCCTTATTATCAAGTAATTTACAAAAGATTCATAATGTTTACAGAATCAAGTTTTCTCTATAAATCTAGCCATATAGCCTTTTCTGGCTGAAGGGATTGGTAACTACCAAATACCACTATCAAAGGGTAAAATTTATTGTATCGAAAAAGTATTATATTGTATTTTTTAAGATTTGAAATATGTATAAAATTGGTTTAATTGCTACCGGGACAAGGTGCTCAGCCAATAGAAGGCAGGCAGGCAACACAGCGTGTGCTTAACATGGAGCCATGCTCATGTCTCTGGTCCTACTAGTGAAATTCAGGGTATCTACTAGTCCTTTAGGGTACTTGCTCTAGTCTGAATGTAGGACAGGAGTACACACAGTGAGCTACTCCACCCAGTAGCCCTGTATGTATGGCATGCCTAAGAGATAACAGAGATTACTACCAGGCCTGTACTGAGTCAGGTCAACCAGCATCTTGTCAACACGTCCTATCTCTCAAGTATTGCCATCCTCCATTAGGTAATGGCTTTCAAATAACATTTCACTGATTGTGGAAAGATTCTGATTGCCATAAAGGCATCCTTCATTATGTATGGCTTTAAATAACATTAACTGATCATGGAAAAATTCTACTTGTCAAGAAGGCATCCTTCATAAGGTTATGGCTTTTAAAAAACATCTAACTGTTTGTGGAAAGATTCTCATTGTCATGAAGGCATTTTTCAGTAAGTATGGCTTTAAAAGAACATCTAACTGACTGTGGAAAGATTCTTATCAGTGTTCAAGAATTTGATATGTAGTTAATGTTTGAGTAGGTAAATGGACAACCATGCATGACCCCACTACTCCAATTTCATGGGCAAATACATGACTGCAGAGAGGAGCTTTAATTTAAAAAGGAGTTGCTCTTTATCAGCCATTAAGAAAATTTGTGCGATATTGCTCAGTTAGAAATACCATTCACCCGTCATTCTTGCAATTCAATTATCATTTACAAATAATCATGCTGGATATCTACCCTGTATAGGATTTTAGCTGAATAATGATCTAAGAAACATGATTTTATGTTGAATTGCATTCTCAGGAAGCATTTATAGACATCTCTCTTTTACTATATAGGCATTCTTACTTTGATGGGTGCCTTTTTTGGTCCAACTCAAATTGTTCATCCCTTGTTTATCCCACTGTTACAATTTTGAGGGCCCGTCCCGATAGCCAAGTGGTCTATAAGGCATTTCTACTGATTGCTTTCCATTTCTCACCACTGCCAATATTTGAATCAGCTTAAAGCATGAGAGATAGTTACCAATGACTTAGTGTTGGGCGGTGTTTTACCCTGGGTACTCTAGTTACCTCCAACATTAACAACTGGCTACTCACAATTTAACCTTAATATAGCAGGAAAGTGACATTTAAGAAATCTCAAAGTATGCATTTCCCATTTATGTTGAAACATGCTATAGCTGGTCCTGTGGGTACCCGATATAACAAGGTTGAGAGGTTTGATGGTACATATTATGTCTCAGTAGTAATTCCAGTAATGCATGCAGTGCTATCACATGATAGCATAATTAGATCACCAGCATAATGTTTATGGAGTAATCTTGTTGTCATGTCTACATTGTCTATATCATGAATGACCTAGATTATAAACAACCCCTATATAGCTGAACTTACTTCCTGAAACTTGCTGTGAACACTCAGAGAAATCTGAGCCTCTTTAATGCCCTAGTTGTCTGCAAACAGAGCTTTCCTCCTTTGCAATCAGAGCTTCAAAATGATTGGGACTGGCTGCATGCTTTATGATAACATGGGATACTTTATAACCATGTTATTACCGGAGTATAAAGAGGAAATCTGGTAGCATTAATTGGTATTGCAGTTATGCTGGGGTGTAAACAAAAATAGCCTGCCTCACAGGCATGGATGCAAAAAAAGCCTCTCTCATAGATAGGTGGCCCTTATATATGTAAGTGTGAGCCATATGTCCAAGTGAAAAAGCATATTTATTACCCATTTATGCTCAATTTTCCTGAATATTTAGGAGATAACTCTCTCACTCAAGCATTTTCAGATAAAAACATTACCCATAACTGAACAAACTATTCTTTAAATGAGATCATGCTTTAGACCCCATGTTGATCTGCTCCTATTATCTGCATAATAGGACAGGGGTGAAGTTATACTTAGGGTAACACCAGCTCTTACCGGTCCTCAGACTGAGTTAGGCATCGTAAGTAGGTTTGATGTTTCTATCTAACTATAGATGGCAGCACCATGAGTACTAGGGGTTGGGGTTGTAATCAAACACAGGTCTAGTGGGTCTCCCTTGAGGATTAGTACAGAACTAAACCTGGACCGAAATCAACTCAGGGTAGATTTGTGAGACTAGTGAAAGAGCCTGTTAACACAGACTTGTAGCAAGTCTACACCAGCTCATAAAAAAGAAGAAAGGCTACCTGACTATTTATTATCTTGTGAGATAGAAGTGTATGAACCAAAATGTACCTTTACAATTATGTGCTACTGTTCTACTGAAACATTATATGTTGTTGAAGACATTTAAGATGCATATAACAGATATTACATGTTAAAGCTATAATACAGGGTAGCCCTGCTTTTGAAGCAATTTCGTTACAGCTGTGAAATGAAGTCTAGAACACAGACCACACAGGAGGTGTGTTTCTTTCTGCTTACCACTTGACTATTGTAGCATATACAGGCTACTGGCCTAGTGAAGAATGTTTGCTTTGGTGTCATCTAACCCTCCTGTTGTAGTGCTCAAGTTAAACAAACATCGACCTATCCAGTAAATCAGGTCAGGTGCCTGGTGTATGGTGGGATTTCTTTTACCCATCTTCTTTTCTAGGTATCTCTTATCATTCCTATTAATTATGATATACATTACCTGTTCATATCATGAAGCTTGCTTCGCCAATCGCTCCCTGACAATCGCCAAAAGTTTTAATTCCCCGTGATGTCCGTAGATGGCGCCTCCGCATGGCCTCCAATCACGTGACGTCGCCATCTTGTTTAACCCTCTTGCGATTGTCAGCGCTCCCGATAGCACGCATGTGATCGTGGTCCCGGTTTTCCTGCCGTTTCTCCGTTTTCGTGCCGCATCAAGCATTTACGCCGCAATTATTAGGATTTGAGTATCTTAAGCAGTCTAGGGGTATACTTTGTACCCCTTCTATTTGTCTTATTTCCGATTTATTATCGTTTTTGTGTCTCTTGTTTACACTTGTGTAATCCAAGATGGCGGATTCTTCTCAGGAAGGTTCGTCTCAATCCCGTAATCCCTCTCCGGCTCGAGACCGCTCTTCGGACGGCGAGTCAGACGGGGTTACGAAGCCAGCAGCACGGGCCTCTTCGGGGACCCGGTGCACTGGACCGAGTTGCTCCCGGTGGGCGATGACATTCAAGGCCGACAAGCCTTGGACGCACCATCGTCTATGCGGGACGCATCTCGTCTGCACACCCTCAGGCGCCGTCTGTGCGGTGTGCAGTGACTGGTCGGCGGAGATCTGGAAGGCCTTCAAGGCCAAAGATCTCCAGCTTCAAAAGAAGCGGGATTACCGGGCTATGTCCGGGAAAACCCGTTCCCAGTCCCCGGCAAAGGCCCGGGAGCCGGTACCCCCGGTCCCGTCTCCTATTGTGCTGGACAGCCCGGACCCGTCCGGGGCTGAGGCCCCGCACGGGAAGAAGAAGGACGTACGCCGGACATCCCGTCCGTCCCGTACGCATAAGAAGAAAAAGAGGAAGTATTCTTCCCCGTCTTCTTCTGAGTCCTCTTCTCCCGGCTCGTCCCCCGGGACGTCGCCAGACAGAGGACGTAGACATAGGTCTCCGTCGCCTAGGTACCGTCACCACTCCCGGCACCGTCACCACTCTAGACACCGTTCGCGGAGGTCAAGAAGTGGCGAACGTCGGCCTACGGCCTCCGTCTCTGCGACGCCAGCACGCCCATCAGGGTCGGGTCTCCCCGCTGATGGTGCGTTGCTGGAGCAGTTGCTGCAGCAGACCTTTAGCAGGTTTTCGGCTGCAAAGACTGCCCTGCCTCCTTTTCCTTATCCCGGCCAAGGACCAGCTGCGGCGACGGCACCCGCGCCAGCCGCAGTAGCCCAGCTTCCGAAGGGGCTCACCCCTGAGGAAGAGCGGGCTGTCATGCTTATGCGTGCAGCCCCGCTGGTAGCACCCCCAAGCATCACCCGGATGCTCACCCCTCCTCATCATGGGACCTTACCGAGGTCACCCAGTCGGTCTGCCCAACCACAGGCAACCGACGATGAGGAGGTGCTCTCCGAGCATTCGGGGCTTGAGGTGCATGCCCAGGACGATGGTCTCTTGGACAGGGACATCGAGATGCAGGTGGAAGAACCGATCCCCGCTCCTACCCCACCCCCTAGACCTGTACCAGTGCAGCCAGCATTGGACACAGTGTCGTTGGGCGACCCGGACGACCTTCCGGGCGACGTTAACGCGTGGCGGGCCACTTGGGCAGGGGAAAAGTTCAAGTTTCGCGTCCCGGCGCGAATTCAGGAAACCCGGAGACAGATCGTCCAAGCTCTCGGTTTAAAGACCGAAGAGACGGACAAAGTCCCGGAGTCTACGAACAGGCCGGCTCAAACCCGTTCCCTGTTCGCGGACGTTCCAGAGTTCGTGGCCAAGCCGTACGTTGTAGTCCCCATGGACCCTATAACCGTCTCTATTGCCAGTAGAGACGCTAAGGATATCCTTGGAGGCTCAACGACGGCCCTGGGGGCTTCTACGTTCGCGAAGAAGTTCCCCATGACGGCTCGAGATGAAAGGGAGTGTCTCACTCCCCAGAAAATCGACCCGGACGCGATCGCGTACATAAAGTCGTGGATTAATCCCGACTTTAATCCCCAAAAACCCTTCGGCAATGCACAACCCCATCTGGCTGCGGCCGATAAGCTGTGTAAAAGGGTGGAGGAGAGGACGACCAGTCTTGCTCGTCTCTCTGCCTTCCAGGTGCAGGTGCAGGCCTTCCTGCACCATGCGTTCCTGGAGCAGGAAGCGATCCATCGGGCTCTCCGCGAGGACCCGCTTGGAAATCTTCCTCCTCCGTCTGGGGATTTCCCCCCCGAAGCGGTCCGGGATGCTATGGAGTGCTCAGCATTCCTCACAGCATCGATCAACCGGATCGCCCTGCACATGCAGGCAGAGGTCCGGCTGGACAATCGTGCGCGATTGCTTCAGTCCGTCGTCCCCGCCTCCGGACGGCCTGGCTTCCCGGTGTACAACCGGAAAGATCTCCTGGCGCTGCCGCTGAACTCGGACCTTGTCTTCGCGGGCAAGTTCTCCGAGACAGTGAAAGCCACCACCGACACCCAGGAGGTCGCTTTCCAAGCCCAGCGCTTGAGCCAGGGACTGCTGCCTGCACAGGTGGCTTCTACTTCGGGATATTCCTATTCCTTTTCCTTCTTCATTTCTTGCTTTAGGGTTAACATTCAGCCGCTTGCCATCCTTCGTTTTTTTCTCCTGCCCTTTAGGCCTAAAACATTTAATTGTTTGTTTCCTGTTAGGGTCTGAAAAAAATTAGGGTAGGAAGGTCGGTAAAAAAAATTTTTCTGGATAATCTTTTTGTTCAAAAATGTGTGTTTTATGCATGTTATACATTGGTTGGGAGTTGGGAGGGAAGAAAAAACTCTAGGGTAGGGATCTTTTTGAATAAAAACTTAATAGGGTAGGGTTACAGGAAACAAGCAACTTTTTTAGGCCTTATTTCCACCTCTCTTTACTCATCTTTCTATTCCTTCACATCTTTAGATTAGATGTATATATTTCTGCATCCTCCTTTTCACCCTTCTTGTCTTTTATCCACTTCAGGCTCCTTGCCACTACCCCCTCCTCAACTCATACCTTCTTTTTCACCTCCTAAACCTTGATCCTGCTGAACCCAGAAATATCCAGGCAACACTTATTAACCTGCTGTGCATAGCTAGGAAATATCTGATGCACTTTCTGACCTGCTTATGACCATTCGCTGCATTTGTCTGTAGGACCCCCCACAGAGCCTGTACATGACCCAAAGTAGCTCCTCAAGATGAGCCCTAAAGTGGTCAATTTTGTCTCGGGGGGGGGGGGGGGGTCTTCTTTGACCATGCACTTATACCCCTGTTATCAACCTGTTTCATTGTGTTTTGTATATTTCTACAAAAATAGTTAAATTTGTTATTATCCAAGTAATATTTTAGGTTGGTTACTTCATTAGATATATTATGGAGAGGAGATATACTGAGACAAGTGCATTATAAGCTGTTATTTTTGTTTAGAAGAGACATCTAGTCGGTACAGCTTACTTAGCTGTTTCCCTTATTAACTTCTAATTTAAGGAAGCCGTCTGGTCTTTGAAATGGTTAGTTCCATTTTTTGTGCTGTTTCCCTTATTATCTTCTTATTTAAGGATGCCGGCTGGTCTGCGAAATGGTTTGTTCCATTTTATGAGGTCACTTTGATTTATTGCTCACAGGCTTTATTTTTGATGGGTTTTGCATATACTTTTAGACTGGCAGACTAGTCTTATCATTTCTGTCAATTTAGTTTCCTCATCCCCCTCCAGATGGGGTGGCAGTTCACTATAGTATACCAATGCCATTCATCAGAGATGTCAGTTATGTTAACAGGGCAAGTTAAAGGGGGCATTGACAGCTCTGTCATTCACTTGTCTTAAAGTGGTTTTATATTCTAATGTTATGATAGAAAGTTACTGTATGTTCCATGATGATTGTTTGAGTTGACCGCCTCTGCATGATACTGTTTGCTACATGATGTGGTACAATTCTCAAATAAACAAGTCATAAAGAAACAATAGTCTGAATGATTTTGTTGATACAGGCAAAATTTGATATGACAGACTCAATGGGACCAGGAAAATTGGTCCGTCATATGCAAAATCCATCATATACATATGACACATACTTGATATGCATGTGACTGGGACAAAGCATATCGTCCGCCATAGACAAAAGTCTGTCGTACAGTGGTCCATCATATCCAAGTTCACCTGTATAGACCTTGGTGTACTATTCTATATACATTAGGCCACTCCAATTTACTTGCTCAGGAGGTAGGAAATGAGCCATTTTGGAATTTAAAAAAAAGTTGAAAAATGTGACTTTTTTTTATTTATTTTATTTTTTTTAGAGTCTGCCGACTAGGACTGGTAGCGATATGTTTCTACCAGCCTATTCTCAACTAAATAAAATCAATCAATCAATTAATCCCTGTAACCTGGAGGGTGGGAGGTATACTTCCTCAAGTCTGAGGCTCTACTACAGCAATGATAGCTTCCTGTAGTTGATTGAATCACCCTTACAAAGAATATTCTTAAAACTTGCACTTTTTTTTTTTTTGGAGTCTGACAGAAAATTTCTAAACCACTTACGTCCGTAAGACACCATAGACAACTTTTATTATTTTTTTTTTTTTGGTGTCTGACAGACTTTTTTTTCCAAAAAAGCTTGTAAGACAAGTAATTAAATTGGAGTGGCCTTATATATGCTTATCTGTCCCAAAACTTGTCTGTTGGTATATAGATCAATACAATAAGGTCCAACCAGCTTACTGTAGCTACACTTTTACAGTAAGACTTACTACATTCTCTTTATTGTTCTGGGATTGATTTCCTCCTATTAAGGAAGATATTCCTCCTATTGTGTCACTTTGAAAAACCACATGATTGCCTGTTAATAAATGATCCCATTAGGCAGGTTCGACTGTACATTGATAATATTCAACCTTACTAATTTTTGCAATCATATCTTGAAATTCCTTTTATTAACTCAATGCAGGAATATCATAATTAATTAGGCTTTAACATTCCAGAAACACAGTCAGTCTGCTAGCACATTACCATGATACATCTTAGCTTTACACAAATTTCATGCATATCCCTAGGCATGTGAGAAAGTTGCTAGTGACTTGGTGTTAGGCAGTGGTTTTCTCCGGGTACTCCAATTTCCTCCACCACTTGGTAGTCATGACCTTGCCACAATATTGCAGAAAAAGTGATAATAATTGAAATTTTGAATTTTTCATGAATATCATTTTATTTATTATAGGTTTTGAGCCTATCGCCACCTCGCCACCTAGCGATTCGCTGTACCCACCCATTGACCATGGAGCGCCACCTGCTGTGGAAACCCCAGATTCTGTGGGAACGACTGCGGTACCCATAGGATTCGAGGCAACAGGTAAGACAGATAACACTGGCCTTGGTGTCCCCTTACAAGGACACGCAAATGTACAGGGATTACTCAGAGAAAAATATGACATTGTGGTATGTGTTACAGTGGTATTATCATTGTGGAATATTTCTGGTCTGAAGTGATTTTTATAGGGAATACTTGATGTTACATAAGTATATCAGGTTACATCCCTGAGAGAAATGGAACAATGATAATGATTGCACTGAGGTAGAGGTGTTTTTTAATCTTAAAAACAGAACTGATTTTTTCAAAATGATAGACAGTATAGATCAAATGGTTTTGCTACCAATACTACCTTATAGGTAATGTTATCATTGTTTCATTGATGACTTTTTGTTATATATTACATTGATTGTAATGGAAATTCAATGCTTGTTGCTGGGCACTTTGATTGGTGATCATGCGGCGGTTATTGAGCGTTGCTTCAGGTGGCTGGTAAAGCAATGCTTATTGCAGACTACAGAATCATGGTAATTGTACTGCTTGACGCTGAGGGGAGCAGGAGGCTTGCTGGAGGGTCAGCCTGTGCTGTATTGTACTACATACACACCCTTACATACATACACTACAACAAGGGATCTCAGGTATAATAATAATAATAATAATGATAATTGATATTTGATATAGCGCCTTTTCCACCTATAATGTTCAAGGTATGACCAGATCTGTCCCCTGATTCTCATCAGTTATTCTTTTTATCAATACCAGAACATTGAAGGTTGAATGCCACTCTATTCAGGACCTGTAGTTATTTTCTTTCATAAATTAACAGCAGGCTGGATTTTGCTTACCTTATTAAGATCAATTATATTTTGATTATTTTTGGTGCTTAAAATGAATGTATATTCGCACATTTCCCCTGCCCTATAATAAAAATGAATATCTTTCCTCTGAAGGATAACACTGTGGGTTTCTGTGGGAACCCCAACCTCCATTTGTGGCCTTTAGATAACAAATTGATTGGACATTCACCTATGAAATGGTTATTTCATACATATAAAAACCCTTGCAACCTTCAAATACAATCTTCTTATTCTATCACCTTTACATCTTGCCTGTATATTTGCCAGCTGGCATGCACATTGCTGAGTGCATCTCTGTTGGAGTGACACCTTTCGTCTCCTGAACTTTGAGAATCGTGTCCTCTTTCTTGCTGGGTATGGTACAATTGAGGGTTCAGAATAGCTTGAAAGGAATCAAATGCACTTGTCCCCATGCTGTGTGCTTAAGGCTTGTATTGGCATTCAGTGAGTTGAGAGGTGAGAATAACTGCTCTAACCTGCTGCGTGCCAACAAGCTGGATGCTGTGTCTGTGTTTTGTGTATCTCTCTATGTGTATGTGTATGTAGGTGTCATCCTGCAACAGTTCTGTGTCTTATGCTGTATGTGTATGTGTATGTGTATGCCAACCAAATGGCTTACTTATTCCACAACAACTCTGTGTCTAATGCAGTTATTTTAGTTACTAATAATATGTTGTGATTAATCTACATAATGTTGTACGTACGTGTGGAATGATATTTTGCTAAGTGCTTTTCTGTCCCCTTGCAAATACTAACAATAATTGCTAGAACCAAGCACATATAATACATGCTTTCAGACTTGCAAATAAAGAACAGTGGTGGGTGTGCCCCAAGTGACCCCCCTGTTTACAGGTGGTCTTCACAAACCGATGAATGACAGTGTGTATTTCTATGTGTGTATTTTGGTGGAAACTGGAGGATGAGTCTTCAGACCAGGGGTCCAGCTAACGACTAGCCCCGTAGCCTGAGGCTACACAAAATTGTATGGGCTATAATGATATTGCTTTTGTAGCCCTGCTGGCTATGAGAAAAGTAACATTTTAAGATCATGATCAGAGAAATATCAAGAATATGATCAGTTGATGAACAACATTTGACACATCAGTTGTCCTTTAGTTTATATGGTTCAAAAATGAAATATAACAGTCAGGAAGGCAGCTTACAACTTAGAAATTGTGTTTGGGGAATTTAGGACTAAAGTGGGACTGCAGGATTTATCAAAGCTAAGGCTGTAAGATCTCTAGTGTGGCTATGGCTATTTGAGAACCTACAATTTCTTGCAGGTTTCTAACAGAAGCCTGCAGACCCACTGTTCAGACAGTTGGTCTTTCATGACAGGTGGTTTCATAGATTGGTTTGCCTGTACTTGATAGCTTGAAATCAGATTAATCCTCTCAAGTGCTGTGCCCATTTGCTATAAACTATGGATCTATCCAAGCTTGAATGACAGATCAAAAACACCTTACATCAAACAATACACCTTAATGGCACAAATGCTTGAAATAAAGTCATTTCCTCATTAGAGGGTTAATGATTTAATATGAGAAACCCTTCAATGAGTAGAAAATCCACTGAAATTTACATTGGAAAAAGGGATGTTAGTTATGAGAAGACAGGTAATTGACTTCAAAAGTGCTTTTTGAGAAGGCATTTTAAACAGCTGTATTTAAAAGGGTGTATAGGTGAGAGATGTGGCCTAGTATTCCAGTTCTCTTTTTATCTGATTTTTTCACTGCCACACCGTGGTTTTTATGTGCGAGTCTTCCTGTGTCATTGTACACGCTGTGTTGATATCTTGACATCAGAGCGTGGTCTCGCAGCCAGCGTAGATAACGCCCCATTTCTTACCCACTGCTGCTGCTGCCTTCAACATAGAGACTTGTTCTGCCACTTTGTAGTAGTAGTGAGTCAGGATCTGCCGTCCGTCCAGACTTAAGGCAGACCGGGCATGCATCCACAGTGACCCAGTTCAACTCCCATTATACCATCGAGGGTGATATGGCAACAACACCCACCACCACCACCACCACCACCCTCCACTCCACTTCATGGACTCTTACAAGACGAGCCACACATCCTTGCTGAATATATATCACTTCACACAGACAGCTAGGCTGACTATTTGTATGCACTCATCACACTGGATATAAATCTGTCACAGCTTAAAGGATGTAGATCCTTTCCAATAGCATGGATTATCATATTGGATGTGTTACAGTAACAGTGGTGACTTGAAGATGCAGCATTCAGTGGTGTAGAAGAGGATTTAGATATAGAGAGGATGCTCAAATTTGCAGTAAAGAAACATAGTGGGAGTGACGGTAATTTTCTTATTGTTTATTTTAGTCCCGTTGATAATTCTACAGGATCAATTAGGCTATTGAATGATTTGATAAACGACATCACATTTGTTTCAATAGTATTTTCTATATCTATCAAATAGTTCAATTTCTCAAGATAAAATTGTCATGGCCAAGATTTCGAAACTTGGTGTATAAAATGGGTAATTGGAAAAAATGGATGTTCTATTTTTAAGTCAGTATATTCAGATGATAACAATAATTTTCACTATTTGAAAAATTGCATTTTTATATTTTCTTCAAATAATGTCAAACATTTATATGATAATCATTTAGATAATAGAGCATTTATGATAGTTTTCAACACTAACATTTTAAAAATTCCTGAGCAAAAATTTTGGGTGTCCTAAAGTGTGATTTTATTTAAACTTGTGGTTGTGCAAACGACACCCATGCAGATTTGCTGGCCTAAAAGCCCTCAGCATGGACTCATCAGATAATAAATTCTTTAGAAAGGGCTCTGATACATCTATGGTAAGACTGTAAGACAAAAGGCTATTGTATGGAGAGCTGATATCGGAACCTCTAGGCCTTAGATAAAAAGGGATTGTTGAAATTGAAATCTGGCTTATTCACCAGGATGGGCACACGCATGAGTACACACTGCTATTTGTGCAGCAGGTGTTTTCTCTACTGGTATCTAATTAATTACACAAACAGAAAAACGTTAAGATTGCCAAGGAAAATGTTATCTGAAGATACAGCTATGTGTGTTGACAGGGGCATGTGACAGGGTGTATCGGAATGTATAAACAATGGGCTGATAGCTGGAGGATTTCAGTGGGTGGCTAGGTTTTGTAGATTACATTTTCTGTCTGCATCATTGAATGTATGTGTCATTTTGAATATGAAAATATTAATTTAGGATTTTAGGATCTTACAACCCCCTCCCACATCTCTTGGTTTGCACCTGTGGGGGATGACAACATCAGATAGCTATTTGTTGTGTTTTTGCAATTTCTCTTTGATTCATCATCTTAATGGTTGTTCACAGCTGAAATGCTGTACTTAAGTACCAAACTATATACACCTTTCTTTGAAACAAATAAAGCAATTGATGAGTATACACCTCGTGTAGGTGGAGTTGATCTATAGGGGTGTGGTCACATGATTTATTCCTGCCCACCCCCTCTGTCTACATGTGTAGTGTGGTACATGCATTTACTTTCATGCAGGGTAAATATGCATATCCATATTTAAGATTCCCTTGTTCAACCCCAGGAATTTTCACCACTTAACCCTGTAGCAGAAACAGGTTAATGTTTCAGTTTCCATGGTCTGGCCACTGGTCAGTGATTGACCATTGGTCGACCCATTGGTAAACTTATCACTAGTTCTCTACATGTCTGCCATGATGTGTGGTTACTGTTTGGTGTGTGATAGTTTAATATGTGGTGAAGTCCCTTGGTATAAGGCCAATAACCAAACACACTAATATACCACAGAATCATCTTGGTTTAGCCACATTTCAATATTTTCTTAGGGTTTTTAGTCGTTTAGGGTTTTTGCTCACCACGAAGGCCAAGAGAGATATGGGCATCATACTTAGGCGTATCCATGTCTCCTGTGGTTCTTTCCTCTGTTGGCATATTTTTCTTGGATGGGTGCTATTAAGTGCCGAGAGTGACCTTGATCTAGGCGACAGAGCACTGAGTCGGACATTCCACAAAGGGAAACTGATCTCTCTGGCACACATTCGCAGTCTATGAATGGACCACGCAGCCTCTGTCGCCTGCCTGGCGTGATGTAATTATGGGAGGTTCCTCTTATACCCACTAGCAATGCTTATATAGGACCACCCCCATGGCTTATCAATCTAGCACAGTAAGGGCCCATTGTTTGCTGTGTCTCAACACTACATGAGGTTGAGGCTTTGACTCCCACTTAATACAAGGTTTTGGGGTAAGTTGTCAGTGACTTTGGATAGTACCACCCCGATGGCTACTCAGTCTAGCACAGTAATGCCCGACTGTTTGCTGTGTCTCACAATGGCAGGGAGTTGAGGCTTCGACTCCCACTTAGTACAAGGCATTTGAATTAGTTGTCAGTGGCCTGGGGAAGGACCACCCCCATGGCTACTCAGTCTAGCACAGTAATGCCCGACTGTTTGCTGTGTCTCACAATGGCAGGGAGTTGAGGCTTCGACTCCCACTTAGTACAAGGCATTTGAATTAGTTGTCAGTGGCCTGGGGAAGGACCACCCCCATGGCTACTCAGTCTAGCACAGTAATGCCCGACTGTTTGCTGTGTCTCACAATGGCAGGGAGTTGAGGCTTCGACTCCCACTTAGTACAAGGCATTTGAATTAGTTGTCAGTGGCCTGGGGAAGGACCACCCCCATGGCTACTCAGTCTAGCACAGTAATGCCCGACTGTTTGCTGTGTCTCACAATGGCAGGGAGTTGAGGCTTCGACTCCCACTTAGTACAAGGCTTTTGAATTAGTTGTCAGTGACCTGGGGAAGGACCACCCCCATGGCTACTCAGTCTAGCACAGTAAGGGCTGACTGATTGCTGTGTCTTACCATTGCAGGAGGTTAAAGCTTTGACTCCCACTTATATAGGACAAGGCTTTTGAATCAGTTGTAAGTGACCTAGGGAAGGACCACCCCCATGGCTACTCAGTCTAGCACAGTAAGGGCTGACTGATTGCTGTGTCTTACCATGGCAGGAGGTTGAAGCTTTGACTCCCACTTATATAGGACAAGGCTTTTGAATCAGTTGTCAGTGACTCGGGGTTAGAACCATCCAATTGGCTAATGCGTCTAAGGACTGACTGTTTATTGTGTCTCAACACTGCAGAATTGTGAGGGTTGACTGAAATTCCATTCCATTCCCATCTAAACATAACGAAACAACAAGGATGTTTTGAAAAAAGAAACCAAAATGAAAATTGAGGATTTTGAAAGAGTCATCATCTAGTTTATTTCAAGTAAAATTGAAGTGAAATTTAGTTGTTGAGGGTTTTCATGGTTTTCATTATCTTATTTCATCTTATTTTGAATATGGCTACTAGCTATAACTGTGACTGCATGATATTTGACTTGATATGCAGTTATGATAATAAAAAAGACTTATTTTGTTATATTGTTGCTTTCACCAGCTTTCAATTAATCCTCCAATTTTGATTAAATTGCTTGCAATTATTCTGCTTGGCTTATCAATGGAAGCTGCCATTTCAATCAGCTTATGCTTTTGAATCATTTTTCTGATATAACTTAGGTCTCAAGTGTTTTATACCATGAGCTCTCTATAAGGGGCATTATAACATTTTCTCATCAAATCATGAGCTCTGAGTGTTAGATATAACCACAATGAAGGTTTAACTTGTTTATTTGTTTTGGAGCCTATGCTCCTAGCAGAGTTGAGGACACTGAATTATTTTAACTTAAATTGAAGTTTCCAATTACTCATTCTGATTAAGAATTATGGAATGAACTTATGTTATTTCTCGGTTTGTGTTATGAATAAATAGAAACTACTACCATTAGAATTGTATATGCTCAGAATTACTAATAATGTACTGATATCTATACAGTTTGTTGTTTACTGAACCTTTCTACTTCATTAATGGTCAAACTGATACTAAAGAATTTCTTATAGTATATAAGAATCTATAATCTATAGTTAAAACAAAATCTTTCACATTTCTGTCTATACTCTTTCTGTTTTCTGTATGAGTCTGTTTGACCATTCATTTTATACTAAAAACTTCTAATAGTTAAAATATCTTTCTTAATTCTTTTGAAACTCTATGAGAATGTGTTTGTTATGAATGTATATAATTTGCCGAGTATCATTTGCGACGAAGTTTGCATGATATGTTGTTGTTATTGTTGTTGTTGTGCTGTGTGTACTGTAGAATGCATGCCTTTATTTCTGGCTCCAGCTGATGGTATAGACAACACAGGCTTTGTACCTGATGACCTCCCTCCTCCTCCTCCTGAAACTACTACTGCAGATGAGGTCATTACTACTGCTCCAGCAGCAGCAGCAGTAGTAGCCACTTCTATACCTGGCTCTGACCAAGGTAAGCCTGTACTTAAGGCCCAAATCAAACACCAAATATCTTCATCCCAACCACCACTCTATCTGGGGCGTTTTCTGCCTAAATGGGGTTTTGGACCAAAGAGGGGTTAGGAGGGTGTTTTCTCAGATCTATTTTATAAGAAATTTGTAATGGCTTAATTCTATTATGTATCCTTGTCTTCTAAGATTTACTTTACAAGATACTTGTAATGGTGTAATTCCATGTGTTATCCTTGTCTTCAAAGATCTACTTTATAAGAAACTTGTAATGGTGTAATTCCATTCTTTATCCTTGTCTACATCCACTGGAAATACTATTAAGTACATAGTGCTTTTGTTTGCATGATTGATTGCTGCAAGCATGTTACAGGTTGTTTTATACAGGTAAACCTCAGAAATGTGAAACCTTACGGACCTAAGGATTTAAGTGTTCACAATCAGAGTTGTTCTTTTATTGTAAGATATCCACATTGGAAAAAGTGTCAAAAAGGGGATTAGTTGTGTACACAATAGAAGTTCTTCACATTTAGAGGTTTCTCTGTATCAATTCTTCTCTTACCAGCTCTATTTCTAGTCACTACACAGGTTTGCTTTCAACAGGTGTTTATATTATAAATGCCATGCAATATTTTCCACACTACACCACATGTACATGTACGCCTCACCAAGCATTTCAACACATTATTCAAGCATGTGGCAGGTAATAAGCCGATGCATGGCAAACCCTGAGGCTTTCATGGTTATCCTGGCTTCTTTTTCTTGGTGATATCCTATGAACTATTTCATTTGGGAAGACCTTTGAGTAGTCTCAAGACTTCAGTCAAATTAAAAAAAAAACAGCTTGAGTTGAGCCTCTCTCTCAATATATGTGAAATGACAGCCTTTTTATGACTCCATGTGGAGTATTCCATTCACTCACTTTCTCATACTGTATTATAGCTATTGTATTTATTCATTGTATTTTGTTTTAATTGGATTGTGTGTTGATGTTACTTGTATGTGTTGAATTGTCTAATTTGTGTAATGAAATGTTTCTCTGCATAGGGTTCCTTCAATGAATAATCATTGTAAGATGTATTTGACGGTATGCATTTTATGAAGATGTTTAGTTAAACAAGTTTGAAAGAAAATTCCATATAAAGGTGATTATAAGAGAAAGAAAAGAAGATTTTTTTTCTCAAAATATTCAAAATGTGGTAATTGTACTGTTGAATCTGTTTAGAAAGACCTCTGAAAGGAGCCTTTTAAAAGTGCCCTTTTATGGAAGATGGTCTTAATTTGCACACGGTTTTTAGAACCAGTCTTTGTTATAACAGGTGGATTTCTTAACAGTTCTGACAGTACATTTTCTACTTATAATCATTCTCAAGTGATGAAGGTGGTCCTATTGGTATACATGGTCACACACACACACTTACATACACATATATAAACACACACCATATATGTATATATAAATATATATATATATATATATATATATATATATATATATATATATATATATATATATATATATATATATATATATATATATATATATACACATTACATTTATGTGTATGTAGATACATTAAATGGTGGTTATATTTTCACTCTACAATGGCAAGCATTCTACAGGTGTATGTTTTAAACCTATTACTGCAGAGAATGAGAGGGATCCAAGTTACGTTCAAACAGGTGCAACAGCAGGGAGTGAACAAAATTTTGGTTCAGAAGATGGATCGTCATACAAATACACATCGGCCCCTTACCATGCGCAAGCCCCTCACAAGCTCTTTCCAAGTTCTTTAGAGGTTGAACCATAAGCAGCTACTTCAGCTTATTACAAGCGTTTAATAAGCTGCAGTCAAGCATTCAAGCAACCAATTTGAGCAACCTGACCATCCATGCCTTGAGCCATCATGCAGCTACAAGTCCTGGTAACGTACCAACAAAACTGCTTGTGCCCAACTTTTACCGCTTACATGGGCCGCTTGTTTCAGTGTTGCTGTCAAGCTGCTCTCATGTGCCACGCTTTTGCAAAAGCGTGACGCTCGTGAGCAACCTGTCAGCTGCTTGATTCTACTTAGCAGCCACTTAAGCGGTAACTGATTTAAGCGGCAAATTGCTACTTGGCAGCAACTTATGTAGCAGGGAAAACTCAGCAAGCCTCCAGATGAGTTGTGGGTACTTGCTAGCTACTTTCTGACAACTTGTTACAAGTTGCCAGACAACTTGTGGACTACTCTTACAGATGACTTGCTGGCTACTCTCCCACAACTTGCTACAAGTCATCAGATGACTTGTGGACAGCTCTTACGGATGACTTGCTGGCTACTCTCCCACAACTTACTACAAGTCATCTGATGACTTGTGGACAGCTCTCACAGATGACTTGCAGACTGCTTTCCCACAACTTGTTACAAGTTGTCAGATGACTTGTGGGCTACTCTCAAAGATGACTTGCAGACTGCTTCCCCACAACTTGTAGCAAGTTGCCTGAAGACCAATGTAGCCTTTAATTGATACAGGAAGTTAGGGGAAGAGGGATATCTGAGGGCTGGCTACAGGGAGAGGGTGAACATGTGGCCAGAGAGAGGGGAATAACCACTTTCAAACAGTGTAGGGGAAAATATAGGTTTATTAAGGGCCGAAACATACAATGATATAAAGCAGAGGGTTGTCCATGCACTTAGTAACAGCGACAGCAAAAAGGAGGTATAGTTAAAGCACTTACATAGGGGTTATGACCAGTCAAATGAGGAGCAAGGTTCCATGAGATGCTGCAGGTAAAATGTCTGCCAGGAGAGAGGTCACATGACCAGTGCCATGTGCTCTGGTCAGGTGACCTTCACACTCTGTGGACAGGGGCTGCAGATGCTAGAGGGAGCCGCTTACCAGGTGTTCCCTGTGAGAAACCCAGCATCAGCAGCCAGTGAATGTTACACAGGGGGAGGATCTATGTATATTTTTGAAATAAAATGTTAGCCCTGAAATCAGGTGAAATAAAATTAAAATGTAGAAAAATAATTCAACAATGTAATATGGAGAAGACGCGCTGGGGACTGCAGAAAAAACCTTAAACACTGAAAAAACGCAGAACTAAGGATATACACTCCCAGCCCCCCACCCCCTGATTATCTAATTGCCGCTGCATTATTATCATCCATCATATCTATAGAGTTATGGCAAATATTACAGTATAACATCAAATAAACTAAATTTCACTTATTCAATGCAACATGGATAGAAATCTTGGATTTACAGGTGATAAGATTGTCAAAAAAGTTTCATATAAGACAGGTAGCTAAGTCTGATAAACTTTTCTGAAGCTGCAGTGATCTTGTGGCAAGGAGGCAGCACCAAGTCAGACAAGCTGTATATAATCAGTGGAAAAGCTGTATTGTAGTGTTATTTTTAACAGTGACAAAACACTGAAGTCTAACAAGCAGCCAGTAAGCCTTGATGAACTATGGTTGAAAAGTTAAAGCTAGACAAGCATACTACAAGCTGTTCCGATTATGTCTCGTCAAATTGCTATGTCTGATAAGCGTTTCCTAAGCTGCAGTGATCTTTCGGCAAAGAGGTGAAGTCAGGCAAGCTGTAACTAATCAGTAGACAAGTGCCTACCAAGTGGCTCAGCTTGTAGGAAGCGGCTCAGCTTGTGGCAAGCTGTACAAGTTTTTCTTCGCTAACAACTTGGGAACAGCTTAGCAGTCACTGCCAGAGACTTGTGAGCAGCTTTTACCGCTTGCGCTTGGTAAGGGGCATCATCCAGTCATTCATCACACAGTCCCCATACTGGGAGGAAAGGCATGCCTCTTAACAATGGCCTTTAATAATTGCCTGCATATGGCTCTCCTCCTTTATCTATAAGGCCCAAAAAAAGGAAATTGTTTGTTTCCTGTAACGGTCTGAAAAAAATTAGGGTAGGTCGGTAAAAAAGATAATTTTTGATTCTTTTTTTTGGTCAAAAATGTGTGTTTTATGCACGTTTTACGTTGATTGGGAGTTGGGAGGATGGAAAAAACTTTAGGGTAGGTATTTTTTTGGACTAAAAACTTGTTAGGGTAGGGTTACAGGAAACAAACAACTTTTTTTAGGCCTAATCTTATGATAGCACTTGCTGAAATAGAAATATGCCCTTTTCTGGCTTTTCAAATACAAAATACTTGATGGCCATTCTAGTCCTTAACTGGCACACATACTTATATGACCATCAGGTTTCAATTTTGTGCTTATGATGATTTTCGAATCTTTCAATTTCACATTTAGTGTTTTTATGAAGATCCTCTACTCTCGCACCTATTGAGCCATCTCAAGTGCATGCCCTTATTTTTGCTTTTGTCACTTCTAAAATATAAATGGAATATCTTTTACCATAAGTATACTCTTTTGGTTTATCATATTTTGAAATGTTCTAAGCAAATTTGATACATATTTTACGCCTTTTGTAACTTGTGCAATATGGCATATAAAAGCCATTTGGAAAGCATGAGCAGTGGTCCTTCCCTACAAGTGGTCTCTAGTATAGAGCATATTGTCACTTTTATGTCCGGGCCTGAATTAAAACTAAAGGTCTATTTAGTGATTTTCTGATTTATTATGTTAAAAGTTCATGGGAACAAATAAACCTAGTGTCTAAAGGTATGGGTTACATTGTATGCATATGATGTGCACTTCCAGTTCAATGGACAGATCTATATATGTCATAAAAGAAACCCATATATAAAATTCTGCAGTATGCCTTTAAACCACCTGGTGGAGCAATGTTGCATTAACTACTGAACACATAGCTATCAGAATTCCTGCATATTCCTGCATAACATTGTTCAAAACGTTTGTGCTACGGAAGTTCGTGACATTTTAAGATAATGAGGGAAGTTAGGTCAACAACAATAAAAAGAAACACTAACTGAATTTGTTGAAAAAAAACTCATTACATTTTGTTATGTAGCAGAAAGGAATGTGTCTGATTTAGAGTCCTACTCAAGGTATCATGTTACACATTACCTGCACGATTTGCAATTTTAGTTCATTTATAACTTAACTCTGGCCTTGTCAGGTACATGTGTTGCAATGCAAAAAGAGCTTTGTATCCTATTTTAGCTAGCAAAGAAGTTGGGAGTTTTTGAATTCATAAAAAGGAAATCCATGCAAATAACAGTTAGAGTTCAAGCTTTGTAATGTGTATTTGATATCAATATTTCAATTCCTGTGTTATTGATAGATTGATGGATGACTCTTATTCAATCTTTTCCAAAATATTTCATTTGTGTGTCTGGCCTAGATTTAATCAAATTAACCCATTGATGCCCAGGACACCCTGCCAAAAATGCCATGCTTATTTTGGTCACTGCAGGCATGAATGGGTTAAAGAGATGATCATGACTGCTCTGTAGAGTTTAGTCTATAACTAGGTTTTATTGAAATTTCAAACACATCAGATTGATATCAGTTCATTAATCTTGATTGTATGATACATGTGAACATTAATACTGTAACACCACTACATTGTGTGTCTTTCCAGAAATAGGTATTTTTGAAATAATTGTGCCTACCTCTTTTCATTTGAGATATCTATCTTTCCTCTGAGTGCACCTGATACTAGCCACCTGAAGCAACACACCCTAGGAGAACCATTCATGAAGATTTCTTAAAAAATGCCACACATCCTGCACAACTGTAATATTGGCCTGTACTTATATACCATTCTTTTTACCTGAGCGGTATATATTCTCTGTTTTTCACCATGTGCACTTCTTGGTTTCAATAGACAATCAAGAGATTGATGTTCACCATGTTTGAATATACTGGTATAAATGGTTGTAAAATGTGAGATACACTACTGAATTTCTGAAGCCATTGAAATGAATATCTTTTATTGTTATCCATCTGTAATATGGGACTTAATTATGTATAATGAAACTATGTTTTGGACAGTATGATTATTGCATGCTGATAATTTCCCGTTGTATATTTGATGTTTTAGAAGGTTTTTCTGTACAGATAACTATTTAAATTTCTGTTATTCTTGCCGTTGTCTTATTTGTAAAGAGGTTTTATCACTTATGAATTGAAGTTCTTTGAAATACCATTTTGAGAAATTTACAGTTTTCCAAACTTTACTTGCTTACCTTGTCATTTGATTTTAATATTGTGAGTGCAGACATTTTGGGTGCTATGAATTTTATTTAGATTCTTTTTGGATACAATTGCTAAGAGGCACCTGATATTGGTTATATCTATGTTGGTGATTTAAGTGCAGATGAATATAATCATAGGAATTTCAGAAATAACAACCATTTAATTCTTTATTTTGTACTTGCTCAAACTGCAGTTGTATTGTGCACAGGCTTTTTGCTTGTGGTTTATACTCATTCCAATGCTAGCCTCAGTATCCATTACATTATATATATTTCGCCAGCTTGATGGCAATATTAGTGTTGCTGTTGGTCAGTAGGTGTCGCCACTGACTGCCTGTTGCTGTATTGTATTATGTGGTACTATGATGCTAGCTGTAGTAGTAGTAGCGTGGCTGATGAAGTGTTGTATTGTTCCTCCCCTGTCTCTCAGCCCCAGACTATGATGAGAAAGACCCAGCTCACCAGGCAGTGCCCAGTGCCACAGATCCAGATGGTGTTTTCTTGGCCTACAAGGCTCTAGAGACTGAAGGTGCAGATACTGCTCAGCAGCAGGGTGAATGCATGTGTTGTCATGTTTTTTTTCTAGCATGCTAATTTCTAACCTCACACTTCAGTTTTGAGTTTTTATCTACTACAGTTTCTGTTCATGCATCACATTGATTTATACTTACAGAAACATTTTGTTTGTTTTTTTCCTATGCTCATCATTAGCTCATTTATTCTCAACTGGAAATGCAACTTATTTATTATACATATTCAAATAAAACCACATGTTCAAGTTTTTGAATTATACATACATGTATTTAGTATTTTTGAGATCCATAAACACCATTGCCCCATTAATTTATTGGCAGTTTGATTATGTTTGTCATTGGGACACATGAGCTGTAACTATGATCACAATTTTCATTTTTGCTGGAAAATTTTCAATCTGAAGAAATTAAGCAAGAGACATTTCAGTCTAATCAAGGTAATACAGCTATATAGCTAAGCCTACCGGTATATAGCTCTATGCCTAATATAGGCCTCCTGGTGGAAATATCTGGAACTAATTGTAAGAGCACATGCATTTGGAAGACTCACATTGAAGCTCCTAGGAGTGACATTGATTTTGATTAATTTTGTTGATATTAATGAATGTTTTTGTTTACTTTGGTTTTTCTCATTATGTTTGCATGTTGTGGTGTTCACTAAAAACCTTTATGTGTAATTCTGTTCTCTTTTTTAAAAAAGTGTTATGCATTGACCTCAAAGTTGCTAAATAAAATCTTGAATGCAAAGAAAAGATACCCCATGCTTTCTTTCTTTAACATCCCAGTCCAGAATACCCTAATAAAAATAACAGTTGCATATGTTTCTATCTATCTAGTCGTACAGGTCTATTAGATGAACTTGCATTTTGCTTCAAATGAAAAAAGCCTCAGAAGGATGTTGACACCCCACATTAAAAGCATGTGAATGCAATACCTAACTGAAATTGTAAAGTTCGTGTTTTGTTTTGACAAGACTAAACATATTTCCTTTGAGTACGTATACTCTTTAAGCATGATCACTTGCAATAACCAGTCTGAATTTGGACAAACACTTAAAATAATGAAATATAAAGTAAAATCCTATTGAAGCATTATTTTTGTTAGAAGGTTAAGCCTTCTTTCTTATGTATATACATATATGTATATATATATATATATATATATATATATATATATATATATATATATATATATATATATATATATATATATATATATATTTATATTTATATATATATATATATATATATATATATATATATATATATATATATATATATATATATACACACACATGTGTGTATATTTATAAATATATATATAGCTAGAAATGACATCTTTTCAAAAATCTATATTTTCCCAGTATCTGTACTAGCCTGATATATTTATTTTCTGTCTGTTGATAGAAAGTAACACAAATATTCGCCAGTATTGATGTTAGAGAGCATGTTTCAACGGTATCATTTTGATATTCTGCTTACATTTTGCTAGCTTATTTCTATGGCTTTTCATCCAAAAAAAAAGATTAAGTGATTTATATATGAATATATGTTATTGTAATACTTTTTTTTATTCTCTTTACTAATTCTCAAGGATAGGAATTGGTTCGGGGGTAATGTATAAAGTAATCAGGTACTGATTGTGTGTCCTATTTACTGTTTCAGATCCTACAGAGGTGAGAGTAGACAATGGGGAAAAGCAACTGGTGAGTTCTACTTCAGAATATTACCATTTTGCTTCAGCATTTTCTTTTTTTTAATATTTTGCTTGATAATGCAATTTTGCCATTTGAATCGAAGTTGTTTTGATTTGCCTATATTCTTTGAAACTAAAGAGTGAATTATCTTAAGCAGCATGCTCTCATTGAGACTTGCATTATGATTACACACATGCTGATTTTGCTCAATTTGATTTATTTTAAGTGGATTTCTTGGAGTGGTTTCTGGATGGAACAGAGACTTCTTACTTTTTGGTCCGGGAGTTTAGGTTCAGCTTTTTATTTGGAAAGAACACATTTTCAAGCTCAATTTAGTCCCTAGTCCTATGCAAAAATCAATGACAAAATGCCGAGACCAATGCAGTCCTTTGATATATTTTATGTTTTTATACATCTCTGATATTTTTACCACCTATCGCCGTTTATCTTTTTATAACTTGTTTCTATGGGTGTTGTGTTTCTATTTTAGGAAATGTGGGGATTTTTTTGCTGCAAAATAGCATTAAAGCAGTGATCAGTGGAAATTTAAAATCTAAGTTATACATTTTATCAAGAGTCCTTAAGTCACTAAACCAATTATACTTTAATGAATATTTTGGTTTTGATGGAAGTAAATCTAATGTTAACCAAAATTGTAATACAACCAGTGCATGTTCCTTTAATTGGAGTTATCACAGATGGGTTAATGCTTTTCAGAATTTTCTGTCTCAGGAAGTGGGTTGTAGAATTTCTATTTAGTTGATGAAACAAATATGTGTCTATGTCTGTCAAGTCAGCATTTTCATGTGTTTGAAGATCAGGATGCATTTGTTTTCAGTCTAAGAAAGAAGAGCGGAGGGAGTTTTTGATAAGGGTATGGTACTCTCATTTGTTAGTCACTGTCTATTAATCATTTTGCTATATTTCACTATATGGAGGGTGTAGCAAAACTAACCATCTTGCTTAAAGGGAAGTGAGTGATATATGTCTCTAGTACCTATCTCTAAACAGTGAAATTGTGGGTTCTGAATTAGTGATTAAGTGATATCTATATAGAGTTAGCCTGAGTGCACCTTGTGGTTGCCAGGACAGATTTAGCTAGATTTCCCTTCTCTTCATCAACCTTTTCTTCAGATTAGGCCCCAGTTCTTAGTGAATAGTCCTATCAATAGCCATGTTTACCTCCTTTCTCCTCCAGTTTAATAGTATAGACTAGACCTTGGATTCTGAGTTATACCAAATGGAACTGGGAAACCATGGAATTCCATGTACAATGCTGGGAAATGTCAGGATTTCCCAAGAAGGAAGTCTCACCTACTTTTAGTAATGGTTAGACCTTCAATTCAAAGTTTTACATTGTGCAGAATGATCATGTTTCTTTGTTACCTGTTATCTCAAGTACAAGATCCTTGATTCCTGCTAATGTTAAGCTTAGGTCAGCCATCACTTTAACCCTTCTAATGCTGAGGCTACTTTTGTCCAAAGTGCAAGGACGCAAAGATTTTTGAAAACCATCTATACCCTGTCAAGTTGGTATTCATTGGATAGCTCTCGCTGAGTACTCTTATATGCGTACCCAATTACCAGGTTTATGGCATTTTTAAGGTTTTGTGCATCATTTTGTATCAGCCAAATTAGCCACCAGCAGCATAAGGGTTAAGACTTAATCTCATTGGTTTGAAACTGTACCCTAGATTTTAGTGGAAGGCTAGCTGACTGATTGAGTCTCTTTCCTCCTGTTTTTGTATCTCCCCCATGAATCTGGTTTGATCATTTTCAGTGGTCTGGTCATATGGTCTTATATGTGTTCTTATTAACTATGTGAATTGCTGCGCTATAGCTCTACTAACAGTTGTCTCTGTTACTATTGTCTGCCTCCCCGGTGATGTCTGCAGTTGGCTACTAGCGCTACTGTAGAGAGACAGGAGCTGGAGAATGAACAGGTAGAAAACGAATGTCTCCGTTGATAACCTAGAGATAGCATCATTTCTTGCATGGCATTACTTCAAAGCTTCAACATTTATATTTTCACGTTTGAAAAGAAAATTCCAAATACCAATCTACCTGATATTGATTTTTATTTCAATCCATAATGAATGAGAAAGGTGCCATACAGTATATATGAAAGACATCAATTAGTTTCTTATTTGATATTCAAATAAAGGATCAACATGTACAACTACTTTTGTGTAAACCCACCAGTGGGAAAAACTTCCTTCACTTTTAATTAATATAAACCCTGTAGTGAATAAAGGCATCTGTTGATTCCTGATATTGGCACAATTTGTGAGAACTTTGATTTCCTTTAACTGGCTGCCTGGCAAAATTAAAACTTGAAACCAGAGAAGTGTTATGATATGTGAACGACGATTCTCATTTGGATTTGTAATTCAATAGTGATAAGATTGATCATAAAACAGTTTGGCACTTTACTTGTCTGTGACTTTGGAAATTCCAAAGGTTGAGATGATCTTTTCTGAGGTAACATGAAAAAAGAAATGCATGTCCAACACTCAAAGGCTGTACCTATCTCTTGAATATCACAACCTTTCAATCTCAGAACATGATGAATTGGGTTGAGAATGAAATTATCACAAAATATTATCTCAGTTCACACAAAAGTAATGCCATAGAAATGAATACTGTGTTTGCATGTTTCAACTGAAAAATAGACCCAGTAATGTGATGTTTAGTTCCATGCTGAACCCCTAGATGTCAGCACTGCATGGATTAGAGAAGTATGCTAGTGAAAACCCCTCCCCATTCTTTGTCCTTGTCTCAAATGGCATATAGTTGTACTTTTGTTATAAGCAACTTTGTTGTTGCGATGCCCCATTTTGCATTTGTTTTTCTGCCAATCATGCCATTCCCTTAGTTCCCACTTGTCCATTCTTTCTCCAGAAATTTCCTGAATATGGGTTTATTTTCTTACTCTTCCCCATGGCAGTGAGCAATGCCATCTCTCTTCTTACTTACCAAATTGGATGAGTTTATTTTAATACCTGCTTAAAGCTTGTGTTTACTTACACTGCAATATTTTTGTGTGCTGAAGGTGAGACTTGCTGCTGCACATTGTGAGTGATTTATGCCTGGGCTCTGTCTTTGGTGCATTTTTCAATTACTATTTATGTAAAGAGAAACATTAATGAATTTTGCATGGTGCATATTATGCTTGATTTTTTAAGATCATAAAATTGGTACTACATGTCTATTTACATCACAATTATTCATGTATGTGTTCTAGTTGATATTTCATTTATACCCAACATATTTCCTACACATTTTAATCCTAAATGCCAAACTTAGACTATGCAACATCCCATTTTTAGTCATGAGAATCATTGAATACACGATGCCTTTAATTTCATATATAAATATATATATATATATATATATATATATATATATATATATACTTTGCAGTATGAATGCACACACAAACGCACATATACAAACATGCACACACATACATGAATACCAGCACTCATACCATTATAGAATATGATTTTATTTCCTTGCCAGTGTAGCCAAGGTTAAATGAAGACCTGCTTCATGTGGTGTATTGTAACCGTCAGATAGGTAACAAGTACACCCCTCTTTACCCTACGAAGGAGAGTTAGTTGTTCTTGTTCTGCGGTCCTCTTCACTTCAATGGGGGCTTGTGTCTCCTTAGTCTAGCCACAAGGCTCTGTTATGATTTTACTATATTATATATAGAAGCCTGCACCTATACTAGATATGGACTTGTGGCCTTAACTGTTGGCCATTTAGTTCCCACAATTGCCACACGAGGGAGATAACTGGTAACATATTTTGAAGTGAGCTCCTAGTATACCGCAGTGCCATCTATCCACAATGGAAGACATTTAAATATGGCCTGGGAGGCAGGCTAGTGTCTCCTTCGCTGCGATAGAACCATGTTGTAGCCTAATCAGCTAAATGGCAGCAATTATCATAGCTCAATTATGACCGCCATAGGTTATCCGTGTTTACACTGTTCCAGACAGACAAATATTGATACACTTCATCATACAGTATAGTTCTGTGTTACTTTAGATAGCGAGTTATGGATGAGTAGGCTAGTGGGGTAGTGGCTCTGAATGATATGAAAGTTATAGAATGTGAGCGGGATAGTCTTATTTTATTTGTACCACAGTTAGCTGCCTTCAACCAAATAGACATAGGAAAAGGGGATGTGGTATTTAACATACCATCCAGTTTAGATCTTTTGTTCTTCAGGCTGGCCATAAAGGTGTAGCTGAAAGGTTTTGGGTGAGAATGCTCAGTTAAGGTTTTCTTTGCCTGTGATTGGTGGAAGGCAGCCCCCTATGGTACAAACTATATATAGACCCCTTGGTGGCTGTGGTGTATGTGATATCCCTCTGGGTTGCATTGTTTTTGCCTTGCAATACCTTGGGTATATCCACAAATGTCTTTTCATCTAAGGGTATATCACCTTCCAATCAGTTTCTAGATGCTACAGGCATTAAGGACACACACTTCATAACTAAGCTTCACACATAAGTCATACTAGTAGGTAAATACTGACTAGCTGATACACAAAGATGTTCCAAAAGCTGTACAAGAGAATGAAGGAATATGGGAGTACTACAAAACCAAAATTGGTGAGTAAACTGTTTTAGACTTTATAATGCATGCATCTGTCTAGTGTGCAGCTAAACATTATGGTGACACCTCACAGCCAGGGAGTGGCCAGAGGGCAGTCAGTGTGTGCCCTCATACATTAATAGGTCATGTAGGCAACCAAGTAAAGAAATGTTTGCACTCAACATAGACATGGTTATTTTTGTCGCAGCGTTAGTCTTACATGTATCAGTTGATCTTACAACCCGTAGTACTGGTTATAGCTAGTGTTAAGTAAAACATATTCATGGAATTCATTGGTGACCATCGAAAATTAATTCTTTTTGGGGTGGTTTTGATAAGTACTTGATAAGTACTGTGTTAAGCAGATAATCAGATAACGTCTAGTGAGTTGAAGTAAAAAGTTAAGAGCTTTTAATAATAAGTCAATGTTATTTCATGAATTAACATAGATTTTTATTACCAGGGAACTCATAAAATGTATGCCTTTCTGAGTATAACAATAGCCATACAGGGTTGTAGTAGTATGTAGTGTAATCCTCCTTATTTATCTATCATGTTGCGTCAGTTGAAAATAAGTTAAGCAATGCTGGTGTTAATCTGAATATAACAGATATTATTATATACAATACGTTAACTAGTAAATTTTGGTAAATTACATTCATTGGTACTGTTTCTATATGAAACACTGTCACTGACAAAAAAATAAGAAATTCTTTTTAAAGCAGTATTTTTGAAATAGACATTGACCTAGATCCGCAAACATTACAGTAATACAGTCATTTACTGGATAAGGATAATTATCCTTGACAAATATAGCAGATACATTTTAGCAGTAGCTGATAGTCCATAGTGTATGCATTAACCTAGCTTTATTTACATTCAGCAATAGCTATGCTGTAATTACGTAGTGTGATAGCTATTATGTTGAATACCTCTTTGGTACCTCAAGTTCATTGACCCAGGAAATATGTTTTTTCTGTGTTTTTCACAAGAAATGTTGCATTATTCTCAATATGTGCACAGATACAGCCAGTTTTATATCTATGAGCAATTGAATCGAAACTTGCATGTGCACATAGGAGTTTAATAGGTCAACCCCTCAATAATTCTGAAAGGCTGGGAGATAAAATGTGGCATGTGCTGTGATGTGTTAGGGAGATGCACAAATGCGGGTCCTTGATAGTTGTTAACCCATCGCAGCTCAGAGTTCCTTAGGAAGGCATACATATATGGAATGATGATTACAGTACATGAATAGTACTCATACAGGGGTGTCCAATTGTCGCACCAGAGTGTGACATAGGCTTCAAAACATGGACAGGACAACATCAAGCACTGCTGTAAACATTATGTTGTCCACAGAGAGAGAGAGAGAGAGAGAGAGAGAGAGAGAGAGAGAGAGAGAGAGAGAGAGAGAGAGAGAGAGAAAGAGACACAGAGAGAGAGAGAGAGAACGAGAGAGAGAGAGAGAGAGAGAGAGAGAGAGAGAGAGAGAGAGAGAGAGAGAGAGAACGAGAGAGAGAGAGAGAGAGAGAGAGAGAGAGAGAGAGAGAGAGAGAGAGAGAGAGAGAGAGAGAGAGAGAACGAGAGAGAGCATTAGTTGCCACTTTGTATTCTGTTGCAGCACATGGGACTGACAAGGGTTGACCGGAGCGTAAGATGGAATTTGTGCGATTCAGTACATGTATATTCATGCCTCCAACGAGGTGCCATGTAGGGCGGATATTATAATGCTGGCATTCAAGGGAGATTGCCACTAGATGAAAGCCTTAATAAGCTCTAGCGCAGCACATCCTATTTTTAATGCATCTATCTTTTAGGCTCAGGCCTCTTCCCTGGAGATGTAACCTGATGGGATATACATGGGTTTTATAGCAAACAGCTTTACTGGTGATTGCCCTTTCAAGGCACCGCAATATAAAAGCTGATGTGTCGTAAATCATCAGGAAGAAAAAGTGATAAGCTGGAATGTTTTGTTGCGAACTTTTTCAAATGAAGTTAGGTGGTACAATCAGGGTAGCCAGACTGAGATCATATACATTAGGTAATAAGTGCAAAACAAATGTGGAAAAAGCCAGTTATATGAGGATATTGTGCATTCTAATGTTATCAGTTTATAAGGTTTTAGAATGGTACTTTATAATATGCAGGTAACATATAACTCCTCATTTTACATTGAATTTTGGCTGTACAATCTCTAAAAGTAGACTATTTGGGGATGGTTTTGCTCATAAATTCAGTAAATACTATTTTATTGAGATATTGTTTACGTAGAACAATGATCTATTTTCATTACTTTCCGACACATCCCTAGTAATAACATGACATTTGTAGACATGATACTAAAGAGATTGGAACCCTTTTTTTCTAAAGAATATATCTACATACATATGCAATAAGGGCTCTGCTTGCTATTATGTGTAAAGTTTAATGAGGCAGTTGGGGATAGATGATATTTGACAATATTGCAGCCATGCCTATTCAATGAAGCTTCATCCATTTAGATCATTATGGTTCAGTCTGGGCTGAGATACATAGATGAGTTTACAGTTGCAGAATTCATAAGGCACAGGTAGATAGCATTAGGACTAGATTCATTTACAACTGATGCGTGTGCATTAATGAAATAAATAATGCTCGGTTTTCCAATGTTCAGAAATGTACCCCTTTTAATGAAGTATCTCCCCAAACCCTTCCTAGCTATTTAGATATGCTTCTAACTTTGGATTTCTACTGACTGATAGGGACATACTGGCATAATATCAATGCTATGACAATTGCATTCATTTATGAATTATATGAGGTATGCAAACATTTTGGGGTTGATGCATCAATTCCTATTCTATACCTTTTCTCCATTTTCGCTGTGAAAAATTGTTGGTTGAGTGGTTGATATGAGGGGGCCATCATTTGTAATAGTATATGGGTATGGAGGAAAATTTAACTTTCCAGTTTTAGAAACATTGATTATGGATTTTGCATTACCTGTGCACCCCAGGGCTTCAAAATGTGCGACAAACGAAAAAGCACTGTTAAAGTGGATTTTTTTTGCAAAGTATTACCAATTAAGCCTATCAGATACTTCACTTGAATTATTTTTGATACAAATTTTATTCAAAAACCAGTGAACACCATTTAGTAAACTGTCTATTGATTGGTCTTGGTCTTAACTATTGCAATGTAATGCCACTAGTTGACAATATTCATAGCCATTATCGAACCAAAAATTGCTGTGCTCCAGGATTATTGACTGTGCTCCAGGACTTGTTGACTGACTGTGCTCCATGACTTATTGACTGACTGTGCTCCATGACTTATTGACTGACTGTGCTCCAGGACTTATTGACTGACTGTGCTCCAGGACTTAATGACTGACTGTGCTCCAGGACCAGAGAGGTCTATTAATATGCATTCATTTCTCTGCCAGGACTTATTGACTGACTGTGCTCCAGGACTTATTGACTGCGCTCCAGGACTAAAATATTTGGACACCCCTGCTGTGGTTGGTCTAAGTTATAACACCCTTGCAGCTCCTGTATCACAGTGCCCTAGCTCTGACAGAATAAGTGATGCGCAGCTTACAATAGCACATTCCATTAGGTCAGACTTGTCAGTTCAATAGAGATGCATTTGGGCAAGGGATTTGAAGATTTATCCAGTTATTCTGCCAGAAACATGTCTGGCATGGTCACTTATGTTGGCTTTGTCCAGGCACCAGCACCAGCATTCTGGGTGTCTAGGGGAATCAGCCCTCAAGCTATGGGTTTTCACACATTTTATGTAGTGAATTGAGTTCTCTGAGCAGTTTTGCTGAGACTATGATTTTCCCTTTTATTGAATTTAAATTGAGAGATTCACAAGATACCTTTATGATCTCACGTGCCATTGAGTGGCAGTCCACTACAGAATTGGTCAGGCATTCAATTGTCACTAAAAAAAATGAAAACGTTTGGATAAAATGAAAAAAATAATGACTGTGGGAAATTTCACATTCTCTAGATGAAATGAAACTGAAGTGGCATTGCAGCAGTTTCTATGCTACATTTGTTTGTTTGAGATCCCTGTTGCTCTCAACAGCTGATATCATACCCCAGCCAGAAACTCAGATCAAGAAAACACTGCATGGCTAAAATTGGACTTCCTCTGGCTATCTGGTGTCAAAGTTCCAGCTCACCACATGACCGGCGGTATGAATTAAGGGAAATCCGGGTCCAGGCAAAAATAGCCAGGCTGGGAACAACATTAATAATGCAATTACCTCACTCTGTGCTATTGTGAATACTTGGAAATGTAAATAATCATAATTATACAAATGTATTCAGGATCACTTTCAGTGATTGATGTTCAACCATGCACTTAGTTGCTGCAGTTAAATTGCCAGTGGAGGAAATTGATTGGACATGTGTGTAGCATGTGATGGTTTTAATTGCCACATGGGCAGTCTCCATTTATACCAGTTAGACTGTGTTGTGTTTGGACACCACTGATGAGCATTATATAGTATAGCTAATGTACTAAATATATCTTGTTATGAAATCTGACTTCTTACCTTACGTTGTTCTTTGAATTCCTGAGGATCGCTGGTACATTTCATCATCATGATATCATCATCATCATCATCACCATCATCATCATCATCATCATCATCATCATCATCATCATCATCACCACCACCACCACCATCTTCACCTTCTATACAGTATTTTCAAAGAAAAATCAAGTGAACATTAAAGTTGCATCATCTTTTGGAAATATATCCTTAGTGACACTAGAAATGTTGATCCCGTAAATGTACTATTTTAATTGTTTAGCTAGAATTTAATGGGTGAGAGCACAGGGCACATTAAGAGAGATATTTGGTGAAAGTACTGATGTACATCTATTTGCAGTGTTTGTTAAATGATGTAACTGCATTCACACCTGCTTCAAAGATGACAGGTGTACACTTAAGACATGTCTCAGGATTTTCACTAATGGCTCTCCATGGCTGAAGTGTCTACCACCTGAAACATCCATCTAAAGAAATGACCTTATCGCTGCTACTTACATACTGTACTTATAGTTTCATTCTATTTGATGCCTGAAGTTTTTACATGAAACCTGAGGTAGACATATGATATAATGTTGGCTGCGATATGGATTAACAATCCACAGCACAGAGCATGCTTTTTACATCACAACACCTGCAGCGTGCTGCGCTATTGTATAACGCCTCTTACAAACAAACACCTGTGAATATCCATAGCTCCTATATATACACCGTATTCTTCCAATTAAGCGCACATTACCGATTAACCGCACCTCCCCCCCTTTTTTTTCACGGAGAGAGTTGGAAGAGCCAGCTCACCTGATCTACTCCTGATGTAGAACCTCCCACCAGAAGAAGTAAGAAAAACCAGATCACATACTTTTCCTCTTCCCTTTCTGGAAACCAGCATTGAGTTCTGCCTAGCCTCGATACCAGGCTGAATACATTTGTATTTCTGAATATTGCTTGCTCTCTTATAATGCTTGCTGTCTTTATTCACTGTGCTTGCTGAGTCCAGTTTAGTTCTTAATCTCCACACCAGGTGTCGGTTATTGATATTCACAGCCATGAGAGAATTCAGCAGTGCTGCCATCTGGCAAATCTGAAAAATACTATAATGACTTGACTAGTCACAAAATAATGACTAGTTGGTAAAGAATAAGCCAGCTCTAGTAAGCTAGGCTAAGTTCTGCCTTGCATGTGGTTCCTCATTGTTCATATTTGCTGCCAAAACATGTGCTATTGGCCAATCAACAAACATATATTGTTACATATGGGGTTGTAGCACCAAGGGTCCAATCTGAACAGCGAGAACACAAAGGTACGATGATGGCCGATATTCCACGATCGGCACTCATTGGGGTGTGCAGTTATACAGCAGATTACCAGCACCCTATGTACAGAAAACTTTCCCAAAGTTCAACCGCATTGTGCGCTTAATTGGAAGAATATTGTATTTATAAATCTGGTGAACTTACTACATGCTCTCTTGGCTTCTATGGAATAATTGCTAAGAACAATCAAATGAACATTTGCAAGCGCACCATGAAATAAAATCAAAGGCAAACATGTTATTCATTTTTGCCACTAGATCATTTAGATACATGATGGAAATAGTGATGTCTATGTTAATAGAGAAAACATGTGCTACCATGCATTAGATCAATGATACAGAAACGTTCTATATCTATTTTTGTTGCTGAAACACCTTGTGCTCATGCACTGTTACAGTATTAATGTACAGCTGTCTTGCTGGCAGCGTCTTTGATATTAAAATGTTGTGCAAACGAGGGATCTCGATCACATGCATGTATCTGTAAGTAAAACCATACTTAGTTAAACATAAGTAATAACTGCAAGTATCATACACTAGTAGGGGATAGACGGCTAGATTACATTTTGATTTATAAATCCATACTAAGACACATACAAGAACAGATTCTACACTACCATGGATTTGAAAGTCTAAATTCTGGTGGAAGTATAAACATTTTGAGTAATACTAGGTCTAATCAAAGGACTAATGGTCAGAAGTGGATCAACTCTGCAAGAGGAGAACCAACATGAAAAACTATGATGACAGATCGTTTAGTGCCTCTGCCCAAAAACTATGGAATCAGCTCCCAAAAATAATATTCGGGCAGCTGGGAGCAATCTTCAAACGACAACTGAAAACACATCTGTTCAAAGAAGTATGTATCAATTAACTTAATGTGGATATCAACATCTATCCTTTGACAATGTAATGTAATGCGCCTTTGAGCATGTTTATATGGAAAGGGCGCAATATCAAATGACAATATTATTATTATTATTATTATTATTAACTCAAAGCTCATAGAATGCAGGCTGCCAAGTCAAATTGTTTATGATGCATAAGGAGCTGATCATATAATGCTGCTGTTCATGACTGCTGTAACTCGAGCAACCTCCATATGCTTTTATTAGCAGTTCTAGGTATTGGTGAGCAGCTTAATGATGGATATGTGGTTGAATTTCATTGAAATTGGCATTTATATTCAGATAGGAGGAACATAAATCCCATGCGGTCCTACAGGTGATAGTATGAAATTTCACTGTATATTTTATTCATATATGCTGGGTCTGTATAATAATGTTATCAATTATTGTCAGGATGCCAGATATTGGAGTTGTAAAGAATGGCGTCACTTTCTGAGTGTGCATGTTTCATGTGTTGTTTCAAATTATTCAAGGGACTGTCCAGATGGCCGAGTGGTCTAAGGCGTTGCCACTGACTGCTGGCTGTCTCTCACCACTGCCCAGGTTTGAATGTCGTCTGGGGCATGTGAGAAAGACGCCAGTGATTTGAGGTTAGGCAGTGGTTTTCTCCGGGTACTCTGGTTTCCTCCACCACTTACAACTGGCTAGTCATGACTTAGCCGCAAATGGCAGAAAAAGTGACGAAGAGAAAATATTTCTTAATTTCAAATTCCAATTATTGAGGATGTGCAAGAACCATGATATTTAGAGATGCCATACATTCCATATTGGAGATGCCTGAGACATGCATATGAAATGTGGCTCCTTGCTGTAAAACATTCCCTGTCACACACACAGAGCAGATATCCAAATTTCTCTCCCTCACTCTACAGTGAGCTCACAAGGGGCGTGGCTAAGTGGAAGGCCAGCCAATCATTATCAGGGGCCCTACTCAAGGCGCGGATAATATGAGTGCGATCGAGCAAGCTAGTGGAATTAGGAAGCGAGCATTGCGGCCTGCAGTGGACTGCTGTATTGATTGTGCAGCATACAGGGTTGTTGTGTCCTGCTGCTGGCAGAGTCGTCTCAGCGCTGTAGGCTGCTGGCCGCGTTAGCAGAGAGGCACAGGAATATCGCGCGTTACGAGATGGAACCATCTTCATAATCAACACATCATCTCCTGGAAATGCCATCTTGGACATCCAGAAATCACACCAACCACTGTGGATATGGTGGCTATAGATATAGAGAATAGAGAATTAATTAGCACTGATGCTTGAAGCTTGCAAGAACTACTGCATCTGTACCATCTTGAGTATTATGGATTTGCCTTCTGTTGGTGCATTGGATTAGCAACTATACTACATATCCTACATTGGTAGATACTTGAGGAACTGGATTGTTTTAATCAATGGTTTTGTTAGGCCAGCTATCTAGCTGCTAGCTCTGCCATGGACTCTGTGTGATTTCACCATACAGCATTCTGAAAAGCATCTACAGCACGCATGCACATCTTCATCTTTCAAGAAAGACGTAAATTTTAGGTCTCTGTTAGAATCTCAGGGTATAGCCAGATGATTTTATGTGTCGTGTTAGAATATATGAATATTAAGGCACTTTCTCCAAGCGAGCTGTTCCTTAGACCGAAAATCACAGAGGGTCAACAAACTGTGATCATTAACATTACATTTGAAAAAAAATGGTTAGACATGCAGACCAGCTAGCTGGGTGCTGTCATCAGTATTATTATAGTAAGTTAGTTAGGTGCAGGGACTATTTTTAGTATAGCATCTTTGTCTTCTTTGGTAAAATAACCTATGCAACTGACAATATAGCAACAAAATTGCAAACAAAAAGTAACTACATTTATTTCAATACATGACTGATCATTTCCAGATCTCGGAGTCCTTCTGAAAACCATTCAAAACCCTGTCATGTTGGTATTCATATGAAAGCTCTTGCAGAGTACTATTAGATTTGTACCCATGTGCCAGGGTTTCAGTCATTTTTCAGCTTTTTTCGCATGATTTTGTATCGACCAAATTTATAGCCACCAGCAGTCAAAAGGGTTATAAGAGGTTTTCATGAAGCTATCCAAATACTTCACTTCCAGGTATTAGGTACAATTAGCATCATAGGTGGACATTCTCATTCAGGCAGGTAAATTATCAGATTCAGAGATAGAGGTTTCATTTGAAATTTTGGCTTGCCAGCCCACAGGTCCTTTTACTTCTGACAATTTAGTGGTCATTAGTCGATCCCTCAGAAAGGCTAGTATCTAATTAGCCCTTTCTATAGGCTCAAAACTGCCAGTTTGTACTGGAGGAGGTTTAGGAATGTAAAACCCCAGCATGTATATCTATTTCTAGAGCATTTCCGTATACTTGCTCTGATATGATTGGGCCTTGTAGGAAGATTTATATGCCATGATCATTAACTGCTGGGTCAGCCAAGTATTCATTGAAGTTTTTTTTAGAAGCAAAGCAACATTTGTTGGAATGCACAACATACCATAAACATTAGCTTGTCCATTGCCAATTTATTGGTTTGGTATGCATACAGATGGGCTGCACAGTGTGATATCAGAGTACAGCACGGAATACTTATGGATAGACTGCTGTGATACATACAGAAACGGATAAATACAGCACTGTTTGAGTTGCACCATCACGGAAAGTAAGCACTGACGCTGGCCACCATAATAAACATACTGGGCACGGAGGATAATACTTGGCTCAATTCTCACTTGATGGACTAAGCTATAGGAACGTGAGAATATCTGTACCCACAGAGACTGTGTGGTGCTGGTGCCGGTTATTCTGTGGAGTTTTTCACTATTGACGTGAATGACTTCCTGGATTGGTGCTTAACCAAGGAGTTATTGAGAAGATTTTGTATAGGACTTATAATAATCTTCAACATGGGAGCTATTGGGACCAAGCTGGAGAATTGTGTCAGTACATTGCATTTACTTTTGTCTACATACTTATGGCTTAATCATTCTATGGTTAGGTACTTAATTGTTACCAAATTTCTTCTATACAATCATATTTGTTTTGCTATGGTCTTTCTATACAAATTATACAATCATATTTGTTTTGCTTTAGTCCTTAACATAGTATTCATGTTTGGAAATGATAGCGTATTATTTGGTAACGAATAGATAGAAAATAGAAGATTTCTTATTGAACACATACACTGATGTAGTTGGTAGTTTAAAACTGGTTCTATAAATTTCCAACTATTACCTGTTATGGCTGGACATGGGAATGCTTCCTATAAAAATTAAGGTGAATGTTTAATTTGGACAGATATTCTTAGTCAATTCTAAAAGGATTTCTGAAAACATGTGCAAATTTTTGACACTAATTGGAGCACTATCATTGGTACATACAATCTTTCAAGCTTATGGGCCTAATAAGGGGGATACCACCATAATCCGACGCAGACAAACTTGCCAGCACCAATGAACACACATCAAAAATTCTTACATAGACATAATATATGCACAACTAGTTATAGTTTTTTAAAGTATTGCCTAAAATTACATTACATACATTTTTAATTGGAAAAATAAATTGCACATAATACTGAGGCATACATGCACATTTTGATGGTTTAATACAATCTCCCTTCCTGACTAGGGGAAGGGGTCGTTCCTAAATCTAATAGACCCTCACCCTTAATAAGAGCTGCCGCAGTTGTACTTTAACTGAAGGTACCTCAAGGAGAGCGTAACATATTCACTTTCAGAGTGGGCTTTAAAATTATCACATGGCTTTATAATACTGATAGACATAATTTGCTTATAGGAAAGATGATTTTTTGAAAAATATTAAGCAAGAAATTATAGTTTGTGCTCTGATGAAATAGTCCTGTTCAATTACTTTCTAAATGAATCCTTCCTTTGCAATTGTCAGAGCTATTTTGGCACTCTAAGAATGAAAGGGATAACCCGTATGCTGATGGTGGCTTATTTGGCCAATACAAAATAATACACAAAATCCTGAAAAATGACTGAAACCCTGGCAAATTGGTACTCAAATGAGAGTGCTTGGCGAGAGCTATCCAATGAATACCAACATGACAGGGCTGGCATGGTTTTCAAAAGTTTTAGCGTCCTTGCGCTTAGGACGAAAGTAGCCTCAGCATTGAAAGGGTTAAGTAGCCATTTGCCTTATCTGGAGCTTCCTGAGGCATTCTCTGAGAGCCTCGGCCTTTGATCTTTTGCTTGCATCTTTGGCTTTTGTTATTAGTTTAAAAAATAATTTGGCTTTTATTTTCTATGAGCGATACATTTTACATCTTTAAAGTTATTTAATCTTAGTTATCTTAAGGTGCCTTATCTATTGTCTTTTCATAGTATAAACTCAGAAAGTGGACTCCTTTTTGTCCTGCCCAACATTTTCTACTTGATGGATATTTTGGTGAGTCTCCGGCTGTATGAGTGCGTATATATATATATATATATATATATATATATATATATATATATATATATATATATATATATATATATATATATATATATATATATATATATATATATATTATATATGTGTGTGTGTGTATATTATGAAGTGTATTATATGAAGTATTTGACGCATGAAATTGTATTTTGTATTTGTAGAACATGAAGGAGAGGGAGACGTGTGACTTCAAGGATGGGGTGCGGCAGATAGACTACGTGCTGGCCTGGGATGACACGGATGATGATCCGAAGAAGCAAGAGAAGAGGGAGATGTTCCAGGCTAATCTCCTGGAGGAGGGCATCGAGGTTGAACAGGAACCCAAAGAGGTAAGATTTACAGCTTTCTATTTCATTTATTGCCTCTCCTTTGACACAGCAAGACTAGATTGTGACTAGCCAGTTGTTAATGGTGGAGGAAACTGGAATACTGCGAGAAGACCATAGACTTACCTTAGTGTCTGGCAACTTTCTCGCATACCTCAAACACAGGACCTTGGGCAGTGCATGGTGGGAGATAACAAATAGTTATTTGAAGTAGCTTTAAGTAGCTAAACCAGGATGGGCAAAAATATTGTGATTCCTGTTTCAGACAGGCATTTTTTAAATCCTGGCTTAGTCCCTAGCTGAGACTTCCTATGAAATCCTGGCATTTCCTCAACATTATGCTGAGAATACCTGGATATTCAAGTTATATTTGGTAAGGCATATTATCACTTCTACGAAAAAGGTGAATCTCATGCCAGTGGACTAAGCTTTATATAGTGTTGAGGGATCATCAATTTTTCACTTACGAACTATGAAAATAAGGGAATACAGATTTCACTTGAATTAAACATTATTCCATTCTTTGAACGGGTTGTCTTTGCTTTGTTGGTGATGAATTCTGGTCTTATATTGTTATACATAGTAAATATAGTAAATATGATAGATAACCATATATGTCCCTTTTGAAAAGTGAAATAAGGTTGTAGGTTTGAAACAGGCAAAGTGCCAGCTAAAAAGGTACTTACTTAGTTACCTGAGCTACCCCTTTCTAGTAGATTAAATTACAAGGTGTCAATCACTTCATATATCACAATTCTTAATTTCAAAAACAGGTAGGGTCGTTTTTTATGGTACAATAAGACTTGTTGACTTCCCATCTACCGTTCTTGTTTGAACGGTGAACTACACTAAGATCACACCATATTTTAGCTACTTTTTTTTTATCCAAACTGCATGATCTCAGGCACATATACAGACAAGTGGCCTATCATTCACTATCTCCCTCTCATATAATAAATATATATTTTTTTAAATCTAGTTGCTTGTTGTCTTCATCTCCAAAGTTCATGTTCAATATGTATATTTTGATTATAAAAATAATTTTAATTTCCCCTTTTTTTCCTTTCTAAAATATACCCTTCACAAACCCCTTCCTCTCACCCTCTCTTAGAAATTCAGTCTATGTTACTAGCTCATATGTTAATCCAAGATTATTATTTTGAATATAGACCAAGCCAATAAGATTTTCCCAATCTTAGCAGTCACTGCATGTTCACACAAGTTCTACCTGACTTTTTTTTACCTAATACAATCTCACAAGTATAATTTACAGATCCCTGTTTCATGCAATTTTCATGAAATTTCTAATATGTACTATTCCTCATATGAATTTACCCCATTTGCATGTTATTACAATTTCCTAAGACATCAAGACATTAATTCCACAAGCTTTTACCAGGAAAGAGTGTCTCAATTAATGGAGAGATGTTGGATTTTGGCAATCACTCTTTCTATTTTAGAAATAGTAATGCTTAAATAGTAAAGAGTTTTTCATTCTACATGCATGCTCCGATACACCTATTCCATCCTCCTATAAACCTTTTTAAATATTGCTGTTATAGAATAATTAGTCAGAGGAAATGACTTAATGAAAATTATTCCTTTCATTTAGTGTAATCATTATAATTATATAGCAAAATAGATAGTTTAAGCTACAACAAGAGAAAACATTGTAATATAATAATTAATTAAAGATGCATATTGGCTTAATTAATAGTGTCCTGCCAACTAAAATCATTTGATCAATTGATCATTTTCTGTCATATTATAGCCTTATAAGGATGGTAAGATATTAGATCGAAAGAAGCATATTTTGCTTTTTCATGTATAAATGCTTTAAAAGCACAAGATAATATGCTTTTATTAAAGAACTGTATTTGATTTGTATAGTAATGCTGCCTGTTCTCCTTAGATAAATCTATTATCTATTTGATTACATTAAGAAGGATTTGTTAACTATTTTCTATCTTCAAGAAATATCATTATGGTTAACCCAGAAATGTTTACAATATAGGAAGGATTTCTACAGACAAAAGGCTTTTAGTGGGTGTATTTCATGGAGGGATGAAATAGATCTCATGATTGAAATGCAACATTCTTATCCAGTGAACAACATGGAAAGAAATAGGATGAATTTAAACGTAAACCTACTAACCTAAAACATTATAGGATTTTGACTTGGAAGTTTTTTTTGTCGCGTTTTGCCTTACCGAGGCTTAGTAGTTACTTGTTAGCTAGTTGTTAAAGGTGGAGGAAACACATTACCTGCCATTAACCCCTGCCTATCCCAAAGTCACTGGCAACTTTGCAATGCAGTTTTACAGAAAAATTATACCAACTGAAAGGCAAAGCACTCTTATATGTTGTGAGAGACCTATCTTGACTTGTATGAATGTTAACAACTTAATTACAATACATTTGTGTCAATGCAGTTATGCCATTTTTCTGAGGCATAGTTACATTTTAATAGTGTTTTCAATGTCATGCCTACATATATTTATTTTGCATATTCACAATTCAAATGGAATATGTCTTGTGGTAAGTAAAAGAAAAAGTCTGTTAGCAATGATATGCTTCATGAAGCAAATAAAGGCAAAAGCCCTGGAATTAATACATTCGATAATTGCACCGTCCCCCCGCAATCAAAATTACCAGCAATCACTAATATTGCCAGTGTGTTTAATATGTTATTTGATATGATTTGATTTGTATTTCTAAAAAAATCTTAGTGATGTCTGAACACTGTGAATAGTGCATGGCTTTATAATTAAGCTAAACCTTGTCGGTAACGATTAAATTATTCTTGAGTGTTTTACATCGGTCTCATATTATTTTGTTTATTTACTAATTTATTAATTAATCAATTTATTTATTTGTTCAAATTTTATTTGAATTTTTTTACCCTTTTGTTCTTGTGATATGAGCTAAAACATAATATTTGCCAGTTGAAAAAAAAATCAATAACTGGAAAATATCTTCTACTGATTCAGAAATAAGAGGACTACAACTTCATTTTGATTCTGATTTAGTGCAGTTATTTATTTTGATGCAAAAAAGTGATCAAGTATGAATGATAAATATCTTTTTAAAAAAAGCTAAAATTTTATGCAACACTGCAAATGATATCCCAGATTTTGGATTGATTACGAAATATCTTTGTACTGAGTGATCATATCATTAATTGGAAATTATATATGCTAATTATGTAATACAAAATGGTCCAATAATACAAAACTACCGGAATCCTAAAACCTCTCAAATATTAATGTATATTTGATGTTTAAGGTGATGTGATTTTAAGGTCAATGTGACACTGTTAAGTTTTCTGTAGATTGTGGTACTTGCTTTTTTAGTTCAAGCTTGTAATGCAGACACTTTAAAAAGCAATGCAATGTATGCTTTGTGCTTGATTTATTATTATACCCTCATTTACTCAGAATGTATTAGGGCATATATTTGAACGAAACTGAGGAGCTGAAATTTACCTGCAAACACCTTTATAGAACTGTCTTGCAGAGTGATTGCTACATAACTTATCTAGATATTTGATTTTATTCAGAAGTAAAAATTCATAATGATAGATTTAAGAATTGAATATTATGAATAAACTCAATTCAATTCAAATATTTTGCTTTAGGCATCTTTGTTTTATATTCATAATGCCTCCTGTGGCTTTGAGTTTATAGACGCTCATACTATTCAGTGGTTTATTGGTATTTGTTTTAAAGACAAACCTTACCACAACAATGTTCTTATGTCCATCTCATCAATGAATCTCACCTTCCCGCTCAGGTAAATAAATGGTATTTCACATCTTTCTGCTAAGAAGATACATACAAAACATCTTCTGTTCATCTATGTACGACTAGAGAAATAAAGTTCTCATCATATATCACAAACTTTGGACTAGCTTGTAAATTGTGCTCTTTTCTTTCAGCTTTCTCAGAATGGGAAGACGGCGTATCTGAAGCTCCATGCTCCGTGGGACACCCTCTGCAGGTATGCAGAACTCATGGGGATGAAGATGCCTATACAGGTGAGATATATACAACGACAATTACAGTTGTAAGGCATCATAAATTAAATATACAACAACAATTACAATTATAAGTCATAAATATATACAACTATTACAATTTTAAGTCATAAGGGAAATTTTTAGAAAAAACTTTAAAATCTATTAAAATTTAAAACACTATTTAAAACAATAATCAAACAATCTTAAAACAATATTTAAAACACTTCATATATTTTCTTTTATTAAACTCCTTTTTGTAACTGATCATGTGATTGGGTTAAATTTCTAAAGTTTCTAATGCACCTGTAGGGAAATATACAAACATTCAAATGGAAATATCTACAGACATCAATAATTGTACATTTTGACTGCAGTGAGAGCTCATTAGATAGTTCACCTTTAAGTAAAGTTAAATATTTGGTTAAAGCAGTATTGGTCACTATCCATGTTCACACAGAGAACCTTCATAGTTTGAATCATTTAAACTGTATTAAAGAACGCATATACTACCTCAGCAGCTAATATTCTATGTATATATAGTTAACATTGATCCCATGATGTCAATATGCCAGGAGCCAATATAATTGGTAGGTATGTGTACTCAGGAAATGGGGGGTAAATTGCCATGCCTGTAGACTGGAATATACTGTAGATCTGGTTAATTTGCTGTGTCCAAGATTTGTCAATCTAGCTTTATCAGAATTTTCAGAATCTTAATTTACTGATGATGATGATATGTGATCGGCATGTCTAAAACAGCAGTGACGTGTTACACATTCATAATATTATGGTACCCCTGGGAGGAATGACCGAGGACAGAGCGTAACACCTGCCTGGTTTTTAATCACATTATAATAACGTTATTAGATGGGTTAGGGATAGTCAATTGAAATTAATGCACTGTTGGTGTCTGTTCTTGGCTCTTGATGAGTGGAATTAACAGCCAGCCACTTGTCAGTATCAGTTACAATTTTCCCTGGCAAAATGCAATAAATGTATCCTGTTTATTTATCATGGTCTCGCCCACGCAGGATAGACACCGGTTTACCTGTTAATGTCATAATTCTGACGATCTGAAGCTTTTCGATGTTTATAAATCTTGATTTACGGACAGCATCTGATCGGTAAATACAGGCAATTTTTTTTTGTTGTTAAATTAACATGATTTGCAGTACCTTTTGACTCCCCTATCACTGATGCGACACCTTACCACTCTATCCTCACCATTTGAACGTTGTTTCTTGTTTTTTGCAGGAGTATGACTTCGAGGAAGATCTGGCCGCTAATTGTTGGTCAAAGATGCCCAGTCCATTTGAGTTGGATAGAGATTTTATTCCAGAAGAGCCTGATGCATTTACAGCTGCCTTCCACAGGGATAGGATAGAGCTGTAAGTAACCTAACTATTCAGTTACATATACATATAATATTCCTACTTCCTTACCTTGACTACTTATCTGGAGTTTCCTATTTAATTAACCTAATTTTGTATGTTGTATTTATCTCTGTACATGCAAGATACATATTTGTAAATCTTGTGAATAAAAATGATTAGCAATTATAAGGGGCTTCACAGTGGTTGAAAATATCCCTGATTAGCTGTGTGTTAGACCTTATATAAAAGCCTGACTGGGCCAAAAACGTGATCGTAACATTTTGTTTAGGATGTTATACAATATGGGTTGTGTGTTGGATCCTAGTATACATTGTTCCTTGAAATATTTTATGTATAATCTTTTGACCAGAAAGTAACTAACAGAATAATTAGGACATCTCTTTTGGTTGTGACAGTCATGAATGGGTAAGTGAACATCAAGTCACCCTTTGTATATATACTCTACTACTTTGTAACGCTGGGGCCCTCAGGCTACTTGTAAACATGCCGTAGTGCCTCAGGGAAGTTCCTTACCATTGGACTGAGTTACCCTCTTTGAATAAAGATTATAATTATTATCATTATTATTATTATTATTATTATTATTATTATTATTATTATTATTATTATTTATTTATTTATTATTATTTTTATTTTTTTTAAATGTATTTATCTATTTATTTATGTATTTATTCATTTATTCATTTATTTATTAATTTTTTATTATTTTTTTTCAGATTTATTATCAAGGACAAGAGGACATTCTTCACCAATGCCCAGCGTAGCCGTATTGTGTATGAACTGATGTCCCGCCTCAGGTACGACCCGGATGAGGATGATAAGATAGGTAGGTATTCTCCTGCTCCCACTTATTTACACAGCCTCTTTGTATAAGGTGATTATATATATATATATATATATATATATATATATATATATATATATATATATATATATATATATATATAAATATATATATATATATATATATATATATATATATATATATATATATATATATATATATATATATATATATATATATATATATATATATATAGGTATATATGTATATATGTATATATATATATATATATATATATATATATATACATAAAATAGCCCCTTTTAGGTGAATCTAACTCGTCAAGTGTTGGGCTTTATTCAAAAATTCATTTTACAATCATCATGGCCTTTTTCAATTAGGCACCTTTGTATGTGAAAAATGAAATATGTAGTGAATTTAGGACTTGCTATACATTCAAAGAACAGATTGGTCTTAAAGTATGACCTATACCTCTCAGACATGACTAGCTTGAGAACCCCAACACAATCATTAATTCCTGTGGCAGTTCTAAATTGGTGAGAATCTTGGTCGCTCTCACGTAGGATCATTTGCCACAATGATTTTCTAAATTGTTGTTAGTATTACTCTCAAAAAAAGAATTAGGGATCATTGTCTTCAATTATAATTCATATTTAGTTTTTTTTTGTTTTTTTTTCATTTTACAAATTCCTCAGAATTTTCGCATGTGGACTAATCATGTAGATACCTCTAAGCTAAACTCATAAACTTTGGTGCAAGCACAATGTACTTACTGTCTTTTTATGAGATTTTCTAAGCTCAGTAGGAAATATTTATTTATACTTCTTCCAGTATATGTTTTTGTATACTTTGAGAAATACAGGAATTTTCAGATTTTTCGAATTATGCTATTTCTAATAACTTCTAAGATAAGATTTATCTAGTAGACTATAATTGAGGAATTTTTGTTTTTGGTATGAATCTTTATTGAAACATCGATATTGATATTTTTGATGATAATTAAAATAAAAGTAAAATATTGAAATTTATTATTCAATGTTTATGGAAAAAAATACGAAAATGATAAAACCAAGCTTATATCGAAAAAATGATTAGTTTGTATATTAATTTCTGTGAATGTATATTTGGTCCTTCCCGCCTGTTCAGAGGAGGTCTCTTTAGCTCCTACAGTACATGTAGTTGGGTCCTGGGCCCGGCGTAAAAAGGAATGGCAGAGTTCGTTCTCCTCAACCAGGGGACTTTATAAACAGGAAAATGAGGCACAGGTCAATGTTGCTCAGCCTGCCCACAAAGGAAAAGAACCCAAATTTGGTACTTCAAAAGCACACATAACTTCAATTTCAATTTTTCGACCCATTACATTTACCGTTTTTATTCTCACTCTTTTGAATTGGTACTTGCTTTTAGCTAATTCATTGTTGTGGTTCACATATATATATCCCATTGCCTCGCTTTGTTAGATTATATCAGAAAAGGCTTTGGATGTTTCCCATTAGTTCAGTCATAGTTTGATCTCATTTACCATTTACAGACGATATGGTTTCTACTTGCCCAGGACATGTGTTAATTTGATACAGGGCAAGTGGAGATCATATTGTTTCATCTCCCGGGATATCTGAACCAGGGAAGAGTTGCACTAAAGGACTCAAATTGGCATTAGAAACTCAAATGCTGTTGCACCAGCCATGCCCTCCAGCTGGCATTATAGGTGCACAGCATCGAGTTTTAGTCTAAAGTTAAGTCTATCCTTTTGTGCAACTTGGTACTTGGTACATATCAATGCTTTAATCCAGTTATTCATTGCACTTCCTACTGTTTGAATATGGACTGTAGAATTTGTCTCAGGGCATATACAATCAAGATCAATTTTACTGCGCATTAAAGATTGTTGTTAAATGCTGTCCACTCCATGTACTATAGTATCACCCCACAGTTCATTTTGGTTAAATGGTTTTGCTTTTGCTGTTTTTCACTTTGAATAATGAACAATTAATATATTTTATTCATATGCTCTTTTACACACACATGCATATATATATATATATATATATATATATATATATATATATATATATATATATATATATATATATATATATATATATATATATATATATATATATATATATATATATATATATATTACAATTTTAAAAGAGATGGCTCTCTCTCTAGTACTCAAATCTTTTCACCTTTTCATAACTTGTTTTTAGTAGAACAATTTCTGATTCTCACTTTTTAGTTAAAATGTAGTGAAGACATTTTTGCAAACCTTTTTGTAAAGATATCCTGTGTTTCCTTTCTGAATGATTGCTTTGATATTTAAAGCCACACATCTGACCATTTAAATAATTTTTCCCTAAATGTCAATTCCCAATCTAGTTATTTCTGCATGTTTGCATTCATTTTAAGGACTCACACTTTTTGAAGTTGTTTTTATCTTGGGTTAATCCTAATGCTTTTGATTTAGTTGACCCTGAGTCTACTAACTTTGATTTCCTTGTGGTTATTTTGTGTTTAAAAAGGGATGTCCTAAAACGGTGATGTCATGGATTTTGCCTTTTGTATGTAGGTATTGACAGGATGGTGGGTAACGGTTCTTACACGGCAGCCTTTCCCTTGCACGAGGGACCTTACTCCAGTGAGCATTCCCTTCTGGTCCATGGTGCCCAGAATGATAGACATGTAAGTTTTGTATTATTTATGTAATTTCTTTTCTATGTACTAGTGCAGAATTCTGTAGCTTTATTTCTTTGTTATTTTCAAAGGAGGAGCTCCCCTTAACATTTTAAAAATCTACTCAAGGGTAAATGTATATGATACATACTCATACAATCCACAAACTTAATATGATTGAATTTCAATTAATTTCATGGTACCATGGTTTGATTAAAAAGGTGGACCTCAAAAAGCAAAAAAAACTCAATTTTATTACGATACTTGTTAATATTAACCGGAACTGAGGCTAGGATTTTTTTTATTATAAAGAGAATATGAAATGAAATATTAATAAAAGAATGTACCAGTCAGATATTGTGTTGTTATATTTATTGCCTCTTATATTATTTTACAGTTACTCTATGAGTCTTGGGCCAAGCCAAGTAGGTTTTACAAGTACCAGCCACTAGACTTGATCAGGTACAGTTGGGATATCATTTCTTTGATTAGGTTTTCATGCCAGTGATGCTAAAAGCTAAAAAATCTACCATCATCTCCAATATTCTTTAAAGCTATATGTGGGTGGACTTCCATCAGTCCTTGTATCAAATATGGATAGGTACCCTTACTCGTACATTACCAAATATCGATATTGAATGGGGAAAAGTATCATATAGAAAATGTTAAGTATCATATTGTATCTTTTAAGATTCAAAGTATGTATAAAATTGACTAAATTGCTACCTGGAAGTCTCTGCAAGAAAGCAGTTCCCTATTTATAAGGGGACATGCTGAAGCTGACGAGTTCTAATTTTAATTAAATTAGGTTTCTGAGAGGCAGGTAGTATCATTAAAAATGTCAATATAGTATCATATCATTAAGGAAATATCAATATGAGAGTCAAGGGTATGTTATCATATTTTAACCAAGACAAAAAAAGTGTTTTTTGACTTATATGGAAAAGGGTGAGAAGCATCATTGATTACGATGGTTGTCTATTTTTCTTGCAGGAAATATTTTGGAGAAAAGATTGGCATATACTTTGCATGGCTTGGCTTCTACACAAGCATGTTGATCCCAGCCTCTGTTATTGGTGTAGCCTGCTTCATCTACGGAGTCGTTACACTTATGGACAATGTACCAAGGTGAGTAGGGGTCAGTACCTGTACTGGATACATTACAAAGTACCTGTACCTGTACTGGATACAATACAAACCGGTACTCAGTACAGTTCCAAATACTATTGTAGAATGGGATAAAGTTACTGTAAGACCCATTATTACCACGCACATTTTTATTCACGCAACTGCCGTCTGAATCTAATCGCGGCCATTTAATTACACGCATCTGCCATCAACTGTATCACAGCTAGATGGGGCATTGTTATGCTATTTTGAACGTATATCAGCACCAGTAATATACGCGTTATCATCATCTAGCAAGAAATGCGTGAAATTAAAAGGAGCACGATAATAATGGGTTTTACAGTATGTATCATTTAAGGTCTGTAATATTGGTACTGTGTAACAGTATGAAATTGACTGAACTGCTACCTTGTCGTCGTCATGCGAAGGTAGATAATTAGTTAAGTTTTTGAAGCTACAGGATTTGGTAAGTAATTGCCTATCACACATTTAGTAACAATGATATTACCAGGCTTGGCTAGTCAGACTAGTTCAATTGTTAACTCCTGCTATCCTTGTTGGCCTAGAATTCTTTCTGGAAACTACTTTGTAAAAGTTCACTCTGGATGAATGCAGTGCTACATTTAGCACTCCCCATAAGCTTGGGAAACCTTTTTGTGGTCACAATATTGCATATTCTATTTTGGTGTATAGAAAGAATCTCTATAACTTGATTATGCTTTGAAGTTTCTGATTCACCATGTAATGACAACTGGACACCAGTTTCGTCAAAAAATATATATACAGTCAAACCTGTCTGAGTGACCACCTCTATTAAGAGACCACATTTTCATTTCCCCTGGTCTAACATTCTAGTTTATGTGACCCTCTATTAAGAGACCACCTGTCTTGAGAGACCATATTTTAGTCTTCCCTTGGGTGATCTCTTAATGCAGGTTTGACTGTATTGCTGAAAAAGGCATTTTTGGCTATGTCAACGGATGAATAAGTGCTTGTTGTTTTTGTGTTTCAGTAATGAGATCTGTAACAAGGCGGGCTCAGGTAACCTGACTATGTGTCCACTGTGCGACGGAAGATGTGATTACTGGAAGCTCTTCACCAGCTGTGACTATTCCAGGGCCACCTACTTATTCGACAATCCTGCCACTGTTTTCTTTGCTGGATTCATGTCCCTATGGGGTAAGAAATGAATGTACAGGTTGCATGTACACATCATTGTGTTTTGCCTGTCAGGGGGGCGGTTTATGTGGTAAAAATACTCAATGTCCTTTAGTTGTATGTACAGATGTATTTCTTTGTGAGTTGCTGAAAATACTCAGTGTCCCTATGGGGTAAGAAATGCATGTAGAGATTGCTGACACATCATTGTGTTTTTCCTGTCTGAGGGGCAGTTTATGTGGAAAAAATACTCAATGTCCTTTAGTTGTATATGCAGATGTATCTCTTCAGGAGTTGCTGAAAATCAACTCCACGCTGTCATCTAATCCTCATAGAGGATACAAGAATAAGAGAGGAAGCTAGTTTATTCTTTATTGCCCAAATAATATTAAAAAATAATTTTAATTGATTTTCAATGCATTTGCAAAACTTCCCCTTTAAATTGATTCTTCAGTTTCAATTCTTTCAGTCCTCTACAAAGAAAAAAACAGGGGCTTATATGACTTGTTCAGATGTTCAGATAGTTGACCTTATATTAAAGGCAAGTGGGTGTATTGTGGAAAAGCAAAATATTTATTACTCTGGTAAAAAAAAAAACATGCAAAACATAATAATTATCTAATATTCACCCAGGAGGCACATTATTTTTGTCCTTTAAACCAAAAGTGCCTGATTTCCCCTCGAGGTTTCAGTTTGTGTATGTTATTTCAGCAACCTGTTTCTTGGAGTTCTGGAAGAGGAAGCAGGCTGAGCTGGAGTATGACTGGGACGTCATGGACTTTGAACTTGAGGAGGTAGGTACAATAACTGCTACAACAGCACATACAACTATAGCTTCCCTTTTAAGATGACAGAGGTTTTTCCCTAAGATAATGCATCAAACTTTTTATCCTTATTTCTGGAGTATCAAGCCCTGTCAGAGTCTCTTCCTTAGATAATTCTGTGGAAAAAATATTTCTACTGCATGCATGGCATAACATTGTGAGTTAGTCAAGTCCTGCAATACTAGCTCATGTATATCCATTTTTATTTTGTGAGTAGTATATTAGTTTTTTCTGTTCAAATTAGAATATCATTATCATTTATTATGATATCGTAATTATTCATAATGAAATTTTATAAATTTTTGAATTTTATATTTATTTTTGGTTGAGGAGGGAATAGGATTAACATAAGATTAAAGATCATATTGGCGCTTTTTGTGGATTAGTACTACATGTATTCTCATTCTCATTGTGTTTTTACTATTATCCATCTTTTGATTTTGGAAAATTAAAGTGCCTTGTAAATCTTTGCAATTTCTTATGATATGATGAAAGGAGTTGTCCTAGAATGCTATGCAACTGAACATTGCCTGTGGGTCTTATACTTGATACATGTATTCAATTGATTTGTCAGAGCAATTCTTATACATCTTAGATGTGACTCTTATATTTAGTGCACATTCAGCCATAAAAATGAGTATTTTGTTAAACATTGACCTGTATGTGGAGGGATTTATATTTTATATACACATATTTTTAACAAGATTGTATGGAGTAATTGATTTTGAGAGGAAGAAAAACTGCACTGGGATGATATAAGGATAGGGAATGCAGGTTTTGAAATCACTGTTTTAGATCGAAACTTTAGACAAGTGATAAAAATTTGGTGGCCAGAAAATAATGCTGTAAACAGTTGTATGATTGTAGCAATTACATTAATAGCTAGTATCATTGGTAGACACTTTTTGGATTTGTCTTTGAATGTAAAGTGAAATGATATTGACTAGTTACAAACAATCTTAGAGAGAGGTAGTTGGAAAAGCTGATTCTGGGTGTTTTCCAGGCAAATTTAGTGTTTGGTAGTACATCCAAACATTTCATAACCCTTGTGGAATCCCGCTGATTAATCCTTTCAATGCTGAGGCTACTTTCGTCGATTGCAGAAAAATGCAAAAATGTGAACACCTAAACCCTGCCATGTTGGTGTTCATTGGAAAGCTCTTGCTGAGTACTCTTTTAAGAGTACCCATATGACAGGGTTTCAGTCATTATGCAGGAATTTTGCATCATTTTGTATTGGGTAAATTAGCCACCAGCAGTATAGTTGTTAAAAATATCTAAAAAGAAGAGAAGGGGTGGGCACAGGTATAAGGTACAAAGGGATAGTAATTTTTGCTTTCGTTGAAATGTACAGCTGATTTTGGCATGAGTAGAAATGCTTTGTCCTTGCGTCTGTGTCAGCTGTCTTATTCAAGTGGTACTTAATGCATTTTCGTTCTTTGTTTCATGGTATATTATAGTCTGCGGTAAAGATCAACCTTTATATGGATCAGATTGGTATAAGTGGATAATGCTTTGGCAAATATGAAGTGAATTAATTACAAAAACAGGAATTTATGCAAATAAAATCTATTGATGTCATTACGCATATATTTTAGGGAAGTTATGTGGATAATCTGCTTTGATACCTGAATATATGTCATTAGTGCACTACTATTTGCCAATGCATTTTCTGTTGTTTATTTTAGAGGAGTATTTATTTTGTAAAGGGGTTCCGCATTATTTGATATCACTTCTTGCTCTTGGAGTTTACGGCTGGTTCTACACGCCTACAGAATTTAGCAGAATACTTCCATCTCTGCTTCATTTTGAAATGGAAATGAATTTCCCTAAAACATGCTTTTTGCGTAAAAGGTTACTAAAGGCACCAACTTCGAATGAAGCTTGGCCCTTTCAGCACTACAGGCAAATATGGTCAACTGCTGGCATAGTGTATATGACTAAAGCCAACATGAGTCAACAATAGCTTTTGCCCGTACTCTTTGAGATGCAACTAAATACTAACAATACTGCTTCTGGGAAAGTTGTTCATTAGATTCAGTTCTCTGGTGCTTGAATTGAGTGTGTGTCCTCTGAGAGGCTCCTGATCAGTAGAACTATGTGCTGTCACACATGGTCTGAAGCTAAACATACACAAAGTATACAAGGCCAGAGCAGCATTAATTCACAGCTTCGCAAATATACACGCTTATTCTTTAAACCCATTCTTCCTTAGTTCCCATCGGAAACTGGATGAAATGACAATTGGAAAAATCTATGGATTTAGCTTAAATATATTAGATTTGTTCATTGTGTTCAAATAAGCTTCTTTTGATATTTATTTCATAAGATGTTTTGTTTAAAAAGTTGTCTCCGAAATCTTCCAGCCTTTTTGGACCCCTGCAGGAGTGAATGGGTTAATAGCAGATAGTGCATGATGACCAAACATGTTGTAGTAAGCCAGAATAAGCCCCGCAATAAAATAAACTGTGTTGACATGAAGGATCAGATCCAATTATTTGTGATAAGTTTTCAACTCACCTTTTATTTAAATACTATCCATTTGAGTACAACAAACTCTCTCCTATAATTTAATCTGATTAAGAAGAAAAGTGAAGTTTATATATATATATATATATTTATATATATATATATATATATATATATATATAAATATATATATATATATATATATATATATATATATATATATATATATATATATATATATATATATATATATATATATATATATATATATAAAAATACAATTATGTGGTGCTGAAAGGGTCAAAAGCAACATTTTTCTGGAAATCGACTAGATTTCAACAATACAAACGTTTACTAAATGCTTCAAGAATGTGCATGAAGGGTGATATGATGGTTATTATAATTTTCCTTTATTATGTGAAGAATGGCTCAGCTCTATCTATTTATTTCCCTTCCCCTACTTGGTCCACTAATGCTTCTAAAGCATGTTTAGACCAGGTGTTGCGTGGTGTTATCATATTTTGATTTAAGAATACCTGTTCTACTGGATGTGGTTCGGCAGTAAACCATGATTGGGGTTGGCCTAATTCTAATATTTGATCTATTTTCATTGTCTCTGATGTTGTGAGTAGGGTATCTAAGACATACCGTGTCATTTGTGTTTACATTTGTCAATAAATCTTACATAAGAAATAGGCCAGCCTGAACTTCTGTGTTTTCTATAGAACACACACTTGTTTAAATATTATCAAGGTTTGCCAGAAGATGTTCAAAGATCATGAAAGATAAGGAGCCAACCCTTGGATTATATGATAGTTTTAAACAAAAAGAAAATCTGTCCTGAATAACATTTTGATATACTTCTTGATCCACCAAATGATTGTAAATTGCAATTATATTTTGGCTTGAAGTTACATAAAAGCAATTATGTAGTATACAATGCTGGTATGATATTTTCAAAAGCAAATGAAACTAATCCATCTAAAATTAGCCTGGACAAATTACCCAGGTGCTTTAAACAGTAAGATATCATCAGAATATCCAGGGCTATTCGGGCAACTGCATTGCTTTATTGTTGAAATTACAGGTAGAACTTGGTATTATGGTGTATGTATTAAATGGTATTATATGACCTGTTACCTCTGTGCCTCTTTGTGAATCAGTATATACTGAGTATTTGTGACTACAACCTCCATTTTATTGCTATCATTATAACAGGTAGAAATTACCTGATGAGATAAGATTCAATTGTACCTGTGTGATAAAAAAGACCAATATAACGTAGCTTAGGTTACAGTTATTGAATCAACAACTGCACTTGTAATGTCTTGAAGTGTACATAATATTTGAACCTCTATATTTAAGTTATCCTATTGTTTAACCCCCACCTGGTGGATGGTATAATTGGTATGTCATTTCTTTGAATGACATACACATCTGTGTACTAATTCACCATTTAATTCACATATTTAAGTAGAGTGTATTAAGGATCATTTCAGATAAAAGGTATGCTTCAATGAAGAACAGAAATAATGAAGTAACAGATCCCTGTAGTTAAACAGAGGCAATAATACCTAATATACCTTAATATAAACCACAGTAGTTCAATTAAAAAGTTCTTTAATTTCTTTTTGATATTTACTCAAAAAATATGGAACGTCATTTCCTACTTTAACTAATTGTGCTATTGAAAAATTGAAAACCTAACACCTATATGCATAATGAAGAATAATTCATTAATAATATACAGAGTTTTGCAGTATAAATAGTGTATAATATAGATTTACCTGCCTATGTGTCTTTTCCATGGCTGATTTCCAATTGTTCAATTTTCAGCATGTACGTCCAGAGTTTGAGGTGAAAGTAAAACATAAGAAGAAGAATCCCATTACTCAGGTAAGAAATGCATTGCTTTTGAATGGTAAGCATATTTATAGTTGAATCTGTATTCTTCTGTTACTCAGTTAAGAATTGAAAGCTCAGTACTTTATACTGTGGGATGGTAAGTATGGTCACGACTAGAGCTGTATAATATGAATCCGACATACCACTTTTTTGAAGCAATTAACTGTTATGACAAATAGCTGAATTATTTTGCAACATTTAAAAAAAGAATTTCTGGTTTTGTTCAGTTGCTTGCCACCTATGGCCGTTGTGTATATACACACTATCTAGGTTAATTTTCTGCAGGGGGAATATAATACATCTCAACAGCTCTTTATTTTGCAACATAGTAATTACAAGGTTACATATATGTAACCTGTAACAGAGAACCACATGCACATGCATGATATAGTCGAAAAGAAAGAAAAGGCATTGATTTATTGTAATAAAACAAAGACATAAGAATCCAGGCAATTTATACTGCAGATTGTGTGTATCTTTTGTGCCTTTGAAAAGTATGTATATGTGATATTCATATTGTAAAGATTGCAATATTTAACATAATGTGCAATGAGGAGAATCTGAAATGTCCTAATTGTAATGTTGATTATGATTGAGATGACTCTTGTATAGGTCTTCACTTATTTCCTCACTTTTTCAGAGATATGAGCCCTACCTACCAATATACAGTAAAATACCCAGGAACTGTGGCTCTTGCTTGGTCATTCTCTTCATGGTAAGTAGAGTTAGAAGGTATATAGTTTATAAGTATTTGATCCCACAATGGCACTTTATGAAATAGTGATATTTAGTTATTCAAATCGATGAAATCTCCGATAATAATCTTATTGTTGTGAAAAGGAACAGGATAAATTGCAGTACTCCCAAGCAGACTCCAAGGGAGCAGTACCGGCAGTGGATACACATAAAATAACATTAATGGCTCTAGAGAGACAACTTCCTTATTCACAATTCGTTCAAGAAGATATTTTCTGTGTTTGGTTTTCATGTCACTACTCCTCAGTAATTTCCTTTTTTGTTGTATTTTGTATATTCCTTGCTGTTATGTCTTTATCTTGCCTTAACTACTTTGTTAAGTAGGCTTCATTCCCGTGTTGTTTAGATTACACTGGTGCTCACTTTACTATCATAATTTTGGTGTCATGGCTTCTTTCTCTTGTTATTGTAGGTTACACTGGTGCTCGCTGCCGTCATGGGAGTCATCGTCTACCGTATCATCATCGTCTCAGTGTTTGCCGCCCAGAATGATGAGCTCATCAAATCCAGGGCCAAGCTCCTCACCACCATTACCGCAGCTTGCCTTAACTTGATAGTCATCATTGTGCTCAACAGGGTAAGAAATAGCCTAGATTTCTAGGCTGTTATATGTATTTTCTGTTAGCACCAAATATTCTAGACAAGGTGGCCATAGTGGTCCATTTAGTTTACACTTATCTCACCAGGATTCAGTTTGATTATAAAACCTATAGAGATCTGAGGATCAGGTGGTGTCATCTATCTACCATACCTGGTACTACACCACACTGCTTGGTCAGCACAGAAGGGAATGCCAACTTTTTAGGGACTAGGAACCTAGTCTAGGTAAGATGTAGCTCCATCTTTTAATGGGTAACAGTGCTAGTAGACCTAAGTAGTAGTTTTCGTGACACTCAACAAGATATATGGCTGCTTCTGTTGCCAGGCAACAGTTGCTAGGCCTAAGTAATAGTTATTGTGACACTCAACAAGATATGGCTTTGTCTGTTGCCAGACAACAGTTGATACCCATAAAAATGATAGGTCATGAAATTAGTTTCTGAACCACAGACGGTCAAATTTTGTGAAATAGGACTTTAATGGCATAATTTAGTAAAAATGGTACAAAAGAGTTTAAAAATTGGTACTGTACAGTACAATTTTAATTGAATAAAGTGTTTTGTACCAATTTCTTTCCCAATGGTTAGTAGCGTCAGGTAAATTGTAATAGATTATTCTAGTTGTCCGATATTCAATGGATGTTACTGATTGAGAGTATCATAAGACCTTAAAAGGTTTCATAGTTCTGGACAAGGTTAAACTCAGCATCTGTTGCTGCAGGCAATGTTGTTTGTCTTATATTTCAATGATCTTGATGGTTCAGCATAAAGTGCTATGTTGCTGTTTCTATTGACATATTGTATAACTTATATGTTTCAGATTTACCAGTTTGTTGCTATCTTCCTCACTGACCTAGGTAAGTAAAGCCTCTGTCATATACATGTATGTACTTTAACCCTGATGCTGCTGGTGGCTAATTTGGCCAATACAAAATGATGCAAAAAACCTGAAAAATTATTATTGAAACCCGGGCACATGGGTATTCATCTGAGAGTACTCAGTGAGAGTTTTCCAATGAATACCAACATGACAGGGTTTGGTGGTTTTCCAAAATTCAGCATCCTTGTGCGTTGGATGAAAGTAGTTTCGGCATTGGAAGGGTTAAGTGTTACATTCTTGCTGCCTATTTACAAATGAGTAATAATATAAAACCACTGCTTTATGCCCTTGATGGCTTGGCCAGGTTTCAGACCTTTACATATACAGATGGCACTATGCAGCGATAATCATTTTACCATTATTAATTGACAGCTGATATAGTGCCTTTTCCTCTAATATTCTATGGTGCATTACGTTTATTTCCATGAAGGCCTTTCATTCATTTATTCATAAAACCATTTCAACTCAAAATTAAATGCCTGTAAAAATACCAGTTATACAATATATCCTCGCCTGTCACACACTTCAAAAAACTGGTTGCATGTTGGTTTGATAATGCTACCATATTGCTCTTATGCTGCTGCTGGCTAATTTGGCCATATGAAATGGTGCAAAAAACCTTAAAAAAATGAATGAAACCCTGGAACTAGGTACTCATCTGAGAGAACTCAGCGAGAGCTTTCCAATGAATACCAACATGACAAGGTTCAGATGTTTTTCAAAAATCTTTGCATCCTTTTGCTTTGGATGAAAGTGGCCTCAGCACTGGAAGGGTTAACTTCCCTTCCTCACTCATCGGTTAAACATTGGCCCCCTCTCCTGTACCTATAGGCCTATAGTGGTCTTTTCTCATATATTGTATACAGCTTTAATTTGGAGTTCTAAAAACTTCACTTTGCAGCCCTGTTGGAGGGTATTTGTGCTATTTTAAATTTGCACATTCAAGCACACAAACTACATATTTATTATTAAATAGATATTTATTTGAATGATGTTATTTTGGCGCTATAATGAAGAATGCAAAAATAGCAAAAATTAGATGCCTGTGAAAAATACCAGTTGTACAGTATTGTTTTGATTTCTGCCTCCTACAGAGCGTCACAGGACAGACACTGAGTACGAAGACAGTTTCACCTTCAAGATGTTCCTCTTCCAGTTCATCAACTACTACTCTTCCATCTTCTATATCGCTTTCTTCAAGGGCAGGTAAGTTCAACAAAAAAAAAAAAGATTTCCAGAAACTTGTATTCGAATATGTTAAGATGTGGGACATGCCAAAATAGCATACATTATATTCATCTTGGTGGCTTTTGAGTCATATAGACTAGCTGATTAATGAGTTACCTTTCATGTGGCATTATGAGTTAAATTGATTGATTTGATTGATTAGCCTCTTTGAGAAGTTCTTGATATTCTGAAAGAACACACTAGATAGAACACATCAGTGTCCCTATATAAAGACAAAGTTGAAACATAAAAGGATAACCCATTTGTTCACATAATCAAATGAATAAAGCTATATTTGTTATTCCTAATTTGTTTTGACTGATAGAATTTGATCTTGACACAAAGGGAACATTTGAAATTCTATTATTATTTTTTTGAGTTTTATTTAACAAGAGTATGATGAAATAATAAATGTACATGTAGGTATGTATTTGTTATCTTTTGCGTAAAGACATCAGTTCCTAAAGTTTTTGTTTGTATAACCTATGGATATTATTTGCATATTTGAATTGGCCTTTTGTTTTGGATTTCTCTTGGGTATTCATTAAGTACTGCATATATTTTCTTGTTGCATCTAAGTGTGACATGAAGGATGTTTTAGCTTGTAGTTTATGTGTTCAGCAAATGTATGTGATTTCGGGTTCAGCAGGCATAGTTGAGTCATTTTGTTATTTCCAAAAAGCTAACACAAAAATGCATAAGCTCTGCATAAGTATGGATTATTTATGTATCTAAAGAAAATCCTAACTTAAGAAACAAATGTTAAAATCAACCTAAAATATTATCACAGCGTTGCTGTAATGTAACTGCTAAACTTAAGTGAAAATAATGTGTATTGGTTTAAATTTGTAGATACTTATCCAAATGTGGAAGTTGTTTTATCCATTTTAGCAATTTTCCCATTTCGTTCATCTTGAATAATCCCTCAGTCATTAACGCCATCATATTTTACTTACCTCATCACCATCATCCCATGTAAATAGCTACGGATAGTTTGAGTGACATTATTTATCAGTCTGACCTCAAGGAATAGGTGTAGAGCCCACCTATCTAATAATAATCTTTATTTAAAGAGAGTAACTCAGTCCAATGGTAAGGATCTTCCCTGAGGTCCTCTGGCATGTTTACAAGTAGCCAGAGGTCCCCAGGGTTACAAAGTAGTACAGTACATTGCTTTTAGGTATCGAGACTTGAAGGAAGGTAGAGATGGTGCACTTCTGATTGTTTCAGTTAAGCCATTCCAAACTTTGGGCCCTGAGTATGAAATGCATTTTTGGCCAATTGATTTATTACATTTTGGAAGATACTTATCTAATGCTGAAGTGAGGTTGAACTCAACTTGCCTGGTTTTCTATTTTGCATGTGTGTTGTTGTGTTGTTTGCAGCTTCTCGCAGTACCCAAGCTCCAAGGAGCAGTACCTCCCTAACGTCTTCAGAAGCGGTGATCAAGGATTCAAAGTAGACGAGGTATCCGCCAACTCTCCAGCAGCCATGCACTGTACACCTGGGACAGTCGCACTCAGAGTGGCAGCATACTAATAGAATACTCTCACTGCCTATCCTGACACGCAACACATCACTGGATAGCAAAAGATAGCAAAACTAACAACCATCATTTGAACCAATTCGCTATGGCCAAATTTAACAATCGTAATTCATTTCATTTCTGATTTATTTTATTGTTAAAAAAAGTTTTAACTTGTAATATACATCAAAATCATAATACAAAGATATTGTGTGATGGAGAAAGTTTTTGATACATTTTAGATGACTTCTAAGAAGGACGCTTTTCAGTGATGTATGGTTGTGTTTAGGATGTAACTTGCAATTCACATTTTTGTTGCCACTTTGGAAGTGGGTTATAGGGACAGATATAACACCCCTCTGATCGAGTCAGGATCAACATTCAGACTTTGCACAAACCTTTTTTTCTGGACCTAGCTACAGAATGTAGATGAACTTTTTTTAGTTACATATCACAAAATTGTATAAAAAAATTCTTTTTTTGGTAACATTTTGAAAGTGTTCTTTTAAACATATATATATATATATATATATATATATATATATATATATATATATATATATATATATATATATATATATATATATATATATATATATATATTTATAAATATAGATATATAAACTTTAATGGTTCTATGTTATGTTAATCTGTCTCTAGGCTCCTCCCTATAGCACCACAGGTGTGAGGGATCATGAACACTGGTTTACCTGATGGCCAGTAGGTGGCAGCAGGACTGGGATTGAAATCTTTACAACTGACACGATTTTTCTCTTACTATAGGACAACTACATGTAGTTATTGCTATGTGCCATGAACATAGTGCAGCCTTATTGGAACAATAGATAAATATTTTTCCTGCATGGGTCTAATTTGTAAAAAAAAATGTCATATGACAAAATGATAGATACTTAGGAAATTGTGTGTGTTTGTGTTTTAACACATTTTTAGAAGACTTGAAAATGGTATTAAAATGCCATGAAAACTTTAGTATTCGGTAAAATCCCACGTAAGAAAATATTTATTTAATGTAGTCCAGTTGAAAGTACCTTAAAGTACCTTTTTAGTGCCACTAATCATTGCTTGTCTTTCCATCTTTACAGTGCCACACATTCCTATTAAATCACCCTTTGTGCTGAATCTTGCCAAGTGCCCTCCACTTTGACACAAGTCAAAACATGCCATTGAAGTCTAATGGAGTTGTTGCTACTCATATATGTATAAAGCATACCTCTACATGAAGATTGACCCCAAAACACATTTTTTGTAGAAGAAAATTTTGAGACAATGGTGTACATACACTACACTTATTGAGTAGTTCCCCCACTCTGTTTTATTGCTTGATTAAGGCTACTCAAGCTGTACAAAAAAGAACTGTATAAAGAATTAGAATATATGGTAAAAATGCCATGATTCTCCCATTTTGGTTGAAAATGTGCACCATTCCTAGCTCAGAACCCCTACTCTCAAATCCTGTATTTTAAATGTTTAAATGCCACTTTACTTGGTATTAGACTGTATAAAGACTCCCATTCGAGTCGATGATGCCACCCCCGTCCAATTATGAGAGCTTGTTGAGAGCTTGCTGTTGATGATTGGTAGTGCTACAAGAAAAGATGCATATATTTTATGGATACAGGGATAGGGTGATATACACATGTTATGGGTATAGGGATAGGGTGATATATACATGTTATGGGTACAGGGATAGGGTGATAAAGCCATTCCACTCAATAAAAACCATTGTTCCTCACAACTCTTTAAAAAAAATCCCTATTGAAATGAAGTTTAAATTGACATAGTCAGTACAAGGTTATTCTGCTCATTGTGATAACATAATTTCTAGAAGTGTGACCTCATCTATAACAGCCAGTGTGTACAGGCATATCCCATGCATCTCTGGACATATCCACAGTACCAAGGGAAAAACGAGGAGATATACTCAACCTTGACAGAAACAAATCAAAGACCAGATCAGCCATTCAATTTTCAATGTTAAACCCTTATGCTGCTGGTGGCCAATTATATTTCCAATACAAAATGATGCAAAAAAAACTGAGAAATGACTGAAATCCTGGCATATGGGTACTCATCTTTAATTGCACAGCATGAGCTATCCAATGAATACCAATATGACAAGGTTTAGATGGTTTTCAAAAATATTTGCACCCTTGTGCTTTGGACGAAAGTAGCCTCAGCATTGGATGGGTAAAAAAAAATTCAGTGAAGATTGTTTGTATTGCTTAAGATTTCTGATACAAGATAAGATACATATGACTGCTATCACATGCTTTAACAGGTCCATTACTTTGAAATGGATAACATATCTGTATCTGCTCTTTTCACCAACTAGTGTAAGAAAACTTTTCATAAATCCATCCATTTCCAGAATACCCAGAGCATCATAAGAAAAGCATTTGAAAATGTTTAACAAAATGAAAAAAAAATCAAATTTCCTTCAAATATGTATATTTTCATCCTTGATGTATTCCATTATTACTTAGATAATAGTTATCAGGGGAAATCTTGGAATGGATTGGTCAAGCAGAGTTCTGTTATCTAATGTTATTTCATGCAAACCTCATATCTGACTAACATTTAATTTTCTTCTCCTACAGGTCTGATAGCAGGCAGATTCTGCTGTTGACATAGATACCTTCTCTCATACTAATGCTTTTTCCTAATGACCTGACTGTCTGATACAAATTACCACATGCGACCATTTTGTCATTCAAGGTGTTATGGGCTAGATAGTGTAGTGAAGGTTGAATTTTTCTATCCAGAGTTTAAACGTAGTTTTTACAGGTCATCACAAAAAAGCCTTTTTAGATTTGGTAACATTTTATTACAGGTTACATTGCATTCTGTTTCTCTAGAGATTGTTATGATAATGAATATCTAAAGAACCATTCATAATCCTGTATAAACCCCAGTAAAACTTATAAACTGTTCCTCATAATTTGAATTATTAATTTCTATCATGTTACCGGTATTACAACACCTCAAACCCGGCATTTTTCATCCTAAAGCAAATCTCAATCTTCTGCTATCACTCATATCTAACATCTCAGAGAATGGAAAATACTTAGATATACTGTTAAACTTTGGGTTGGAAAATACCAGGAAGAATATAAAAAAATCAGCTCTTCATCATTAAGGGTTGCTATTGAATAAAGGGTCATTAAGGTGGACTAGTATTGCACATACTAGACTATTCTGTGCCATACTTACTCTTTATCTCTCATACTGTTTATGTTATGGAAGTATGTTACATAGGTTCTTTATCCTCTCTATGATGACTGCTCTCTTTGACTGCGTTAGGGCCCTACATGTACCCTCTGTGTTTCTTTTTGAGTTCATTCATACTAACATACTTTTCCTAACATTCTGCAGATTTTGGTTTTTCGTACTAACGTCTTCGTCCAAACGTTTGGCCGGTGGTTCTTTATAATTTGCATCTCCTAACCTTTTATCATGTTGGTTGGCTTGATACCATGGACATGCGCTATTCCTTTCTTTTAACAGCCTTGCTGGTCGGCCTGGGGCTTATGACTATACTGTTGGCCATCGACAGGAGGAGGTGGTTAAGCTATACCTAATTTTCTATGTTCTATAGAAGCAGTCATTTGCTGTTTAAGTGCTTTCGTCTTGTCCTGCAGTGCTGTTTTCCCGAGTACTAACCGTCAAGATGTGGTGTCATTGTATCTTGTATCTGTCAGTGTGCCAAGCTTTATAGGTTTTTGCATTCATGGCTTTTCATGTTTTGTGATATTTATGATTGATGTATTTTTGAGAATTTTGTGGCTGATGTTATTGGATTTACACCCTAAGCACTGTGTTAGAAATAGTTAGGTCTAGTACAAGCGTGGACACAGTTTATTTATTACATTATTGATTTACTGTTACAGATAAGCAGTGAAAAGACCATATAAATATACATATATATATATGTATGTATATATATATATATATATATATATATATATATATATATATATATATATATATATATATATATATATATATATATATATATATATATATATATATATATATATATATACACACACATATGCACACACACACCCATACACACACACACATGCCTACACACAAACAGACACTGCTAATTTAGTAGCATGAGAATTAAGGTGTTATAGCATGAAGTGTGATTGTGTCATGTTTTTGCATGTGTGCCTGACTTATAATAAGTGTTCCCTAAGTACTAGCCATGGTAGTAAGTGATCCTTGGCAGCATACCTTGTGGGGGGAGGGGCTTCCACACTGCGCTTATCCCCCTAATTACCACATGCCATATGCATGGGTTTTGCAGCAGTAGTATGTGATTGGCTCAGGGTCATCTATTGATGGTATTGATCAAGCTACGTAGGTGCAGTAGCAGTAGTAAAGGTTTATAGTACTCACCCAGCTTCTTAACCCCCTTGTCTGCTTTCATTTTGTCAGAGTTCAAGGGCGGCCTGGTGATTTTGACCGATCCTTCGTGGGTGTACGCTTGGAGGAGGTATACTCGTTAAGATAACCTCTCTTATATGCTCTCGATGCACTACAGCGAGCATTTGATGCATTTTGGGTATTTCTTGATATTAGATTTCATCCCAAGGTACCACTATTACCCTGCTACCCCCTCCCGACCCCCTTGTATGAATGTTATGCCCCCCTTTCCCCCTCCCATTTCCCCTGCCCCTTATTATGTCCTCTTGCGCATGTGGCAGCGGCAAGCACTTTTTTCCTAACTTGCTATATTTAGGTAGTGGAAGCTTGTAGTCTCCCTCCTTACATGTGCCTATTATTTCGTTAGTTTCGTAGGACGACCGGGCTCCTTTGATAGAAGTATACTCAGCACGCGTCAAGAGGAGGTATTTCATGAATATAAAGCCTAACTGTTCAACATGTTCATGCTAACCACATAGATATCTCTAACAAATAGTGTTTGTTGATAAACTCTAACAGATTTTCATTTTATCTGGAACCAATTTACTTCCAAATTGTGTACTGTATATTCCGTTGTGTTTGATATGAATCGGATGATCATTTTGTTGAAGGCTTTGTGAAGTACCAATTTTGAGAGTTGCACTAAATGTTTTGCAAATGTTTGAAAGATTCTTGAGTAAGATAATGCAAATATGTGTCTGCATCAAGCATGATTTGAGTGATGTGCTCTTTTAATGAATATGACCTTTGACCCAAATTTGGCTACTTCCTGTCCAATTTGCTGTTGATCGCTTTAAAAGGAATATCAATCAGACTTTTGCTTTGAATGTTTTCCATCATTCTTTCTACTGGTTTTAGCCAAATGCCATGCCTGTTATAACTTTCAGCTCAGTGAAATGATTACGTGATATTTTCTCAGAATAAGAATTCATACCATTTCTCATGCATGGCAAACAAAGCCATTACCGAATAAACTTTACATGAGGGTAGATATATGTTTGCCTGTGTCAAAGAATTCTGTTGGACTGAAATTATTTAAACTGTGAATTGACACATATTGCTATATTGCAGTATTAAATTTAGATGCATTTTTATATTTTGTTAATAACAATAAAAACAAATTTCTATTTTCATATACTAAATATGGAATACTCAATGTTAGAATTACAGATTTAAGAAACGAATATCATAGGCAAACATATCTTCTGTCCCATAAAGATTTTCTTTTGAAAAATGGAATGTTGGGAATTTTTACTAATAATCAGTAGCAGTATTTTTTCTACCTTTCATTCGGTTCTGGCTATTATCTGATTAATTAATATGATGGCTTAAAAATATATTAAAAAGGTTTTCTGTTCATCTTATTCTCATTCTGAGTCTGGGAAAAATAAAAAACAAATTAACAGCCTGTGATCTTTTAGTTTTATTACAGTTTTAGATAAAATATTTTTCAGTTCTTGTAAATCCTGCAAATGTCTGAGTGTTTGTTAACTTTAATTAATTTATTGAAACTATTTGGAAAGCACCTTTAGTAAAAGTAATGTTGTTAACGTGACCTGTCAAAAGTTATTTGTATATTGTTATTACTTCCTCTTACAGGTTTTTATGTTTATATGTATTTTCTGCTTTTTCGTTCATGTATTATAATTGTGCTGACCCTGTGTCCCCTATTTTCCATTAGTGTGATCCTGCAGGCTGCCTGATCGAACTCTGTATACAGCTGGCCATTGTCATGGTTGGCAAGCAAGCACTCAACAATACAAAAGAAATCCTCATCCCGTGAGTGTTGGTTTTTATATGCAACTCAAAACTCTTTACTGAATCTACATGCTTCTAAGGAAGATATATTTGTCTCTTTAATGATTTATTTATACAACTGGAGCCTAAAGTAACGATGGGGACCATTTGGTCTTGTAAGACATTTTATACAAATGATTTTCGCTGTGAGTTCTTGCTTTGGTGCAAAACTACAAACGCAGTTTATATATATATTTATAGAGTGTATACCCTTAATTCTAGGGATGTCATCGATAGTCGACAAATCCATAAATCAACATTTTCACTTTGTCAATTAAATCGAATCGAATGTTTCATTATCGAATCGAAATAATCAATATTCTGAACCCCAATAATGGCGTATGATTATTAATAAAATATACACTTTTCCCAGACATTTTCCTGTTAAACTAACGTAAAGTGAAACTCTGACTAAGTATTTTCTATGGCTTTTTTATGAAAAGTAAGAAGGAATGGTGTACTTTACTCAGGCATATGGCCAAGACACAGGGCATCGAACCGAATCCATGTATCATCGAACCGAATCCATGTATCAGAAAGAGTATAGCAATTAATGAAATTGAGAAAAAAGGGCTGTCAATGACATCCCTATAAATAATTGTGCCCTACGAGCATGTTACGGCGTAATGAGTCGAATCGAATCGAATCAAAAAATATATCAGTTAATCGATAAACTAAATGTATCCATTTGAATACCATTCATTGAAACGTTTACAATTAACCCTTACCAAATGCAGCTTGGACTTCATCCTAGGATTTCCTAAATAAATCTCTGTACATTTGTTATTGCAATACTCCATCACGATAGACGATAGTGGTTGTATGGATGGTAAGATATCGACTTATTTTGTATATTTTTCAGGAAAATTCGCACCTGGTGGAATGCTCGCAAGGCGACTAAGTCTGAGACGGAGGATAACCTGTACACACGCTGGGAGCAGGACCACGACCTGCTACCTCTGCCTCCTCTTGGCATGTTTGAGGAGTACCTCGAGATGGGTAAGATACCCTTTTCTACCACTCAGAGGCCTGTACTATGTGCAGATAATCCATAAAGAGATGCTATCTTTTTACACTTTGATTTATTGTACAGGATGATGTGTAGGTCATGGGTAAGATAGCCTTTTCTACCACTCAGAGGCCTGTACTATGTGCGGATGAATTGTAAAGAGATGTTATCTCTATATCTTTTTACACTTTTATCTATTGTTTAGGATAATGTGTAGGTCATGGGTAAGATAGCGTTTTCTCCCATTCAGAGGCCTCTTCTATGTGCGGATAACCTGTAAAGAGATGTTATCTTTTTACACTTTGATTTATTGTACAGGATGATGTGTAGGTCATGCTAAAACATGTAAACGTAAGAATGAATATCCATGAAACTGATCTCCAAAGTATGTGCCATAAACCGAGAATTGTCCGCTGCTCCAACAGTAGACCTAACAATGGCGCGCATGCACTTAAACCAGAATTATCCAGGAATTAGCAGGACAAAACATCTTTACCTTATAGTTTCCAAATCTATGAATGAATTCTAGAGTTTCTCTATCCATTGATAATTCCTACTATCTTATCCAGTAATAGACCAGAATTCATTTACCCAATTATAGTACCAGGATTTCTATGTTCAACAAATATTCCAAAATTTCTCCATTCCATACTTTTTCACTTGACTTTTTTTCCAGAATTTCAATGGTGAATAAGAATTTCTGATTTTTTTTGTACTCAAGAATATTTCCAGATTTTTGCTTTCCAACAATTTCTTTGCCCAATTACCAATAACGGAACTAGTATTTCTATATTGTCTTTGTATTTGCAGTGATCCAGTATGGTTTCGTGACCATCTTCGTAGCCGCCTTCCCGTTGGCTCCATTGTTTGCCTTACTCAATAACATCATTGAGGTCCGCCTAGACGCTTACAAGTTTGTCACCCAGTTGAGGAGACCCCCTGCATTGAGGGCTCAGGACATTGGTAAGCATAGCCTGCCTCCCAGGCCATATTTAAATGTCTTCCATTGTGGATAGATGACACTGCGGTATACTAGGGGGTTATTTGGAAATATTAACACTAATCTCCTTCGTGTGGCAATTGTGTGAACTAAATGGCCAACAGTAGACCACAGGTCCCTATCTAGTATAGGTGCAGGCTTCTATATATAATAAAGTAAAATCATAATAGAGCCTTGTGGCTAGGCTATGGTAAGCACTGCATAGAACATAGGCTGGATGTGCAAATGCAGGCTGCCTTTATATTTGGTTTCACAATATTTCTCGGTTTGGAAACTCAGGTATAGGGTTATTAATGTTGTTACAGTGAACCTGATTTTTTCTTAGCTTGCAGTAGCAATATTTTTTCCTCATTGAAATTCATGATGCTGAAACATGTGAATTCATATCTAATAGTACCTTTTCTTCTCTGTTAATGCTCCTCTTACACTTAACACACTTGAACAGTAGGAATTGCAATAGGAATGAAATTGACAATTAAGTTTCTAAAATTGAATTTTAATGTTCTGGATTGTTATCAGAGCTTTCACCCAGTAGGGCTATGAAGAAAAAAAAAACACTTTTGTGATGAGCTTTTTGTTTGATTTCAGGTATCTGGTTTGGCTTGCTTAAAGGCATAACCTTCATTGCCGTCCTAACCAATGTAAGTATACAGCAAGTAAAATACCTTTATTTCTTTTCATTATTGATGCATTCAAATCTATCTAACAATTAAACTCTTATACCAGTGTATGGCACAGAATATATTATATGTGGGGTAAAGACATGGCTGCACTTTATCATATGTCATTAATGTGGTTAAGAACCTTATTCCTGTTATCATATTCTCAAATACTTAAACATAGTGATGGGGCAATTTTCTACAAAAGTCAAAAAATGTTTGATTTTGTTTGCTGAATCATGTGCATTAGATGTGAAATCACTAGTAGTTAGCTTGGTGAACAAAAACTACTTTTAAAGTACGGAATATAATTTTTGATGCCTCTAGGCAGCTTCCAGCGATGGTGATCTGTAGAGCTTAAGTTGTGCAAAATCTCTGCAGGCTTCTTTCAGAAATGTTTACTTGAACTGATGCTAAAAAACTAACTGGATCAACAAATGATCAATTATGAAAATCGATCCTATTCCAATCCTTACTGATACACCTGTCAACGTGGTATTTTATGGAAAACTCTGAAGTGAACTGAAATATAATGATAATTTTCAACAATGTCTTAGCCAGGATTTAGAAACTGGATGGCCAAAATTGGCAATTTGAAAATGTTTGGGCATCTAATTTTTAAGGAAGACTACGAAATACTCAGATTAAAACCATAAACATGTATTTACTTAATAAAATAATGCATAATATCATTATGCGATGTCATGGATATTATATTAAGGTGGAAAAACTTCAGTCAAAAGCTTTAAATTGGCATTTTAAGAAATTACTTTAAGGAAATTTTGGGTGATCTGAGGGTTGATTTTTGAGGGTTTGTGTGCAGGGTCTTAGCCAGGATTTAGAAACTGGGTGCCTAAAATTGGCTATTAAAAAACTTTTGGGCGTCCAAATTTTTGAGGGGTACCACAATACACTCAGAATTCAACCATAAACATGTATGAATTTATCAAATTAAGGCATGATATCCTTATACAATGTCATAGGAATAATATGGAGATGAAAAATCTTGATTATATGCTTGAGATTGACATTTTAAGAAATTCCTCTCCAAAAATTGTGGGTGTCCTAAGGGGTGCTTTTTGAGGGTTTGGGTGGATGTCCAAAAAGACACCCAGACGCCCTCCTGGCTAAGACCATGTTTGGGTGTCCAAATGACACCCAGACGCCCTGCTGGCTAAGACCATGTTTGGGTGTCCAAATGACACCCAGACACCCTACTGGCTTAATTTTGGGTGCTCTGAGGGGTGATATTTGAGACCACAAACTTTACTGCTCAAATTGATTTGTAGGCCTTTATCATTGGATGGACATCTGATTTCATCCCCAAAATGGTGTACAAGTTTAGAATCAATCCCAATCACACTCTGGAGGGCTACATTAATTGGAGCCTGTCAGATTTCGCTACTAAGGACTTCCAGGCACAGAGCATGCCTAAGAATTCATCCTATCCCAACCAGATGGATTGCAGGTAAGAGTTCATTTTCTATTTCGTCCAATACACAAAAAAGCAAAAGATAATGAAATAAAAGTAGGCGATTATTCTTTTTTCTCCTTTTAAAGGTCTCTTTGAATATATGAATTTTAAGAGTGTGTTTGGTTTCCATTGCATTTCTGTATGCGGCATAACAACATAACAGTCACCAACATAATTTTCAGAACGAACTTGCCATGCCAGGCAAGTAGTTAATGATTTTGACTTGCCCGACATAATTTTCGACTTATTGGACCGAAATAAGTTATTACATATTCTAGAAAGGTATCTATTGCTTATCATGGGTTTAAAGTTTTGTTGCATTGTTTGCATATTTCTGGGAATTAGGGCCATTTACTATTAATAAATGTGTTTAATGTTTGAAAAATCAGCTTGCCCATTCGGGCAAGTCGAAACGAAAATGTACTTGCCGAAAGCCCTTTTTTCAAAAATTCACTTGTCGGGGCAAGCGGGCTAGTACTTATGTCGGTGCCTGCATAAGAATACTTTAAGGGAACTCTGATCACAGCTCAACTCATGAGACTATTCTGAATTTATAACTCAACTCAAGTGCACTGAACTCCTGGTTGGTGTGGTGCAATTGCGATTGTCCAAGAAATTAATGTCAGGCCTCAACGCTAACTCAAAATGATACTGACCCTGTAGGACCAGTAACGTTGATGATCTACTGGTCCTGCAAAAATGTTACTGGTCCTACAATTTTTTCTTTAACATAAAAAGATAAAAACATTGCATAAAATTCACAGACAACATTTATTTTTATTTATTTTATCTTCATTTATTTCAAAAACATTTGGGATATTTTTAAGGGGACACTTGTTAATAAGAATGTCCCGAAATGTTTACTGGCCCTGTTGGACCAGTTGAAGTCTTTTTTCAGTGGCCCAAAGCCATTTTTGGGAATTTTTACTGGCCTGGGGCCATAGGACCACTGTTAGCATCGAGCCCTGAATGTGCATTGATATTCGCTTAAATCGAGCACTCCTGAGGAATTTTGAAATGCCTAATATCTATCTAAAGGTGCCCAACATCACATAGCTTTTAGTCCCTGCGATTTACTATTCTAAGTATATAAGCTATGGCTTGCAATATTTTTCAATTAAGGAGGTGCTCTGTTTACATAGGTATGCAACCTAGAAATAGAGCGACTCCATATTTCTGGTATGGAAGAAATTAATTCTTTTTGTAAACATATTGTGGTATTTTTGTGCAAATTGTATTCATTTATCTATAACTGCTCCTTTTATGTAACTCATTTTCATAAATGTATACAGTAATGCATTTCTTAAGAAAAGAAACATGCTTTAGCTCAAAGTCACTGCTTTCTCTTTAAATTTGTCATTGAAATTGTATGTATCTTGATTCTTTTGCCATTCATAAAATTTTAACATTCCATTCATATTTAATGCTTAATTGCAGATAAGTGGTTTCCTCGTCTCTGTCTTTTGATATCATGATTGTTGCTCACATTATGTTTTGTCTGTTTCAGGTATCGAGATTTCAGGTACCCACCTAACAGCCCTATGGGAGTGAAATACGAGCATACCAGAACATACTGGCATGTATTGTGTGCAAGAATGATCTTCGTTATTTTGTTTGAGGTAACTAGCTTTATTATTCTGAATTTATCAAAAATAAGATAAATGTATGCATTGTTCACTATTAGTTGCACCAACTTCCTAGGCCATCTGTTCACCCCTTTACATATAGAGCTTGCACATTTGATTTTAAAAATATTTGAAAAGGGGTTGTTAGGGACTATGAACAGCCATAGTTAGTCCAATACCTATAAAATGTATGTATATACATATATATATATATATATATATATATATATATATATATATATATATATATATATATATATATATATATATATATATATATATATATATATATATATATATATATATATATATGACAATGGTTGTGAGCAAGTCTAACTTTGTGTAGTTAAATACCAAAAAAGGAGCCTGGTGTAAAGAACCTCATTCCTCTTTAACCAATTGATGCTGGCAGTGGCTAAAAGCAGCCTGACAATTTTGCTGAAATCTTATAGGCAAAAGCGTATTAAGGGAAAAGATTTAAAGGAGAAATGTCAATCAGAACATCAGAATCAAGTTTCCTACAAATGTTTTGTAAAGTCATTCTTATTTCCAAAGTAATCAAAAAGTACCACTGATCCTGATGACCATTTCCTGAGGAACTCATGAGCATGAATGGTTTAACCCTTACAATGCTGAGGCTATTTTGTTTAAAGCACAGGGACGTAAAGATTTTTGAAAGCCACCTAAACCCTGTCATATTGGTATTCATTGGATAGCTCTTGCTGAGTACTCTCAGATGAGTACCCATATGCCAGGTTTTCAGTCATTATTCAGTTTTTTTGCATCATTTTGTATTGGAAATTAGACACCAGCAGCAGTATAAGGTTTAATGCTCTCTATTGGTGCTTTCAGCATGCAGTGTTCTTCCTGACCTGGCTGCTGGCCTACCTGATTCCCGACATGCCCGGGGATGTCAAGAACGCCATGCTGCGCGAACAGTTCCTGGCCAAGGAGGCCGTCTACAGCAGCGCCCTGGAAAAGGATAAGAAGGACAAAAAGGATGAGGACAACGATCTGCGAAAGCGTGAAGGATTCAGTCCAGATGACAACTACTAAACTTGCTAGGAATGTGCTGCTATTATAGGAAACAAGGGTTAGAACTCGTCGGCCAAGAGCCCTGGCAGCTCGTGTTTACTATGTAAAATTATTACCGACTTGAAATAAATAAGATCTATCTATTCATATACATCTAACTTGTTTCCATTTAAATGTGCTGGTATTGTGGAATCTAAAGAATTGTTTCCCATTTAAAAAGTGTTTTTTTGATTGGCTCTATTTTCTCTCAGCTTTATCATGAAATGCAATTTCTCTGCAACTGGCATCCGGCATGTGTGGCCACTTTCACAGGTCATGGTAGTGGTCAGTGAAGAGAGGTTCCACAGTAACTCACAAATAAATGTGTGTTTAAATCTTTGTCATCTTTTCAGTTATGTGAAGGGAGAGAAGCCTCTTCTGTTCTTAAATCTTGTAAATTGGAAAAGATGACAAAGGTATATGCCTAATATGTCAACAGCCTCCTACCAGTGTTTTGGTGAATGGTGTGAAATTTGTGTAAGTAAATTTACTTGTAAAGGGAAACATGAGCATACTCTTTCATACATTTCATACCTTTCATGATAAAGTAAAGAATTTTATATAAATGATATTACTGTTTCATTGGGCAAAAACGTTTGTATCATGCAACTGCTGTATCCCAACTTTGGAGTACTTTCATAGTATGTATATCAGATTTATACTGTGCATATCCCTCTTCCTTCACATTGTATACTCACACTTGTGGTGCTTGATCAGTAAAATTGTTTGATATATATATATATATATATATATATATATATATATATATATATATATATATATATATATATATATATATATATATATATATATATATATATATATATGTATATATATATATGTATATATATATATATATATATGTATATATATATATATATATATATATATATATATATATATGTATATATATATATATATATATATATAAATATATATATATATATATGTATATATATATATATATATATATGTATATATATATGTATATGACAACAGTTTAAGTGTTAACTTGAACCAGAATGTGCAATTTGTAATCATGTCTAGTAGTTGATAGACAAGAGATGGTCCTGATAAAATTTTCAATGGCCAGGACCAACATGATACATTCAAACATGCAACTCCGGATTTTTCAAGTACAATTTTTGACCAAACAAATTTCATAATGCTGTGTGGTGTGTTCCTGCTTAAATGATAAGCAAACTCTAGCAGGATAGTGTACTAAAAGTACAATACTATAAGATTTCTATCATCATTGAATGAATAAAAATTCTCAAGATTTTGCATTAATTAAATAAGCGTTTAATATGTATAGAGACAAGAGGATATTATAGCTATATGAATCATTTCTATTTACATAATGAGAAATGGTCTTAGTATTGGTGTTTATAAGTTTGTTAAACATGGGTGCTGAAAGTGTAAGCCATAACAGATGTATCCTTGCGTGCCAGCACAGTCATTGTTGCAAGATCTAAAATGCACTGGCGTTGTAGGCTCGGTAGATTGGTGTATTGAAAGTGTTAATGAGATCAGGTTTTGTAAAACATGATGTAACAGTAAGTGAAATTTTAGGTTATTAAGATATATTTAGGATTTTATGTTATTACACACACACACACAGATATGCATATATATACATACCGTATTACCCCGCATACAACACGCACTTTTATACACTGCAGCACCTACGTCAAGGAAGGGGTGCGTGTTATCAACGGGTACATGAACCAGAACTTTTTACATCGATGCTATGGACTCGTGAGGCATGATCGAAAATACTTTGGTGGGTTCCTATTGTCTATTGGCCTGTCACCATGACGACGTTATGATGATTGCCATTCTGACACCCTGGATGTACCAGCTCATGTTTAAAAATAAACTTTTCCCGTACTGTTAATTGGTATCACTTGCACAGAGACTCTGAGCACTATAAACACTGTAAGATTTAAGCCTCTAAATCTCTAAATAAGAGTCAACGCGGGATACGATACTGGGGTCAAGTACTTAACCCGACATTCCCCACTCCACAACTCCGCCTGCGTGTTATAAACAGGGCATTGTATTTTACATATGGGAAAGGGACTTGGGGAGGGGTGCGTATTATCTATGGGGTGCGTGTTGTATGCGGGGTAATACGGTATATATATATATATATATATATATATATATATATATATATATATATATATATATATATATATATATATATATATATATATATATATATATATATATATATATATGTGTGTGTGTATGTATGTATGCATTTATACATATATACATATAGGTTCAAACAGAGCAGCAGTTCATACATGACAAAACTTTTATTGCTTTGACCTTTAACTACTCCAGGTCACCAATTATTCAACAGAAAGAATTATATTTTTGTATTAAAGATGAGATTGTATATACATATGTCAACCGCTTCTATTTTATGTGATACTCAACATGCATTTTCCCATGTAATACTCCTGCAAATGTTTATAGATATTATTATTGATTGCACTATCATGAAATTTCCTCTTTTTGGTACACCAGGCTGCAATAGTGAATGTGGTTAATATTTTGTAGAACAACTATGTAGTTATAACAAAGAGTTATATAGTGAAAATATACCATCAGTGTTGAAGATGTATGAATATGATTGAAAATGAACTGAATTGTAAGAACATATTTGTAATTTCCACTAGTTCTTTTTCATTTCATTACATTCAAGTGTGACTTTAACCATTAAAGTATGTTGTTTACATATTTAATGGGATGAACATTTATTTCTATCATATTTATTTTGACGTTTAGATTTAATGAGTATAACTTATATTCCTAAAACGGTTGCATGCCTCTTATGAATAAGTATAATCAACCAAGAATTAACAAGAAAAGAAATCCAATCAGACTTGCTGAAATATGTGTTTTACAAACTTATTTGATATAGTTGATATCCTTACTTAGCCTTATTAAGAAATTTTTATGAGTTTTTGGTATTTTGGAAGTATCAGCTATTATTGATTTAACTTTCTATCAGCTACAAAAGTGTTTTCCATAGTTGAAATCATAATCCCTATACGATTATTGATTATAATTATGACATGATATATTGATGTTGGATATCTTGCTTTAACAGGATAGTTCCCTGATATGAACTTTTGTTGGCATTATAAAATCTGAATGCCTTCTATTTTCATACATAGCGCAGGCTGTACATAGATATGATGGCATTACTAATCTAAGATATATTTTGTCATGGAATTAATCTTCACTCCTAACACTGTACCCACCAGTTGATAAATCCACAAAGAAATATGTTAACAGAGTCTATTCTTATGTTAATTACCAATACTATCAGAAGGATGAATATTATAATCATTAGGTATCGCTATTGTGTTGTTATGATACTTCAGAGTTGTTACTGAGATATGTTTTTGTGTTTGTTATGATCGCATACTTAGTTATACACCCAGACTCTGATACTGGCTATTGGATGTCTCTTACTATAGAACAGTTGCCTCCACAAAGGTTCTTTCCTTGAGTGTTTTCCTTACATACTCATAATCATACTGTAAGTTCCCAGTCAATATAAGACGTGTTCTTGGTACTATGTATCGCTTGGAGAAACTTGCAAGGAAGGACATACTTTGTAGGATTTATCACTCCCGTTTTAATGGTGGGTACTTATAAGCTAAGTAAGTCACTCATAGCAACTGGCAATCATTCAAGGACATATATTGGTGAGATGTAAGGCTCCTGTTTATGGGAACTGGCAATCAATGGGCCATGTTGTATGATGTTAGCCACTCATGGAAACGGGCAAGGTGTTAGACTCCTGTTTATTGAATCTAGCAATCAAAGGCCTGTATTGCGAGATGTTAGCCACTCATTGAATAAGGTAAGATGTAAGGCTCCTGTTTATGGGAACTGGCAATCAATGGCCCATGTTGTATGATGTTAGCCACTCATGGAAACAGGCAAGATGTAACGTTATATAACAAAATGTTAGACTCCAGTTATTGATGGCAAGTGATTATGACATTATAGGCATTGTTGGAAAACTGGCATTTAAAAATGCTCATTACAGGATATTGAAAAATATATTAGTATTAGAACAAGGGAACCTTACAGAGGTGCCTGCCAGCTTACGGTGAATACCTTTGTTTTGTAAGTTTTTCTACATAGACAGGTTTTGCTGTAGTTCTTGAGATAAATGTCAAAAATAATCTGCCTCTGTATTATACCTGTCTCAACGATGTCTTTTGAAGACCAATGCTGTGGGGAAATGTGTTCCTTGCAGAATGTCATCACAAAGACTTTTGTAACTTTTACCATGTGAACAACAGCAAACTCAGAAGGCAGATGACTTGCTATTAACTCTTTCCTATCCTAATTTCTGACAAAACCGCATCTCTCAATAAAAGCATATTTTGAAAACCACTCGAATGGATGTTTGTTGTCTGTTTTACATCTACTCTTCAAAAGCTATTCAACCCAAACCGTTTATGATGCTCTTGGGAATTATCGTAGCACAGCGATACAATCTGTGCATGCCATTGACAATACCAAGCTAATCATTTGTCGAGGAGCAGCTACAGGAATAAAGAATACGGTATTACTTGACTATAATCAGAGAAATTCACATGTTTGTCCTCGCAAAAGAATCTTTTACCCCCAAACCTTTGGACCTACCTGTTATATGTCCCTCATATTAAGGGTCTTAAGAAAAAGTGTGTCAAAGCTTTAAATTTGAGAGATGTTGCAAACTCTGACTGGGGTGGGGACTGCACAGTTCTACAGCTTTATAGGGTCCTTATTCGATCTAAGTTCGATCTTTTATGTATGGAGCAGCATGTAAATCATATATTTCTTTGCTGAATCCAATTCAAAATCAGTGTTCAAGGCTTTCTCTTGTAGCCTTTAGAACCCCTCCTGCACAATCTTTGTGTAGAGGCAACTGAGCTACGAAAGTAGGTCAACATGGCAGATACTGCCTTTCCATTGTGACCTATTTTCTCATGTAAATATTTTCACCAAAGTCGGGTGCTGTAAGGCACTATCTTGCAGGAACTCCAAATTTGCCATTCAGTTGCCCTAGCCTAGTATATTCAGCAGACATGTGTGGTATTTACAAATCAAATGTACCTTTATTGATCAAGAAAACCTCATTTGAGGTAAAACACTATGAAATAGGAATTGTGTTTATATTGAGGTCGGCTAAGCAGCTAAGTTAAAGAAAACTTATATTTGAAACACCAAGACCTCATGCAGGGATTAGATAACTATTGTTAGAAAGGGGACAGGAGTGCTAAACTAGGAGTTGTCTTATTTTGAGTGTGTCACCATCATCACAGCCTTAAAAGCCCCGTTCCAAAACATGCCTCACAGCAGCATAATCATATAACAAGGTGCATCTCCAGGCGCTTGAGTATCATCAGGTAGAGAATATGCAAAAATATGGGATATGGGTAGACTAAGGATGGTTGTCTATATGATATTCTCTACCGGATAGCACTCAGGAACCCGGAGGTAGACCTTGTTATATCATCATGCTGCTGTGAGGTGTGTTTTGGGACGGGGCTTTAAACTAGCTTGCAATGGTACTCCACACCTTAAGTCTGCATAATGAGGTGAAAGATTCCTTTCGAGAATATGATTTTATTTATACTGATGGCTCTGTTTCAGATAACAAAGCTGCCGCAGCAGCAGTCATTGATGATTATTCTTCTATTGAACGTCTTCCAGATAAGTCTTCTATATTTTCTGCAGAGTTGCATGCTCTGTATCTTGCTCTTGATCGGATGGAGGCAGCATATGATGAAAGGAATTTTATCATTTTCCCAGATTCAAAGTCTGCTCTTCAGGCCATTTGGGGCTGAGACTGGACTTATCCTCCTGTCCTCAACGAGCATTTTTATCTATTCATAGCTTTGTTGTTTGTTGTTAGCTACAATGACAAAGGACCATCATTTTATGGCACTGAATGGCCTTTGTGTGCCGATGTGCCTTTATGCATGCATTCATTCATTCATTCATTCATTCCTACCTGTTATAAGTAATACTATAATGACACGTTTTAGAGCATCTTGGCCAATTGTGAAATGAGAAACCATCAGATATAGTTATTTCACATAACACAATTATTTCTCTGAACTGAATTAATGTAACAATTACCACAAAAGCTCCCAAACCTGTGTTGTTCTCCTAATATGCTACATTTCCAACTCATGTCGAAAGCTTTGGAAATGTCAAAAATGCAGAGGTTGATTTTGTTCACACCCTAACCTTAAGGTTGCGCTGACATTTTTACTGAGCTCAATGCGCTGAACCTCTGCCTGAATTCATGCTTAATCTGCTAAGCGTGATGAATTTTATAGCATTCCATGAGATGGTTTGTAATATAATGTGTTAGTTTAATATTTGATCCAGCCCAGTGGGCACGGTAATATTCGTGGAACATTCCAAGAATGTTTGGGTGAACATTCAAAAATGATCCCCTTATAGTTCAGAATGAAAATTGAAAGCTGAATGCTAATTGATTCATTTGAATTCTGAATTTGTCAGAACATTGGAAGTTGTCTGTGCAGTGGAAGCACTTAGTAACAGTTCAGTTTTCATGAAATAGGAAATATTTCAATTTAATGTTTATATAATGTCAAATCTGAACATTCCATTCCTGCAACCTTCAGGTCTGAACATTCCTGGATCATTTTTGAATGTTCGCCCAAACATTCCAGGAATGTTACATGAATGTTACCGTGCCCACTGGGAACCATCTCTCCTCAATGTCAGCCACTGTAGAAGAATGCATAAGGGTAGCTATATGCATCCTATACGCCCTGATAGGATCTGGTAAAATTGACTGGCTATAGGGCAGTGTATCTTTGCATCTGTATGTAACCTGTGTGCAATCAAGAGCTCTGTACGGCCTTGAGGCGCCGGTCAGCATTGACAATTCCAGGAACTCGAAAGTAGTGCCCAACAATTTATCCTTGGTCTCTCTGAAAGAACTGCAACAGCCGGTCTCTGCATTTTGTCGGATGCCCTGCCAATCAAGTTTATGATCCAGAGGCAAAAAGTAGGACCTGAAACAGTTCCTTCTCAAATGTGAAAAAAGTCATGGAGATCTGTGACAAATGCTTGTGTAAAATCACTGATGAATTTCCAACAGATACCCAGCTAAAGCTGAAAAATGATCATGAACTATGGCTACAACTTATTCTTGACCCTGGACATTCTAGACTGGTAAGGCTGTGACAAGCTGTTCCGAGACGACAAGTTAGTTTTAAACGCCTTACTGAAAATAATTACAACTCCTATGAAGGAGGATTATCAACTAAGAAGAAGGGTTACTACGTCTACAGAATATTGTAGACTCTGCTCCTCTCTAAAGGTAGGAATGGGGGAAAATTGTAGAAAAAAATACTAAATTAATTCATTGCCTTTAACCCCACATATCTGCTTATTTTTTTAATATTTATGTTTTATTAAATTTCAGAGAAATATGAGAAATTATAGCTATCAGTGGCAGTGAATGGCTTTAAGACCAGTCGCCTATGGAATGCCAAATGACCAATAGTTCTACTTTTGGAAAAACATTTACTGTAGAATACACATATGACGTGTGTCCCAAATATAGCGATTTGGGGAGTTTTCGCATCATAGCATCTTTATGTTAGCCAGTAAGAAAAAAGTACAGCGTTTTTATATATAGTGAAGCAGAACCACACGCTAGGTACGCTATATATAAACAGACGCGTACATTGGTTATTCTACAGTAACTAGACTGAAAAACATTCAACTTGAGTACAAAATACAACATGGCAAAAACAATTCAACCTGCATTATCCAATACCATTATGCCAGATATAGAAGAATGCAATGTAAGTTGATTTCATTTGGCAGTTAAGAGGGGGGACCAATGGTGAAGAGGAACTTCCTTCCATACTGCCACGTGGAATTTCAGAATGCTCAACCATTCCCATAAATTATGAAATTATGTAGAAGGCCATCCTTACACTGACATGGCTTTGATTTTGACAACGTCATAATTATAGTTGCGGGGAAACCTGCCAGGGTGGTGGACTATATGTTCCACAGTAAAACTAAATTACTGGCCTTTCCGTGGGTCAATTTTAATGTGGTTTGGATCGTTAGAACCGCCACAAATCACTTTACTTGCCTATTAATTCTCTTTTAAAATGAAGATTTTGGGACAGGTTGAAACTGTTGAAATTGTTATGCCATTATATTTCGGTCAATAAGCTATCTTTTGGTCAGAAATTTTAAAAAATGCAATCATCCAAAGCTTCGCTTGCTTCCTGGTCATGCCAGCGTCATATTATAATCTACTATATTTACGCCAAAAGGTATTTTGTAGGTAAGGACAGGTTAGTTGAACCCCCGCCCCTTGGATCCAGCTCAAAGCTTCGCTCGTCGTCCAAGTCTCGCTTCATCATAGTATTGCCTTGACGCATCCAGCTTCGAGGGCACTGCCCTGTGTAGCCGTAGGCTATAACTACAATCAGTCGCTGCCACCACGGCTTCTAAAACAGAAATCTCTGCTACTCTCTCTGTCGTAAATTACTGTTTTTTGGCAGCGAGTTAATCTATGAAACAGAGCAACCAAAAACCAAACTCAGGCGTGAAGTTAAAGGCGTGTACTTACATTATGTCTGGGAAAATTGTTCGGATGTTTTCGCACCTGATCAATCCTGCCCATTGTCGTTACAGGTCAAAGCTAATTACAGCAGAGGTCACAACCTTCCATCTTGTCACGTATCAGAGTCGCGTTCCGCAGTGAGCGCTTATATTGAAACTACAACATCATTGGCCATAACAATAACTACATCTTGAGACATGGCCCTCGCGCCAGCCTGTATTTTTGTGTGCGGTCCATTTTCTATTATATTTTGCCTTTGCGCTCTATTGTGCCAAGCGCCACTATCTTAAATTACTTTCCACTCCTTTTATCACTCCTATTGCCAGAGAGTTCTTTCTATAGGGAGTGGCAACGTGGCATGCAGTCCATGAGATTAACACTGTGGAGGGAAATCTTACCTAGGAGCTCAGTGAGATAAGGGAGGTGGCCATCTTGCCTGTTGATTTGTGTAGCAGGTTGAATGGACCTCTTGTACTTTCAAACATGTAAAAGATGAATTTTGCTTTTTGGAGAGGTTTAACAATATGGAGGTCCTGGGGATGAATGTAAGAACTATTGTTTGCTATGCTTAATTGATGTTAGCGTAATTGCAATACACATAAATGGGGAGGTTCAATTGGGGACCCTATTTCACTTGTGATATGAGTAAACATCAGTCATGAGAGTCATTTCAGTAAATTCCACCTTCTAATTCTCAGAAACCAACAATTTCAAGTTTGTTTATAAGATGAAATGCCGAATAAAGAAGTTAATCTCTAGCGTTGTTCTATTTTCAAAGAAATTTGTTCACCTGAAATAGTATTTTTCCCCGGTTTTCTGGACCTTTTCTAAGGTAACACTGAAATTATATGTTCTGCCATTTTGTGTGCTGGATGTTGAATAAAACACATTTTTTTCATTTTTTCTCCCATGTATAGTTTTGAAATATTAATAGATTAGTATTTCCTAGTATGAATATTATAAGCTATTCTGTGCTGCATTTTCTAGCTTCCAGGATTTTAAAGTCTCAAATTTGAGGTCAACTCCAGGTCCAAGGCATCAACAGACAAATAAATTAGAAATAGGCCATCACATAAGGGGTAATGTATTAAAAACGCGCTGATGACGCATAATGACCTATTTTACCATCCTAAAGACACGTCAAAAGTCTTAAACTGAAGCAAGAGTATTAATGTAACGAGGCTAACATTAATTAAGCATAGCCATTCAACAAATAAAATATTTAACAGTACTCACCCACATTCCTAGAATGCCCAGGTTGTTAAGCCTCCTGAAAAGGTAAAAACTAAAACTATCTAGACGTTTGAGAGGTCGACGAAGCCCCTCCCTCCACCAAACACACTTGAGATTTTCCAAGCTAAAATGACACGTTTTTATGATAAGTCTGCAAATAAAATATCTAGACTGTAATTCTGTATCTGCCTCTTGACAGCAGACAATACCCTCACTCAGGATGCTATGAGGCCCATCCCATCTGACACCAGTTAGCTTATTGTCTTTTCAAGACCTGAGGAAACAAAAGAAGCCCAACCTGGGTATTGCAATCAGACAGGTGTGTCGTGTACTGCCCCTGAAAGGTGTGGATCTGAGAGTAAAGACAACCCACAGCAGTAGAATAAGACAATACAATGAGACAGGAAAAGATCATGTTTTGTCACTGCATCCTGTCTGATGTTATCGACCTGTGTAACCTTGAAATAAACTATAAACAGAGCTCTTCTACATTAAGCCAATGCCATTAGTTAGGAAAACTTCATGTACTAGTATTCCTTTTTGGACAACAAAGCTTTGGTACTGGGAACTCAGGGAATAGGCTAATTTACAGCTTAAGGTTAAGACAATGATTTAAAATAGATGGGGTATGGATTTTAGAACTATCTTGTTTTAAGTTATGAAGATGTGAAGAACTGAGGAATAGTATACATGTAATTTACAGAAATCTATTTGCTAAGGCAACGCAAAGAAACACTTAATCATCATGAGTTTTTGGATTAGCATCTTTTCTCAACCCATTCATACCCTAGACAACTATATACGCTGTGGTATAGCCTACACAGGAAGTGGTGATAAGTAGAGCAGTGCACATGCCCAGCTGAGCCAGGTTGAGCCCCTGGGAGTGAGTGGGGTACAGATAAGAGCTCATTTGCATAACAAAAGTGTCTGACTGGTGTAGGAGCTATCATTGTCTGTATCATATCTCCTTAATCTATATCTCTGCTATTTCCTAGCCTCGGATTTTCTCTGGATAAAATCTAGAACGCTGTACTGACCACAGCCCAAGTTTAGTTCTGTTTTAATCCCAAAGGGGGAGCCAGTGGCGATGCTTTAGCTTAGACAGTGCTGGCATCTATACTTGGCAGTGACGTTACACTTGCTTACCATCTAGCTTTGAACGACATTCGTGCTTCAAGTCACGTATCTCGATTGTTGAGATCTTCGTCTAAGCTTCTAGTTAAGTACATATTTAACTCATGCTGAGAACTAAACTAATGGGGGTCATCAGCATGGGGTATGGATACTGTCTTTAGGTAAGCGAAACACGAGTCTGTTTAAGGTGACACGGTTGTTGGAAGAGTAGCTTATTTTGGTGTCCCGTCAACCCAACTGATGCAATGGCAGAAATGTGGCCAGATCCCTTTATAGGATGTGTCAGGAACTAATTTGAAAGTGTGCGAATTGAAGTGGGCTGTTGTAGTGCTACAGAGGTAGCAGCCTACAACTTAGTTTGACATAAGTCAGTGGTCAAGGTTAAGACATACGTCAGTGGTCAGTGGTCAAGGGTAGACTGATTTATTTCAGAGTAACAGTACAATATAAGGAACCCTAGGATGGGTTAGCAAATGTCTTCCAGCCAATAGGAAAGGGGTATTGGGGTGACTAATGTCAGTTTATTAATTATAAGGGGACCCAATCATATTCGTTTCATATGGTAGTGGGCAGTACTATTCCCACGTTTATTTGTACACATACAACAGATGGGATTGTGATGTTATTTTAACATCTCCCACTGGTGGTTATTAGAGGTGGACCCCGGGTTCTTAACACTGTGGGGAGCTTACATTAAAGGGTGTCTAAAAGGGGGGTATGATAGAGGATGGGTCATGTGAACTTGGTATTAATAAATATCAATGGGGTTACTAATTTGGTATACATCAAGTATAGATCGTATGCTACCTGACAGAGAGTTTTGATTATTGGGATGGCCAGTATTCAAATTACGGTGGGAAAGTCTTCAAATATTAGTTTCCACTTTAACAGAGCCATGTGTAATTAGGAACTCCTGATCGCCAAGAGAAGTAACAAATCATCAGACGCTCAATTAAAAAAGCATAAAATGGGGCATATTTCATTTGATAAGATTGATTTAAAAAGAGCAGTGAATGGTGTGTGCCTTACCTCCCCGTAGGTACTACCTACCTGAAAATTCCTTTGACTATGTCTTATTAAATTGATTTATGAAATATTCGAAAAAGGAGGCTATGGATTTAATTCCAGATAGCACTTTCAAAGTCACTTCTAGTTTTGAAGTGGAGCTTAACCCGGCTATGGCACCATACAGCCGCAAAGGAATCTCTCCCTATCCGTGTATTCAGATCTCTTTCTTCTCCATTGTCTGAAATGATTCAATCACGAAATCATCAACACGATCCTCCCCCTTCTCTTATACCAGATGTACACTGAGAGTGAAGATAGTGACGTCTATCATGATCTCCTACGATGGAATGGTGTTGTTGCCAAATTCCTTTCTCGGAATTTGGATAATCGTCATTTTCAGTTGAGAATTTCACATACATGTACGTTGAAGCTCGCACACTTTCCTAGTAATCATACCTACTATATGAGTATGACTGTCTAGGCCATCACTGAGTAGAATAAGCAGAGATATAAAGACTAATTATATACTACTTAGGTATTGAAGTCCCTGGAATAAGAGAGCAAATATCACATGAAGTCTCATTGGCTTGCACACAAACTATAATGGAGGGATTGAATTTAACTAAACATTCCGACATACATTATGGATATCAGGAGCGTTGATGGTTCGTTCAACTCTTACTCCGGTATATGGAGGTTGTTTGCTACATGTATATGCTGTCTAGTCGCCTGTACCGTTGGTACATGTCAATAGACAGCAGATGGTAAAAAAAACAACTGCCATGCACCGAAGTTAGAGGCTTGAACTCGGGACATGCCTAGTGACAGGTATACGGTTGATGGTATTGCCATTCGGAGAATTTGATCCAGATTTGGCATAATTATAGCAAAGAGTGTTTCGTAGGTTAGGATAGATCCAGATAGGGCCCCGTTGAAAGAGGTACTGGGAGGACAGTACAATTACAGAGAAGGGGGAGGCAAGTGTTGCGGCAAGGCGCTAAAGGCCGCAGGAGGAGTAGAAGTTGTCGATGTAATAAGGATCCGTGCGCCCAAAAAGTGAGTGGCGGGCGCACGGATCCAAGCCCAAAGTGCAGGTGGAAGGTACATGGGATTGGATAGGGCACTGATCAGCACGTAGAGATGTGTGAAAGGGCAGATAGAAGGTAAATGGGTGGGAGTTGCATAAAGTAATAGTCATGTGCCGCAAGTGTGCATGAAAGTGACAATACCAACGTCATAGGGAACTTAATGGAACATTTCCTTCATCAACAGATATAAATTAATACTTACACCCATTAAACTTCACAGAGCTCAATTTTTATATGAAGGCTAGGCATTACTTACATTCATTAAACTATAGATTTTCTCGAAGAAATTCCTAACTTCACAACTGTGGAAATGTTTATTATAACCAGGGAATTTCATACACTAATCAAATCGGGCCTTATAGCGAACGCCAATTCAGGCAGACCTTCTCTCTGGGATCAGTGGATTTGACCAACAATTCATTTTAGTAAAGTGAAATAAAAATAATAAAAATATAGACATCGTTATTTGGAGTAGGAAATGTTTCAAAGTGCCAGACGAAGGACTGGGCAGGAAAAGATGATACTAGTTGCGGTCAGATGGATTCGAACCCGCAACCTCTTGCCCTGCAGGCAGGCGCTCTAGCCACTAAGCTACGGCGCCATCTGTATGACAGCTAGGTTTGAAAAGAGAGCTATATTGATGAAATCCCGTAACTCTATTTTGGGTCGTTCCTTGCATTCCCTGTCATTTACGTGACTGAATACCGGAGTAAATCTTTGAAAAAGACCGCCAGGCCACTTTTATCAATGACCCCACATATTTACATAAGGCCCGAAACTGATTATGACCTACCTACCTCATGCGAGCCAGTAAAATAGCCAAATCAAATCTGGCGCCTGTTATCTAACTACTCCAAACCGGCTCGGGATAGCCGGAATGACGTTAGAACCCAATAAGGAGCGCCAAAATAGCTGAAAAATTGTATTTGATCTTTTAATCTAATGCCTTTTCAAATAGATAAAGAATAATGATTATATCAATACGCCTTTACATGTCGTTAACTTTATGGCATCGCCAGTTTCGCAATCCAATTTTCCTAGTGTTATGAACTTCCTATCCTGGGGTTCAATTAGTTACATTTGCCGCCGTTTCACTTTGTGGGGGCGCTACGCGCTGCATGAACATTAGCGTCTAGAAGTTGAAAGTAGCAATTTCCCCAAAATGTCAAAAAAATAATAAAATGGCTACTAAATTTGAACGAGCATTATAGGAGAATTGTGATGTCCTTCCATCTGCATCGATCTCTCCATCCCACCAGCAGCAATCCAGGGGCGGATCCAGGATTTGAGAAGGGGGGTGTCAATTTAGTTCTGAAAAGTGACACCGGTGGCGCCACCGGTGATTGAATCATGATCCTCCGTCCAAAGTTATCAATAAATGCTCCCTTAGGGATCACCTTTTATGTTTTAGTTTGTAACCACTTACATCACCCCCTTGCTACATTTTGATGCTCAGTGTATTTCCCATACATGAACAGGCAATGTACACTCTGTATAGGCTGCGTGTTCAAGTAACGCAGGGTAGAGGAAAACTGTCGAAAAAGTCAACCCAGTAGGCTACCTTGATTTTGCAACTGCTTTTTTGACAAATGATCAACATTTTCTGGTGATTATTTCAGGAATTTTAAGTGCGTCACTCTCTGTTAATTTCTCATAATGATGCATAAGCTCGACTCGTGTTTGGTCTTCTAAGGTACAACTGAGGTCCTCCCTAGTTCCAGAAGGTTTAGTCCATTAGCCGCCTTGCTGGTTTTTTTATTACTGTTGGTCCTATCTCCAACTTCGGTTAAGGGGTGAAATATCAAATCTGGACAGAAACATCGAGCCCCCCAAAACGTTTATTTTAAATGAACTACAGAAGTTTAGGATTTTGCTGCAGCCTTGTTGGCTTGGACGGGTTTGGGTTTGATGACGTGCATCCCCCCAATTGCATTACCCTCAATCGTAGTCATACCTGTCATGTCTGTAGTTCAAGCACCTCTAACTCCGGTGCATGGCCTCTGTTTACTATCTGCTGTCTAATGACCTGTACCAACGGTGCTACAGGCCAATAGACGGCATATATAGTAAACAGCGGCCATGTGCCGGAGTAAGAGTTGCACGAACTATCATCTCTCCTGTGATATGAACAGTTCTCTCCTGATACCAGACCCTGAAATAGATGTCTCCTGATAGAAACCTTGATGTGAGGTGATGTCCAATATATATATATATATATATATATATATATATATATATATATATATATATATATATATATATATATATATATATATATATATACATATATATATATATATACATATATATATATATATATATATATATATATATATATATATATATATATATATATATATATATATATATATATATATATATATATATATACATATATATATATATATATACATATATATATATACATATATATATATATATACATATATATATATATATACATATATATATATATATATATATATATATATATATATATATATATATATATATATATATATATATATATATATATATATATATATATACATTAGGGGCAAGCAGGGTGGTTTTTGTAGCGAAAATCAAACCCAATATCTTTACAAACATGTTTGATTTAAGTAGAACTTATCAAATCGTCAGTGGAAATCATACGGCCCAATAAAATACCAACATGCCCCTGGTGGCTAAAAATGAAACTAAAGAAAATGTCGCGAGAAGGCTCGAGCAGATTGAAACGGGAGGAATCTCATACCCGTCAAGTCTCCTGTTTTTAACAGGAGTCTCCTGTTTTTTGGACTTCATTTTACCTGCCTCCTGTTTTTCTCCTGTTTTTTTCTTGTCTCCTGTTTTTCTCCTGTTTTTCTAGAAAACCAGTCTAAAGCGACTATAATCTCCTGTTTTTCCTCAAGTTCAGCCCAGATCTACTCCTACAGCTTAGCATGCAACTCAGCTCATCTAGCCTGCCTGAACAGTACTCAGTTGACCTAATTGAACCCAGCTTGCCCAAAAGTTGCAATTAGCCTAGATAACCATCATACCTGTCAACTCTACTGATTTGGGCAGCACTCTCCTGATTTCAGACCGCAAATTTGGTGTCTTCTGATTGAGCACCTGATTTGAAGAAATCTACTGATTAGCTACTGACTAGCTGATTTTTAAAAATCCTCCGTTTCCCAGCAAGTAGATCAGTGACTGACAATGATTAGAATCATGTCCATCAAAGTGGAATACTGGACCAAGTCAACTGCAGTGGTCAGTAGGTTTAATACGCGTCGCTGAAGCAGAGAGCTAAATATACGTCGGTGATTGAGGATGAACAAATAGACTTTAAGTCAAATAAAAGCCTCCTCTAAAGGCGATATTTCGATATGTCCATCAAAGTGGAATACTGGAACAAGTCAACTGCAGTGGTCAGTAGGTTTAATACGCGTCGCTGAAGCAGAGAGCTAAATATACGTCGGTGATTGAGGATGAACATAGGAATAAAAAATATGAATGGTTACCATTCCTATTTTTAGATGTTTTAATTGATATTAAGCTGAATTTTAAGAGGTAGAAAGAGGTGCATGCTGGTCTAGCATCATAACATTAAGAAAAAAATGGCTGATAAGCAAAATTCACCTCCACATAAAAGAGCAAAATACATGTGCAAATTTAGTGATAAAATATGTGGTTCCCTGTTGAATTATTTGGATGATTGTTGTATAATACCTTAATTATTATGATAACATTTACCGATCCAGGTAATGTAACCCGTTTAAAGTGAAAAAAGGAATAGGTTTCATGAAATTCATGGACTGACAGGAATAACAAATATGGTCATGTTAAAATTGATTTGTTGTTATTATGTCCATCTGTTTACTGCAGAGAGTTGAGAGTATTGGCACTACATTAGGTAGGAGACACCTGGTGGGAAGTTGGTAAATTATATATAGGTGCGGCACCTGGTGGGAAGTTGGTAAACTAACGTATATGGTAGCGGCACTGCCGCGTGAGAAAATCTCCTGTTTTTTTATTGTCTGGGGTTGACAGGTATGGAATCTTCCGATACTAGCCGAGATGGGTGAATGTTAACAAGTACTATGCGTAGTTATATCACGAATGTCGTGTCATCTTCATCTAAGGTTATACTGATCTCAGGTTCTGGTCATTTCTTCGTTGCGTATCCCCCGAGCGTATCCATGGATTCAGTAAAGGCATGGAAGATGCTGTTTTGCCGCGTGACTACCCAGAGCACACGCCCGAACAGCCGTACAGGCTTTCAAGTTCACCTTGTCTTGGGAGGTTTATGTAACAACCTGTGCCGTCCCTGACATTCACCGTTCCCTGGTCCACATCGACACTCGTGACGCTCTATGACGCGGAGTCAGGTCTGACCTCTTCAACCCAACTTGGCACAACCTGTAGTTACCAATATGCGGGATTACCCTAGATAAGTCAATTTGTGTCAGACCTCACTCTAAGTAATAGTGGTCCAAGGCTTAGATGAAGAGAACACAAAAGACATTCCTGAAATTCTTAGAACACTCGCACCTAGTTCGTATTGGGGTTGCGATGTAACAGGTATTCATGTTCTGCAAAAATATATAAGCTTCGCACTGGAGATAAATTGTTTTAATTATAACACACACACACACACACCCACACACACACACACACACACATATATATATATATATATATATATATATATATATATATATATATATATATATATATATATATATATATATATATATATATATATATATATATACATATATATATATATATATATATATATATATATATATATATATATATGTATGTAAGTATGTATGTATTTATGCATGTATATATATATATATATATATATATATATATATATATATATATATATATATATATATATATATATATATATATATATATATATATATATATATATATATATATATATATATATAAATGTATATATACGAGTGTGTGTGAGCAGTTGACGCGAATACGTGTGAATGACAGTCATGTGTCGCGGAATGTGACTTGTCTGCATTTTTTACGTGGCGAATCACCATGCCATGACAAGGCTGCTAGAGTGCACATAGGTACGCCGTAAGTACGTAAGGGTCATAATTAACAAACTCGTATAATATACTGTGAAACCAGCTACACTCAATGGCCATTAAAACCTAAAAGACAATAGTTATCAAATAATACGCAGGACATATAATATGAAACCATATATATGATTAAACGATAGATGATACATGAATAACTAACTGAAAGGGCTCACTTGGACTACCTGTCCTCTTCTTCACATGCTCGAATTATTGCCTGCTACGTGATTTTGTTCACAACAGTTATGCTGTTGACTGTGGGAACGTATTACGTGATTATCCCATATCTACGATCGACCAAGTGTGAAAGAGAAAATATATTTAATTTCATTTTTTACTCCCGTTTATTGGGGAGAGAAAATAAATTTTAATTCATTTTCACTCCCGTTTATTTGGGGAGAGAAACTATATTTAGATTTATTTTCTCTCCCGTTGACGATGGACCAAGTGTGAAAGAGAAAATAAATTAAAATTTATTTTCATTCCCGTTTATTGCGGAGAGAAAATAAATTTAATTTTTTTCCCGACCATTATAGAATAGGAAGGAAAATATATTTCAAGCAATGACTGGTTGCCTGGCTCATTTTTCTTTTGGTATGGGGTGTTATCTTTATATCAAATAGGAAAATGACACTGGGAACCGAGAAAGGTGAAACAAGTAGTAACATTTTGACAATTTATCCGATACAAAGTAATCATTGCGTGAAAGGTCTTAATGATGATAAATAAATTGTGGCCTCACAGCAGGATATAGGATTTCTTTTGAGAAACGCAGCTCCTACGTATACCCACAATTATGGGTGTCAGAGACCTTCAAAAGAAGTTTAAATTGGAGAAACCGCGGTACTCTCTACATTTAAATTCATTTTCTCTCCCCAATAAACGGGAGGGAAAATAAATTCAAATGTGTTTTCTCTCCCCAATAAACGGTAGTGAAAATAAATTTAAATTTATTTTCTTTCCCCAATAAACGGGAGTGAAAAGAAAATTAAATTTATTTTCTCTTTCACACTTGGTCCATCGTAGATATGAGATAATCACGTAATACGTTCCCACAGTCAACAGCATACTTGTTCTGAACAAAATCACGTAGCAGGCAATTTGAACATGTGAAGAAGAGGACATGTAGTCGTACATCTCCAGAATGCGCCGAAAATTACTGACGTAAATGAATACCCGTGTGATGTGTACTAATGATTTGATTTTAATGTCTCATAACTCTTTTAAGAGTGGTCATTAATTGATCATGCATATGCTTTTACCTGCCTGTAATATATTTATCCACACGGAGTGAGACTTTTGATAAAGATTATTATTATTATTATTATTATTATTATTATTATTATTATTATTATTATTATTATTAATAGATAACTTCTGCTACCAATATCATCAACAACAAAAATCTTCCGAGTAAACAGTGCCAATATTCAAAAGGTGGAATTTCGATTTGTGAATATAATATGTGCCCTTATGAAATATAATTCTCTCTCTCCTTATAGAAACATTTTAGATATGTCCCATCCACGTTCCGGTAAGTATACGCCTCTTGTCCGATTATACCCGGATGTCAACTGACATGGCAATACCGACCCCCTTTTCTTAGAACCTTCAGTTTATCGCAAGTTGACAATTTTCATTGGAAAATACAACAGTGAAGATATATTTTTGGGGCTGAACTTTTTTCATATATATATATATATATATATGAGTTTTGCTCTCTTTTGAACCGCATTATATCGGCTGTTCTCAGCAGTACGGGTACCTACAGTTGTCCAAATACATATTTCAATTTATATGCTACCTAAATAAGTCATATATAGAACTAGAATAGTGAAGGTTTTATACAAGCCGATATAATGCTGTTCAATTTTTAAAAATCTAAGTGACCTACCTTTTGACCTCTGTTCTCAACATAGCGGGCACACAATGTTGGCGTACTACAGATATCAATTTGTTCAGTACCTAAATAAGTCATATTTAGAACTAGAATAGTGATGGACTATTTTATTGTGATGTTATGCTGTTCAAATATTAGCAAAATTTAGCTTTCTGTACCGGACTATTGCGCTTTGTTTCTGTCAGAGACATCTAATACATACTCCCTAGTTTCTGAACACTACATCTGCATTTCTAATCCGGTGATGTACCACGATAGGAAACATGGAGACGCGAGCAAAAGCGGAATGTTAAGTGTTAATCTAAGACATTTCAGTCTAACATTGTCTATGGAAAGCCGTTCTTGTAGAGAAACGCTTTTGAGTACTACAGACAAATTGTCTCATTAATGACAATTCATTGGACCTCAATTTTTGAGAATGGAATGTTCATAACATATGCATTGTTTTTCAAAAATCCGTGAAAAACTAAGTGGATGACCCCATGAATAAAAGTTATTTTGAAGACGACTGGGATTTGTTATTTATTCATGTAAAAGTTCAGGAAATTTAAATTGAAAGTTACAAAAGTGTCACAAGACTTTTCGAGTGTCATATAAAAAGCACAATTTTCACAAGAAGAATAGATTTATTATGATCATCTTTCGCTTTTGAGTATTACAGACAAATTGTCTTATTAATGACAATTCATTTGTCATATTTGATAAATGAATTGACATAAATGACAATTCATTAATGACTTTTTGATATTTGTAAAGAGAAAAACGTTTTGGTGTGGATGATATCCTCACTTGACTGCGGGGTCACAATACTCCTTCCGAGTGCCAAACAAAGCCTACTTAAGGTAAAACCCGGGCCATTTGTAAAATTAAATATCTGAAAACTAAGCTAAATTAACACAACGTCACTTATACTATTGTATAGGTTACTCCTCATAGTTAACGAAAAATGATCAACTTATCCATAAGAGGTTATTTTGATATGATATGGCACCCTTAAAGAGCATATCTGGTTGTGTTTCGTTTTTTGGCAAACTATCAATACTCGCCGTTTGCTTGAAAATCGTACTCTAGCATTTGATCATTCATGTCTTTGGTAAGGTCCAAAGTCCTACCTCAACATAGGATCTGCATGATTAGTATTTTAAAAACATATTTGAATGTTCCCATAAGCCTAAAAATACTAACAGCACGTGGTTTACATAGTAAATGCCGATTATCAGGTTCTGTCGTAATTCAAGGTACCTGTGACATGACCTTGGACCTCAATATCTGAGAATGAATGTTCATATCATATGCATTGTTTTTCAAAAATCCGTGAAAAATTAAGTTGATGACCCCATAAATAAAGGTTATTTTGAAGATGACTGAGATATTCATGTATAATTTCAGGAAATTTAAATTGAGAGTTACGAAGTGTCAAAAGACCTTTCACGGATTCGTGTGCCATATAAAAAGTACATTTTTCACAAAAGGTATATATCTATTATGATCATCTTTTGTTTTCTGAAAATGCTGCATTCAACCAGCTATAACAATTTAGTGAATTTACTGAGACCTGGTTTATTTATCACCTCCAAATTCTTATTGCATGTGGCAGATAAAATGTGGAACCTGTCAATATGAATAGTCTTATGGATTGAACACCTCAAAAGTTTTCTATCTTTGATAAAACTCTGAAATTGAATTACGTGTTCAATTGAACACCTCCATATATATCGAACACCTATTTACGTTGAACTCTTCTAAACCGTAGTGTATACGAAGGAATATATTTAAAAAGGTATAATGCTCGCACAAACTCAGATTTCATCAAAGTGATTTCATGGAGTATATTGAGTATAAATGTCGAATGCTACTGAAGCTACAGTAAGTATATAGGTAATAATATACATCTTTAAGGGAGGTCTATTTTCTCTAAACAAATACCCTTGTCGATCTCTGATCTTAGGAAATTCAACAGTGATGAAATTGCTTAATTACAGAGGAAAGTGATTTATATCATCACTCGCGAACGTTAACAGTAAGAAACCAGGATTTAGTAGTTGGCATTTACTGTAGTGAAGTGAGTGTGTCTAAAGTAGTGTAGGAAAAGAACTGCCATTACTTTTTAAAGTATCATTAAAGCATGCCGGTTAAAACAGTCTTATCTAGATCTTCTATGATACTCACAGAGAGCCCCTAAAGTTGCTAAGCGGTCACTTGTGTGTATTAATCAGTCACAGACGAGTAGTGACATATTTACTCAAACCTCCCGGCATGTGAGAATATTACCGGTGACTTGGGGTTAGGCGGATTTTTTGCCGAATACTCCAGTTTCCTTCACCACGTACAACGAAGCCTAGTCACGATTTATCCGCAATATGACAGAGAAAGTGGCGGTAATAGAAATTCCAAATTCCAATTTATACCTAAACCAGTTGATATCACATCTGGAGTATTCAAATAGTCTGGCATATTTTAATATGCTTTGAAAATACCAAAACTTTAGGAGAAGTGTTTGACAGAAAAAATAAAGGCCTTTTTGCGTATTACATTTGCTCCGAATATTCAGTATTTTCACATGTGAGTCGATTGTGACTCTAGTTATTTTGAGCTTCGTTGATACACGTGTGCGCCCCCGACGGTATTAGGTAAAATAGTGTAGCAACAGGCGACACGTGAATGTTGCTCACGCGCGCCGGCGGACTCACTCGCTGCTTCATCAACCGTGAACGCTATACTACTCCATTATTGCTTATTTAACTCATTAATGCTCACAACAGCCAAAACAGCCTGACAATTTTGATGAAGTATTGCAGGCAAAAGCATATTTAGGAGAACATATGATGAAGAAATGTTAATCAGAACATAACTAACAACTCTCCTTCACATATTTTGCAAAATTATTCCCAGTTTCAAAATTATAGTCAAAAGTATCAGAGATCCAGACAACTATTTCTGTAGGAACCCTTAAGTATTAATGGTTTAAGTCCTCTACATGGCTTTTTATTGTTTGTTGGAGAATAAAACAGAACGCTCTCAACCGCACGGGGTATGGCACATACCTAGAGGAAACTATCATCCATTACGCCACAAACAAAATGTACTGATTTTGGCCAGTGAGCTCTATCTAGGTACGACATAAAGTTCCTTAGATAACACTTACTTTATTCGGGCCATTTATACAGATGAGAGGCTTCGGCTTTGGGTGTATCTCATGCAAATATATAAAAAGTATTCTTCCGGAAAACTTTCGTATTATAGCTCATTTGAGGTAAACACTGTAAAATTGAAACAGTGTTTATATCGAGGTCAACCCAAGCAGGTAAGTTAAAGAAAACTTATATTCGAAACACCAAGACCTCAGGGATTAGATAACTATTGTTAGAAAGGGGACAGGAGTGCTAAACTTGGAGTTGTCTTATTTTGAAAGTGTCACCAGCATCACAGCCTTAACAGGAAGCACCCGGTGTCAGGTGGTTACGATAGTCCAATGCTGGTCGTTTTTATTACTGTTGGTCCTATCTCCAGCTTCGGCGTCTAATGAAGTTAGCCTGGTTTTACTTGAGCAGCATTCCGCCCTGTTTTTTAGGCGGAACTAAAACGGCCGCAAAATTTACTTTTTGGTTTCAGTTCTTTATACGTACTTTCCGTTTTTAAACAATCTGTGTGCATCCTTGTCAATGTCGTCCGTTATTAAGCCGTTTTTGAGGCCTAAAAAACGAAGACTTCTAGAAACGAAGTCGAAGGGAAGCCATGTTTATTTTCTGCAAGACTCGCAGCTGAGCAGTTGCATGTAAGTCCCAGAATTAAATAGAAATACGGAATCAAAATGAAAAGGAATATATAGTACAACATACCAAAATAAAGAACCACAGCAACACAAATTGATATCATTTAAAGGAAAAATCACGTGAAAATTATAATTCAATTGTTTTTTTCTCACTACACTGTTTTATTTCTTTAAAACTTGCCGTTTTTAACGAATTCCGAGATTTACAATCACACGCTGTAACCATAATCTCGCGAGAGACTATGTGACGTCATTGATTCAAAATGGTTGACACAACCTGAGAGTAGTAGACATATATATATACATATGAATATATACATATGTATATATATATATATATATATATATATATATATATATATATATATATATATATATATATATATATATATATATATATATATATATAAATATATATATATATACATATATATATGTACATATATATATATATATATATATATATATATATATATATATATATATATATATATATATATACATATACATATATATATATGTACATATATACATATATATATATATATATATATATATATATATATATATATATATATATATATATATATATATATATATATATATATATATATATATATATATATGCATGCATGCATGTGTGTGTAGAGGAACCACACACTCACCACATGACATCAGTATGTTATTGCGTTTGCTCGTTTTGCTTTTGGCCACATAGATGATTCCCATCTACTGCAAGTGGTCCTCCTATGGTTGGCCAAATTTGATAGCTATTTTGTTATTTTTGGCAAGAAGGGGTTAAATTTAGTTCTGCCAAATCGAGCGTAAATGAGCCTACTCCATAAGGATATTTGCACATTCATGAACTTCTTTTAGTACTCGGTCTAAAGAGGCTTTAATCAGTCCTTAAGGTACACACCTACTCCATTTGATAAGCTACTAGGACCTACTCCCACAGGGGATCTCATCGAAGAGTATTTCAAAATCATTTCTTTTTAATATTCCTGTGCGCCTCAAAATTACCTACAGAAATTTTCTTCAGATTGTAGATGCTGATTCCAAGGTCTTGTCATAATCCAACGTACCTGTAACATGACCGTGGCCATAGAGGGGGTTCCTGTCTGTCATTATTGTGCACCGGCGTCCCTGACATTCCGCGTACTTTGGTCTCCATTTAAGCTATTGCCCATTCGTCGAATACTCAAGAACCTTTTCAAAATATAATTTGGTGTTAAGTGAAACGTGAAATCAAATAGTATTGTTGGATAAAAATACATTTTCAAGGGACAGCACTGATTACATCGAATGGATGTGTCAGCATATTATTTAGCCGTGTCATAGAGGCGTGGCTCAGTGCCAGCCAGCTCCCACTGAGATAGCAAACAAGCTTAACGTGACCATTCGCTTTTGCATTCGGAGGGCACTAGGCTGTTCAAGTCCATAGCCATTTTGGTCCGTGTTATTGTATACATATTAACACCATTCAAGGATTCACACACACACACACACACACACACATATATATATATATATATATATATATATATATATATATATATATATATATATATATATATATATATATATATATATATATATATATATATATATATATATATATATATATATACAGCGTAAAAAACTATACCACAGCATTACACAACACATACAGCATAAAACACGATTCGACTTCATTACACTACACACAGCATAGAATACTATTACGCTCATCGCACTACACATACAGCATAATACACTATTACACTACATATACAGCATCGACACTAATACACCACTGCATTACACTTCTAATCCTTGAAGCGCAGGTCCACATAACTAATCCGTGTCCCATATATTGACTTCACGTAAGACCCGAGAGAGATCCGAGAATGATCTACCATTTGAGTTTCAGAACTACTTAATAGGTATGGCTTTGCTTGAAGTCCGCTTTATATAAAAAAAAATCAAGCAAATCAAGTTCTTCTCGATGCCACTCTTGCACGAAATATGTTTCCGAACATTCCTTTTTTATGAAGCAACCGTTTAATTATAACATTTACTATTAAGTTTCAACGAGTATGCCTTCATCTCCGAAGAAAATTGTATCCATAAAGCGAGAATATGTTATCCTTTAAATTAAATAGAATTGCTAACTGATATTGAAATTGAAAATTCTTTAATGAAATTCTAGTTGCCAAGATAGTTTGATCCATGAGATTTTCTTTAGAGCAACTCGTTTCCAAAGAAGTTATTCTAAACTGTGGTTTATTTCAAAGGGAACGCTCGGTCCTTTTAAATCACAAACTGTATATTGAGCACTCAAGGTCCAGGTAAACTTGACCCGTCCAGGTCAGAAATGACTGGACCCGGTAGTAGTCCACGTGAGTAACATTCACGTGTACCTTCCGAGGCCCGCGACTGGCCCTCTCGCCCGACTGGCTCAAATATATTGCGTTGTGTTGTATTCTGTATTGATCTCATGTACTTGTACCGTTTTCCACTGTAAAATATTTTACAAAGTTTAGAATGATTTGTTTCGAAATGAATACTATACATTACCCTCGAGAAGTTTTAGTCTAAAGAAGTTTCATTGAAATACACAATTTTATCAATGCGGAATTAGTGTTAGCTGTACTTTCAAAAATGTATGTAGAGGAAGAAAAGTGATTTCTCTTTATAGAGTATTCATCTGGAAGTTACTCCATTAGCAATCAAACTGTCTTTGCAATAAGCCTTTTGCTCATAAGCGCTAGGGGTGCAGATGCAGCCGGCTGGCAGCCTGCGCCCATTAGAATAGCATAGGGAAGCTAGGGCAGGCCCCCTTGAAGTTCCACATAATGTGCTTAAAATGTCACTTAGTATCATCAACTTTTCCTGAAAAGATGAATGAGACCTCATGGGAATATTCTGTTGAACATTGTTAACTTTATTTGGGTAATTGTCTCCGATTTCCTGTTGTTACATGAGTGTAATTTGGCTCCCTTCAGCTACTCACTGGGTAAAGCTTAAATTATACCAGATCAAATCTGATGTCTGCTACAAATTTGTTTCAAATCATTTACTCTCCCTGTTCTTTGTAATTTTGTCTATGGAATAAAGTCAATATATATTGTATCCCCCTTTTCAGATAGTTGTACACCCTTATATGCAGAATCCCTTCCCCTCATGGCCAGTGCTAGTTCTGTAGAAGCCACCGAGCAGTCAGGTTATCACACAGAAATAATTTGACTGATAAAGACGTTATAAAAATTGAAAAAATGTGAACTGTTCCCAGCTTTTTATAGATTACAGGGTTAGTGGTAATGAGGAACACCATATTGCTAGAGCATTCTGGAAATGAAAGCACCAGTTGTCATTTCTTAGAAAGAAAGGGAAAGGATATTAGCCAGATCATGTAGGGATATTCTCCTAAAGGGAACTTACTGGAGTGAGTGCCTGACGGTGTCTTAGCCAGGATTTAGAAACTGGGTGCCTAAAAATGGCAGCTGTAAAATTTTTGGGCGTCCAAATTTTCAAGGGGGATCACAATATACTCATATTTCAACCATAAACATGTATAAATTCATCAAGATAGGGCATGGTATCGTTAAACAATCTCATGGGAATTATAAGGAGATGAGAAAATTCAATTATAAGCTTGAGATTGGGATTTTTAGAAATTCCACACAAAAATATTTGGGTGTCCTGGGGGGTTATTTTTAAGGGTTTGGGTGTCCAAAAAGGCACCCTGACGCCCTGCTGGCTAAGACCAGTAACTGGACCCTTTAACAGAACTTGACTGTGTTGGTGAATAAATATCCTTGTGCTAACAATACTCTGTTTTCGAATAAGCATAGCAGTAGTGTTTGACAGTGAATCTTAATCACCTAGCAATTAACTTAAACTGTCTTCTGGACAATAAAATGAAGGACTGATTATCCTTTTATTTCCTATCAATTTCTATTCTTACTGTGGCCTTAAAGAGTTAATCCATCCTAAGTATGGGGTTATGAATACATTTCTTTTTGTCACCGACCCCCCCCCCCCCGTGCACACTCCTTGAACAAGTTACAGAATTCCCCTGCCCATTTTCTTAATTTCCGCTTGCTATTATGACAGCCAAAACAGCACAATTAGTATTATGTAAGTATGATGGGAATCAATTACCGATATTTTCATTTAGCCCTGGAGAAGGAAAGAAAAGTGTTGAGAAGGTTTTGAATTGTATAGGTCTCTGGTATATATACATACATCCTGTCAGTATGTCTATCTCTAAATGCTTAATATTGAAAAATAGATTACAGTATTTATGCAAAATACATTCAATAGATGTTTGATAAGCTCAATATTGAATGATTTTCCTCAATACACCCTTGGATGTGTTGCATTCAATATGTTAACTGATAACCCAGCACAGTAATAAACTTGAATGCAAACAAGGTAGATGAACTCCTATGGGTGATCTTTTCAACAGATAATGTCCATTTGAGGGCTTTTGAATGGATGCAAAATTCTCATCATATGTTCATAATATCCTTACTTCGGTAGACATTGCTGCTTATTCACAAAATCCAGGTATTTTTACAGCAAACACATCATTTATGATGGACCATGCATAAACTGCACTGGTCATCCTATGTGTTTGTATGGAAAGGAAGTACTTCCGGGTCAACATAGCACCTTTTGACATCTGGATTTACATGATGGCTGGCCACATGGGGGCTTCTGAGCAAGTCGCTTATTGGAGTTTGTTGTAAGAGATTTCAATTTCAATATCAATTTATTTTGTCTGGAATTTAATGGATAACTTATTCTCGGTATATGGAAGCGAGTTTTCTTCATAGAAGGTAGAAAACTCGTTGATAATAAATAGTGAATGATAGCATTGGTCATTTCTTAATACAAAAAGAACTGGGAATACTTGATTTTTAATGTAAAATTTGAGTTAAAACAAAGCTATGCATGTTAAAGGACAATTCCACCATGAATAAAACAGAGGCCCAAATAGTTTTTATGGTATTCTCTACTTAAATCCAAGTTCCCACCGGATTCAATTGAGGCCAGTAGGTGGGGCATGTAGTTACTTGGGTTAAACGCTCAAGGACGAGTACTGTGATGAAGTGTAATTAAGATTATTCTTTTATTGTTTTGTTTTAAATGTTATTTTAGCGTACTTCGTCCTAACTGTGCTTAGAACGGTACTTGTCATTTTGTTCTGCATATCAATTCCATTATCGGTTTGTATTTGTTAAAGTTCATGTCTATAAGATGAGGTCAATAAATGGTCGTAAAAGAATATAATACGATACAAGGATAATGGATGATGACGGGAAACAATTGCATTTAACTCGGCACACGTGTTTTTAGTAACGCTTTCAGTTTATTCAAAGGCGGTGTGGTATTAGTAAGAGTACTTGCCGATTATATGCAAAACTGAATTCAATGTAGAGTGATTTTCCTAGAAGCCTTCATTTACTCCCCCGAGCGCACTATTTAAAGTAATTGTACTCGGAGAGAGGTGAGTTACCTAATACTCTTTGTCCATCGTAACTGATCCCGTGTGGCTAGAAATTACTGCACCAGTGACGTAGTGCCAATGGTGTCCGCGTGAGTGATATTCACGTGCACCATCTGAGGCCCGCGACTGACTCTCGTTCGACTGGCTCAACTAGATAGTGTATTGTATTGTATTCTTTATTGAACACATACTATAGACATGTTATTACAAATACAAAAAATTGCTTTATATATAGATTTATATACAACACAAAACAATAGTCACTATACTAACCGCAGTTAGAATCGAAAGAAATATAAAAACTTTAAAAATCGCATTTTAAGCAAGAAAACATTATATCAACAAAGCTAACATATGTTAAAATAACTTAGGAGAGAAAAAAGAAAATAAATCCAAGTAGATTTATTACACAAAACACGTGACTGTCACGTAAGTACCACAGCCTTAATAATTGAGCTCACCTGAAACCGTGGAGATATTGGGAACTTTCTATCATTGAAGTCTCAGACCTACTTAATCGCTTTGCTTCAACTCCGCTTATGGCTTATGAAATAAGTTAAGTTTAACCAGTTTTTTTTCGTATATCCTACTTCCACGAAACATGGTGATATGTTTCCGAACATTCCTTTTTATATAGCGAAAATATTCCATGCTATCATTCATTATCTACTTTCAACGAGTTTTCCATCCTCTCTGATGGAAACGTGCATCCATATAACGAGAAAACTTTATCCTTTAAATACAAACTGATAGTGAAATTGAAAATTCTTTAATGAAATTCCAATATCCAGGATAGTTCCAGAAGAGAATTCTAGATGAATAATTTATATTAAACCACATTTTCCTATCAATAAGCGTTTGTTAGTTAGGGCCGCTCCATTTAAAAGTGTGGTGGGGGGGGGGGGGGGGGGGGGGGGAGGAACGGAAGATAAAAAAAATCGACACCCCCCCCCCCCCCCCCCCCTCCTGCCAGAAATCATATATAACCTAATGGGATAAACTAATTCAGAATTCGGCCCCTCCCCTTCCGTTTCTCCTCCCCCCACACACTTTTAAATGGAACAACCCTTATAGAAAATCAACACTTTTTCAATTTAATTGGGCACAATCACTTAAATTGAACTCCTTGACTGGATATTTAGGTCACGTTTTGTTCTGCTGCAATAGTTCTGCTTAAATCTTCGATGCACAGAATAATCCATATGCATATCCAGAAATAAAGATATAATAGCGATGTGTAGTGTAAATTATAGCGTATAAGTCCATGGCTATAGTAATTCCAAGTCTCTCGTGTGTCTTCCTTCCAAATATAGATATTGCATAATTGAATTAAAAAAGCATGCACTTTCTGTATTGTGACTTGTTATATGATTTCTATTAAAAGTAGAGTTTTTATAGAATGAAAAAAGAGAAGTTTTCCGATGACAAGCTTGCATGGTAGGTCCAGTTAGCACCCGGAATCTACTGGCCCTCCTCCAACCTGCACTAGCCCTACCTCAAAAAACAGCTATTTATCATGATTCATCCCCCTTTATCATTTTTGTTGATTAAAATACGCTCTATTAATTTAGATCTTATTAAAGACTCAAATCAAGCTTTCAACATGTCGAATCAGCTTTATTACCATGACCGCTAAATTCGTACTAGTCTGTTAGGGACATGACAGGCCATGCCCACAACTTCCTGCCATGCCCACAACTAACATTTACATCCTGGCACCTGCAGGAGATGTGGAATGTGGCTATACACAGAGATAAAATGGGGGCTACTCGAATACACACTCTCTTTATAATTGATTGCTTAAAGTAGTGGGTATTTCATTTTATATAAACTGGCATGTATTTCATGCTTTAGTGCCCCTTTGAGGATTCTTAATATAAAATGAAGAAGACATTATAAGATGAGAGATATTTAGACATGGTTTGACAATTTTTGCTAGTTTATCATCTGCTAACCTCAATTTAGCTATTCGAGGGATAGTCCAGCTGGATATTAGGTCAGCGAGAAAGTATTGTGTTATAAACAACAAGCACACGATGTTCAACGGAGAAAGTGGTGGGAGCCAGGAAAACATTTTAGTTCATTTTACCCATATTATCATATATGAAATGGATGTTGTAAACACATTATAAGGGAAAGGCTAGTTTGATTTAGAGAAACACTTTAGAATTGTTGCTTATCAAAGCTAATTAACTATGCCCTTCGGGTCGTGTTGATTAACTTTAAAAATCGACAGTTCCTCGTTGTTTTTCCATATATTAAGGAATGTCGTTTCTCTGCAGATTTATTTTGAAACTAACTTGACCAAATTGTGTATTTCAATGGAGTCAAATTTCTTTTGAATAATTCATTTCTTAAGTAAAATGGGTTCTATTTTTAAAGAACTTAGTGTAAACTATGCTATTTCAAATGGAAAGTTCAATTCATATACTCCCTGCCGGGGCATGTGGGAAAGTTGCCAGTGACTTGGGGTTAGGCGGTGGTTTTCGCCGGGTACTCCGGTTTCCTCCACCAGTTACAACTGGCTCGGCACGACTTAGTCGCACTATGGCAGAAAAAGTGACGAAACATCCAAAAATTCAATCCATATACAATGGTAGTTGAACACTCGTGGTCAAGGAAAACGTGCTAAGTGTTATACAACAACAGGTGTTTAATCTCAAGGTTGTCATTGCTGTTTCCTTATATTGCAAATAGCATGTTTTTGTGAGCGATATAGCGCTGCATGCTATTCATTTTTCTTTGATCTTAAGGATCTTACGCGCATCTCGACGGCTTATAAGGGTAATTTCACCTCTATATCAAACCGTCACACCAGTTAGAGTTATGAGCTTTCGGATCATAACAATTTGTGATAAAAATAAATCATAAAACTATAGGTAACTTAACAAAGTTTGATTTCACATGTGGTATATTATTTTAGGGACAAGAGATTTAGTAACACATGTATCAAAATATATTGTAATGGTAAACTCTACCTCACGATTATATGCAAAACTGCGAAGAAGGGTGATTACCTCTCTAAAGGTAAGACTCTCTTTGTTCATCGTAACTTGTCCCGTCCGGGTCAGAAATTACTGCACCAGTGACGTAGTGCCAATGGTGTCCGCGTGAGTAACATTCACGTGTACAATCTCAGGCCTGCCTTCTGCGGCCGCGATCACTGCCTATCACACAAATGCCTCAAATAGGTAGATACATGTATTGTATTGCATTGTATTCTTTATTGACCGTATATATATAGATATGCAATTACAAATATAAAATATTAATGAAATCCATATACAGTATAAAATGGCACTTACTAATGTATATTAACCACAGTTAGAACGAAATACGAAATACTCTAGACATCACATTTAAAGCAAGAACACATAACACCAATAAAGCTCGCACATTATAACTTTACTTAGGAAAAAAATATATGTACACTATATAAAACACTATGAAATGTTACTAGACCACTCATTCGTGACTTGTATTAGTGCCCCACATAAATTTGCCACACTTGAAACCGTATATGTTGGGAACGTTCATTATAGACGTTTCAGATCTATACTCAGTATGTATCGCTGTGCTTTAACAACACTAATGGAAAGTTAGTTATAACCAGTTTTCCTACACACGCGAAACCATTAGCAATCTGCTTCCAAACATTCCTTTGTTCATACGGAGAAAATGTTTAATGCTATCATTCTGATTGCATTATAAAGAAAAAACTTTCACAGGACACACACCTTTTACCAACGAAAGACTTAACTCTAACTGGTGTGCGGACGGTTTGAGAGAGAAGTGTAATTACTCTTTTAAGTCGCCGAAATGTGTGAATGATCTCTGTGCCCAAGAAAAAATAAATAACATGCTATGCTATATCACCCGCAAAAATATGTTGTTTGCAATAGAAAGAAAGAGAAATGAAAACCTTTAGGTTGACCACCTTGAGCTGCGCTGTACAGCGCGTATTCGCGGACCACGCCTGATCGTTTATCACAGTATACGGGTTGATCATTCCCTTTGAGATATAAGTATTAGACACAGTTTAGAAATATTTCTTTCGAAAACGAACACATAACCATTGAGAAATGATTTATTCTAAAGAAAATTTAACTTCATTGAGAGACAATTTTTTGTCAATGCAAAATTTATGTCACCTATCAAATGCATTTCAAGTATGCCGCGGGTTTATTTTTTGATGTTTTCGGTTTAAATTTGAAATGCATTTGATAGGTGACATAAATTTTGCATTGACTAAAATTTGTTCGTCAATGAAGTTAAATTTTCTTTAGAATAAATCATTTCTGAATGGTAATGTGTTCGTTTTCGAAAGAAATAATTCTACACTGTTTGCGAGTACTTTGGTCCAACTGTCCTGCTTAGTAACTGTCTTTTTTGTTCTGTATGTTAATTTTCATGTTTGTATGTTAGTATTTCATGTCCATATGATGTGGTCACTTAGTGGTCATAAATTAATACATTACTATCCACTACTAGTATCTGTTTGAGCCAGTCGAGCGAGAGGCAGTCGCGGGCGTATGGAACACGTGAACGATGCTCACGCGGACCCTTAGCTGACATCATACACCCAATGCAGTATTTTTGGACAGGGGCGGGTCCATTTAAATGTAATCGACAATGAAAGTCTTAGATTGGCTCGTCCCCATTCCACCTCATACCATACCTCGCACTGAGTGTGAAATAAATGCGAAATGTTGAAAACATCCGATTTAAAGCAAGAAAACATAACGCAATTAAAGCTCACAAATAAGCCCATAAATCGTACACCCTGCTGGGAAGGCGTACCTACCGATTATGTGCAGAACAGCATTCAATTAAGAGTAATTCTTCGACAAACACTTAGTGATCCTACGCTAGGGAGGTGATTACCTTAGACTCTTTGTTCATCGCAACTGGGACCATCCGGTCCGAGCCAGAAATTACTGCACCAGTGACGTAGTGTCGATGGTGGCCGCGTGAGTAACATTCACGTGCACCATCTGAGGCCATGACAGAAATTGCGCACACTGAACTAAAGGAAGTCAATAAATGCCACTTTCTGACTACTAAAGGGCCCTAGAACTCCTACATCAAGTTGCTAACTATTGTATCATATAATTCCTTAAATAAATATCCCACTTTTGTGCAGCCATTTCCAAGAAAGCTGCTTTTATACTCAATCTTCTTCAACGAGTGGAAATCTGTAAAGCTGTCACTCCTTGTGTTGACACCCCCGCCAATACACATAACAACCAGAATGTCCGGGCCTGCCAGAGGCAGCGTTCCCGAGGGGGTCGACTAGACAGGAAGCATGGCTGTATCACAGTGTGCGATCGTCCTGGCCGCTCTACAAGTGGAGTGGCCAGGACGACTGGCAGTGTGGCTATATCCTGTAATGGCCCTCTGAGGCCTGCGACTACCTCTCGCACGACTGTCTCAAATACTTGCATATTGACAGTGTATGGTATTTGTATTAATATATTGTCTTCATTGCTGACCACACCAAATAGATTCAAAATAAAAAAATACGAAAATAGCAATATATCAAAATACAGAACAAAGCCCCAATTACTCTTACTAAGTACAGTTAAAACGAAACACCCTTCTTATCAAGTGACTACAGCAAACAACAAAACAAATAAAGCTAGCATACAATTACTCATCTTCGGAGGAAAATAGATACAACCATACAGCATAAAACACTATTACACTACACATACAGCGTAAAAAACTATACGACTTCGTTACTCTACACATATACTGTAGCATTAGACTTCATGTCACTACTCTATTGCATAAAACACTATTATACTATTGTATTGTATTGTATTACTATATGATAAAGACGTGAAATTACAAATACAAAATATTAATGAAATCATTATACATGTACATACAAAACAACACCCACTAATATGGCAACCACAGTTAGAACGAAATACGAAATATTCTTAACATCACATTTAAAGCAGGAAAACAACACAATTGAAGCTTGCATATAACCACTTAACCCCAAAGGTAAAAAGGAAATAACGATAAGCATATACAACATACTACTTAAACACTATAAAACTTCACTACTCATTTGTGACGCGTATTCGTGCCCCACCATTTACTTCACTTGAAACCGTAGATATATTAGGAACGTTCATCATTGACGTTTCAGAACTACTTGATATGCACCGCTTTGCTTTAACTCCACTTATGAAAAGTTAAGTATATTCAGTTCTTTTCGCATACCTACTCACGCGAAACCAAGGAATACGCTTCCAAACATTCCTTTGTTCATATGGAGAATATGTTTAATGCTAGGTACAAGTTAAATGCCAAAAAAATCCGCAGTTTTAGTGTATGGGGAAGGTAAAGCTGAGAATGGCCGAAATGCGAAATACAGAGAATTTTCTTTGGGCCCAGATAAAGTCAAGGAGCGCAAATCATATGACCATGTGGGCGTGAGAGCGTGTATTGAGCATGGCAATGAGGATAGAGTAAAAGACAAAATCAGCAATGGAAGGAGAGCTCTGAATGCGGCGGCAGGTTTGGGTATCAGAAAGAGGGGGTTAAACATGGCAAGCTGTAATCTTATATTTTGGATGGTTATCGTGCCTATTATCACTTTCGGGAGTGAGATATGGGTTCTGTCAGACAAAGACTATGAGAATTTAGTTGCCTTTCAGAGGTTTGCTGGCCGCCGCTTTCAGAGGTTTCCTTACAGGTCACCAAATGGTAGTATTTTTGCAGCCATGGGGTGGGCTAGGATTACGACGTATATATATATAAAGAAACTTTTGTTTATTCTCACTATTCTGAGGATGGGTGCTGGTAATGTGATATATGATATTTTCAAGAAAAGGTTCCGAGAGCTATGAAAATGATAAGGACAAGGGCTCCACCAATAGCTCGTTGAGTCCAATATATGACATGCTGAATACATGTAAGAAATTTGGCGTGTACTGTAGAATCAAGGGTTATGTTGAGGGGGCCTCCAAGTTACCCGGCAAACAGTCTTGGAAAAGATATATTTGGGAAAGAGCATGGGTTTATGAGGATATGTTCTGGGACTCAACAAGTTCTATATAGAGAGAGAACCAATTATTGGATAAAATCAATGGGATGGGAAAGTTCTCTGTATGGTGGTGGATTAGTGATAGATGGCCTAATCTGATTGGGATGTGTGAGACTATTATCAAGATAATCTGTCGGGTCAGTAGGCTTAAGGTAGATGACCACACTCTTAAGGGGGCCACGCATAGCCTTAAAGCATGTGACAAATGTGATATGTATGTTATAGAGGACATATACCATATCTTGATGCAGTGCCCATTTTTTTCAGAAAGAGATGGAGGATTTATATAAAGAAATTAGAGCAGAGACTCCTAATTTAATGGATGAAATGGAAAAGGATACAGGGAATCTCATGTACCACCTGCTTGGGAGACCCCTTAAAAGAATGCTGAATTGGAAGAACAAATCAAGATGTGGTGTATGTCAGGAAAGAAGATTAGTGCTATTTATCATAAACTGGTGAACAGCAGATGTGGGATAAGGTAGCTCTTAACCCTTTTTCTGGACGGCTGCCCCCATGTATTATGCTTTTTCGCAAACTGATATGATAATAGATATATCCGTGTTAGTCTTTACTATATGTCTGTACTTTAATTTTTCATGTGGGCTGTTAGTCTTAATCATGTAGACCAGCCTAAGAATTTTTCTCCTGTTACCAGTTTTTTGTTTATTTTTGTCAATAAAGATATATACATATATTCGCTATTTACTCCCAACGAGCATTCTATCCTCTCTGAAGGAAACTTGCATCCACACAACGAGAATAAGTTATCCTTTAATTTTGAAACAAAGTCAAATTGATATTAAAATAAAAAAAATCATTAAAGAAGTTCCAATTTCCAAGATAGTTTGATTCACCACGGAGAGAATTCCAAATGAATACTTTTACTCAATTAAGCAATATATTTTATCTACTGATTACAAAAATCAAAACTAATAGTTAATTCGCATTGACAAAATAATATATATATATATATATATATATATATATATATATATATATATATATATATATATTTATATATATATATATATATATATATATATATATATATATATATATATATATATATATATATATATATATATATATATATATATATATATATATATATATATATATATATATATCTTGGATGAGGAAAAGATGTGTTTGGTCATCTAAGATATATATATATATATATATATATATATATATATATATATATATATATATATATATATATATATATATATATATATATATATATATATATATATATATATATATATATATATATATACATATATATATCTCCCCTGGGAGGTGTGCTCTATTGGCTAACAGTTGCATATTAGAGAGTCTTCCTGTCCAGCTCAATATTAGGAAGTTTTCCTGGCCTGCTCAAGAAAACGTACTCGATCCTTATGCAGAAAGGGTAACTAGAAGACACATTTTTAATAGATATATGGTTCTGCGTACTCGCACCCATCGGGCATAGGACGTTTGATGTGTGTGGGCATCTCGGCTCACTTTTCACCGCAATTTATCTACCGGTTGTAACAGTTAAACCACAACCGCTCTAACAGAGAGGCACTTGTATACAGTTTCTGCCTAGCGGTTGCAACCACACAACTTAACGGGGCATGCTTTCGTGACAGTTTAAAGTTGAGGCATGATTCGTTTCTGTATAAACTAATACTCTTTCATCCGTTATTATTTTGTATCAATTACTGTGTATGATTTTGTTCTTATTTTTGATTGAAAATTGATGTATCACGTATGATTTTGTGCGAGAGCGCAGTCAATAAAGCATACTATACTATACTATTCTGCATTCACAAGAACTTGACGACCACCTTCGGATAGCTGAAGTGTGTGCATACGGCCTTAATGGAAAGTTAGAATTATGACAAGACAGTAAAAGGAACCATACTTCGATTAGCCCTATTTTAGAGGTGCTCTAATGAGTAATTTGATGGAAAGTGAACAGACTATTACAGTGTTGATAAAAAAACGAGTCTATGCTATAAGCAGACAATCAGTTCTAGCGGAACGCCTGTGTTGAAAAGGCCATAAAGTTATTCAAAGTTTCAGTGCACCTATATATCTGCCACCCCCAGTTACCCGCCCTCAAAACTTTACCACAGTTATCTTTCCATTGAAGAATAACAATGCGTTATCCCTCTCATGCATATATATATATATATATATATATATATATATATATATATATATATATATATATATATATATATATATATATATATATATATATATATATATATATATATATATATATATATTCTCAAAGTACAATTGGACTGACCTTATAAAACATTTTACAATGTAACTCCTTTTTACTAGTTTCCATGCGTACCAAACCCTACATGCATGTCTTATCCCTAATCTAGTTTTAGATATTGCGTGCCCACGTATGCTTCCTATGAAGTATATAGGTAACAGTAAGATAGTCAAACCAGGGATTTTGTCAAATCCCTAAAGCTTTCAGGGATTTTGTCAAATTCCTGTTTCACTCAGTGATTTGACTAAATTCCTAAAATTTCCAGCGATTTGACTAAATTCCTTGAAAATAGGAGGGTCATTTTGACTTGTTTACTGGACGCATTTCAGTGCTTCCATGGATGGTTAGTTGAGTGCTACTTATGATTCCTGACTATTAAACTACTGAGGATTTGGCTCAATACTTGGTATTGTGCTGAGTAATTCATGCTCAACAAAAATTTCTTTCTTGATGATGATAATAATTAGTACCATTATCATATTTATCATTTTCATTGTTATCATTATAGGTAGTATTCGGGAAAGAAGTAGAATAAGTTGTAGTACTGTGATTAGAAGTAGGAGTGTAATGAGTAGTTTAGTCTGAGTAGTGGTATTCTACGTAAAAGTAATAATAGTGATATATGGTAAAAGTGCTTCATGAAATAGTGGTAGCAGTCACAGTAGCAGAAGTAGTAGCAGCAGCAGCCGTAGTATGGCATTATTAATCATGATTCTTATTACTATTATTATGATTATATTTAAAACGATGATAATAATGCTAATAATAATAAAATAATAATAATAATAATAGTATTAATTTTATCATTATTATTATTGTTATTACTATTATTATCATTAATATTATTATTATTATTATTATTATTATTATTATTATTGTTATTAATATTATCATTATTTCTTTTATTATTGATATTATCATTATTATTATTATTATTATTATTATTATTATCATTATTATTATTATTATTATCATTATTATCATTGTTATAACTCTTCTTCTTATCGTTATTGTTATTTTTTATCATAATCATTATTATTATTATTATTAACATTATTGAGATTGTTATTTTGACGACGATCATCATTTGATTATTATCATTATTAATGTGATTATTTTTATTATTATTATTGTTTTTATTATTATTGATATTATCATTATCATTATTATTATTGATATTATCATTATTTTTATTTATCATTATCTTTACTACATGGAAGTTTCACACAAAGTACGAAGGTCCCGAAGTTCAATAGTTTTACATATACTTGGATGTACTTTTTCACTTTCTCTCCCCAGTTAATTTATCGTATGTGAGTCATATTTGGGTTATTCTTTCTGGCTTTATGTCGTATTTCGTATTTCACTCTAGCTACAGTGGTAACTATAGTAAGTATCGTTTTGTACTGTATACTAATTCTAGTGATATTTTGTATTTGAATCCAATTCAACGTAATATATATATATATATACATATATATATATATATATATATATATATATATATATATATATATATATATATATATATATATATATATATATATATATATATATATATATATATATATATATATATATATATATATATGTATATAAATATATATATATATATATATATATATATATATATATATATATATATATATATATATATATATGTGTGTGTGTGTGTGTGTGTGTGTGTGTGTGTGTGTGTGTGTGAAACAGTCGACAGGGAGACAGTCGCGAGCGTCAGATGTAACACGTGAATGTTGCTCACGCGGACATCAGTGATACCTTATACCAGGTTCAGTAATTTCTGAACCTCCCAACGCCCGTCCAGTTTCAATGGACAAAGAAAATCTTAGGTCACTCACCCTTTCTCCACATGGGATTACTTAGCGGGCAAAGGAGAATAGATGCTCCTGGAAGAATCATTCTGGATCGAATTCAATTTGCATACAATCGGCAAGTACAATTAGCAATACCAAGCTTATTATAATTGTCTGTTACTTAAACACGTGTTTCTTTAGGTTAAATCAGGAAGTAAAGACTTAAAATTATATTATTAAATTATTATTAAATTAAATCATTAAATCATAATATTAAATTATTAAATCATAATATTATTAAATTATATAGTTCCTGGTTAAATGCAGATATTGCCCTGATATTCCTAAGTTTCTCTAAGTTAAATGCAGATATTGCCCTGATATTCCTAAGTTTCTCTAAGTTAAATGCAGATATTGCCCTGATATTCCTAAGTTTCTCTAAGTTAAATGCAGATATTGCCCTGATATTCCTAAGTTTCTCTAAGTTAAATGCAGATATTGCCCTGATATTCCTAAGTTTCTCTAAGTTAAATGCAGATATTGCCCTGATATTCCTAAGTTTCTCTAAGTTAAATGCAGATATTGCCCTGATATTCCTAAGTTTCTCTAAGTAAAATGCAGATGTTGCCCGGATATTCCTAAAACGGCTTTAAGGGTTAACTTTTCTGATTCTCCTGTTCATTTTACCTTTCTCCTGTCTTATCGCACAGAAAATCTTTCACTCATCTAATCACTATACATCAGGAACTTCTATCTTCTCATCTGATTGTAGATGTGAGTGTACAACCTGATTTTTAGGGTGTTATCGCATGATACAAACAAAAATAATGCATTAAAATAATAGTGTATAAATGGCGAATGAGAAAAATAGAGAATCTAGAACATACAGACAATCTTGATAATCCACAAGGTCGTATCAATAATGATATTTAAATGTTTTGACAATTTCCGTATGTATGGCCCTATTTTGACTGCAACAATTGGTCATTTTCAATTAGTAATGGATTAAAAATTTGCTCGTTGATTATACCACATGTGAAACCTTGTTTTGAGCCTCTTCCAATTTTGCGATTAAAGTATCACTAATTGCTATGATCCGTAAGATCAGTGGATTTATCCAGAAGCAGGACACAGACCTCCCTCTACAATGGTCTCTCACTGGTGTGACGCTGTGATAGAGAGGTGTATTTATCTTCCTCGAAGCGTGTGCATGATCTTGAGAATGATGAAAAATGAACTAATATGCTGCGCTATAACGCTCGCTGAAATATGTTGTTTCCGCATTACAAAAACATAAAACTGCAACAGCAACCTTCAGATTGAACACATGTAGCTGTATACAATCGGTACATTTTCCTTGACCACGAGTGTTTAACCTATACTGTATACCACTGTATACTGATTGAGCATTCTCTTAAAAAAGCACAGTATATTGAGAACGATTTCTTTTGAAATAGAATACATTATCACTGATTATTCCTAAGAAAATTTGTTTCACTTGAAAGACTTTATTTTGTGAATGCGAATTTGATATTAGCTTTACTTTAAAAAAATCTGGAGAGGAAAGATATTGCTTAATTAATGGATTATTCACCTGGAATTCTCTCCGTGATGAATCGAACTATCTTGGAAAGCGAACTTTCATTAATGAATTTTCGATTTCAATATCAATTCGATTTTGTTTCAAAATTAAAGGATGGCTTATAATCGTTATATGATTGCAAGTTTCCTTCAGAAAGGATAGAATACTCGTTGGTAGTAAATGGTGAATGATAGCATTGAACATTTTTTCTATATGAACAAAGGAGTGTTTGGAAGCAGATCCCTTGATTAATGATGATAAATATTTGACTTTTCATAAGTGGGTTTATCTTTTAAAGCAAAGCGGTACATATCAAGTAGATCTGAAACGTCAATGGTGAACGTTTCCAATATCTCTACGGTTTCAAGTGAGGCAAATTAATGTGGGGCACTAATACGCGTCACAAATGAGTGGTGCAGTGAAGTTTGAAAGTGTTTTATGTAGTATAAATTCGTGTAGTTATTTTCTTTTTTTTCCTCAAATTAAGTTATTATGTGTGAGTTTTACTAGTATTATGTTTTCTTGCGTTTCGTTCTAACTGTGTTTAGCAGATTAGTACGTGTCGTTCTGTACTGAATATTAATTTCATTATGGCAATAGTATGTGTTCAATAAAGAATACAATACAATACACTATCTAGTTGAGCCATTCGGGCGAGAGGTAGTCGCAGGCCTCAGAGGGCCTCAGATGGTGCACGTGAATGTTACTCACGCGGACCCCATCGAAACTACGTCACTGGTGCAGTAATTTCTGGCTCGGATGGACCCAGTTACGATGAATAAAGAGAGTCTTAGTTAATCACCTCCCTCCACGTACGATTACTTAGTGAGCACAGGAGAGCACAGGAGAGTGAATTGAATTCAGTTTGCACATAACCGGTAGGTACGCGAACTATTAAAATACATTTTGATTGATGTTTTCTATGCTAAAACACTTGTCCCCATCTTTGATTTAAATGCAAACGAGGAATACATTAAGAGTTAAGAAAGTACCTTCCCAGCAGTTTGTCCGATTTTTGGTCTAAACAAACTGAACAAAAAACAACAACACAAAAACATGCATGGTGTTTTCAAACGGAGCTCCTACCCACAATTATGAACCGGGTTCCTTTAAATTTTACAGATTTGGACAAAATATGAATACTGAGGGAAGTAAGTCTCTCACGGCCTTTCAAATTTTACTCTGTTCAAATGTTATGCCTATTTCCTTTGAAATCCTTGATGAAAATGAATAAAAGTGCATTTTCCAACTTTCAGATTCGAACACTTTTCAACGTGAGACACCCTTCCCTCCGAAATACTCTTTGCTTTAGATATGCCAGATTTAAAGCAGATCTGTTGATGTCTGATACCCAAGGTGGATGTTTGAAGTGACCTTTTATCAATATATCAATATCAATATCAATCTATCTATCTATCTATCTATCTATCTATCTATCTATCTATCTATCTATCTATCTCTATCTATCTATCTATCTATCTCATTACAGGATGTGGCCACAGTGCCAGTCGTCCTGGACCGGGGTCCTGGACACCACACTAGTGGAGTCTCCAGGGCGATCGCACACTGGATACAGCCGTGCTTCCTGTCTAGTCGTCCCCCTCGGGAACGCTGCCTCTGGCCGGCCCGGACGTTCTGGTTGTTATGTGTAATGGCGGGGGTGTCAACACAAGGAGTGACAGCTTTACAGATTTCCACTCGTTGAAGAAGATTGAGTATAAAAGCAGCTTTCTTGGAAATGGCCGCACAAAAGTGGGATATTTATTTAGGGAATTATATGATACAATAGTAAGCAACTTGATGTAGGAGTTCTAGGGCCCTTTAGTAGTCAGAAAGTGGCATTTATTGACTTCCTTTAGTTCAGTGTACGCAATTCCTGTCATGCTCTCTCTCTCTCTCTCTCTCTCTCTCTCTCTCTCTCTCTCTCTCTCTCTCTCTCTCTCTCTCTCTCTCTCTCTCTCTATGTATATATATATATATATATATATATATATATATATATATATATATATATATATATATATATATATATATTTATATATATATATATATATATATATATATATATATATATATATATGTATATATATATATGGATTTACTTTCTTTTTTTCATAATTTCATCATTTATTTGTGAGCTTTATTTGTGTCATGTTTTTCGCTTTGAATGGGATGCTTAAAGGATTTCGCATTCCTTTCACATTCAATGCGAGGATAACTTCTTTAAGAGTGTGCGGCATGAGGTGGAATGAGCACGAGCTAATCTCGGTTACATTGTTGGTTACATTTAAATGGACCCGCCCCTGTCCAAAAATACTGCACTGGGTGTATGGTGTCAGTAGTGCCAACGTGAGCAGCATTCACGTGCAGCATCTCCCATACGCCCCCGACTGCCTCTCGCCCACCTGGCTCAGGTAAATAATGAATTGTAATGCATTCTTTTATGACCATTTGATGACCACATTATACAAAAATGAAATAACATATAAAAAGATGAAAAAGAAATTAATATATATAACAAAAAGGACAGTTACTGTTCTTAGCACAATTAGAACAAAGAACTTTAAACATCACATTTAAACCGAAAAGATTAACAAAAATAAACCCGCATACTTGACTTAGGAGGAGAATAAGAAAAACAATAAGAGGTGAAATACATTTTACATTGACAAAAGTATCTCTTAATGAAGTTGCATTTTCTTTAGAATAATTCAATTCTCGATGTTAATTTATTTTATTTCGAATGGAAATGTTCTAAACTGTATGTTTTGAAGGGACTGATCAGTCGGTATACAGTGGTAAACGATACAAGTTGAACAATCATTGTCTAGGAAAATGTGCTAAATATATACTGCTGCAGTAGTTGAACTTGCAAAGCTTGTCATTGCTGTTTCTTTATGATACAAATAGCATATTTTAGCGAGCGTTACAATACAATTATTTGATTTTTCCTTGATTTTAGAGATCATGCACGATTTCGTGAGAGACGATGAATACTACTGTGTAACACACCATCACACCAGTCCGCTAAGACGATTGTGGGAAAAGGATCAGTGTCCTGTTCCTGGATGAACCCAGGTCTAATGTCCCATAAGGGATATGCTATTTAAATTACCAATGAATAAAGAGTCGTCAACACTAAAGAAGCGAAGTCATAAATTTAAGCTACACTTTCACTGAACGCTCTTAGCTAGGCACAAAGTATGTTTAAGTCGGTGACACATTTATTAAAAGGTGGGTCATTAAATAAAATTTGTGAGTTTAAGCCATCAGTCCATCAAGATGTATAGTGCATGGAAGAGACACAGCTGACATTCTCTGTACTTAAAAGTACTCCTCGAATTTAATTCAAATTATTTCTTCCGGAAGCATTACTCTCCTCCTGTGCAATGATCACTGTAATGATCTTATTGTGCGAACGGTATGTTATCTAATAGATTCTTTGTCCATTGTAAATGGGGCAGAAATTACTTGCCCTGGTATGTATCGTCAATGTTGTACACGTGAGTGACATTCACGTGCACCATCTTACTCCTGCGCCTGCCTCTACCTCGACTGGCTCAAATAGATATTGTATTCTTAGGACAAATTCATGTGGATATGAATTTACAAATACAAAACTAATAATGAAATTATTATAACTTAACAGTACAATACGACGGGGATTTAGTGGGGTTTAAATATTTATACTGAATAGGGGATCATTTTTGGAAGTATTGCCAATCCCAAGTCATCCTTCATAATAAATTCTATTATTCTGAAGACAAACAAGAAATATACATCAATAGACAAACTAGTAAGGAAGTGCATATTAGCTTAGTTAGATACCATGTGGATGATCAACAATATGACCATGCATCAATTTGCAGATAGATGGAATATAGTATATGATTCTTTGAAACACTCTGGAAATGGACTTTGAAATATCCTTAAAAAATTTAAATGTAACTTTCGTCGTCACGTGTGGCATTTAGTAACAGAACTGCAATTCATACTTAATTATTCTACCCATTATATCATTATATTTTATCAGGTTTGTTCTCTTCGGGGTGACAAGGGCTATCTATAAGGAAGTGAACTTGACTGATCATATGTCATAACTCTATCCATTTGAGCAATCAAATGGAATGGCCCTATGGGGGCGGGTTTGCATGGGTAATTAAACTCAAAGGAAAGAGCCCTCTCAGCATCTGCCCGGTAGCCTTTATCGCATCATGTCTTCAAACAGGCGACATCGACAGCAGAAAAATTTGGTCTGGTTTAAAGACGACATGACAATAGGGTCTAGAGAATGAGTGAGGGCCATAGTGAGGGCTTGTGCCTGGTCTTGGACATGCGATCAAACTGGTCAAGAACGGGATTATCTCTAAATTAAGGGTTTTGATCAGTTGCTGGGACATTCTCGTGCCCAGTATGGTTCTACCATTCTGCTCTATACAAATGCGAAGATGTAATTACCATGCAACCAAGGACTCTTTAACAACACGCTGTTGACAACTAGTGTGTCATTTGACATACATTGGGTTTGAAAAGAAATACGTCCGTATCATGAACGGCGCAAAAAATAGGGTCTCGTATAATGGTTAACTGATGATTCGATTCGTCATGTAAACATTCTACTTGTAATTAGAAAATGCCCATATCACATTGATATAGGGGGGGGGGAAGAAGAGGGGATAGGGGGAGTAGTAGGAGAGTGATAACAAGGGGGGGGCAGGGGGAGAAACTAGAAGGAAAGAGGGTAGGTGAAGAGAGGGAGGAGGGGAAGAAGAGAAAGGGGGTAAAGAGGGTATTAGTAGTAGGAGGGTCCATGATAAGAGGGACAGAGGAGGACTTAGGGGAGCTGTTGGGGAAGGGTTTGGAGGTGAAGGTGGTATCTATGTCGGGGGCTAAAATATGGGACGTTGGGAGACATCTGGGGAAGTGGGTGAAGGGGAAGATAGACTTTGTGGTGGTGCATGTGGGGATAAACCACCTACAGAGGGGGACGGGGATTTTAGATGTGGGAGAATTTAGAAAGGAGGCAGAGAAATTAATAGACGAAGTAGACAAGCAGTGTGGGAATGGATTAGGGATGTGGTCGGGGCTGGTACCGAGGGTGGACCAAAGAGAGACAGGGTTAAGAAGTGTTAGGCAGGGCTAGGAAGAGCTAGTAAGGGTGATAAAGAGGAAGGGAACCACCGTTGTAAGTGAGGGGTATCATGATATATACATATATATATATATATATATATATATATATATATATATATATATATATATATATATATATATATATATATATATATATATATATATATATATATATATACGCACACACATATATACACACACACACTTATATATATATATATATATATATATATATACATATATATATATATATATATATAATATATATATATATATATATATATATATATATATATATATATATATATATATATATATATATATATATATATATATATATATATATATATATATATATATATATGTTACAGTAAGACTGTCAACCCAGGGATTTGGCCAAATCCCTAAAGTTTTCAGCGATTTGGCCAAATCCCTGTTTCACTCAGGGATTTGGCCAAATCCCTAAAATGTCTAGGGATTTGGCCAAATTACTGAAATGATGGTCCAGTAATTTGGCCAAATCCCTGAATCTTATTTCAACCAAGTCATATCCAAGATAGGATGTCCTTTCAATGACTTATGTGCATGAATCATCACACTGATTATATATAAGATGTATGATTACTATACATACATTTGAAATGGAAAGTTTTTGCAATACTTAGAAAGGATTCCTACATTAAACCATGGAATTGAGTATATTGGAGTGGTTCCATTTGTAAACTGTAGGCACTATCATTGATAGTTGCCCCAAAAGTTGTGCACCTTTCTCACTCATCACACAGTCAGGGGGGTGGTGAACAAGAACTGTTATTTTCAAAGTCCCTACCCCCTTGGAACCACAGGGAAAGTGCCAAAACTTTCAAAAATGATGTTTGGTTTTTAAATATTAAAAATTATAGGTTTTTATGCACAGTTATAATAAGCATATAGGACTCTGCCGTAATTGAGGATTTCTTGACCCCTGGGTCATTAGTTGAGGGGAAGGGGGGTTGGTGTGCAAAATTAATAAGATATTAAAACACTTACAATCCTAGAAAATACTGAACTGTTTTGTTGTTGTTTTAAACAATTTTGGTATTGCATCTTTGGAGTCAGGGGGAAGAGAATTGTTACTTTCAAGGTCACCACCCCCGGGACCTTAATAGGGGTGGGGTCAAAACCTTATACAAGTGTGCAATTGTCAAGAATCCTCTTAACTCCTGCAAACCTAGCAGGTGCATCTATCAAATATGCAAGGGGGCTCTACCAAGATTTCAAGGCCCCCGGGGTCAGTAGTTAAGGCCCGAGGGTGGAAGTAAACTTGACCAGATATTACCAATACTTAATACATTGTTGAAAGAATATTTTCAAATGACTTGCCAAGTACTAAAATTGTTTTCACCAATTTTCATACTCGTATCTTTGTGGGTAGGGCACCGCACATTGCAATTTTCATAAGCCCCACCCACGGGACCCTTAGGCATTGGGTGAAAACTGTCAGTTCTTGTACTGGTGACACAGTAAAACAGGGACTGTGATTATCATGATTCCTACCCCCAGGGGACATCCCTGAAATGTCCTGGGAGTCGGCCGAATTACTGAAATGATGCTCCAGTAATATGGTCAAATCCCTCATTTTTATAGTAAAAATAAGATTCAAAGAAAGGCTGCCTTTTTAATGAACTTTATTCCTGATTTATCTCACAGATGACAAATAACATACTATATTATTATCATAACAATCAACAATGCATTTGAAAAGTGAAAAAATAATGTTAATGTGGAAAAGTAGTACTTCTAAAGGTTTCTTATACCATACACAAGAATTTAGTAAATTTGACAAATATCTACACTATTGATAGTTGTGCTCTATACATAGTGCCTTAATAATAATAATAATAATAATAATTAATTGTAATACTACTACTACTACTACTATTATTAATAATAATAATAATAATAATAATAATAATAATAATAATAATAATAAAATTAATTGTGATACTACTACTACTACTACTACTACAGTAATAATAATAATAATAATAATAATAATAATAATAATAATAAAACTATTAATTGCTGGATCATACTATCCCTATCTTAGTCTTTGTAGTGAAGTGTAATGTAACCAATCTCATCACTAGACATCAGCTTATTTCAGAATGCAATTAAATAAGCAAACTGCAATTTCAATGTAATTGCGATAGTCCTTGTAGTTAAGTAAAATATAACCGATCTTCTCCACTCAGTTCAAAATACAATTAAGGGACCTACCGTAATTTCGCGTGTATAAGACACACTTTTTTACACAAATTTTTACCCATAATTCGGGAGTGCGTCTTATACACAGAGCTAGAATTCCAGGGTGTTTTACATTGAGTACCCAGGCCACGTGGAGATCGGAAATCGATGACCCGCCATTACTGCACCGAGACCCCATATCAGAATAAGCCTCTGGTATGTTTTCATTTCAATTGCGGTTCTAACATGTTTAGCACCTCTCAACTTCAGTGGTAACGGTAAAACATTATTAGAAGTCCTATCTAGCCATAGGCAACTTAGTGAATTGTGTGTTACCCGGCCTGTCCAGCCGGTTCTATTTTAGGCACGCTAATTACAATACACGGCATGAATGTTCGAGCCCCTATTGTCTTTAGAGCAGCATTATAAGCGACTTCAAATTACAATCAACGTAATGTTTGTCCGAATCCATTGCTAGTTTGTACGTTTTTTACAAAATAGCTAGAGACATGGACCGAAAAGGGGGTGCGCACTATACACAGGGCTAACATCTATACACCGTTTTAAAGGCCTGAACAAGGGGTGCGTCTTATATACGGGTGCGTCTTATACACGCAAAATTACGGTAACTGCAATCCTGATATAAGAAACTTAGTCTTTATAGTTAAATACAATGTAACCAATCTTGATCATGGTGATAAATTGGTTTCTGAATGCAATTATAAATGTTAACTCACAGGACTTCAGATAAACTCCCAACATGCAAGATTTGATAATTTCCCTAAAATGAGTCTAGTAAACTACTACTACTACTACTACTACTACTACTACTACTACTACTGTAATCATCATGAATAATAATAAATGTTAAAAATAATAACCTACTACTACTACTACTACTGATGCACTGGTGCTGCTCCTACTACCACTACTAGTATGTACAAACAATCAACTCAGTAATACTGCAACAACCATTGTACTACTACCACCACTGCTACCTATAATGATAACAACAAACATACTGAATGTAAAGATAACTATAATCATTATCACCCTTATCATCCAAAAAGCAAGAGATGTTTGGTTGAGAATGTATTATTCCGGATAAAACCAGTGTAAAGTAAGCTAAATACTCATACCTTGATATTCAGGAACCATTACTATTAATCAACTTATCATAAAATGAGGCTCATTGTCATTTGACAATATCCCTGAAATGTGTCCAGTAAAGTTGTCAAATTAAGTTTTTTACTTGGACCTTCATGCCCTTCAACATTTAATCTTGTAAATAAACTGACTTTAATTCAACAAAATCCTCTCATCCTTCACAGTTATCTATTGAACACATTTATGTATACTTGTAATACTCTAAGGTATGTTTCTGAAGCTTATATTTCTTACAGCATTTATATTTCCCATATTTCCTACATCTTTTATCTGTATTTTAGGACAGATTGGTAATCTATTGGTAATCTGTGAGAACGTACACAGTCTAAGTAATCTTGCTGTATATTCGATTGGCAACAAGTAAACACCTGAATCTAATTACGCTTTAATACATCTATTTCAGCATAATAGTTATTTCTCGTTTATAATACAGTCCTCACCCGCACCAAATCATATTTTGGACCAGCTGGCAATGCGTGAGTTACCACATGATGATACATTTGAATACTTCAGCCCACCACGTGTATTTTAAATAGTCTTACACAATTAATTATTATCATTAATATTATTATTATGCTTAATTTTTTAATCATTATTATTATCATTATGATCATCATTATTATTATTGTTATTATTATCAAAACCTACAGGATCAAAAATATATAAGAAATGTATGGCCTTCCTATGCGAAACCTCCTCCTAATGATAATGATTAACATTCTTATTACTATTATTATCATTATTGTTATCATTATTGTTGTTATTTACATCATTATTATTATTGTTATTATTATTATCATTATTACTTTCATTATAAGTATTTTTAGTGTCATTATTATTATCGTTATTATCATGATAATAATGAAAATGATGATATTAATAATAATAATAATAATAATAATAATAATAATAATAATAATAATAATAATGATAGTTTGAAAATGATGAGGATTATTATATCGATATTCATTATATCTATACTGATTATTCCAATAAATATGGTAAGGAAATACTATTGGCAATGATAATAACACATGATGAGGCTTACACGTTTATTTAAAACATGCATACGATAGTTATATGTACATAAACACCAGTGATCATAACCTTACACACACAGCCACATCCATACATGTGTGATACATGTGTGAAACCAATCTTTATAAACCATTTTTGAAATTTACATGTTAAACAATTAAACATTCTGTTGCGAGCATGAGGTATTAACACGAACCTCAGAAAGAGTAGGAAAGTGCGATATGACTAGAGAAAGTGTGAGAGTCTGAATACTCCGGTGGTGGTATTGGAGAATGTAGGTCATCTACACGGTCGTTCACAACACATGTTAATAATGATTGTTGGAAGACATATAATGTATCATGAAATAACCTATCAAAGAAGAATACTATCACGTTATCATAAAACTAACAAAAGTACAATACAATCGATTTTAAGTATTAAGAAAAATGACAATACATTAAGTAATGAAATAGACCATGATATAGTCATTTATTTCTCACTGTTAATTTGTACTTTTTTTGTGATATCCATCGTTTTGATTGATCCGATCAGGCGATCACCATGATTACCTCTTTCTACCTATGTCTCAATGTAATAACTTCCTCTGATATAATCAATGCCGCACAGAGTACACCCAATTGAAATAATCGGTGTACTCTGTGAAAGGCAGAGATAATCCTAAATACTAACACAATAAATACCCTTAACACACAATCTATATACAATCTTTATACCTATATACAATCTATATACAATCATAATCTTATGTATGTATCATTATGTACTTTAACATGTTCAAAAACCCAGACAAAACAAAGCAACACTTATTAGACACTGACAATTGTGGCGTAACAACTAAATGAAACTAGGTCAAAACATTAGCTTAGCCTTATAATAATGTGGTCTGATACAAATACATCTGTAAACACACATATTGAGGAGTGGCCTTTATTCTCGCGAACTTAACTAAATAAGGATATCAAATATAAGCCATCTGGGTTGAGCGGTATATCAGGGTCAGTGACCTCATTGAGGGGACTTCAGCGTTTTCTGATGACGTATTTGTGTGGGTGTGGTTTATATGTGAGAGCCAAATCACCCAGTTTATTAATTTCTGTACCGGGAGGTTTCTCAAATGAAAACTGTTGCATAAGTGATGTGAAGATAATGAAAAGTTCTACCCTGGCCAATGATTCACCTACACACCTCCTCTTCCCTTTTCCATAGGTAGAGGGCACTTTGGCTTTTTCGCTATCGATAGTGTTATCACTCCTCAGGAATCGCTCAGGATAGAATAAATTGCTCTCTTCAAAGACGTTTTCGTCGTAACTAATCGACCAATAGTTCACTAAGACAAGTGTATCTTTAGGCACAAAGCAACCGTTCACTGTCGTATCTTTGATTGTGCTATGTGGCAAACCTAAAGGAGTAGGGGCAGAACATCGACACACCTCCAAAATGCATGCTTGAACGTAGGGCATGTGTATCGCATCTCTCATGGTGGGTTGACGGCCATCTTGAAGTACCTGGAAAAGTGACATTGAATGGTTATTTCAATCTAAACGGCCATAAGTGTATCTGTACAACATCTGGAGCTTCGGTTACAAAGTAATGAATTAATTATGAAGAAATTCCAATTTATCGCACGTGTTTTTCGGCCATCTTTCAATGAAAATGCCTCAAAACTTGGAGTTATAATCAGTTTATGCAATGTTGACATGTCTCATTAGATGCGGCTTGTCCAGTTATACAAGGCAGTAACCAAGTGGTGAAGTACTGAGGGGCGCTACTGGGACCCTACCTAGCCAATGGACTATGTCAAATCACCTCTGTATTCCATACAAAGGTGGGTAATTAAGCGAACACGCGTACGTCAGAGGTGAATATGTAGAACGTCTTCGGGGTGAAAGACACAGTATTAGGTCAACAGCACCATCGACGAATTAGAGTGGCGTGAACGTGGCGAAATGTCTGCTCAGGGCTTTTGTGAATCCCCTTCACGAGCGACCTCACAATGAAACCTACGTCATCCTTAATAATGCTACTTGTAAACAACAGACCACGGAAGATTGGACACTTTAAGTTCACAAGTAGCCTGATTTTTTCAGATATATTGAATAGAAATAACCCTTATGCGTACAAAGCGGAAATACTGGACCAACACCAACTTCAGGGTGCTTATTCTGACCTTATTCGAACGTTTAAACGATGACTGGGCAAAATGGTCGTATGAACTATCTTTAGATTGGAGGTATTAAGACTTTACGAATATTTTCGAATATGTGCACACATTTTAGAAGGATTTCCTCATATCATTGGATAAACAGGATGAGACGTACATTCCTAGGGCCTTTGAGGCAAAAATTGCTTATGGCAGGTGTGAGGTCTACTCAATATATAAATATGGATGGTGTATTCATGTAAATAAGGAATTTGAATCAAACTTGAAGGGGGCATGTACATTTCAGAGAGACATGTTCAAGTTACCTGAGACAGATTTTTGTTTTATTTTCAGGGGCGAGGTAAAATTATTAGATATTACGTTTTTGATCATAGCATTTTCTTTATCTGCGATTACCGTTTCATTTGTCCTTGTTCAGGTGTTCTAGCCATCTTTGCCTTTTATGTATTTTCAGAGTTACCTTAATAATAACAATACACACCCACACCTCGGTATCGATGTTATTTTCATCAAATATGCAATGTTTGTATTTTGTCTTAACATGTATATTGGTAGAGAGGGTTTGAGGAGTGACCTATTGTTAATAACCAGTATTTATTTTCAATCGATGATACACTTTTACAAATAATCGGGATAAGTACATAGCATAAGTTATCTAGTTATTAAAGGTACTAGCTTATGGTACTTGTTTGTTACTAATACTACTGACGAGATTGATTTTCTTTATGTATTTCTCAAGCAAGGTCTGCTGGGGAAAAATAGCAAAATCAGTTAATACTGACTACATGAAACAGGGACTCAGCCACAATTCCAAAGTAGGTGTTTTTCCCAATGTAATGCATTTTCAGGCTTTTACAGGCACTTGATATGAAAATTAAGTACACACACACTAACACACACACACACACACACACACACATATATATATATATATATATATATATATATATATATATATATATATATATATATATATATATATATATATATATATATATACATATGTATATATATAGATATAGATATAGATAGATATAGATAGATGTATGTATGTACGTATGTATGTATATATATATATATATATATATACTAGTATATATATATATATATATATATATATATATATATATATATATATATATATATATATATATATATATATATATATATATATATATATATATATATATATGAGTGTGTGTGTGTATATGAAATGGATTGCATTCCGGCTGTATACATTGACTTTTAAGCATGACGGAGCTGCATTGACATGCTGTAAAGTTAAATGAAATGTCTTGCCAAAAAGGTTCAGAGTGAAGGATGCATTACAGCGTTAGCATCTTCAAGTGTTTACGTTTTTTTTTGGTAGGGTATAATACATGTTTATTTTTAGTGTATGGAACTGGGTTTTGTGTAAGAAACCGAGCACACGATTGGTTTCTGGTATACAAAATAAATCAAAAATATCAATATTAACCTTATCGATTTCGGCGTGGACTTTCCTCTGGACTTCCGGGTGGGCCGCCATATAGAGGACTGCCCACTGCAGAGCAGAACTGATCGTATCGAATCCCGGGCCAAGCAGTTCGTGG
>OZ012684.1:26195398-26402597 GCA_963942565.1 Maea johnstoni
GTTGGGGTTTTTCGGTGCATAAAGCATCCACGGCACTGTATATAACAATATATAACAATATATATATGTATATATATATATATATATATATATATATATATATATATATATATATATATATCTAAATATATATATATATATATATATATACTTATATATATATTTATTTTTATATATGTATATATATATATATATAATATATATATATATATATATATATATATATATATATATATATATATATATATATTATATATATATATATATATATATAATATATATATATATATATATATATATATATATATATATATAATATATATATATATACTAACAGACATACACACATACATTCACTGATTCATTCCCACACACCTGTTTATGCCTTGACGTTGAGAGGACAGCTAGACGGAAGAGCGGTTGGGGTTTTTCGGTGCATAAAGCATCCACGGCACTGTGTTAGCAATGACCTTGTGAAGATCACGTGCACATCAGTTCACACTGACATCAGGCTGGCCAAGAACCTGTGAAAACTTAATCAGTCTTCTCTGGTTTTACTGGAAGATTCCCAGTAATTATCTACTTTACCTCTTTACTTACGGATATGTTTCCTGTCGTTTGTATGATATATGATATACCAAAAGTCAGTTGAAACTGATTTCCTGAAAAGGGAACTTAGCCATGACTTTCAAAGTGGGTGTCTTTTTCCCCCAAATCGAACACTTGTGTCTCTCTCGGGGTCTTGCGCGGCCCCAAGAAGCTCTAGGGCTCTAGACACTCTGAAATGCATTTTTCGCCATTTTAGGGCAATTGAAGTTAGGATTATGGACATAATGTTTTGACCCTTGTTTACACAACCTTTGAAATCAAAGACAGATAACCATTTTTAAAATTTTCCATGGAAAGATTATTTTTCTTCCATGTATTTAGAGAGATCATTTTTCCCCAATTTTCCCCGGCAATTTTCAGAAACAGTTTTTCCAGAATGTTCACCCCCATCAGGATCTCAAGCGGTCATTGCCTTATCTTATTTAGAGAATGTGTTGACAAACATTTGGAGCTGTCAGACATTGAAAAATCGAAAAAAAAATTGACAGTTATCATTATCAGGGTAAGCATGTGTACGAAAGGTGCCATTTATAGGAAACGCCATATAGGTAACTCACCGTCTCTAATTATGGTGCAATGAAAAACTAAGGGTAACGGAAGAGTTAATAACTAATTGATATTGTTAGAAACGACCCCTCTCTTACAGAAGGGGTGTTATCAAGATTAAGTACGATCTTCGATTAATAGGTAATTCTCCAAACAGTATCCCTGCAAATGGCTTTACAATAAGGACTATGGTTTGTGTTTCTTAATTATTTCAAATCGTTGTTTGCTCTGTACTGCCGGAATGCAATTCATTTCTTTACAACCGTGAGTACGTTTCGCACCAGGGAGTAGTATTTTTTATAATGTCGTCACCAGTTTGCTCACGTGCTTCTTTAATAAATGCCTTTTAAGTGTAAGGATAGGTATCTCATGTCATAAACTAGGACATGATAGTTTATGTAACGAGTGCACGTAGGTCATGCATCACTAAGCAATCATCGTTTACCTGCGTCACAAACTAGGCCATGGTTATTTGGGCCTGAGGTAATCAACCTTTATCCATCATAACATTAATGCTCCCTAAAACATTCCTTTAAAATTTCACCGAATCGTGAATCGTCGCCACATACATGGGAATGTGTTAGCAATGACCTAGTGGAGATCACGTACATATCAGTTTTCACTGACAAGGCTGGCCTAGAACTGAAAGAGTCTCCTCTGGTGCAAACCCTTTAGATCATTTCCTTTCACCGGGCTCATCCCATTCAACTTTTTGTTTTGCTGACAGAGCCGGAATGTTTTACAAATGTATCTTTCGTAAGGTATCAGGTATGACAGTCGTGCAAATGTATTCAAAAGCCATTCGGCATTTGGGATGAAATTGACTAGTTTTGATCCCCGCTGATTAACGGTAGTGACCTGGCTATGACCTAGGACCAATGGTGCACGGAGCTCGAAATAGCCCTGTATACATGTTCCTCTTCTTTATAAGTTACGTGTTCTCTTTTTGTTCTATATATTCTCCTTTGTTGTTCTTCAAAAGGTGGTATTTACCTTGCATGTCATTTTCCATGTGGTCAATAAAGATACATGCATGCATACATACATACATACATACATACATACATACATACATACATACATACTAGTACAGTGACTAGACGTTTCACGGGAAGATTCCCACTACAGTCACACATTCCTTATCTAATTTACCTCTTTGCTTCCGGATCTGTTTCCCATCGTGTGTAGTATATATGATTGTCATGCATACGACTTCTGAACATCTTATTCTCCTGAAAAGTATCCCTTAAAGTCTACCATACATTGGTGTAATGCAGAACGTCAAGTGTCTGTTTTCCTGCTCTGTTGTGTGGAGGATGTCTATTCCTTCACAGTTGGTTTCAATCCCCTTCCAGTTATCAAAATAACAAAAGGTAACCATTGCTTTGGTTCCATACTTCACAGCAGTTTCAGTTCTAGGTAGAAAAGATGAGAAGGAAACTAATGATATGTACCTTAGATCACATGCGTTTTGTGGAAACACTAGACACATCGCCTTTGTATTTATGACACCTCAACTGAACCGTGTCTTTGATTAAATAGTGTATATAACTGAGACGACCGTCATAAGCAACGCTGGTCTCAATTCAAAAACTACTTTTCCTTTAAAGCAAATAGTTTGCAGAAGGCGTAACTAGCCCATGTGCGTGGGCACATCTCGAACTAACTCTGCCGCTATCTCCAACCCCCCCCCCCCCCCACACACACACACACGCCCGCGCTACCACTCCCCCTCACTGAATGAACTCGAACACAGCTTTCCTGTAAACATGTGAACACTTATTTAGAAGTTTCATACGAGTTACACGGGGTATAACACATTTACGTCTGTAACAACCGCATATTCACCTAGAGAATATGCCTTACAAGTCTATTTCATATCTTCCCACTTCCGTGACGGATATCGTCAGTCTTCTTCTGATCTATCTCTGCATAATACTCCTCATATTTCGTCTGTGTTGAAATGTGATACTTAATATCGATACTGTGTGGAGCTGTTTCTTTTTGGCGAAAAATTCTCGCCATCAAACTAGTAGTATTCAATTCACCATCACCCCTCTCCGTACCATCAACTGGTATTGACTAAGTGCGCCATCTATATATTAAATGAAAAACTAAATATCCAAAAGTACTGCCCGAGATAAATGTCAGGTGATAGATGCTAAGGACACTCTGTCCATGCCCTCTCCAGACTCAGGACCTTTCAGGGCCCTATCAAAGCATTTTAATCATTTAAAGAGAAAAGTGAAATACTCAGAGGTTGGAACAGTTTCCCTCTCCACATATGTACGTCTTGAGTGCTTTCCATTAAGATACGTCAGTGCCAAACAACCCTTTTGCTGTCAAAAGCAGGTAAAAGCCGGCGCGTGGCAATTGGTTTTAGACTTTTTAGCATGTTATTATTATTATTATCATTATTATTATTATTATTATTATTATTATTATTATTATTATTATTATTATTATTATTATTATTGTTATTTTTGATGATGATAAGATGAGGATGATGATATTGATGATGACAAGAAAAAAAAAATAATAATAAAAATAATGATAAAAATAATAGAAATTTTACCAATAATAATAATAATAATAATAATAATAATAATAATACTGATAATAATAATTATAATGATTATAAAAATAATGATAATATTGATAATAATCATAGTAATTATAATGATGCTGACGACGACAACGACAACAACAACGACACATGATGATGATGATGATGATGATGTTGATTACAACAACATCATTAAGTCAATTGAATATAGTGTTTTAGTCACGGTTGCCCATAAACAAAAATAAATCTAAGGTATATCATTCTACTATTTAATCTTTTGAGGTTACTAACTCAGTCGACATGGCATTTGAGACAATATCATGGCTTCTTTTCAGAAAAAAAGTCTTTGGCGAAAGTATCTCCTCTCATGTATAAAAGCCATCACATTAGGTTAACTCTATTTCTCCTGCATTGTTATGACTTTGGATTGATATCATATACGATGTGGGTTTTTACCTCAGTAAATGATATACACCAAGCGATCTGTGCCAGTCACTACTTTAAATAATGGAGCGATTTAAAGCATGTTCTGCCAGCCTTATTATACGAGAAGATATGCCCATAAAAGCACTTGAAAATATGGAGGTTGTAGCAACCCTCAGCAAGTAGTCCAGCGGATAAGGGATAAAATCGTGCACTTTGCGATAAAAGCACCAAATTTGGTACAGTGGTAGTTTATGGCAAACTAACTATTTTAAATATTGGAGGCACTCTGAAAATGCCCTAGGTCAGCTTTGGCGGCCATTTTTCAAAATGGCCGCCAGAGGTCATTTCCTGTGGAGTTAAATAAATTTCTATCACCGCAAAATAATAAGCCAATGCACTTCAATTTTTACCAGAAGTATCACAACCAATTAACACTTATCTACGTACAATGTAATTGACCTCTGGTGACCTATATGAGCGTTCAGGGTCATTTAAGGGTAAAAATGCATTAAAATGGGCACAAAAATGAATGAGAAACTGTTTTTTCTTATAAATCTGTCTCTCAGATGATATTTTGATTTATCGATTAATTAAAATCAAGCTCCGTGTGTGGTTCAGGGTTTCCAAATGGGTTGTTATTTGATGACTTCAGGGTTATTTTAGGGTAAAACCATGTCATAATTGCCACAAAATGTAAAATTTAGGCATTTGAATTGTATTTTTCCCTTGCAGTAGTTTCTGTTTCACCTATCAACTAATCTTAAATGTCATGTGTGAACCAGGGTTTCCATTGTGTTACCATGTGATGATTTTCAGGGTCATTTTAGGGTAAAACCTGTCAAAATTACAAGAAAAAGTTGAATTAAGGCATTGAATAATTTGTATTCGTTCTGTTTCAATACAGATTAATCACTCAACAACTAACCTCACCTATCTTTTGTAAACAAGGTTTCTAATTGAGTTGTCTAATGATGATTCTAAGGCCAAGAAAAAAATGTCTGTTTCCTGTAACAGTCCGAAATAAAATAGGGTAGGTAGGTCAGTAAAAAATATTTTTTTTGCATTATTTTCTTGGTCAAACATGTATGTTTTATGCATGTTTTACGTTGATTGGGAGTTGGGAAGGTGGAAAAAACTTTAGGGTAGGGATTTTCTTGAATAAAAACTTGTTAGGGTATGGTTACTGAAAACAAACAACTTTTTTTCTTTTGGCCGAAGGATCATGTTAGGGCAAAAGGGTCAAAATGGTAACAAAACCTGTAGCAGAGCCCTAGGTTTTAACCTTTCTCATGCAATACTAACTGCAATCATCTATCAACAAAGTTTATTAAGGATGTAACAGGGTTTCAATGTATTTGCCCTGTCATGAGTATGGGTCATATTAGGGTAAAAACTTTTGAAATGGTGACAAGATTTAATAGACTCTTAAATTTCAACATGCATTATCAGCATGCAGTAGAGCCACCTTAATCATGTACTTGTCTAACTGGATCAAAATGGCCCCTGAATGTGTCGTTTCCTGCACAAAGCTTGGCATTATAAGTATGGACTACCTCTTGACTTTGTAAAAGACATCCACCTGTCTAGGTGTCTAGGTGTAATTTCAAGCATGCAATAGATCAAGGATCCCTACATAACAAAATTTGTTTCAACCAATTATATACATATAAAATATTGGATTAAATATTCAGCTCTCATTGGTTTGATAGAAATAGCAAAGGATCCTTAAAAACACTCGGTAACTTAAGTTATATCAATTAAGTTGTACCCAACTCAATTAAAATTATACCATCATGTTAGGGCTGAAGTGCCTCTGAGAACAGTGTATGCCAAGAATACACTAATTGTGATGCTTTCAGGATTGAAAGTCAACCAACTATCAATAGACTCATATCATAGCCTGTTCACTATAAGAATTATTTTGGAAAAGAGTGGTTAAAAAAGGTGACATGACATGTCCCAAGATTTTGCGATTCAATTTCAAGTCTAAATTTTGATTAGAGAAAGAGATATTGTAGATTAGATAACATGATTAAAATGTAGGCTCAATTCTACTTGACTTATGCTGCATAAGTTATGCACAGTATAAGTTAAGTATGATACTATTTAACTCGAATTGATTTATTAACCCTACTTGCCATATAAACATTTGCAAAAAATATTGAAATGCCAATAGCAGATAGAGTGATTACAGGGATAGTAAACATGATTGAGTTGCAATGCCAACTGTAGTCTTTACTAGTTATTTAAATCTTAAAACAGCACATTTTCAAAATAGTAGAAAATACACTCAGTTGTATGGGATGTTGGTCCTTTCTTAATGATGTGTCTGTCAAACATTGCTTATTATTTAATTAAGTAGCACACGCAACAGCGTGTGTTATTTAATTCAATAACACATGCTACTTGTTCAACAATGATAATTTGCGCGTGATGTGACATGCACCATCTCTTTAAGAGTTCCTCTATGTGGAGTTGTCAAAGTGCATGCATGCCGTTTTGGGGTCTCCTGCTGGACCAGCAGAAGATTGCCTGTGTTTACCGTAAAATTTGCTAGAAAAGGGTCTGTTTTGAATGCCTTCTTAGGTACCTTTAGAAATGAATAGATTCTTCACTTTTGGTACCAAACTAGGGAAACTTCTTAATTTTAAGATTAATGCCCTGGCGTTATGTTTCGCTGATGTTTATTATGAGTTATACAAATTCAATGCCTTGACTCCGCTAGATTAGTTGATAGGTGAACCAGAAGATACTACAATATAAATACAATTCAAATGCCTTAATTTTACATTTAATGGCCATTATGACATGGTTTTACCCTGAAATGGCCCTGAGAATATTTACTTGGTAACCCAATGGAAACCCTGGTTCACACATGATATTTAAGATTAGTTGATAGGTGAAACAGAACATACTGCAAGAGAAAAGATACAATTCAAATGCCTAAATTTTACATTTTATGGCAATTATGACATGATTTTACCCTAAAATGACCCTGAAGTCATCAAATAGCAACCCATTTGGAAACCCTGTACCACACACGGAGCTTGATTTAATTAATCAATTAATAAAAAAAATCATCTGAGGGACAAATTTGTAAGAAAAAAAGTTTCTCATTCATTTTTGTGCCCATTTTAATGCGTTTTTACCCTAAAATGACCCTGAACGCTCATATAGGTCACCAGAGGTCAATTACGTAGTACGTAGATGAGTGTTAATTGTTTGTGATACTTCTGGTAGAACATGAAGTTCATTGGCTAATTGTTTTGAGGTAATAGAAATTCATTTAACTCCCTGGGAAATGACCTCTGGCGGCCATTTTGAAAAATGACCTAGGGCATTTTCAGAGTGCCTCCAATCTTTAAAATAGTTAGTTTGCCATAAACTACCACTGTACCAAATTTGGTGCTTTTATCGCAAAGTGCACGATTCCACCCAAAATTGTCCCTTATCCGCTGGACTAAAGTCCCTCTCCGCGATGGAATAGCATATCTGATTCTTTAGTGCTTCTCTGATATAAACCATTCTTTAAAGGCGTAGTAGGATATTCGGAAGGTGACAGTAACAAAGTGGCAAACCATGTAAATCGCAAACGAAGGGCCATATTGGCGCCGCCTATATGGCCGGCATGATTGGTGACCGTACTTTTTTATCTTTGATATTCGAAGGGTACCTGGCAATGGAAGTCTATTTTATACGTAAATTGTAGACGTAAATTTTGTAAATCTAGTACCACTTTGGCACCACTTATAAGACACCATGACTGGTGATTCCCATTTCTATTTTGGCAATGAAAGCTTATGCAATGTTTAATAAATCTCTAACTATGGGATATTTTCTAAATGGACGTTAGGTGTAGATGGTACTGTCAACTTGTCGAAGACCCTACTATGCCTTTGAAACTTTTGAATTTTATAAGGCTTAGTGTGGAGCTCCATAAGATAGCTAAATTCAATTCTAAGATTGTGATATACGGCACTCTTGTGCAACTTTTATTCTAAAAGCCTTATCCTTTGTACAAATAAGATAGATAAATCAATTTGTTCTGATGAAATATTGAGTTATCTTTTGGAATAATACTGATTCAAAAAAGGCAACCTCTGACGGCCCGCTTTGGGTCCAAATTGGTTAAAGCGTCAACCTCATCTTTTAGACTGAGCAGAAAGATGTAAAACATATTAAGGCAACGCGCTTTAATGTCTGACAAATATCTTAAGAAAACTCCTAACTGGCAGAGTTAGGAAACATAAGCATGAGCTGAACACCAGGTTTGGTGTAATCTCATTATTTTTGAACTGTAGGCATCGAATCAGTAGCTCCAATGGACATTGTTTGAAAACTACTTATATAATAACGATAGAATACTGTAAATTCGGAAAAGATTGGATTAGTTTATTTTTTGCGTTTTTTGTGTTTAGCCTCGAACGCAAAATTAAAATTGGCAATGATTAGTGCTAACACCGTAAGTGTATAGCTGGCACTCCATCTTGCGGCCAATTCGCAAAGTTAAAAAACGTAAAAATCGATTTTCGGTAAATTCGCAAAATTTACTCTACACAATCTTTTGTGAATAAACAGTAGTCTAACAGTCACACTTATTTCTTTCATGTTACCGGCCTCTTTTGAGGGGCGTGTGTCATGAATAACAAAAGCATTTTTCTTTATCGCAAAAAAAAGCAGGTGTTGGATAGGTACACATATGGTAGGTGAAAATATCCTATATCCCATCGGGTAATAAAGATTGCGTTAAAAACATGACATACGCATCTAATCTGATGCAATACCTAGGGCATGCTCAAAGTAATCCTAAGATTACTGTCCACCCTCAGATTTGGCCTGTAGCCTTTTTAATACAATACTTGTCTCAGGAAGATTAGGTATGAGGAGCATACATGTAGGTTTGCTAACCATTTGGGACAAGCCTATTGTGTACGTTCCATTCTCCATTAATAAACGTAATGGATTTAACTATTTTAGATGAAATGAGTATGGACAGTGATACGGTTGAATGTTACTAAAATCATAAACATCCCCCTAAGGTGTATCTTCTACCTCAATAGAATATCACCCATGGTCATTTAATTAGATAGAAGCTGCAATTATGCTATGAGTGTCACACCCACATAAAGAAGGTAAAGTTGTAGGTCATAAAGTGTGAACAATATTTGTTATGACAAGATAGACGATCAGTAGCTTGTTACCTAAGTTTTTCCAATCGTATGTTTAAGAGTCTGGAACACTGCTAAAGCTTTTTCGAAATATCGACCTCCTCGTAAAATGAGAACTTTTACAAAAAGGTATTGGGTTTTTCATAATGGTTTTACTAAGATTCATTGCGTTTTCATATTTTAGGAAGGGTAAAACTATCATACCAATGTAATCATATACCCCTCTTTCCTTATTGACAATGAATTCTTCAAGACAAAACGTTTAGGTCAAATGTTTTCACGGACAATATTTGAATTGGTCAATGTTATATGAATATATCAATATATATATATATATATATATATATATATATATATATATATATATATATATATATATATATATATATATATATATATATATATATATATATATATATCAATATATATATATATCAATATATATCAATATATATATCAATATATATATATATATATATATATATATATATATATATATATATATATATATATATATATATATATATATATATATATATATATGCGTGTGTGTATATATATATATATATATAGGTCGAGCCTTGTTCAGTGTTCGTCGGTATGCTGCTTTTCAGAGGGCGATAATCTGCGTAGGTGCTAATATGCAGAGAGGCTCTTTCTCTCTAACGCTGCCACTGATGCAGCAATAATAGCAGCAACAATCCATCATTCCTATTGTTCACCTTTCCCTTGAAGAAATGGCGTACATTAATAGCAAATCACTTTCCACTGATTCACTTTCGGCTATTTCTGTCTGATTTTCTATCTGATTGATAGTCCCATGCTTAGGCTCCCTAACTTTAACATCACATGGATCACCCATTTTAACAATCTAGACGTAGTATTTATAAATGACCCTTATGCTGATGAACGACCTAAGAGTACCGTAATTGGTATTCATCGAATAATCACAAACCTCCACCTACACACCCATCCCCCTCCACCTCCCACACACACACACATATATATATATATATATATATATATATATATATATATATATATATATATATATATATATATATATATATATATATATATATATATTTATATATACTAGTATATATAAATATATATATATGTGTGTGTGTGTGTGTGTCATTGTTACAACACCATGAGTAAAATATAGCTCTTGGAAAATTCAACTTGGTGGTTATTATGCACTAGCTTTTTCATGCCATAATAATACACTCACGAGAAAGAATCCCACTCCATGAGTATGTGCAAAATTGTAATATCCTGTGAGAAAGTGAAAAGAGATGAAAATGTCAACCGGTAATTTTTTTTCTATGCGTCTGTCGATATTAAATTAAGTTATATAAAATGCACAGCTCCAAAAATCAAGCCTCATTTTCCTATTCTCTGATCATTACTCTAGGCAACCAGCATAAAGATGATGATTCTGCTCTTCTGATCTTTCAGTGATATGATCTCAAGACGTCTGCAGAGCGTTATGAGTCTCTATTCATCTTAATAATGCTCCACTTGAAGGCGCAAAATAAAGATTGATGACAAGAAAGGCAACAATGAATGTTTTCGAAGAGTTGTTCCCTCTGCAATATCTAAAGTGTGTTGCTACTCAAAGAATCGAATCCACCAAAGTAAGGCAATATTATATATGTGTTTGGCTCTGATAGTCATCGCTGGACTTTCAACATAGATAACAGAAATGAATTAATCTTAATCCCTATGAGTCCAAACTATAATTTTGACCACATATCACAAAGCCAAAATTTATTGGCAAATTGGTCAAATTAGAATAAGGGTTGTGCATGTTTAACCATTATAACACACAAACTATTGATTTGCCAAAGTGATGTGACATATTAAAATGAATCTAGAATTGGGAATAACAACATGACAGCTAATTGGTTAGTTTTAAGGCATTTATTGGGGTCTTGTACGATTGGGAAGTCAGACACTTCTTTAAAAATGAATATAATTCCATGCATGGTTTGCGTGCATGGCCCTCTAGGTAAGTGTTCCTACACGCGTATGGTAACGAATGTGCCATTAGAGGTATTACGCGTTGCTGTTTTTTCATTATGTTAGAACGGTACATTTAACCGTTCCTGATCTCATTTTCATTTCTTCATTTACATTTTCTAAGCAAGATTCTTTAGTGAATTCATAAAAAGTTGAATAAAAAGTACATCTATTTTCCCTCAAATCTGTTATATAGTACTTATATGGACAATAAGGAGACCATGTTTCATTGTTTAGTCTCATTCCTGCAAAGGTCATTATAATTTATTTTTAAAATACTAGTATGCACTTTTTACAAATGCTATTTCCCCACTTAAATAAGCTTCAGATATTGCTTTGGCAGGTCTCACCAGTACCTTTGGGACATGCCTTAATTGAATACTACTTTAGGGGGCTAAAGTGGGCACTTATAGACATTAATGTTTGATGCCACACCACTTCAACCCATTTGGCAGAGTCCACCTCACTGAACAGCTTATTCACCTTCTACTCACATGTGAGAGTTTTACACTTTACACTTTTGTGGTGTTCGAGTATTTGGTATGCAGAATACAACATCAGGGAATTGAATTGCTTAATTTTACATCAGGTCCAATTGCAATTTAATGCATCTCCTTTAAAATCCAATTTCCCATGACTATTTAGCAAAAGGGTCCAGGATGCCTGGCAGAATAAGTGAAATAACATTAATTCAAATTAACATTAAAATATAATAAACAAATGGCACCTGACTTTTTTATAACTTTATTGCATCAAAGCATAGCAACGTAATCATATTACAACAGTGTACATATTTCAAATATTAACATGTATATTGTCGGTTTCACATCACAACGTTTTTTTTACTGAATTTGTTGTTACAAGTTGATCAGTTTGTTACAGACAGCAAACCATTTTCCCATTATCTTTTCAACATTATCAGTAATTGTTCGAATGAATATTTCATTTGTAATATATTTTATTACTCCAGATTTTCATAATTATATTCCATTTTTATGGATTAGACTATCGATCTTATAGTTTTGTGGAAATTCTTCCCATTCTGGGGATTGATTCAATATTTTTCTAATCCAGGTAAATTTCAGACTTCTGCCAAATTCTTTGTGGTGTAGCACTTTTAGTCCATCATCCTTTACCGCTTTGGTAATGGTGCTTTTGCTCTTCTTGTCTTTTTTACCATCTGAAGTAGACTGCTTGCTGTCTTTCACCACTGTCCAGATTCAAATCACACCTTATAGGGCATGTGAGAAACTTGCCAGTGACTTGGGGTTTGGCGTTGGTTTTTGCTGGGTTATCCGGTTTCTTCTACCAGTTACAACTGGCTAGTCCCGACAATATTGCAAACGAAACTAGCAAATTCAAAACCATGTGAAGTTATAGCTTATGTCCTCAATTACCTTGACTGTGTCTTCCGTGAGGGATGACAATGAGAGAAGGATGTATATAATTTTTGATAGGACTAGACAGCACCGCAATTCTGCCAATAGGTGTCATATTCCTGCAGCCCCAGGCTTTGAGTATGTTCCTCATTTATTCAAGTTGTTCGGATATGTTTATGGTTGTAAAATTAATTCTATTGATATCAAGGATGTCACATTTTTTTACCTAGAGCAGTGAATTTAGAAATCCAATCCAGATCATTTCCCTTCCAAACCTTCTGTCAGTCTCACTTAAACTTCCTAGTCTTATAACCTTAGTTTTGGAGAAATTAATTTTACGGCCAGATTTTTTTCATGTGAATCCATTTCAATATTTTTATGCTCATGCTCATGTCCAGGTTTTTGTTGTTAGCTTCCATTAAAACTGATGAGTCATAAGTAAACTGACTAAATCTTTAGTCTTTGTAAATTTCCAGGACAAGCTATCGAATGCCTTTTCAAAATCCATGAGTAGAATAAGGCAATCTTTGTTTTGTCATTCATTCACATTCATATGTTATATAAAACATTAGACTTGTACAATAGATCATGTCGCCCAAAAGTGTAAATCTATTGCTTTCTAACGATTCTGTATTATCGAAGATGATAAGAGATCTATATATTTTACAGCAAATGCTTTGAATGTAAGTTACCTTTGACATACACATTTTGGAATGTTAAATACAGTGCACCTTATTTGATATAGCATGTAAGAACAGTGAGTTATTATTGTTTCTATTACATTCTGGATTGAATGTTTATACTGTATTATACCTCAATCAGTAAACAAGCACGCTTCCCTTCAAGTAAAGTATGTACTTATAACTCTATATTGCTTTTTTCAATCCTAAAAGAGATATTTTTATTGCATCTGTAACTACATATTCTTAAGACTGTGGGATAACAACATGTCTTCACCTCTTTATTTTCATATTACTTTTAAATATGGTGTGTGGTGTGTCCGCTGGCCAGGGGTACTAAGGGTGATGAAACTTTGAACTGTTCTGTGCGCGGTGCCCAAGGGAAAGTTTGGGTAGCCATGACTCATTTGATTAAAATGGTATATGTATGTGAATATTTATGTGTTTTTGTATATATTTCTAGTACGGAGACTTTAAGTGTGTAGGAACAAAACAAGGGGTGGTGTCGTCGATAACTCAACATATTTACAATGGAAGAAAAATTAAGAATAGAATCATTAAATGTGAAAGGACTGAGAGATAGAACTAAGAGATGTGACATTTTTGACAGAGCAAAGACAAGAAATACTGATATACTATTTTTACAAGAAACACATTGGACAGAAACAGATTATACTGAAATAAGAGATGACTGGAATATAGAGGTAATAATATCAGGGAATTCAACGGCAGCGAAAGGAACTGCAATGCTACTAAACAAAACATTTGAATACAAAATACATAAAACAATAATAGATCCTAATGGAAGATATATAATGATAGACATAGAGATAACTTTAATAGGAAGACTCACAATAGGAAATATATATGCACCAAATGAACAAATAGAACCCTTCATTGAAGAGATATTCGAGCAGATAAATACTCTAAATAATGTCTTTCACATAATAGGAGGAGATTGGAATATGATCCAAAATTTTGATCTAGATACATTTAATTATGAAAAGTGGAACAATAAAAGGGCGAGTAAAAATTTAGAAAATAAGAAAATAGAATTTGAGTTAGTTGATATCTGGAGAATTAAAAATACAAATACTAAAATATTTAGATGGTGGAAAAAAACACCAAGAAAGGCAGGGAGACTTGACTACTTCTTAGTCACAGAACAACTAATAACAACTATAGGGAAAGTAGAAGTGCTGTCACCATATAAATCAGATCATGGTACTATAACTATGGAATTATTAACTAGTCAAGAGAAAAGAGAGCCAGGATACTGGAAATTAAATACAAATTTATTAAAAGATAAAGATCTTCAACTAAAAATAAAAGAAGAACTAAAGTTAATTAAAAGAACTTATGCATTAACACCATATGAACAAAACAATTTAGAATTCAACGAGGCGGAAATAGAATATTCAATAAAACCAGACGTAATGTGGGAAGTAATGCTAGTACAAAAAAGAGGAATAATAATAGACTTTTCTAAACAAAAGAAAAAGCAAGAATATCGATGAGAAAAAGAACTAATTAAACAAATAAATAAACTTGAAGAAATGAAGGAAGTAGATATACAGATAAATAGTGAACAACTGGAGATATTAAATATAGAACTAGAAGCAATAAGAGAAGAGAAAATTAAAGGAGCACAAGTAAGGGCAAGATCATTAAAACTAAATGAAGGAGAAAAGCCAAGTTCATATTTTCTATCACTAGAAAAAGCAAACTGCATAAATAAAACAATGTTAGAGATTCATGATCTAAAAGAAAACCTAATAAAAGATAGAGAAGGTATTTTAAAAGCACAGAAAGATTTTTATCAAAAACTATATTCAAAAGGAAATACCACTAACTTAAAGGACAATTACACCTTCAGGCTAATATATGCTGAGAACTTACTTTAGTATGTATACTTTACAGTCCCTGTTCACCTGAATACTGTTTGGCTTCCTTACCTCTGAAATTGCACTTAATTGCCACCCCAACCAGCCATTAAGCTCAAGACCATGGGAGCCATTGTATCCCACAATGCACTGCTACTCTGCATCTGACAGGCAGTCCAGGCCAGAATAGTTGCACTTCCTGTATGTTCAGCACCCAGCATCACACATGAAACCATGACAGCAATGTTGTGAAAATGGTGAGTTGTGCTGTTTATTGGATGCTACAACAGATCTGATAGGGGAAAAGGAAAGGGAATTTCCATTTTCTCCATTTCAAACCCAAAGATTAACCCAGAAAAGAAGGATTTAGCAGCAAGATGGCTATTCAACATTTGGATAGAATGGACAATGAAAAACTAATCATTTAAGTGGAGCCCAAAGTGTTTGTCATGAACACTTTGAGGAATCTTGTTTTGAGGCTGAACTACAAACAAAACTTGGATTTAAGAAATCTCCCGAAATCTGGTGCAGTGCCTACAATATTCAATTTTGATCCCACACAGCCATGTTCAACAAGAGAGAAAAGAAAGGGTCCAGCAGTGCTCAAAGAAGGAGGCAATATCTGTTACATCAAATTGTTTAAAGACAAATTCTCTTTAAAGGGTACAATAAAATGGCTAACAAAGGGAGAGAGATAAAAGTACACTTAACATTTGTTATGGATAGGTTTGCTTCTACCAAACCCCATTAATTTGCTGATTATTTATTCTATACCCTTAAAATCAGTCAGATAACTCATCATTTTGATTGTTTGTATGACAGCTGGGAAAGGTTTGTATCAAATGACTTCCCTTAATGATTTTTAAATCCTAAAACTAAACTTAAAAACCCATCAGGCAAAGTGTTCCTTAGATTGACAGTACCAGCCAGGTCAATTGCATTACATGACTGATTGATTAGTAGCTCCCCAGATTCACTTCCTGCAATGGTGATAGCAATTAACAAAATTGTGTTGAGATGGCTGTTTCCTGAGCACCTGAAGTCCCCAGGGTGTTTTCAACTCTGGGAAGTGCTTGCAATTGTTGTTATCTACCCAACTTACGTTTCCCTGTCTTTTAACAACTACAATGTAAATCAGTACAAACAAATAATAATTTACAATCAGTGTACTATCTGAATGTGGTCTAGAGCGATGGGAAGGGTAAGTATTTTACTCTTACATCTTAAACTTACATAATCTAACTAGTGTCCTTGTAAACTCAATAAATATGTCATATGATCTTTGTCAAATTCCTACTACTAGAAGAAACAGGACACAATGTATTTGGGCACACTCCTAGCCTTGTATATGCAGATGCTGGCTACTGCAGAGGTTGTGCAACTATTCTGTCATGAGCTAGTTTCAAAATGGCCGCCCCCAGATACATGGCAAAACATGACTTAAAACAGCAATAAACTTTTAATGTGGAGGTGGGTGGTTGTGGGGTCTTGGATATGAGTAGAGTATACCCTAAGACACTATTTGGGCCCATGTTTTATTCATGGTGGAATTGTCCTTTAAATAGATCGCCTTTACACCGGGTAACCCAGCATGTACAAAGGATTAATGAATCAACAAAAGAAAAGCTTGAGGAAGACATAACAATAAATGAAATAGAAGAAGTATTATTTAAAATTAAAAATTAAATAAGCACCTGGCCCGGATGGGTATGGATATGAATTTTAAAAAATCTTCTGGTAAGAGCTTAAATTCTTAATGATAAGTACATTTAGGGAATACTTGACCAAACAAAGCCTGACTGAACAACAAAAGACTGGAATTATTACATGCTTACCAAAACAAGGAAAAGACAGAAGATACATGAAAAATTGGAGACCAATCACATTATTAAATTCTACTTACAAAATATTTAGTGGTATACTCGCAAACAGGATAAAATGACAGACAGTATAATTCATAACGACCAAAAAGGATTTGTACAAAACAGATTTATTGGAGAAAATGTAAGGTTTATATATGACATAATGACATAATGCGAAATTCAAAATATACAGGGAATACTGATTCTGGTTGATTTTGAAAAAGCGTTTGACACCTTAGACTGGCAATTTATACAAACAGTGTTTGAATTAAGCAATTATGGAGAAAAAATATTAAAATGGATAAGAATACTGCAGGACGGCTCTAAATCAATGGTCTCTCAAAATGGATTTTTCTCAGAACAAATAAATTTGGAAAGGGGGTGTAGACAGGGTGACCCTGTCTCACCTTACATTTTCGTAATATGTGCAGAAATTCTAGGAATACACAATAAGAGAAAATAAACGAATAGAGGGGATTACAATTTTCAGACGGAAACGTAAAATTTCACAATATGCTGACGACACCACCCTTTTAACTAAGAATTGTAGAAACAACCTCAATAGGGTACTGGATACCCTTAAATTCTTCCATAAAGTCTCAGGCCTAAAAGTTAACATAGAAAAAACTAGTACAGCTTGAAGCTTTAGGGGACGGCAGGATGATAAATTTGGATAAGGAAAAACTGAAATTGACTGATGAGTTTACACTATTGGGCATAAAATTTAATAGATCTTAAGAGAACTCGATAAAATCACTGAAGAAAACTGTAGACTGAAATCCCCAAAAAATGAAAAAAGTTTTGAGACAATGGAAAAGAAGAAGATTGACTATAAATGGTAAAATTTCAGTCTTCAAGAATTTAGTATCCAGTATGATAACTCACATCCTGCTGTCCCTACCAAACCCCTCCCAAACATTCATAGATGAATATGAAAACTTTTTAAAAGACTTCCTGTGGGGAGGAAAGCCGGCTAAGTATAGAAAAGAAATTCTGGAATATCCACAAGATTTCGGTGGCTTACAGTTACATAACTTAGAAAGGTTTTCTTCGTCTCTTAAAACTACTTGGTTGAGAATAATAATAATGACAGATAGTGGATGGACCTCATTTGCCCTGGCCTATGAAATAGATAAATGTTGGATATATGGAAATAATTTTTTGAAGGAAAAAAGAAACACTATAACAAATCCATTTTGGAAAGATGTAGTACGATCAATTATAAACTTGAAAATAGAAAGTAAACCTATTACAGATCTTGACTATTTAACTTGGCCAATATGGCATGATGATTTTCTAAAACTACCACTGATAAACAAATTACAAAAGAGAAATGTTTGTATGGTCGCTGATCTGATAGGACTAAATTGGGAAATTATGTCAAAAGAAGAAATAGAGATCTCAAAGAGAATTAACTTAAATTTTCTTGAATACCTATATATCAAACAGAGTATTAAATCATTTATAAAAAATGCAACAAAAAAAGACTTAATATAGGTCCATATAGACCGTATATGTTGAATATAGTGTTCTCACAGAAAAAAGGGTGTCAATATATATATATAGAATAACAGGTCAATATAATACAAAAATTTTACAAGAAATATCCCAAAAATGGGAGCAATATTTTTTATTAAATATTGAGAATAATGAAGTACAGAGCTCAATTAAACTATTTAAAAAAACCCAGAAATATGTATCTATGGGATATTCAATACAAAGTGTGGCATGAAAGAGTGGCAACAAATTCAAGACTGTACAATATGAACATAAAGGAAACTGAGAATTGTGAATATTGTCAACAAAGAGAAACAAATGTACATGACTTTATTCTATGTGAAAGAACCCAAGACTTCTGGAGAGAGATTTCACGTTATTTAATAAGATTAGGATACAGGAATTTTAGACTTGAGCACAAATTGTTGATATTTGGAGACACAGAAATGGATCTACTATTTAATTTGATATTAACTATAGGTAAATAGGTTATATACCGATGCAGAGGGAAGAGAAACCCTTACTCTATGAGACATTTTGAGACATTGCTTGAAATAGAAAGAGAATCAGAAGAAACATATGCTCTAAATAATGATAATATGGAGAAGTATGAGAAGAAATGGGAGATGTACTTAACAGAGTAGTGATTTTCTAAAAAAATAGTTTATTTTTACACAAAACATAAGTAAAATAACACACTGGCAATTAAGGTGATGTCAAGACTTTATAATTCTTTATAGTTTTTTTTTCATTTTTTTTACAAAAGTCCTCCAAGTGTGTCTAGGTGTGTGAAGGCAGGTATCACATCATATTGTAATAACATAGAAATTACTGAGATATATGTGATACTGAACTTATGTCTTAAATGTTTGTAAATATTTTTATGTTGTTATAATAGAAAATAAAATAAACGAACTATGGGTTATCCAAAGTTCATAAAAGAAAAAAAACTACATATTCTTCATCTTATTGTATTTGATCCAAAGGTAAGTTCCTCATACCTCTCAATTCATATCTCATGGTAACTACAAACTGATACATTGTGACAGCAACTAGAAGGAAAATGTTCCAATATCCATTTTTTCAAAGTGTCTGAAAGAGTCATACACTACATTCCACCTATCTGCACTGGGATTGCTAAACATTAAATCCAAGTCTACGAGGTTGAATATCTTTTCACCATCACTCAAGAGGTGAGTAGTTAAGGGACAATGAAGTAATGCATTTACTTGTGTATCTATTTTTTGCAGTAGAGACAGAACTCAGATTTTTATTTTCCCATGTTATGCAGTAAGATCTGGGTGAGTAACCTATTATGTAGAATTATAAAGTTTATATCTCTATTAAGCACATTTTATTACAGAGTCATAAACGTTTGGATTTTATCAAAATTCACTATTTGTAATTCAAATATCTTTTTCTCATTTAGCCTTAATTTGAAAGAGTATGGTTCTATAGATGTTGTAAGGTTCTTATCAATTAATATTTATGCACCAAATGAAATGAACCCACAATTTTTTCAAGATCTATTTACACAAATGGAGGACTCTGACACAAAAGTACTTGCTATTGGCAGGAGACTGGAATTTAGTTATGGATTTTGAACATGACACGTTAAATTATAAGAAACTAAACAATACCAATGCAGGAAAGACAGACACTTTGTAGAGAATTAGACTTAATAGACATTTGGACAGAGACACATGAGACAACACAGGAGTACGCATGGAGAAAGAATTTCTTTGAAAAAAATGGCCAGATATAACTTCTCTTTAATCTGAGAACTTACTTGACATTTATTCAGTCTCAAAGATAAAACCAAGCTACAAATCAGACCACTGCCCAATAGAATTGGACACTAAATAACAAAGGGAAAGGTATATGGATGATTAACAACTGTTTACTATTGGAAGAAGAGATGATAAGACTAATCAACAAAGAGATATGGTCATCTGTTGGTATTATTCATGCACTCCATACCATCCAGACTAGATTAAAAGTTATATGACACAGAACATGGAACTCATGATACAGATCCACTTGTTTTCAAAAGTATTACAGGCTCAGATTAGAGGTGCCATCATATTATACACACGCTTAGTAAAAAAACATCAAAAACAGCAAAAGAGAGACAATTGACTAAAGAAATTGAGACTTTGAATACGGATTAGACACATTTAAAAAAGAAAGAGTAACCTGAAGAGTTAGCTGAATACAAATTATAAGGTTCTCTAATCAGAGAGTATTTTTGAACCTGAACACAGGGATTTTGTATAGGGAACATATTAGGGAACTAAAAATTGATGAAAAATCTATGAAAGATCCAAATTCCATTTTCAGGACAGTAAAGACCTCCTACTAAGTTATACAAAGGAAGAGAAACACTTACTATCAACAATACTTATTTCTCTTATCAAAATCCTCAAAATTCTCAACTACATGAAGAAGACAGAAAGTCTCTAGAGAGAGATTTCAGCTTATATAACCTTGATGAATAGTGTATACACAAATGAAAGTAATAAAAGTCAATGTCCTGATGGTTACTCCAATCGGTATTTTGAATGAGACTCAAACTAGTGGATAAATACCTGTTTTCTAAAAGGGGCTAAGATTCGCAATGACTTAAACAACTGGAGATCAATCGCACTATTCAATTCTATTTATAAATTGTATTCAAGACTTTTAGCAGAAAGAATGAACACACTCATTCCAAAACGTTTTCACCCCGGTCAAAACTTTAGATACGATATGGTGAACATTAACCCAAGACAAGACTTAAATAGCGGATATGGACCTCATATTCCATATCTGTTTAAGATTGGTATAAAAATAAAAATAACGTTCGAAAACCTTTAATCTTTTGATGAGTTTTAGTTATAATATCATTACAGAATTACAAAACAAATGGGAGGCAATGTTAAATGAAGAAATCCCATATCACCTAATAAAAAAGTTATTTAAACAGATACATAAAATGAAATATATGCAATACAAAATGTTGCATAGAGGAAAAGTTATTAATAATAAAACTTTTTGATATGAATATTGAACAGGATTACCTTTGCCTATTCTATAAAAACATTATTGAAAATATATAACTTGCCTTTCTAGAATGCAATCAGGCAAAAAAAACTTTGGAAATATTTTGAACAATGGTTACAAAGATATTGCAAACTCAATAAAGATAAAGAACACAAAAAAGGTTATATATGAGGCAGTAATAGTACGGAAGGCTATTAGGACCACTGAAAAAATATTTGTTTCATTTTTATTTTTTTACCTTAGAAATCCGAAAATCTAAAAAAAATAAATAAAAAAAATATATCTCAAGATCCTCCGCAAATATTTAAAAAATATATATATTTTTTGTGTTCTGCAAAGTTATTAAAAATAGATAGCCAATCACTGTAGCCTTGTCAATCACAATACTACATTCGCGTAAGGCAGCGCCGGCAGTGCCATTCTTGTCTGAACAGCGGATAAACATACGTCTTTTAGTTACATAATTTTCCTTGTGTTACGTTTCATAATACTTCATAGAACAGGCATACTAACACACACACACACACACACACACACATCTCGGGGACCGGGGACTCTGGTAAGGACGTAGGTGACATGTCAATATCCCTGCAACGCGCTGGGCGTGTGTGTGGGTGTTTCCATGTCTGTTCTATTAAGTATAAAAAACAATTTCTAAAGCCGTTTACGAGGACCACAGTGATTGCGAGACAGTGATTGGCTATCTAATTTTGGTAAGCTTGCAGAACACAAATATTTGCGGAGGATCTTGATATATATATATATATATATATATATATATATATATATATATATATATATATATATATATATATATATATATATATATATATATATATATATATATATATATATATATATATATATATATACTAGTATATATATATATATATATATATATATATATATATATATATATATATATATATATATATATATATATATATATATATATATATATATATATATATATATTCATTTTTTAGATTTTCGGATTTCTAAGGAAAAAAATAAAAATGAAAAAATATTTTTTCACTGGTTCTTAAAGGCTTCCGTAGTAATAGCAACTAAAGTTGTCATTTCCAAAAAGCGTCAAACCAATAGAATCTATAAACTTTATGCCATATTGTGGCTAATTCGTGACCAGCCAGTTGTAAGTAGTCGAGGAAACCGGAGTACCCAGCGATAACCCCAAGTCACTGGCAACTTTCTCACATGTCCAGGCCCTTATTCGAACCCAGGCAGTGGTGAGAGATAGCGTGCAGTCCGTGGCGGCGCCTTAGACCACACGGCCATCAGAGCAGACACTCAACAGATACTAATGAAGGAGAAGGATCATTGTATGTATGTATGTATTTATTATGTATGTATGTGTATGTATGTATGTGTATGTATGTATGTATGTATGTATTTATGTATGTATGTATGTATGTATTTATGTATGTATGTTAAATTGAAATTGTGAATAAGAAACAGCCATTTGCTAAGTTGAAAAAAAGGTTTGCGATTATCGATTGACATATTCTTAAGTTGTACACTACTAGCAAGGACATTGTATCTCAAGAGACTTGCTGATTATTTTGTATTTACGTTAGAATTATGGTAAATATGCAAACATGTGTAAATTCTTTCATGCCTAACTATGCCTAAAGAATGTATTGACTGTATCTGAGCTACTTTTTAAAAAGTGGCCAGGTAAAATCATTCAGGAAGGGTAAATTGTAATTGATGTAATTGCTAGCGGCTGGCTGTTGATTCCTTTCATCAAGAGCCAAGAAGAGAGCAGACCCCATCTAGTATGTAGCTAGTATAGTGCCAACTCATACCCCATGCCTCATCATTATTAATTTCAATTCACTCCTCCTGACCCATCTAATAACGTAAATATAATGTGATTAAAAACTACACAGGTGTGCTGCTCTGTTCTTCGTCACTCCTCCCAAGGGTACCGCAGTACTGTCGATGTGTAACAGGTCACTGCTGTTTTTTAATATAAAGGAAGGAAGGAATTGGGTTTTACGTCGCTTTCAACAGCTTAGGTCATATCGCGACGAGATAGAAACCCGGAACCGGGAAGAAATTCCCTACTCTTCACGAATAGTTCCAAGGGGTCTTTTAGTTGCAGAAGGACCATAGACAATCCTCTACAACGCCGCACATTTATAGAGCGACCAGGCCAACCCGCTTAGGGATCCAGCGGAGATGTTTTTTTAATATGCCGATCACATGTGATCATGATCGTTAAATAAAGATTCGGAAAATAAAGGCTAGATCGGCAAATTTTAAACAGATCTACCAACTTTGATTTATAACAATTCTCCATCAAATATTTTCCTTCAAAATGATTATCTTTAGAGAGTAATATGTACGCAATTGGCAATCTGTTCTGGCTGTTTACAAAGACAATGGGTTGAGGAAGGTTTGTGGGATTTATGTTTAGCACTACTTAGAGTTCCAACCGGACTTACTTACCATAAAGCCAGCGTACACAAAGGATCATGTGATAGCGATAAATTTGTGTCTTATCAGATGCACTGGCTCTATAAGAAATGATGGTTTCTTTCCTCTTTGGCTGAAAAAACTCGATATTATCTAGATGTATGGGAGAAAGGAATTATTTATTCATCAGTTGGGCGGATTAACAATTGCAGTAAGATGATCCTTGCACGTTCACCTGACCATGGTAATGACTTACATCAAAATTACATGTAGATTTGCCAATAGCGTGAAGGAAGGGAATTTGAGTAGGAGAGATGACACCAGCGTGAAACAAGGATCAAACTACTCTTCTCACCGGAGAAAGAATGTAATTATTGTGCATGTCTGAGGCCCATAGCTTCAAATTGATGCATTGGGTGTCCTTAATTGTTTTCATTTAAAATGTCAACGTAACAAATAAGACAGGCAAGAAATGCCAATAGGTCAAACAGCCTGGGACTGCTGAAGAGCATACAAATGACTTTCATTCGGTTAAGCATTAATTACTAGTCACCTTTTCCTTAACCTTCATACCACTCTACATCGCTCATCCTATAGCAGTGAGTGTGACAGCCAGCATTTAAACACGAGATCTCTCAAAGCTCTTAATGCCACTCATACCAAGCAAGAGTCATTAGACTATAATCAACACACCCACTGCAATATTTTCTCATTTAGAGCTATCACAGAACCAAATACTGTATAACTGGTTAATTTGGCGTGGTCTTCAATTTGGCGTTTTTTGGCGAATGTCCATCAACGCCAAATTAAAGATCGTATAAAAATACAGATTTAGTGTCTTTCAGGACCACTGGCGGAGCTGCGGTTGGCAGCATAGCGTGAATTTCACCCCTTTGCGGTCGCGGGTAAAACAAAGAAAAATCGATACAATAATACGATACATTCGTAACTTATGAATAAGTTACCAAGATATCATATTATGATTCGCATACTTACCTGTTCAGTTATGAGACAACCCATGCCAAGTTATGGAGTTATTGATCGTATCAGACGAATATCAATCAGTATGTCCATTACCTCGATAGAAAACATGAAAATCAAGGTTTTCTCTAATGTATAATGGTTTATTACGAATATGTTTAAAACATCATTTTGCATCCAACCAAAAAAGTGCATGGGTATTGATTCTCTATTTCGTGTAATTACCTTCCTTTAAGAGACGCTACTCATTTTACTCTTCTCAAATGATAAATTATTATCTGCCCATAGCAGACATGCAATCCTTAATTTGGTTGTATCAGTGACTGCATATTTCAGAGGGAAGAGAACGGTTACTGACTATGAATGATTCGTGACAATCAAGGCAAATCATGGACAATCAAATGACAACGACAACTGCGCCAAATGGACTTTGTGGATAACTGACGTATTGAAGAGCTACATGACTAACACTTTCATAGCATTCCTCAGAGATAAAAGCTTTTCCCTCACTCTTAACCTTGCAATACAGGTGAAAATCTGTACAGACATGGTAACTCTTCAATGTTTATCATGGATCCTTTCTGTTTATTGTTCGTGGCATCCGTGCAGGTTTGTCTATAAGCACCTGTAGGCTATGTATGTCAGATGCCCTGGACAGGTTAATTAGAGAGATGGTGGTAGTTATTGAGGCAGGTGCCACGCCAGTCCATCAAGCATACCATAATACGCATCATTAGGGCAACAACAAGCCCAATGAGATGTTGTAAAGAAGGACAATTGGGGGGCAGCAGGTTAGATTTTCAAGGCACATGTCCATTAAGTAAATAGGTCTTGTGCGATCTGATAGTTGCTAAAAGACATGCTGCACCAACTACGTGCCTCCTCCTCCACAATATCCAATCATTCCTTCCTGCCATCCCATAGGCCATGCCATGCCGACCTGGCTACTTGATTAACTTAGCACTTTCTGGTCAGAACACTACCGACGGATTGCTGTCGTTTTTCGACTGCAACGAAGAAGCCAAAACAGCAGTAGCTTTATAATGAACAACATGAACACCACCTACAGCATCAAAAGCAGCAGAATCATTATTATTATTATTATTATTATTATTATCATTATTACTGTTGTTGTCGTCATCCTCATTCTTCTTGTCATTATTATCTATTATCACTATAATCTATTATTATTAATATTATTATTATTATTATTATTACTGTTGTTGTCGTCATCCTCATTCTTCTTGTCATTATTATGTATTATCACTATAATTTATTATTATTTATATTATTATCATTATTATTATTATTATTATTATCATTATTATTATTATTATTATTATTATTTTAGCACCATTATTGTCACCACAGTTATCCTTATCATTTATCATCCTCATTTTTCATCTTTTAATTTTTCTTCAATATTTTTCCAAGAACAATCTACATAAATTAAAAGTCAATTATTTTTCACCAACCATAAATTTCAATTATCAAAGTTGATTGCAACTTCACTGCTATTTTAATTATTAATCATCAATCATTTATTGTGTCATCAATGATGATTCTTAAGTGGAACGTCTTTTATACATGATATACCGCTATATGAGGTATAAAACAAATTGAGAATAGCATGAGGTATTTGAGCAATTCCATTACGTAAGAAGCAAAACATAAAAGATAATGAAAAGAATTCCAATAACCTCTTATGGCCTTGCAGCTACGGTGCCTTGGCCCAGCGAAATTGATTCAGATTCCATTTTGGCTGGACTATAACGCATAAATATCAATATAGTGCCCAAACAGGTAGCAGATTACTCTATCTTCATTCTTCCTGGGGCACGTAATGTGCCCATGTGCAACCCATTTTGGTGATGGAATTGAAGCTCGACGGCAAGGCAGAATGCTGGACAAGATGTCACATCTTCGAAGTCAGGAACATAAAGCTAAATAACTGCACTGATCCCGTGGAATTAGCAGCGACCTTTATAAAGGCAGTTCATTAAACGCATGCTTTAAATAGGAGGTCGACGTCCTTCATATTTGGAATTCGCCGGGTTGGCGTACTTAATAATGTTATAGACTCCGGTTGCAAGGTTGTGTTATATTTAGTATGTTAGATGCTTTATCTTTTGAAATTGAATTTTGTCTATTTGTTACAAACGGTATCATATCTAAATAGGATACTAATTATTTCATTTCATATTGAGGTTTATCAAAGTTACACATTGCACCAAATTAATTGATTCACCATCAAATGCGCAAAATCATCATTGCAAATAACACTTCAACCTTCAGCACTTTCCATTTTGTCTGGTCAATAAGGTACACTGCTCCATATAGCTTTTATGAAAATCTCGCACCTCAAAACAAACTTTCTTTTTTAAAGAGTCAGATCCTGTGTATTTACGTCACTTGCAACCACTTAGATCCTACACAGACACGACACCAGCATGGTAAATTGTATTGGGAGAAGTTCATGATTTTTCTCAGCCCATAACTGGGAGATTACAAAGATCTTTCTTACTCGCTATTTTCACAATATTCGTCTTGTGTTAATTGTGATGTATGATCAGTAATTACATGTAATTGTATTATTGTCTTCCTGATCAAAATATTTTATGTCAAAGGCTGTATACACCAATCAGTCACATAGTTCTTGGCTGCTCATTACCATAGACAAATTATGCTTATATAGAATAATAGTAGCAATTATTATAAGATAATTATAAAATAATGCACCTTCCTACCCCATCTATGTTTGCCAAAGTTACCTGATACAAATGCTTTTGTGTTATTAAAAACTCTGATGATCTAGAGTATCCTGATGAAAAGTGTACATATAGTGTCAGTATGTGTTGGTGAAATGTACAGATACCAATGATATACCATGTATGATGAATACGAAACGCCTTTAGGAAAGTACCCACAGGACTAAAATGACTCGCTAGTTGAAAATGGTGTGTGATGGATACACACACATGCCTTTTTCACACACCCTTTCTCACATTACAGATCGGTATACTATTAGTAGGCTAGTGCTTTCCAAAGTCAAGTAAGCCTTAAGTATTATCCTTGATTAATAGTGCAGCTACAGTAACAAAAATCACGCATCCATTTATCTTCCAAAGCATTCGCGGGCGTTGATTTACACATCTAATTATTTTCAAGATTCTAAAGACACTGGTAGACTAAATCACCACATCGGCACATCAAGATCATTCAGTGCCATAAAGTTTATTTTCACAAAGACTGGCCCTTTGTCATTGTTGGAGAAGAATGGCAAAGCATATTAACTCTATGTGAAAGAAGAAAAAGAGTAAGAGAAAGGGCAGAGCCTTCAAATCCAGAGAGAACCAAGGGATCTTTTGGATGCATGGTATCCATAGACAGATCGACCCATCCTCATTCTTTAATAAGAGTACCACGCCAGGTTAGGGTTCCCAGGGAGGCGGCAGCTACTATTGCACACAATTGAGCTAGCCAAGAGGGTGCGCCCCTTGCAGGGTTCCAATGGTGGAAAATAAATACACATGTACTTCCTTGCTGGAAAACACATTTTCCTTGAGCATTGGAACGTGAAATTTGACATCTTTATGTATTGGATGGACGAGATATTTTCCTACAATGCTATAACACAATCTATAAAACAGATGGACTTCTCGTATGATATATCTATCAAATGATAAAGTCAATCACAATCTCACATTAGCCTTATATCCTCCTATATCAGCATCTGTATGTCACAGATGTAAATTCTAAACTTCAGCACTATATATGCTGAGATGGTCAATTTCAGCTACAGCATAACAGCAATCAAAACAAAATTGTATACTAGTATAGCAATATAAACTCATTTTTGATTACATCTTATGTTATTTCAAAGAGAAAATGAAACGTGCATTTCCAATTAAACAGATACAAGTTAGATCATCAAATTGATATCAAGATTCTATTCAAGGTAGCTTTTATATCGATCTTGCTTTATACAAGTTTTTCAAATACTGCGGAAATTGAGTCAGCATAAATAAATTGAGCCACTATTTTGTGTGTGTTCGCCACTATCTTATCGTTCTCCCCTCCCTGACCGTTGGAACACGTGGTTTCCATTATGAAAGGAATTCGATTGCATGTGGGATCTTATTTATCCTCTAGAGAATCCCTCCGAAATAGAGTTCCACAGGCCTCAAGATATTAATATCCTGCCTGACACTAGATATGATTTAGTTCCACTTCCGTTGTTTTCACACGAGACTGAATATTATACACCCAATCATTCCCTTATGGCCGCAGTCACAAAGAAATGCTGCTGGTTTCTGGTGTAATCCTAACTTAATTTGCCAACGGTATTTCTCTAATGATAGTTTCTTAGAGGGGAGCCAGCAACCCGCTAATGCAGTTACTCGCAGGATACCATGGTTATTATTATTACGACTATCACAGGTTGACGAGGTTGCCATGTTGAACGCCAGCCAGAACTCATGCCGCAATTGAGTTTAAAGTAACGTTGAAATAAATAGCCAGAAATCAAGGGAAATACCTCTGCTTGAATCGCAAATTGGTATTTATAGTATAAAAGAAATAATTCAATATAACTCTACTCTAGTTTTTTCATTGCTGCATTGTTTGACCACTTTCATAATTTCCGCCTCGCCTTTTCTTATCACTACCTGGGGATGATTTATGTTCCAGACACGTGAGGAAGGTGCCAGTGACTTCAGGTTAGGGAATGGTTTTCCAGGCCACTTCATGGCTTTGTCCCTCATAAACTATTGACTGGTCATAATTTAGCGTATACAGGGCAGAGATGGTGACGTACAGTGAAGACATTCAATTCCTGCAACAGCCGACCTGACGTTCGTCAGAGACTGGTTTGTCAAACGTTCATGGATAAAATGTAGAATTTCTTTTAAAAAGTAGATCAATGACCAACGAAGCTACGTTCATTTGTGATGCCAGGGGCCTGCAGTCACATCCATAACATGGGGTAGTTGGAACCCGATCGGGCGTGCAGTCGAATATTACGCCTAGTCTGCCCGAGCATTTAGTGCATTTAGTTTAATTTAGTCTGCACTGTAAAAACAAACCCAAATTCAAATATTCTTCCTCTCCCTAACCGATTCTTTGATGAGTTTGATGCAAGAGAGAAAACGCCGATAGCCGTATCACCAAGAGTGACATTGATTGAATACCTCTATAAATCAAGGGTTGGAGAGACATCCCTCTTGTGCAGGAAATCCTCCTCATGGGATAAATTTTTAATCGAACAGCAACCCGTGATTACAAAGACCAAACCAATTGAAAGGCCAACAGGACAATCATGCATATTCCTAACTTTTTTATCAGTAACACAGTGATTAATTGCTTTTTCTTGTGGTAGAAGGCTCCTGTTACTCCTAATTTATATATACTCTGATATCAAGTACACGCAAAGCTAATTCATGTGATTTACTGCCTTCTATAGAGTGTGCCAAGGAAACATCGGTTAAATATTCTTTTTTCGTTCTTGCGATGTAATATGGTCGAGATCGTCCTAACAAAACAACAATTTGGCATGAAATTCTAAACGTCAAAAGCTAAATATCAGATTTTTGTGATCAAGAGTAAACTGGCCAGATGCATGCTTAGAACCAATTCAGGAAAAGTCAAGAAAATGAAGTTATCTACACATGACTAACACACACTAATTGTATGACTAGGTGCAGCAAATGATGAGAGTAGGGGAACTTTTTATTTTTTAAAGTTTTTTTTTATTTTCCTGCATGTCAGCTATGACCCTTCACATCTATAAACATTTAAGTATAAAGTAGGTACAGGTACAATGCTTGTTTACCTGAAAATATCAGGTATGACATTTTTAACGTAGAAATTCACAAGCATGACAAATAAATACTGATATTGACGTGACATATATGTATTATATGTTTGTATAAAATAGTTCTATCACAAAGTCCTCTTATCTATTGCTCACAGAGGACCGTTGGAGATGTATAATATCACAGGAAAGAAGTAACGCTTTACTTATGATAAATACGTTCCTTTTAGGGGAATGTCAGGTGGCAGTAGAAGAGTGGGATTTAAAAAATCCCCATTCTGTGTCAAAAAGTCTTGGTCTTCCTTTTCAGGTAGGCCTTGCATCTCTCCATGTAATCCATATTCTCCATCTCCCTATACAGATTTTGCTCCCTTTTGTGCATTAAATCTTCTCAGACACCAGTATCATATTACTGAGGACAAAATTGTACTCTAGTTCACCCGGCATTATCTTTCTTGACAGTAACGCGAAAGCCCTTTCCAAAATCCATTTCTGAACCTCGAGCCAGAACTATTCAGAAACTGTGTAGTGTAGTAACATGTGTTCATTGCTATTTTTTCTCTTCCTTTATTAATGTTCCTATAAAGGTTAGCTACTCATTTGGAGTCAATGTTCAAAAGAACATTGAGAGGCCTTTTTCTGGGATGAGGTTCAGAATGTTCAGGTCTGTTTTGCCATTCCAGCAGTTCCCGAATTTTAATTTTCAAGTTGTGGTAGTCCAAGAAGTTTGTCCTAATACCATGCCGTTCATTACTTTCTTCATTAGGAAGAATATTCCGGAACACATCAATAAGATCACTAATCCAAACCATTCCACTATCAAGCCATTCCCTTCTTATTTTCAGGTTAATGATGTCACTATACCAGATGGGGTTGAGCCTCACTCACGGATGGAGATCAACTCATGAGCTCTTAACAACCAACAGTTGATAAAGGTGTACAAAGGTCAGTAAATTACTCAACACTGCCTGTATACATTGGGATTGTAAACAAAACATAAAAATCAATAAGCAGTGATGGGAAGGTGTGTTTTAAGTCTTCGGTGTTAGGTTGGTGTTTAAATACATAGACGAGTTGATGAGTTGACCACACCAGCTGGAGCTCAGCTCTCCTGGTTTCAGTACTCAAGCCACTTGAGTTCGTGAGTGGTGAGTGCAGCTCTAGGATAGGGTAGTTTAATAACACTTCCTTAGACCTGAAACAGTTTATTTCCCATATAACCAAAAGGGGTTGTCTGTTGTCTCACCTACTCTATCTATATAAACTAGTCCATATTTAAAAGTTAGGTCAAGGTCCATTTCATATGGAAATGTTCTCCATTTTCCCTTGCTAGTTAAAAAACGTTTTAACCAGCTTAGTTTTAAAGTGATATTAAACAAGTGAAGATTATGGAGCCATGATCTCCGTTACAAATATCTTCTTCCAGAATTACCTTTAGCTGGTTTGTTAAGGCATAGAAAACTACATAGGTTAGAATCCAGGTATTGAAGACAAGGTGAGCTGGGGGTTGGAAGAGGCCGGAACACATTGGTCAATTTTGAAAGAAGCGACTTTATATCTACAAACTTACCATCAGGAGTAAGACTGCGGGTAGACAAGATTTTGATCAGATTTTAAATATCTCCTCTTTTAGGTTCTGCGTTGTCATATAATATTTTACCCATTCTCTTAGTGTTGTACCTAATCCATAATACAGTGAAAGTGTTAGTCCATTCAGAACTGTATTTCCCCTCTCAGGGGATGTTCTCACAAGGGCCCAAGCTTTGATACCTTTGTTTTTTTATTGTCAATGCCAAGTCCTGAGATTTTTCAGAACCAATTTAAAATATGCATTAATTTGGATAGGCTTTCTTGTTCTTCAACTAAAGTCATCTCTTCACTTTAAAGTAGAAGACGACTTTGGGAACTTGGTATACAAGTATAAACATTTCAAGGATCAGATTTTTAGCAAATCATGAACAATATTAGGAGGTATTATTGTAACATTAATGGTAGATTATACTGGTCAACATACATTGGTATCCAATTGCTCTTTTGCCAGTTTTGGATGGAGTGTATTCAGGATTAACTAGGTAAATGCATCAGTGAATTGAATCCCCTGGACGAGGGGGGGGGGGGGGGGGGGGAGGATAGTGTTCTGACCTTCTGCCCTATTTTGCATAGTCCCAACCCCTAGGCCACATTTTTTGTCAGTTATCCCCACCCCTGGGGTACATTTTGTGAACTATATTTTCTAGCCATGCGGGCATTAAAAAAATTGAAAAGGGAATAAACTTTTATTGTGTTGATTTGGACAATGACAAGAATTAATTTCATTTGTTTGCCCACTGTTTGATGGCCGATTGGGCTAATCAAAATCAAGTAATTGGGATATTTATTAAGGAGGGTTTGGAGGTATTCACTATCGCGCCCCATGGGGATAGTGCATGTGAAGTGTAATATGTAAGCAATCACTACAGTTTCCGAAATAAAGAAATATTTTACCCATAAATTAGCCTTTTATTATGAAATCCATTCCAAAGATCAGTATTGAGTAATGAGTGGTTCAGTATATGGATATGAAAAACTAGAAATAAAATGAAATTCGTTGAAAAGTAAGTCAAAACTATTTATAATTTTAAGTGCCACGAGTTGCTGAGAATACATCTCAGAGCGTCGAAAACCCTTGGGCTTCTGGGGCCCCCAGTGCCCGGCGGCCATTTTCAGTTTTGGCACCAGTCATATTCAGGCCTGTATCCGCCCCTGAAATACTATTGTATTGTCTGTGTATCAAGACAATTTTACCTCGGTACCAAATGCCTGTATTACCTTGATTTCAGAAATACACTACCTTTTACAGTACTCGTGGGACAATCTACATTTCAAAGTTATTTGACTGAGGTTGATTTTCATACAATTAAGTATTCACATACATGCACAGACCGCGACAGAAAGCTGCAATGATAAGAATACTTTCAGTAACCGCAGAGTTCGTATCTTATGGAAAGACACAGAAACTCTCTGTATGGTAGTAAAGCCATGCCATTTATCATGTACACTGTCTCCTTTATTTTCTGAATAAGAAAAGGCACTCAGTAGAAAGCTAACCTGTCTGTAGCATGCTTCCAATCACCATTATTAGCGGAAACGCTAGCTTAATAATGAAATATTGCACAGGAGATAACGCAGCTATTCAGAGCTGTTCAGCTGCGCTTCAGAAAATGATGTGTTATAAGGAACGTTACGTGCATATGCTTACAATTGCAAATGTCATGCTACTTAACCATCTGCGGATCCATTGCAATTTAGTCTGCATCTAAAAGAAAAATTCTTGAAGAATTTATCATTCAAAATAATATAAGAGGAGCAATATATCAGCAACCCATGATATCAAAAACAATAAGATAATCATAGAGCCAACCCTCTCCTTGGTCATCATTGGTGATATTGTAACTCTAAACCTATCTTTGAACCTGTTAGTCGATCTGCATATCTATATTCATAATAAGAAATAACTCAAAGATTTTTACCATCAATGGAATGTCCTTTTACTTGCAGTTTTCACTAGTCATTTGGATTTCTTACTGAATAAACAATAACTAAAGCTGGCTTTTGTTTCATGAGAGCTGAGGTTGATTTTCAAAAACCTGCCACTTTCAAGATGTCATGATGTTGCCAATTTTCTTTCAAATGCTTAAACTTTTTATTTTATTAGAACGTAATTTTCAAATAATTTAATCTAAGAACCATGCAAATATACTTATACTGGCTCTAAATGGTAGATAAACCTTTTAAAGTTGCAGAGGGGCTAATATGGAACTCCCAATTCCTTAAATGTATAGAAAAAAGGAAAAAAATATGATTATTGAGAATTCAAGGTGTCATACCATTGCACATAAGACGTTTTATGGTAAGTATGTATTGCATTTTAATGAACAAATTCGGAACCATGCCAACAGGATCACACCAGATTGAAACGCTTTCTTTTTATGTTTGAAATGAAGCTATTGAAAATACCTTGTGAGTACATGTATGACCAGTTACAGTGGTGTCTGTTGGATATTTCTGTTTTTCATATTGTTTATCCAATAGGAATGATTTTCGCTTTTTGTATTGATCATATTTTTCTTGATTAGGAAGCCACTTCCTTATCCTTTAAGACCCAGTAGTGTTGTGAGGTTGAAGTCGTTTGTAGTTTTTCATGGTAACTTTATAGTTACAATGCAATATACTGGGTGAACAATTTTTCCATACCTGTGTTCTCTTCCATTTGTGTTAATGTGTATGGTTAGCCAACTCTGTTGAACATATCTTTTATAGTAAACAGTTTTTTACTGTACCATTTACTATTGAACGAGGCATCTATATTAGCATTCCCCCATATTGGTTCTTCTGCTATTGGAATTACCATGTCATTCTCAAAATTGGAGTACCAGTCTGCATATGCTATGGTCACATTTTCCAGAATGGGTTTTTATGAATTCATTGATATTGAATCACGGTATCTTTTCCCAGTGTATATCAATCTATTCACTTTGTATTTCTCTCAGCAGATTCAAGCCAATCTAGGGTATTCTGCAAGATCTACTTTAACCATGCAAGTCTTAGACTTTTGTCAAACTTGTTCAGTAATTCAATGATTATGAAAAATGGCCTAAACTTCAAGATTTAGTGAATATAATCAATGGGCATAAGAGGTTAAGGTTTTTCAAGAAATAGTTAAAATTACTTATCAAACTGCTCTATGTACATATAATTATATGTTTAGTTTATTAATTCAAAATACCTTGATGACGAGAAAAATCCTGTTCAAAATGAACACGGTTCATGATTTTTATTGTAATTGTTGTTTAGAAATAACAGGTCTTACATGCTATTAGAATAAAGTCACGTTGAAAATGTATGAAGAAAAATATTAATGTGAGTAAAGAAACAAAAACAGTCATGCAAAACATGGTAGTTAAGAAGATTGTTGGTACGAAAAGTACGATAAGTAGTTGCAAAGTTTATTATTGACTTCATCATGAGACGAAAAAGTATACATATCTATGTTATATCAAACAAGAACAGTATTATGTATATGTAACTATATGTTATCTAATTATATGTAACATTTGGACAGGACAGGAGATTGCACAATAGAGTCTGTAATACCAGTGACACAATGTATGCTCTATTGACAAGTGGAAGACTGCAAAAATCATGCGCCTTTTTACAACAGTATGATTAGAGAGTTCTTAGTATTGATTCCATCTCGTCCAGAGTTATACCAATTAAAATGGGGTTCGTTAGAGAAGGAACTGTAACCCTTCCAATGTTGAAGCTACCTTCCTCCAATGCACAAGGACACAAAGATTTTTGAAAACCGTCTAAACCCTGTCATCTTGGTTTTCATTTGATAGCTCATTTGAGTACTCTCAGATGAGTACCCATGTGCTAGGGTTTTAGTCCTATTTAAGGTTTTTGGCATTATGTTGTATTGGCCAAATTAGCCACCAGCAGCATAAGGGTTAAGTATGTACAAGTTTGTATTATTTAGACCGAGGCAACAAAGCACACCTGTTTGCTGAGAATAACAACAAAAGAACTTACCTATTCTAATTCTTAAATGAATAAATCAAGCATAGTTCTGCTTTGTCGACAAAGTGGATGAAAATATACCTTAAGGTAGAAACCTACTCGATACACGGTCATTTTTAAAACTTGAATATCTGAAAACTGAGTTTAATGAACACAACGGCACTTATACTATTGTAAAGGTTACATCTCATAGTTGCCGAATAATGGTAAACTTATCAATAAGTGACTATTTTGAGGTATTGCAGCACCCTCAAAGAACATATCTGGATGTGTTTCTTTTTTTGGCAAAATGTCAAGACTTACCCTTTACTTGAAAATGAGAGTCTACCATATGATTATTCATGTCTTTGGTAAGGTGCAAGGTTCTACCTCAACAGGGAATCTGCACGATGGGTATTTTAAAAACATTTTTGAATGTTCCCATAAGCCTCAAAATTTCTAACAGCACGTGGTTTTCATAGTAAATGCTGATTTTCAGGTCCTGTCAGAATTCAAGGTACCTGTGACATGACCTTGCACCTAGAGGGGGTTCATATCTGTCATATTCTAAAATACTGGCTTCGAAGACTGTGTCGTTATTCACTTTCAGCCAAATAATGAGATGAAAATTTTGTTCAAAATGGTCTAGGCTAAATGAATCTGCATGGTTAAAGCAGACAGCAGCCAAGTCGTTTGGGACCAATTTAACACGGAAGGCCCAAAAGGTCCCGTCCTTTGTTCTCTTGACCTTACCACAATTGAAAGTTGCTAGGTCGAGGTTCGTGGGGAGTGAACACCGCTCATGTGTAATCTTTTGTTTTGATATCCATTCTTAGGGGCCAGCCAAGGACACCACCTAGTGGTGATAACCTTGGTGCACTAGAATATCACCTTAACGAGACAACATCGAATCATCACTTTTGTTTTGAAAAAGATCTTTTCAAAGTTCTACAATATTGATTGTATAGAATATATTAATTGCCACAGCAAAACATAATAGGCAGTATACTATTTAGTATATTGCTTAATAGATTTGCTGTGGAATGATACGTTGTGTACACTCCAACAATTATAGATTTAATATTCAAACCATGTAATTTCGGTTCGTGCTCAAGGTTCAGATAAAAATATGTTTTATTCCCGTATGTCGTATGATAACACATCTTGCATAGATCAGTGACATTCACATACAATTGTTACCTACAATGACCTACTATTTTAAGTCTTCAGCTTCTCCCCTTAGATTAAAAAGGGTCTCGTTTTGATTTGCTGCCTCGTGGGGAAATTTTTACAATTCATCTACTGAATACTCTGATTAATTAAAAACTCATACAATGCTCCAGGATGGTTCCTTCACTGTCTGGTATCTTTGGAGCTAATGATTACGCTCCCGCAGCCTGAGTTCTTACTCTCAAACATGTAGAATTATACATGAAGTGTATATTCTACTCCATTTATTCAAACCTCAAACATACTGAAGGCAACCTTACACTTCACATACCGGTACTTGTAAGGAAGTGAAACTACATTCTAAATATGAAATTCAAATGGTTTATGAAGCTTCCAAATACACATGACATTTAATCTTGAAATAAAAACATTAACAAAAATACTTTCACAATGGTAAACGGTCAACTTTGAAAATCATAAACTCCACCATTGGAAATGTTCCTTGATTAAGAATCGCCATACTCGGTCTGTGGCCTCATTCCTAGTATAGGGATCCACATTGATCGACACATCCATATTCATAGTTAGGAGCGATGGTCCGATGGATTTTCTCGGCTGGGTAGAGGGTATTGTTAGCTTGGTGCGTATGTAAGGTGCCTTTAGGGAGCAGACCGCGAGGAATAACTCGATTGAACTGATGGCATTTAATTCAGCAGTGCGGGCAAGGAGAATCAATCTCCACAGGGCCGCTGATAACAGTTCAGCGATGATGTTGGCAAGCTTCCTTGCAGGCGCTTACATCTGTTGACGAGTGCTCCCTGACTCCCAGCACATCATACACTGGGGTAATTAAAGCAGACACGAAGCCCCCAGCATAGCCCCCTTCACTGGAAACATCACTCGCCACGACACCTCACCCAATAACACCCAATACAGCAATAGAGGCGTATTGGAATCAACTCCAAATATATCCATGGGGCTATCAAAATGGGGATATATTCCCTTGTTAGTTTTCAATTAAGGAGTAATGGAATCTGTCTATATGCTCTAATTGAATTCTTGCAGGTTGAAATGCCAAATGATTTTCTGTTAACAAAGACAGTTTCCATTACGACGACGGCGATCTTGAAACTGATTCCATGTAAATTGCTGTTTGTGTAGTCATAGAAAGGTCATAGTCATGGTCCAGTAGAACCAGTAGATGTTGGTTAGACAGCAGCCAATGTATATTTATTGACTATGCTCATTGGCACTATATAGGCACTATAGAACTAGCTATAGTGTGTATGATGCAAGCGTATTCATCCATCAAGCACTTCTGCTGAAACACTGCTGAAAAATTCAGTTTATAGGTATATACTATTGCCTTACGATCAACCAATAAACTCGAACGTGAATATTAAACCAAATAACAGTGTCAACACGGGTAGGTAGTTTATCTTGAAGGAATATGCGTTGATCAAATTACCATTTCTTATTCATAAATACCAAACTCCCTCTCCGGAATATTACTCAACACTTTTTATGATACTCTATCCTCTGGCTGTACTCTTTCATTGATTAATTACGGTTATGAATAGTAGTTTGTGTAAGAGCATGAGGCACTCTGTTATATTGAGGAATTACCAAGAACAAATCTTACTGCTTCCTACCTTAACATATCTTTAGCCATGTTAGCCTGATCTCTCTCTCTCTCTCTCTCTCTCTCTCTCTCTCTCTCTCTCTCTCTCTCTCTCTATATATATATATATATATATATATATATATATATATATATATATATATATATATATATATATATATATATATATATATATACTATGTGAGTGTGTGATCAGCTTGGCAGAATAGATTCTTTCCCATTTTCTCATAATATTGCTAGTAGGATATTTTATAGTTTGCCATTGGGTACAGCATAGATGATATCTGGTCCAGCCAATTCTATCTCTTTAGCTCTCTTCAAAGATCGACCACATCTGGCATCTGTGAAGAGACGCTTTCCATTGCCTTGTTCAACACATTCAAATGTTTACACCATATGGGCATAAGGCTATAACAGTGGTCCCTTGATACCTCCGTCTCGTTTAGTAGTTGTTACACTTGCTTCAATAACACACTGACTCTAATTGCACAGCTCTGACTGCCATTGAGGCCAAATAAAATTAAACATCAATCAAATCACTTCAAACCAGTTTACCTTGGTTTTTATTGACTGGTAGAGTTGTTTTGGTGAGCTTTTGCAAAATAGCAATTATAATATACAAACAAATGAAATCATATATATATTTATATATATATATATATATATATATATATATATATATATATATATATATATATATATATATATATATATATATATATATATGTATATATGTATATATGTCCCTCATTAGCAGAATATAGACAATTCTTATCAGAGATAGATGTACTCCCTTTAGTTTTTAACCACTAGGTTGAAAAATATGTTTATACACTTTTCTGCGTGATCAAACTTCGAATGTTGGTCTTCGTCAAAGTTCCTTCAGACAGCATTTTATCTTATCTACGTGAGATTGGTCTGTTTTACATATTATGAAATAGTTTAAGAATTTGGTTTCTTTTGAAACAACCTTGCATACACTACTTATAATCTAAAATTGTTCTCTGTTTAATGAATATTTTTATTCATCTATTGCTTTGTTGTTGTTCTCAACAATAAGAAAGGACCATTATTTTAGGCAGATTTTATGGCAATAAATGGCCTTTGTGTGCTGATGTGCCTTTAAGCAATCATTCATTCAGTCAAAGGGTCATTTTATTGGATTGATTTTCTTAATCTTAAAAACGAACAACACTTTTTATGTATGTTCCTCAAAATGATATTTTCTTCTAGTTTTCAGCAATTCATTTCATTTCTCTATATATTCATCTGTCTATTTAGTTGAACGTATTTCAATCCAAATTACTACAATTCAATTTATCTATAGAAAAAACAAAGAAAAAATAAAATCAATAATAACAATAAAATGGTATCTCATCAAATACCTCTCTGTAAAGTTTATGGAATTTTAGGCTTTTAATAGAAAAAAGGTAGACACATGAGTTCTAAATTCCTCCTATTCACATAGGTGTGTAAAACAAATCACGGATTATTGCTTCGACAAATCATCACACTGTCAATTATATATATATATGCGTTGTTAACCACACAACACATTACATACAAATCTGCCACATTTAGAGAAAAAGGGCAAGACATATGATGTTACATTGTAAAAGGTGTATATAAAATGTTTTGCTACGTTTAGACTACCAATTCTTTCTTTGACAGCATACCCTGTTCAATTAGTATGAAAAACCACCATGTGGTTAATGATCTACTCGCATTCTTTGCTGTTTTGCCACCGTTGCGCCGGAAGATTAGCTCTGAGTGTTCCCTTTGACCGCTTATCAAAGTAACTGAGTTAGGCGCCATCGTAATCAGTGCATTAAGTTGCCGACCCAGCTTAGCTACCTAAATTATGCATGCGTTATAAATCGGCTGCCTTTCTTGCTGATTTGGGCGTCTGTTCCACTGTCCCTAGTGACTTATGGAGCCATTATAAATGGTATCCTCCAACCATCCAAAGCATTTACCTACGCATTGCACTAAGAGTTCATGCACACTCATTGGGCACTCCATTACAATATTTCTCGATGAAATACAGATATAAAATGCTTCTGAACAAAAAAACATACACATACATACATACACACACACACACATATATATATATATATATATATATATATATATATATATATATATATATATATATATATATATATATATGTGTGTGTGCGTGTGTGTGTGTGTGTGTGTGTGTATCCTATACATGTATACTTACCATGGCTTAAATTGTTAATCTTGGTTTTATATCATTTGATACACACTTATTTAGTGAAAAATAGTTTCCAGGTTTACTGCAGTGTTAACTTACAATTATATCCCAAGATATTTAACCGGCACGATTGCTATTCATCTTGGTATTAGCACGAAGTCTAAATATGGAAGGATGTGAAGGTTGCCAGGAATGGGTGCATATTTTTATGAATTCTGCATGAGGGACAACCCCTTGGTAAATGTATCTTCACTGTATGTCAGTAAAAGGAATTCTCTCTCTCTCTCTCTCTCTCTCTCTCTCTCTCTCTCTCTCTCTCTCTCTCTCTCTCTCTCTCTCATATAGTAGATGTATAAATCTGAATCAGTAATCCTGTTTCATGACAATCATCCCTATGGAATACTTTTTTCTTGGATCAATCGGAATATAGCCAATTGAGGGTTGAAATTGGTTTGATCAAAGCATTAGTGCCATGCCACGAATTACTACGAAAACCTTGAAAGACGTATAGAATTCATAATCTGGGTATCTATCAAGATTGACTCGAAAGGATAAAAGGAGATTTTCCAGTGCACTGGCTTCAAATTAGACCCACCACTGCCTAGACTCGCACGAACCCCACAATAGTGGTTTAATCCCGGTGTCAATATAGTGATAACATTACCAATAACACAACTTATACTATGGCTACAGGGCTTCTTAGCGGGTTATGAATAGGCGCTGTTTTGGTAGGCGTGGGGCCTCAGGCAAGGCTTACTTTTGGTCAATAGACTCAATACCGTCTAGAGGTTTTGTTCTAGTTGATAACTATATTCCTGGCATAACAATTGTAGTTGCAGAACGGCCTCACACGGAATCGCAGTTAGTTGTTTTAAGCACGGATGGCAATTGATGTCTACATTCAAACTTATCGACCGGACTATGTGTGGATTGATGTTTCTAATATAATACCTTCCCCACGGACAGGTCAAATGCAAATACTAAATGGCAATATGAGACGGTGTTTAACCAATCGTATCGGGTACTCTCAATGGCGCTGTTTGGTTTGGTAACTTATCAGTGTTGTTTCATTGGTAATGAAAATAACATCTTTGATTTCATAATCAGTGTCACGAACAAATGGAATACAGAATCTAAAGGTTCCGGCTCTCCATAAGGTGAAATTATGGCTCCTATTGATTGGAAGAGAGATGCTCTTATTGAAAGATACGCGTTGCAAATATGCTAGCAACATATGAAAACCCCAAAACAGCTAGCAATACTACTATTAACATCAACATCAATCATAATCACAACAACAATAAATGTAGATAGTAGTAGTAGTTGTTGTTGTTTTTGTAGTAGTAACAATGATGGTGCACTTATGATAATAATGATACTACTACTACTACTACTACTACTACTACTACTACTACTACTACTACTGATGATACTACTACTACTACTACTACTACTACAACTACTACTACTACTACTGAAAAAAATGGTAATAATAGTAATGATAATAATGTTATTTAAGTGGTATCTTTCACACTTATAGGAAGAATACATAAAAAAAATCCACCGCCAGCACACCTAAGAAGAATGGATCGTATTCGTTGCCACGCTGTACAGTAGTGCTCCTATATTCTGCCTAGAGCCCAGGTGATGGCGATTTAGAATGCCAACCGTGTACATACCCGCATCTGCTTTAATAGTCACTTGCAGCTGTTAGGTGTTGCGGGATAATTAATTAACGAACCATTTTTCTAATTGCTAGGAAAAACCACAACTGCGTTTTAAACTAACGACAAGGCAGATGGAACACTGCGGGTAGTTTCAGGGGAATTTATTTAAAAGCACTCGGTGAATTTCTTGGTGAGATGGGAAAAGGAAACCGAGGCTGCTGTTTTTATTTCTTAGACGGATTGCAGTGGAACTAGCATGGCATTTGTCTTGATGTGAATGTGAAGGGCTGGGCAAACAGGATTAACTATTCAGCTATTGTTCAGCAGTCGTGAGCTGTATGTCTGATCAGGCTTGGTAATTTTCTCCGGGGCATGCGCGGCTGTAGGAGTGACGACAGCTCGACGCTGACAGGATGACGAAGAGCGCGTGCACATGTGCGAGCCGCTGAGCAGGCGCTTTCCCGCTCCATCATAAATTCCTCAGCTCGTCAGTTGCAGCGAGAGGGAAGTGCCGATCGGAAGTCGAACATCCTCACAATATTGGTCCATTCATTCAAGGCCCTCCCACCTTTATAGATCTGATCGGAAGCTGCAGCAAACCTCTATCTCCAGAACCACTCTGCTACACCAAAAACAACGCTTGCCAGCGACTGCTGCTTTCAAAAGCAGACGAACTACAACTCCGCAGACAAGTGTCTGTTGCTCGCGTCTGTGGTTTACCACACTCATCACTGTGGGGGTATATTCTGACGACGACAACAGCTATGAGGACTAGAAGAGTTGCTGGAACACACATACATTCGTGTTTTACTGCCTTATCCATGATCCCTTGCTTTCTGAATGTCATCAGAAAAAGCTGGATTTGTTTTGCGTGTTTGCTGGCCCCGACCTGGGCATGGATCTTCATTAATGAGTTGAACGCAGACAACGATGGTGCTGACTTTAAGGAATACATAGAATTGTACAATAATGAGTCTAAAGCAATCTCTTTGACAGGGTATGTCATAGTGCTTTTCAGCGGCGGGGCCAATCCTGCCAGGGCCTACGATATAATCAACCTTGCTGGGCACTGTATAGGGAAAAGGGATTACTTTCTTATTGGTACCCCAGGAGTCGAACCGAGGCCAAATTACATGACGAAGGAAAGAAGTAATATTCTGCAGAATGGAGGCGGGAAGGCCGATGCCGTCGCACTCTACTTTGGAAACCCAGGTAAGAAAGTCAATTAGTGTTAATGGGAGAGGTATCGCCCCGTCAGAGGTGTAGCCACACGTCTCGTGTCTGACACTGTATTCTTATCTCGCCTATGACCAGGACCGACGTCAATGCAGAATCTCTGCAACCTGGAATACTGGTGAGGCAACCTATCACATTGCATAACAAATTTTACCCACTAAATGATGTATAACGAGCCATTTATTAAGTGTCATAATGACAATACATAACATGTGGTGTCACTTGTGTGATAGGCAATATGGTTTAATGACACGATAGGGTAGAGTAGTAGTCTGGTGTCAAGGAATATTTTGTTGAAATCGAATTTAAAAATGCAACTTAGGATTCTATATAGTCTGTCCAATGACTATTTGCATGAAATATGTTTGGCACAATTGTATTGTCCTCTCGTATACGAATGTTATATGGCAGGCCAAACTAAAAGTTTGCGAAAACTGATACCAATGTGGTATCATTGTGCTCATCGAAACATGAATAAAATAATATTGGTAAATATATATATATATATATATATATATATATATATATATATATATATATATATATATATATATATATATATATATATATATATATATATATATATATATATATATATATATATATATATATATATATATATATATATATATATATATATATATATATATATATATATTTATATATATATGGAGTTAAGAGAAAGGTCATGTTAATCAACATACAAAGTAGGGAATATAGGAGTGTACCTATTATCAGTTCAATTCAGCCATTTCTCAAATAACACCAACACATATAATCAAGGCATTGGAGACATACAAACAATCATCTTAGACTTAACCTTACGATTGGTGTAGTGACAGACGATTGCATTTCATGATCGGTCCATTTCTTAGAAAACAAAGTTAGTATACGATCATGACAACATTATGATATAACAAACCAATGGTACTATAAAGCATTTGTTCATTCGTGAAGAAGCGTATAACGTTGGCAAACTAGGTCATCATAACTTTCTTGATCTGTATCTCTTGAGAACACAGTGTCACACCAACATAGCAGTGTGGATGAACATATCCAAACAGAAATCAATTATACATTGAATTTGGCCCAACTTAATAATAGTAAGTGCACAGAAATGGCAACTCTCTCATCAGCCTGCGATTCTTGCCCAATTGGGTTGAGAATGTGTTAAGTAACTCTTCATCTGAGTAAGTGCCCACTGAACAGGTTGACCCGTAACATTATGCGTGAGTACGTTCCTTTTATTGATTGCTCAGCCCATCTTTTGATACTAAATCCCAGAGATATTCTAGGCATACCATGCAGTTACCGATAAAGAATAAAGCAATTGTCCAGTTGATTTAGACTCTGTCTGCGGCGCCACTAATGCCCAGTGCCAGTCCCTCCAATCCCGTGGCTCCGGCTGTCCCGATTGGTCTGCGACTCAAAACAAACAAGTCGCACTGACAGTCGCAGGCAGTAAAGATTGGTGGGCACTATGGAAGTTGTCGTTTCTGCAAAGTCCAAGCAGAGAAATATGCTGGTTGCGAGGCCGGAGTCACTTTGGTAATACCTTTTAAATAGCATGTATGGCTTCGGTTTTGCGTGTATCCTTCTCTTTCTGCTATGTGGAGGTAGAATTGTGACTAGCCAGTTGTAAACGATAGAGGAAACGGGGGGAACACCTCCGGCATACCGATGTAACTGGAAATATGCTCGCAATTAGCCTGTTACAGCTGCGTTGTGTGTTTAAGTTATGGATGGAAATGTAGTTTCTTTATCTAAACTTTTATTTTTATATTATCAAGGCATGATTCTGAGTAACTGTAGTGAATGGGGGTCATCTTTACAATGGAATGATTAACGAATTAATACTCTTAATATATACTCTATCCGAACAAGAAAAAGTGGCTCTATTTTCAATATTTTTATAGTTTCTTTGACTTTGTATAATACAGAACTAAATTGTATTGGCTTTATTGATGGTCAAACTTTGTGATTAAAGCGAGGGAAATGATTTCTATGATATGTTAAACCTCACTCGACGAGAAATATTCCTTAATGTACGATTAGTTTAAGACATGGTGCGGAACAAAAAAAATGTTTTGAAGTGAACACCAGAACTGTAATTATTTAGGTTCAAACAAAGCAACCGTTGGACATGGTGGCACTCTTCAAATCCTCTTGAATTGAGATGCAGGTTGGTATGATATGATTAGCATTATTGCTAGAAAACCACTGACCGATATCTCATCAATAACAACATCCAATAAGCTTTAGTCCAACTGTGGGATTTATGTAGTGATGAGAGAAAGTAGATCTGTTGGATGTGTGTGGTACCAACAGTGCACTGCCTAGCACAGTAAACGCATCCCTCACCAGATTGACCAAACCAAGTGTGCCATTGAGCGCAGACCGCAAATGCAAATTCACAGTGTAAGGCCTACATGTGGATTAGGCTAGCAGCTATGTTAGATAAGCCGTCAATCTCGTTCACTCTTTAGGAGTATTAGCACTATAGATAACGGGGACATGTGGGCGAAGCCCTATTGAAAATGACTTGTACGACCCCCGTATATCATCAAGGTTTATGGTAATAGCTAATGGGAATTGCGTTGATAATATTGATGCAGACGTATTATCATGGGTCATTTTGCAAAGGAGGGATATGGCAAATACCCCTAAATGGGGTAAATGGCCGACATACCTCACACTCAGTGTAATCTACAGAATAGACGATATATATTTGATTTTTTATAGAATGCACTCGAATGAAATGTTGACGATCCATTGAATGGAGCAAAATGTGGCGGGTTATATAATACCAATATACGATACCGTGGATGCATGTTAAAGTTGAATTGAGCAATAAAGGATAATGCTACACTTTTGAATGCAAATAATGGAAAGTAGCCAACCCTTTACGACGCCAAAAATAGTTATTAGCCCATTCACTTGGGCTAAGAGTAATACATAAATATCACTCTATTTTGAGTTATATTCACAGTTATCGGACAATGTGAGCATTTCTGATACAAACGGTTTATATGTCAGTACTGTTAATGCACTCGGACGTGTGCACACAATTGATAGCATATTGGTGGTGATCCATATGGAAATATGTCTCGAATAACATAATCGAAAGGCAATATTGTCTGATCGCTGCAAAGCACTCTAGCTTCGCTAGCATTCCAACAATAGTATTCTAGTTAACCATTTAATTCGGTAAAGGTATAGAAATATGTGAATTGTACTAGACGAAACTGTACCCGGGAAATGCTGGTATGGGGTACTGGCACCTAATTGACGTAATTTGCTGGCTAATGGCGTAGTCACCTGCAACCCTCGCTTTGGGGAGATGCGTGCCTAATTCCGAGTCCACACTTTGGCCCCTGGGGGCCCGGAGCAGTAATTCGGCCACCTAGAACTCATTACTCCGTCAATCAGGCCGGCGGCCAGGCACGGTGTTGGAAGAGATCACCGTGCCAGTTCTGGCCCCAACAAAAGGGCCGAGGGAAGCAATCGAATTTCGGGTCTGATAGGGGTATAAACAGATATCGATTCCCTCGCTTAGGACGCCAGCCCATGTTATTCGTTGATCTAAAGCCACTTAAGGGAAACTGGAGCGCGCTCGCTAATGATTTAAGGCACAATCTGCTCGCTGCATTTCGGCGAGCTGTTTTTCCTCCACGCCTAAGCTGCAATAATTGTTTCCTCAAAGCGCCATGAAAAATTCAAGGGATCTCTTCTCCCGAGACACTCTCCTTAAAGTTTTATGTTCCTCTCCGCGATGAATGTGGTGGAGAATCCGAGCAATGCCGAAAAAGCGGTGGATTTCAAAGGAACCACTCTCTAAGATGCGACTACATAGACACGATGATCGATGGGAAGTGTCGCAACTAACAGTGTCTTCGTCTTGAGGTGCTGTGTAATTCGACCGAAAGGTTTCACACGAGGTAGTAAAGTAACGAGTGAATAATAAACCCCGAAACATTGCCCAGCATTCATCTACTGTATATCCAAGAGATTTGAATATGAGGATGTAGGTGTAATGTATGTGTGTTTGTATTATGTATATAAGTACCGGTATGTATGTATGTACGTGTCTCTTTGTGTATGTGCGTGTCTGTGTGTGTCTGCGTATATGTATGCATTGTGAGCGCATGTACAGAAAGCATACACCATTTTTGTATATATATATATATATATATATATATATATATATATATATATATATATATATATATATATATATATATATATATATATATTCCGATTGAATTCTCACTCATCTCCATCTATTTTATGTACTTGTATTATTTGTCTGCGATTCAGTCAATCTGCCTGCCCACCCGTCCATCTATTCAAGCCTCTCTCTTTCTATCAATCCTTCCTATCTATCTATCTTTCTATATTTATGTGTCTGACTGCTACTTGGGGATGGAAAACTACGGAGTTCGACATACATATCTATCAATCGATACCAACGCAATTCCAGCATTATGAATTAAATGCAGACTTCTATGTTCTGAGGTCGTGGAATCAAAAAGTAGCAGTAAATGCGTTTTCTTAGATTATTTGAACAACGGCAAGACAAAATCTATACTTTTCCCAGCAAGTGTTAACTGTACAAACATGATTAGGTCATAAAAGAGAAGCTACATCCTTAACGCATTTCTTTATCATACATAATGGTACCAAAGGAGCACTATCGATACTCCAGACTCTCACCCTATACTGTGCAGCGAGATCTTAACCCATTCATGCCGGGAGACCTACTTGACCTGTGTCGTCTGGACCTGTCATACTTATGAAAGTAACTTTTTAATGAAGCATAAATTCGCAAAATATTTCAAGGAGAGATGTAGATAAAATTTTGATGAACAATTCTCCTTCAACTATTTCCTTAATATTGCTTTTGTTAGAGAGATATCCCCAAAATTGTCAGGCGATTTTGGCTGCTACAGGCATGAATAGTCTGCAATACTAAAATGACGTTAAAAGATGCGGAGGCGCAGGTGTAGTAATAGTCCCTAATGTTACCGCAAAATTGCTTCGTATCATAAATCTTTATATAGACCTTTAAGATGGAAGCTAACGAACATCAACAATTCATTTTTTATGATGTGCGATTATATTCGAGCCACAGAGAACTGTCTTTTAACAGAGAAAACGAGTGCTGGACACATGGTGTTTACACTATATTTTGTGTATATTTGTCAGTATGAGATGCTTCGTAGGTGAATGTATCCGAATGTAGTCAGTGTCCATGACATTTAAGCTGCTATTGATCTGTTTAAGAGAAGCAGATTGTTATTGGTTATGGAACGAACTCAAGTTTGGCCTACCTGGATCTAAAAAGTTCCATTTAATCTTCCAAATGAATTTGTATTTCTTCGAATCTTTGTCTAAATCTTCTCTATGTGTAAAATCATATTCCAGATATTTTGATAAAATGTCAACTTCGTTTAAAAAACTCTTTGATGTTTGGACAGAATGGGAAAGCATGTGTTATATTTTCTTCTTCATTAGAATATATAAAAGGACCTGTTCTGGTTTACTATACAAATTACCCAATTTTATCAAGTTTCATGAATTTAACCGAAACTTACTTTACGCAAATTACTATTTGGAACCATTTCCACATAGGCTCAAATCTCATTAGTAAGCATGGAGGCAGCCATTTTGTCTAAATTCATAGGTCAAGATGACTACATTGATAAATTCTGATTTTCATCGAAATTCATAAGTAAGGCCTTCTATGAAATTTCATCAGTGCATCTCCTCCAACATCTTCATACATGTAGCATACCCATTAAATAGGTTTTTGATCAACTGGGTACAGTTATAGCTGAAATACGAGTCAATGCAAATATGCTGACACGTGTCATTTCAGAGTGGTCATATGCAATATCAAGGGCAAGGGTTGGGGAATATGTTAGCAATTATGAACAAGCAATACCTCAGCTACATGATCATATATGTTTCAGTTAAATTCAGGAAACTTGAAAAAATTGGTTAATTTGTATAGTAAACCAGAACAGGTCCTTTGGAGAATCTAGTATGCCACTCTGGTAAAGGAACCTGCTTGTTGCAATACGGTTATGCCAAATCTTAAATTAGATGTTTCTGACATACATTTCTTACTTGCTTCATACATGCTTCGGGTTATGATAATAATTCATGGCACTCAGATTTACTATAGGCTATATTCCATCAATAATGGACTATTTTCCACACGTCTGAACAGTTACTAGCCCTCTTCGCTCGTTATATGGCGAAATATTGATTACTTTTTCTCGTGCCCATAGTGCAAATTGTGACCTTGTTCACACCGGCTAAGTGGTGAGGGTAGAAGCTCTGTCTGTGATGTACATTTATTTAATGCATCGTATCAATTAAGCACGACAACGAAGGGAAGGGCACAGTTATCCTCCAATTGTTTTTGTCCTTTAGTAATGCATAAGGTTGACACATGGCAATATCATACAATTTTTATCATCATACCATATACAAGTGGACATAGGTTAGAACTGAATCACGCCGACTGTCAAAGAAAATGCCGTGGCGAACTAATACCTAAATGGAATGACAACTCGACACTCACCTCACACAAATATTAATTTAGTCACATTGGTTTGCCAGTTTGCTCAACTTTGGAAAATACGAAGTGAATACAGGTACACTTTTCATCTTACTATTTTGTATCTTGATCTCCTGCAATCGCTACCATTACTACTGGTTGATATAAGATATCTTTAACTTACAATAAGTTCTGTAGAACAATAATGAATATGCCAAGAATGAGTTTTGACAGGATGAGTTTTGATTCTCAAAAGTGTTACCTTGAATTTCTTACTATATTGAATACTGGTTGACACAAATGTCACTAATTATTGCATGTTCATCACTAGTAGTGCACCATACGCGATCATAGACATGTGGTGTAAATGACTCACTGTTTACATAATGAATTCAGAACCTGTACTTTAAACGCAGAAGGAAATGTTTTCCCGGCCATGTTAAAATGAGATATGTGTTAAAGTTGAAATAACGGCCAAGGAAATGCACAATCAACAGACAACGAATATGTTTCAGTTTAGCCTATGGTATGGCAGAAAGGATATACTTCGACTTTGACTTAGGCCTAAACAAAAGGTTGTTTGTTTCCTGTAACCCTACCCTAACAAGTTTTTATTCAAAGAAAAAACCTACCCTAAAGTTTTTTCAGCCCTCCCAACTCCCAATCAACGTAAAACATGCATAAAACACCCCTTTTTTTGACCCAGAAAATAATGCAAAAAGAAAAAGATTTTGCCAACATACCTACCTAATTTTTTTCGGACCGTTACGGGAAACAAACAACTTTTTTTCTAGGCCTTAGCTGATGGTAACATAGTAGATCTAGCATGTAGCACTAGACCTCGTCAGGTACAGGTGTTTTCCAAGTCTCGTATTAGGCCATGCTGACACTGCCTTTATGATCGTAATGGCTTAAAAGTAATAGCGGAGGCGTTCATCTCGCCCATCCCAGTCTCGCGAGATCTTAACGAGAGTGTGACGACAAGGAATACGCCAAGCGTGTGATCAGAACTTACCACATTGAAAACACTCACACGGTGACGTAACAACAGCGCTCTTTCACAGCAATATTAATAATCTGATGGTAAAATTTCCCCAAGCGTGAGAACAACCAGACTCGTCACGTTGTATGTGATTTGTTAAGTGCTTCATTCTATCCAAGCATTCCTTACAATGCCTTGCGACTGAAATATTGTCCGGGAGTTAATTGCTTTTTCGTTATCATTTTGCACAGTGATGTAATGTTATGAGAGAATAATTCGACGGTAAAATATTCTTTGTGGCCATGCAAGTGGAGAGTGTCTAATGCCAAGGTTAATTAACTAATATGGTGTTGATTAGTTTCGTGATAGGACGCTCCTTAATGCAAGTCTTATTAAAAAGCTATCAGACCTTAAACACCAGTCCCACCCACTTAATTGAAGCTGTTCTATCTATTCCTGTTAAAGAGCGGACGCACGCATATCAAAATACAGAGAAATCAGAACTCGGTATATATATATATATATATATATATATATATATATATATATATATATATATATATATATATATATATATATATATATATATATATATATACCTTTAATTGGCTTTGTTACCACTTTAAATAGAATAGGAGTTATTTTTAGGTTTAATCATCTTCTCGTAAAATGGGTTGTCTGTCCTATCCTGGAATAAATCTTGCCTAGCTTGTTGGAGGTAGTTGAACTGCATGCAAAGAGAGAATTAATGTTATTCATGATATCGTAAAGAACAGCGCCAAGCCGTTCCAGTTGCCCGACACGTAAGGCTTGTAAAATTGATATAGAATAGTTTACCATAGACTCCAGGTCTCCTCTTTGAAATCCTCATATTCCCGCTAGACAATGTCGAAGGAGTACAAAGCCAGATATACATCAGCTCTTGTACCAATGTGGGGCTTTGAAAGTCTTTCTGCAGTACACACGGGTACGTTGTTTAAATTGAATGGATTTGTCCACTGATACAACAAATCACATGCTTACAGACTTCTTAGATGTCTGAAGAGACAAGCCAAGTCAGTCCTCACAGGTCTATGTGTGTGTGTGTGTGAGAGAGAGAGAGAGAGAGAGAGAGAGAGAGAGAGAGAGAGAGAGAGAGAGAGAGAGAGAGAGAGAGAGCTCTTTGAGGCTTTTATTAATTTCATTTTTATCATGTATCGTGATATAATACATTATATAAAGAAGAATGATGCAAAATATAGGTAAACGTGTACAAGACGAGGTATTGCTTTAATCCAATGTATTTTCATGTTGAATTGGATTTGGAATTGCTTTAACCCGACGAAGGACATTGGCCTCGCCTGTGGCGCCAGCCTTCAGGATTGGTTACCATGTTGAGTTTGATTGTCCCCGTGACGCTATCAAGAAATGGGGCCCAGCCCGAAAAGGTTAACGGCTTTATCTGCTGGCTCTCTTATTTTAGTGGCGAGGAGATGGCTGCGGGCGGTGACCGTAAATCACTAATGCATAGCAATAAAACATTAAAGCAGCGTCATCTTCAATGAAAACACATGGAAAATACGCTCAATCTAATTTGGCTTGCAAAACAACAAGCGGCGTGTTGAAACTGACGAGAAACACTGTGACCGACTAAATTCCTTTTGTTCTAATGATCCTTTTGTGGTAATGGTCCTCAGTCATTGGCCTTCTTTTTCAAAAACAGTCTTTGTAGGAATGCAATGACTATGAAGAAGACGAGCGTTATCTTAGGAAGATTGTGATAACATAATGGTTATTGTCAAGGGAACTGATGACCCCTTGTGGAGAACCTTGGAACTAACTGAAGTCTTTAGCACTCTTGTAAGTACTTCGAGTGGAACTAACCTGAGGAATCTTGTGTCGTAATGGGATACGGCGAAGTGTCAGTGCACCCTTTCAACATCGGCTTGTAATAGATAGTTGGCTTCAGGGAGCAGTTTTCATAGATTACAGTCGTATTACTTAAGCGGTTTGCCAGAATATTCATGAAGCCAATTAGTCCTAACAAATATATGCTTTCGTCATTACAATTGTTCCTGTCTGAAAGAAAAGTGAAAGAGAAAAAATATGATTTTATTCCCGAATGAATAATAGTTATTTTTATTAGTGCATTGTTGTACTTTTTGAAGATTTCATTGTTGTACAAGTTCCCCCTCCCCCCCCCCCCCCTACACACACACTTCATAATGCTGGCCTATTTCTCAGAAGTGTTCACGCAATGAACAGCTCTCACCGGCAGGTGTTCATATGCATACAAAGACCAGGGAGGGAAAGCGAGCCTGCTTATTTTCTTGTCCTGCACACCCCCACAGCCGCATTTCCTAGTTAAACTGTGCCCAAGCGGAAGATCGGCCCCATTGCTTACACTCTCGTTATTCTTTCTCGGCGGCGGCCCCGAGAGAAGCAGTGGGGTCCACATATAGAACACGCCATTAGATTTGTCATGGAGTAGGATTTAATTTGGGTGTTGTCTGTGATTAATGTGCTCTGCAAGGGAACAGCGCGGAAACATTTGGCAAATGGAAGTTACATTGTACTTGTCCACAACTCAATCAGCAGACGAACATTATGCATTGAGAACGTGACGCTAGTGCCTGATTGATACTCGGAGGCGGGAAACGCCTGCAGTCGTCTGCCTTTAAATGGTTCTCTCCCATTTGCATCCACGGTCTACTAATGAGCTCTAAGTCTTGACTAAGCACTGGAAATAAACATACCTGATCTACACCGCGACATTTATAAACCATGCACTAGTCCATACCAAGCTGTCTAAAACGATGACCTCACCCATTCCCAATTGGCTAAAAATGCCTACGTCTATAGCAGCTTTCTAGTATGCTTAAGCAATGCTTCAAAACCCCGAGTCTGGCAACGGCGAAATAAAAACCGAGAACGTTGAAAGAAAAACCATTTCCAAAAGATTTGTTCAGTTCCAAAGGCATAATAGACAAATCTCCATAACCCTGCACATTTATGAGACTGTCAAGCGACGCGCCAAAGCGACTCCAACTCGAGTTTAAACGCTTTGAGGCAAGGCGTGTATAAATGTATGTCTCGAAGGAAAGAGGGAATAAACAACATGAACTGAAAATCTTGTAAACGGTACGCAATTCATGGATAGCGAAGGTTTGACATATACCTGATCCCACTATATTCAATATGCATAGACACCCACTGACTTTTATTTGAAATCTTGATGCATGCCGCACGAGTGTTTTCCTTAAACGTGGGCAGACAGTTGGTGTGCACATATTAGGGATGCTATGTCTAGTCCGTCGCCATCTGCCGCATGTTTATAGCGTGTCTTTAAGGAAGTAAACAGCACAGTTTACAGCCAGATGCCTTGCGGCTTTAAGTTCATTAGTATTCTCCCCCACAGCTTCTGGGGACTTGGATCTTAGGTCCTCCTTTACTCATTATCCCCGGTTTTCATCGATCCACCTAATTCACCGTGATACCTTTGATTATAAGATACCTGTAATCAATGCCTCAACTCCCTCCCTGCCTTCCATTCCCGGAGTAATCCCCCTCCCCCAGAGCCTCCTGCTCTCCCAGCTGTCTCCGCTCGTTACAAAGCTAGACTAGCATTTAACAGCCAAATCGTGCGTCCTTCGTAACGGTGACACGTATTAGAATATGGATATAAAACCCATTAAATCCCAATCAGTGAGCGATATCCGCCTGTCAATCTTAATTTCTTCATCGTAGATGGTTTCGATATTGAATTTACTGCAATTTGAAGCGGTTTCTTACCACGACAAAATTGAAATGCAAATTGTAGCATACAGCAAAAGCTATCTGTTTCCACTTATATATTGACATTGGTTAACACAAATATCGGAATTTTGATCTATGTTATCATGTTGAACAGTCTTTAAACATGTGAACCATTTGCCTGTAAATCACATAGAAGTAAAGTAAGAGAACATGATTGAAAAATAAACGGACGATAAGAAAATAGCATTCAATATATTTTGGCTAAATAAAATTACAATATCGGTTTAAAAGCTGAGCTAAAGCCCAAACATTCTCATCATATCTCAGCAGAAATTCTTAACAACAACATTTCGAAGAACATTTCCGAAAGATGACCATCCCAATTCAGGGATATTGCAAGGTATTTATTGATATATCATTTTATCTTTTATACACACGATTGCGTCCTATCAAATAGGTATATCAAGTACCTTATAGCTTGCATATCATAAGTATATATATCTATCTATAGCTGTCTATATATATATATATATATATCTATATATGTATATCCACACATATATCTATGTAATGTATATATATATATATATATATATATATATATATATATATATATATATATATATATATATATATATATATATATATATATATATATATATATATATATATATATATATAAATATGTATATTCACACACGTGTACGTTTGCTTTTATCCCCCTTTGGTGTATATCCTAGCCTCCAATGTGAAACCATTACCCATTGTTGGCCTAGTTCGACGTAAATAGCATGGGAAGTCACATAAGTTAGTTCCTGCTGTGGCTTAAGTACAAAAGGCACTTAGTGAACGGAAGCATCAAGGTAGGTACGCTTTGGAATAGCCTTTCTTCCCCGTTTTCAGCATTTTACAGATGCTTGTACCGAAATACTGAAAGCATTTTATGCCTTTCAAAAATTATGGGCAAATAAGCCTATGACAACATACGGGGGCGATGACTTCTTGACGTTACATAAACTGTCAATGTGGCATGTTATATGGCGCTTATGAAAAGTCTCACGCATACTGTATTTAGGAAGGGGCATTATTAAAGTGTCACTCAGATATATGTTGAAGTAATATCCGCAAAGCAGGCTCATGGTGGAGGACGTGGTCTGGCTGGCTCAAAATACTTTTGACATTTGCACCATTACCAGTGCCCCATTGGCTGCTTTGCTAATAATTTCCAAGCTGTCTCTGACATTCATCTCGTCCTGGCGAGTCAATTACATTTGCTGGTATGTCAATGTTCATTTCCCTCTGCCAATCGCAATGTCTGTTGCCGCAAACCACGGCCCAATTCTATGAATTTCGTGTCAATAACATGTACCCTCGCTGAAACCTGCTCTTAGTGGTATTAGCTCTATTGAAGGGATCCAAACTGGAAAATCGGTTTAAACTTGATTTCATACTAATCATGCATTTGGCCTACTTCGTACAATATCTATGGAGGTTGCTAGGTTGCAATAATCGTGTTTTCAAAGTACATGCTTTGTATCAATCCAACTCCTAGTATTCTAATATATGCTGGATAAGCCATTAATTAATCATGTTCAATCGTGAGATTCTTAAAGTTAGTGTCATGGAGTAACAGCAAGGATCAGTTAAATATCAAAGTTAATCGAAGAGCTCCAAGGGGGATTGATTAGAATTCTTTTAATGTCCATAGGTGAACTTATCTAACATATCAATTGGAATTGCTACAGCATTGATTACAAATTACTCGACAAATCTCTGTTCTTTGCTCTCCTGGGATATTGCCATAGGATTAATCTGTGTAGTGAAAGATTATCCTTAAATATTGTATTCAGACAATCTAGGACGTAGCAACCCAATCTAAGAAGTGCAAAAGAAAGTTGTTGTGTTCAGTTTAAGCGGATTAGAATTATTTCTCTTAAACTAACCAACGTTTAGGAATGGGGAAATCTACCGTGTGGTTTAAAACTAAGGTAACTTGTATAAGAACATTATACAAATATGCCATGCCAGTGTGGGTATCCTGATGGAATGTCTCCCAGAGGGAGGATGGTTTTCCCGAGGGCGGAGCCCCAGGGAAAACCATCCTCCCGAGGGGAGACATTCCATCAGGATACCCACACTGGCATGGCATATTTGTTTTATCATATCGAACAAACCCCAATTTGGTAAAATATCAATGAAAACAACAATGACTGCCAGTAGATCCGCTGGTGCCGTGGAAAAGAGCGTCTGCTACAATGTCAAGGTCACAGATGACTGGTGATTCACACATTCCCCGCTAGGCGTCACTAGTGACAACGGTGGACATTATGCCGATCAGTGGACATGATGATTGCCAACTGTTAAGTCAGCCAATCACGGCTTACGATCTTTAAGTGAGGTATGATAAGCCCAAATGTCCAACGAATTGTCCATTGCTGCAAAACTAATCCAAACTTTATGAATATGAACGTGAACTATTATAATAATATTTGCTTCGACTAACTCGTTCACATTTGGAGCTTACACATTTTCAGCTGTACGTGTTGGGTTTAACACTCCCTTTTTTCCAATATTACTCTGTTCATGTTGAGATTCATCAGACCATATGGCATACCAAGGGAAAATACATTAATGGGAAAAACTGCGTCTTTCTTTCTAAGAAATTGTTTCAAATTCGATTTTTCAAATTGCATTATCTTCATCTACATTACAATAGCGATTACACGACTTATAAATGAGATTGTTTTGGATTCAAGAGAGTGGTGGATTACCAGACAAGCTGTAGAATAGGGGAACACATGGTAAAATACAAAAATGATCACTTTTATTCATATACGTTTAAATCAGTATCATTTTAATCCCGGACCACCAGTAATACACTGTTAAGTGAACTTCTGTATTGTGAGTTAGAACCATTTGAAATTTTAATTTGCCTGTCTTTCTCATTATGGATTGCACATTCCTAGTCGTTCCCATATGTACGTGTGACGTATATTGTGTATGTAATAGTTAGCCTCACCTACCTCATCATCCATGTATTATTGTAAGAGATAATGGAAATAAATACATACAGCACCATCTTTTCAAAAAACTTATATATGTAGATTCTCCAAGGCCCCCATGATGTGCTGAATTATTGATGAAGCTATTAGTTGCATAAAAGCTGCGAGCTCTGCACGCACTTTATATCAAGCTAAGAAACATGGTCATTTTTCATTCTCTAGACATTAAACCCTGGAGCATTGCTCCTAAATTGCATTGCCAGCAACACTTCCCAGTGGGCCTGCAAACACTACCATTATCTAGCTAAGGTTGCCAGTAATGGCAGCGGGCTATGTGCTACGCCAACCACATAGGTTTACGGCACCACTAGGAGCACTAGCTAAGTTAAAGGCGAAACCATGATACTACAAATCTCTCTCTCTCTCTCTCTCTCTCTCTCTCTCTCTCTCTCTCTCTTAAACTGTTGTACGCCTAAAGAAGCTTATTAATGTTGTGTTTTATCATACTTTTTGTAAAGAAGACTTCAACAAAAACAATTCGTAAAAGATGACGTTCGACAAATATGGATCCATGTAAAAAGATATGGGCTGCCCCTTCGGCCGAGGTCGCTTGTGTATTGGGCGCGAACAGTTCGTCGCTGCACTAGATCAATTGATCAACTACGTAACACATTCCCCTCAAGGTATAGGAAAAAGTTGCAAGTTATTAGAAGTTTGGCAGTGTTTTTCAGGTTCTTGGTTTCTTTTACCATTGAGTACCCGCTATATTATATAAAGAGTGACGCAAACCGAATCCCACCCTATCCCCTTAAAAGGGTTGAGGATATAAAATCGAACAAAACTTTCAATTTATTACAAGCAGCATGTCTGCCTAGTGCTACAAATTTATAGTCTATGCGTCATCTTTACCTACTTTATATGCATCAACTGATATATATTTTATAAGTAATTACCTTATTATTTTCATCAAAGCCTCCGAGGAACACAACACCCACCTGCTATATAGCAGCACTTAGAAACGCTTGATCAATCGCTTGAATAAAACATTGCATAAGAGCCTCTCACGATAATGAAGGCCTTTTTACATTAAGATGTGTGACTAGTCGAATAACAGCCAAGAACAAAAACTATCTCTTAAACTCTAATGTACAAGACTATAAACCGAATACCTTTAATGCCCACCTGTGCAGGGTGAAAGACCGTTAGAAGAGAATTTTGAACCAGCCTCTTCTAATGGACTAGGAATTAAAATTAATTGTAAAAGACGTAACAGCACACTTAGTGCCTTAACATCACTTAGATCACTTTTATGCAGACTTGTATAGGCATTATTCTTTTAATTGGTTTGAAAAAATATCTAAGCAAGGTTTTTCTTTCGGAGCAAACACCACAATGGTTCTCACCAAGTTGGTAAGGAGTCTTCAGAACGACTTTGTTAAGGTTTATTTGTTTTCTCATATTTGATGACAACAGACGTACGGGGAAATCACAAGCCAAAAACATAACTGACTAATCTTGCCATAGCACCATTTTGAACAAAAACAAAAACATAGGTAATCGCGATGTGATCCAGACAAAGTGAAGGTTGAAAAGAGTATGTTCTTTAGCATACATTCTAGCGCAATGTGGGTTGCACCTGGGCAGGTTGACTGGTTAAGGTGGGAATTCGGAGTATTGTCCCTCACACCTGTTTTCCCTTATATGATGAAACGGGGTGGACTGGGAAATCAATGGCCTTTAACGTGGCTGACTAATCTTACTAAAGCATTAGTAAGAGAAGTAGTCTCAGGTTTTCACACACTGACATGCATTTTCTCTTCCGTATTACATGGTTGATCAGTAGAAACCTACATAGTCAGATTATCACATGAGAGGTCTAATGCACATGTAACTGAAATGCATCCCAACTCCAATAACTGTGTAAAAAGAATAATATCTGTGTTATCTTTAGAATGTCCAGGGTTTTAAAAACATTTTTCCATGATTGATTCAAACACGTTTGCAAATGGGAATTTATCATTCATTTCGTACAAATGCAAAATTAATTAGATATGTGGTACATACCCTAGCATGTGGAGCATAGGTAAATCTTCAGTAAAAATCTCTATACTTTTGAAAAGTGGATCAATTTATGAAATAGCGCTTCTCCATCTTAACGACAATGCTTTTAAGCATTTTACACAAAACTCAAACTTGACACATAATGTCAGACGACCAGTGAGTCTTTCGACAGATTTTGAAGAGTTTCATATGATTGTATGGCTTGCTCTATATTGCCCACAATCTAAAAGTATTAGGTCTAGAAAAAAGAAAATGAAAGTCATCTATCATCACATCAAAGGTGTCGCATTGAGAATGGGATACCTATTTTGATTCATAAAACTTATACGCCGTTGATTCGATGTGAGTGTTACTGGCGCCAGTTGTATTGCATGTAACACACTGAAAATATTCCTTGAACCTGCCGTAAAATGGCAACTGGAATGAACGATTTGGGAAATAAATAATAAATGTACAATTCTATGATAACTACGTTACTTCAAGCATCATGACAAGACGAGGCTGTCTATCTACTTGAGAAGAGAATATCCATTGTTAGGAAAGGGGATTTTCTTGAAATGGAAGTCTTCTTCAGAAAATGAATGGGGGGGTTGATCTTTGTAGCCTGTTGGCATCTGTTGATATAGATCTCCAGAAATTGTTTAAATGTGAAATAGTCTGGTAATATGTACTGCATTAAAAAAGGTATAAAATTATTATGGAAGCTTAAACTCATAGGACATTATAACTAGGGAGCAAGATATTTCATGGTTTCCGTTACAAAACAATTATTTTAGTTAGTATGAATTTGATAAAATGTGTGCATAGGCGAATTATGTATTTCACTATGATGATTTAGCATGTAGCAAAACCAAAAAAAAATAGAAGTAACTACATGAACTGCACGTCAGGCCCAGACTAGGCAGGCTAAGATTGGCGTTGTGCTATTTTGTACCACCGATCAATCCACAAACTACCAGGTGTTGTTGGAATATTGCCCATGGCACCTGGTGAATATGCTAGATCTAGAAAATTGGATGTGGTGCCAGGAAACAATCAGCCCTCTAAAAGCCGTTTGGTGAGTGCCTGACGTTTGTCCCTGAACAATCTCCCACATATAATAACGGGTTCATAAGCTATGCACTCGTGTATAGTTTACCATCAAGGACAATCAGTGCATAGCATTATGGGGATTACTTCCAATTGTTTTGTTTTGAACCAGAAAATGTACCATGTGATACCAGTGAGCGTTGTCATCACTATATATGTTAGTTGACCCTTCCAATGCTAAGCCTACTTTCGCCCAAAGCTCAAGGACACAAGGTTTTTAGGAAACCATCTTAACCCTGTCATGTTGCTATTCATGGATAGCTCTCGCTGAGTACTCTCACATGAGTACCCATATGCCAGGGTTTCAATCATTTTTCAAGATTTTTGCATCATTTTGTATTGGCCAAATTAGCCACCAGCAGCATAAGGGTTAAACCAATTAATGCTTCAAACATTTGAAATTATGCTTCATTCCTTTATGCCTTTGGTGTTGTTCAACCTCCTATTCAAGCACTTCCACAACGATTCTAGGAAAAGTAGATGTGGGGAAAGGATCACCCAGTCTTCAGCCTCACTAGTATGTCGATCATATTGGTAAATGCTGCCCCAAAACTAAACTCTTCTAGACTAAATGATAACAAAAGACATTTTTACCCTTTTTAGGGTTTTGATTTAAAGATGCCAATACATCTTTCTTTCAGCCACTAATGAAATGTATATTACATAAGCATAACTCAAGATGATGTTGACATGCACTGTCCAGCAATGTGAAAGAATGGTTTAAGAAAGAAGTAACTTATAACCATTGACCATAATGTTTATCAACTGCACACATCGAGGCTCATTGATAAAATTTGAATTTTTTTTTTATTATTTCTGATAAGATAACAATTGCAATGGGGAACTGGCCCTGTATCCGTATGTTGATAAACACAGATATCTCTATGTACTTAAACATTATATGTCTCCAAGTACAATTGTACAAACATTTCAAAACTGAAAATTTCAAGACTCCTAAATCAATTATATAGTGGAGTGATCATAAGTAAATGGCTTGGAATCCTGACCAGTGCCTCGGAGTCCGCTTCCTCCACTAAAAAAGCCTGATTTCATGCACCACTGATTCTTATCTCTAATGGCTGAATGCCTTTGCATACAAACAGATCTCGTCGAGAGCCCCACTGTTGAAATGACTATCTATATGGATCACCAATGTCTGCTGAGACCAACAGAGAGCATTCTCAATAGCGATAGTTCGTCTGGAATACATTTACAACACTGTTTCACACGATATCATCAATCTTTGATAGACATAGTAAATATTCTACGGAGGAGTTCTTTTCCACATTCATTAGACCATGCATCACAATAAATAGACGAATAACCCATGGAATAATCGATACCTAAGTCATAAACACCTTTAAATACAAACTTCTTTATCTAAGACAATGTTTGAATCTTCCTCAATCTACATACTCTTGCCAGGAAAATGGCCCACCGAGTGATTACAAGCTACGCTTTTTAACAAAATCATGTGCATTAGACATATTTAGCTTTATCCTCCTGATATCCAAGCAAGTCCTTTTACAATGCAATGAAAATAATCAATGATATGAAACGCATTTATCATTCTGAAAGATACAAAGCAAGCTTAAAGGGCAAACAGACACTTTCTGACAAAATATGGTCTACTTTGGGAAATCATTATTCAAAAAAGACCTAATCTCTACCATGTAAACTACAAGGGTTCCATAAGGTATCGCAATAATTCTCACTTCATTATTTCTCTTCAAAGATCAATTTTCATACAATGTATATTATTATCAAAAAATCAAGACATTGCTATACCAAACGTTTATGTTCTGAGCTCTTATCCTTATGAAAAGCTTATCCACTTGCATGTTAGGTCAAAACATGCAACAATTACTAAGGTACTTTTTCAGTTGACAATGTAACGACAGTCCACTGACAAATACAAGTATTACTAGTTTGTACTACACGATGGTCATAGTTGGCATGGAGGAAAATAATAAAACAACTTCCTTAAACTAAAGTCATGTGCATTAAAAATATAAGAAATAAAGAGGCACAACAATTTTTTTTTCTATGAGCTTTGTGCTGAATTGATTTCCATTGTAATGGATTACAGCGATTTACTTTGATTATTTTTGATCTTTCCATTTAGACTCAATGTGTATACGACCTATGATTCTGATATTTTTAAGTATTCAAATCTAAAAGGCTTAGTGGAGAAGCATTTTCTGGGCATAACTATGTGACTTTTCGGTACTAATTCTTGTGTAGTTATTTGGTCGTGGTAACCCTTATTGGAAAAGAGAAGTAAAATAAGTATCATCATCATCATTAACATTATGACCCATAAGCATTAGGGAGCCAATTATAGCAAATGGACCATAATTCCGAATTTGTAAAGTGAGTGTGACTGTGAAGAGAGTAGCTGAAAACTCTAGGCTCCTATGTAATGGGCAATAAATGACATAGGGACCTCTTAGCTTATTATGTTAAGTGAGGCATAAGCGTAATGTCTCCATGTTGCCCCTAAGTTCCAGGCAGGTGCATTTGTACATGTATATCCAAAGTACCTTGGATGTTATGCTTTACGTGGTAAACTAAACAAAAGTCACGCAGAACTCCAATTCTATTAATCAGTTAGGCTATGGTAAAACTCTACATCTCAGGAGCAACAGAGAATATGAAGTTTTACCTAGCACAGTTTACAGCGTTTCATCAATGTTATATGCATATATGCTAAACTCTATGGTAGATATTTTTGAGTTCTCGTATGTTACTGATATTTAGTCCGTGACATATTGAGTTTGACAACAGGAGTTCCACTAAAAGCTCTGAATGTTTTATTTATGCTTCACCAGAAAACGAAACAGCATTATAAGTGACACATGTTTTATTTTTAATGGACAAACTGAATGAGTGATGCAGCTAGTCACTCAAAATGGACACTTGAGGAACTCATACAAATCCCAAATGCACTCAGTCAAAGAATATAAGAATGGATAATAACGAATGACAATTCATCTTAGCAACAGGCTTGGATAAGGAAGAAACCACCCTTGAATATGTAAATGCTGACTACATGTATAAATTTAGATACCTTGACATTTATTGACGTGACTAACTTTATCACCTTGTAATGGAAATCAAGTAGTGTTGTATATTCACGAGTCACCTCATCATTCACCTAAGGTGTTTGTGATAACTGTGGTGAGTAGGAACATTCAGACTGATTTCAAGTTGCAACAGTTCAATCAAAGACATGTCTGTGTACTTCTGTGTGTGGCAATTTAGCCAACACAGATGTTGTACTACCTTATGAGTTGAGGGAGCCTGATATAGAATGCGTAATAGCGTTCTATTGTGATACCCTGTGGACCTGTTATGTTGCATAATCAGTGTACACTTCAGTTGATCATGATGTCATGATAAGAGTTATCAGAACATTGTATTATAATGTATAGCTTTACAAGGTATAAAGTCAGATTAACATTGCAATGCGGGGGTTAAGTATACAATAAAGCTCGCCTACCTCGAACTTGCTTAACTCGTATGCATCCTGAACAAAAGCACTGCCCCTTTATCATTTATATTGACTTCAATGTTAATTTACGTGTTTTATCTTGGACCGAAACACATTGCATACCCCGTGCTTTTGAAGCGGTCCTCTCTCTACCATTCTGGTTTTATTTACCCCGTTGACCTCGGACAAATGCGTGTTAAGTAGCAGGTCAACTCGTGCCAAAGCCAATCCGCACCGCAGCGAAGCTGGTGGATCATGCAAGCATACGATATCAATAGGATATTTTGAATTTGCGCTGTTGTTTTAATGAAATACCTCAGCAAGAATTGATTCAAAAGGAAACATATGTTGCAGACAATCAAGGAAAATCAGTGAAATCAGTAAAAAAAAGTTGTTTTGGGTACGAGTTGACGTGGAACCCACAATGGTTTTCATCATTGCTTTTCCATATAAATAGGGGTCACACACTTTAAAAATGACATTTACTAAGCATCTGAGGTATTCTGTGCCTAACTCGGACAAAATCCGAGGTACGCGCAACTCGGTTAACTCGGACATTACTCCGTGGTAACTATTTGTCCGAGGTAGGCGATATTCTCAGTAGTTTGTTTAATTTTGAAGGGTATTACAGGTAGAGTGGTGCATAAAAATAAGGGCGTTAAGCATGGTTCCACTATGAATAGCACTAGATGCAAGGCGGTCGTTGGCCTTGAGCTGTTCTTGACGAAGGAAGCTAGAACTATTCTGGTGAACGTCACCCTTACTTTCCTAAAATTGGCACTAGGTGATTGATCGACGGTGAAATTGTAATGCCTATCTACCCTCCTTATCCATGATCGAATGCTTTGTTGAACAATGGAATGTTGGTTGACAGCATTCAACAATGATTTTTAAATACTACTGTTTCTCACTGTGTATGTATATAGTGTAAATGCCATGTAAATGAATATGGTGTTTAAAACTTCCCTAATTTAGTGTTAATGACTAATCTCTGCATACAGATATAATAAAAAAAACTTAGACACATGCCTAAAACACCAATAATGTTCAAGTGCATACAATTGCCTTTTTAAAAACCAATCCAAATACTGCTATGTGTTGACACCATGATTTTGTGTGTTTCTGCAAAAAAGAAAATGAACATAGAGGGTATGGAAACAAAGCCTTGAAATTTCAAATGATTTCAAAGGTTTATTTTATTAATTCTCTTAGTTGTATTAACATACATGCAAAAAGACAAACCATATTATCCGTCTTACAGGCTTTGTTTTAAGCATAAATTACATTCTTACGCTCAAGAAATAATATCAACCATTTGAAATAGCCACAAAGGCAATGTCATATGAAACAATATAGTTACATTTTTCATGAAGCATCAGTCAAGTTGAAATACTTTTTTACTTTCTATACTAGTATCTATTGGGGCTAAATTTCATATCATGTTATATCTTAGGTATTGATCGACTGAACTCCTTAATCTAAATTTCTTAAATTCCTTACTCGATACGATAATGCCTGAAGTGGAGATAAATTACACAACAGAACAACATTTGTTGATATATAGGAGATCATCTAACACATAGGGCGATTTATTCAAAAGTATCGTAATATGTCGAATTGGCGGACTACGTTTCAGTACTTATATCATATATAATTGGATAACTTGTGGAATGCATCGTGTCAGTTTTCAGTGTAGAATGTCGAAAGGTCAGAAGAGTGGCCTGCACACTGCGGGAAAGTCTGCACACCTGTTCGTGGGCTGCAGACTCTACTTAACCGGGCCATATTAATAATAGATAGTGCACATGCTGCGGAGGCCTTCCACACTGATTGCTTGCACGGGCTGGCTGGACTACTAAAAGGTTTCCCACATGGGGGAAGTAATACCCTTGATTTGACAAGATTATGATGATCGCGGTTGATACAAATGGCGGGCCTGATTGAAGGAGATGTAGATGGGAAGAGATTTACATGTCTGGTCATGTATTCAGGTTTATTGAAGGGACTGAGGAATAACACCAAGTGGGGAGAGGAATGCAAAATGTTCTTGCTAAGAAAGGCTGGCTGCTCTCCACTAATCATGTAACTCCCATCTCGCAGACAGATGAGGGGGCAAGGTGATGAAATATTCCCGTGTGAATTAAAATGGATTCACAAGGCTGTCGTTGGAATAGGGCAAAGTCCAATCAGAGAGAACAGGCCATTCCTACAATACTTCCACGTGGACAACCTCCCAGGTCTTTCCAAAATATGGCGTTATGTTTGCCAAGCAAAAAAGGTCCCTTCAATCCTTTATTGTAACAGTGCACCGTTGGAACTAGGGGGCGGATCGCTTGATATTCGGGGGGAGGGGGAGGGGTGTCATATAGGCTGTTATTTTTTTGACCTGGTCAATTTTTTTCTCCTCAGACTAAGCCAGAAATTCTCAATTTTCAGGGTCAGAATTTTTACCTAAAATAGGATAGCATCTCGTCTCTCTCTCTCTCCATATATATATATATATATATATATATATATATATATATATATATATATATATATATATATATATATATATATATATATATATATATATATATATATATATATATATATATATATATATCAAATGGTCCACCCCTTACATTGCACGATGCCCACTGAATATCATTGGATGTTCTGCAATGACGCGACGCAGTGCCCCTTGCTATAACTGGATGTTCCCCCATAGACCAAGTGCCCGCTATATATCCACATTTCCGATTGCCACCTCTATCTGGACAGCCCAGGGCTTTAGTGGCTGAGAAAAATCTCCCGCTGTAGTTCGCACCTGGCCACTTCCTTTGCTAATTCAAACAGATGCATTTCCTATGTCGTCTTGACTTCCGGAACCTGGAACACTCGATTAATAAAACAGGTGGCAAAGCCCCAGAGGTTCAGAGTGGTCAGGTCGGGCCCTTGATGTACCATTAAACTAATTGGAAGACACATCCTTACCGAAATACGAGGGAAATTCGCCCAGAAAACGTGCGAAACAGGCACAACATATGTGAGTTTCACTAACCGTTAGTTGATGTTGAGATCATGTTCCATTTTTTTGAAAATAGTGTGCGTCCATATACGCAAAATGTACTGGTCGCCACAAAGAATCAGATGGGGTGGATTAACATTAACACCAGACCAATCTGTATCATGAGGTATATCTTTTATTTCTTCACCAAGCGTTTTGGCTTCTGACTTTAAAAGCTTCGTAAGTATTTGGTTGTTGTGGCTAAGAGCAGTTGTGCCTTAAGCATTATGCAAACATTCTACGTTGAAATATACTGTGCGCTTACACAACACATAACATTTAGATTTCGTTTCTTTGCCATGAACCATAAGCGAAGTGTTTTACTTTTATAATTTTCAGTTGTAAGTGTCTTATATTCTTTTCACATGTTTTCTGGTCAATTTATCATACCACCTTTTATCTATACTTATAAGGAAACTTTTGTTTGTATTCGTATGATTTAAAAATTTTTTTTACAGTCAATAAGTATACAATACAACTTAGAGTCATCTCCAGTGTATGTATCATTTGTTGTGTGATATCATTCACAAAAGATTGCATACACTTATGTAAGAAATATGAACACAAAACGAACGTCAATAAAGAAATAGCAATATTACAAGGAGAGACAATTATCTATACCTATGTACTTCTCTTAGCAGCTTAACTAACCCGTAGAGGCAAATATACTTCTTTAAGTATAGTGGAGATCAAGTATAACATTTGAAACTAGTTAGTATGTAAATTGAAAGTTGCCCTTCGTTTCCTCCAATATAAACTGTATAAGAAAACCAGCATTAATTACTGAGGGGAATGTAAATTACATACACAATAAAGATAACTATATGTCAGATTTTCTAACCAGAAAAGAGCACATTAACAGTCCTTGTTTGAGGCAATGCCGTTACTACTGTAAATTACCTAAAAATCAGACTTCAGATTCCTTAGCCTATCCCTTTCCAAGTCAGACTGCTCCTATATATATATTAGAAATATGGGTCCCAGCTCCTAGCTGCTTAATATATAGAGATTAAACGTAGCCACCCAACAGGACGTATAAGTTTAAAAACATATTCTGCCATTTTGTATCCAACATTTTCAGGTTATTAAATAGTATATCCTGCTCAGTCTGATGTGGGGGGCATTGCAAAAACCAAGTAGCATATAGGAAATATTTCCAAAACTCATTATGTACAGAGAAAATCAGTTTTGTGCATTAAAAAACATGTTAAAAGCAGATATTAGTAATACCATATTCTTCTAAAAAATACCTCCAACCCTTATTCTACGGGCCTTTAAAAAACAGCCTCCACCTTGATAATTTCAAACTGTCATTAAATGCAAACAGAAAATTGTAATCAATTTTGTTCAAATAATCATTGGGAGGGATTGGAAGAGGCAGCATGATTTGTGTATAATTACACAATAAATGCTGTAATATAAGCTACATAAGAAATAATATTCCACAAAAGTCAGGTCGGGGGCTCTCTAACTATCATACAGATTCGGTGAATTCTTTATAGTCAGATGATCAATGAGTTCTTCTTAATATCCATCCCATCAGAATTTAAATTGTACAACACAAAATATGTTTCCTTGGAAAAGGAACCATGTCGAATACAGTGGATGGCTTTTTATAAGGATTTCGGAAAGTGTGTGTGCCGAAATATGGTCTTAATAATATGCATATAGATAATCAATTGCACATGGGTTTATTTTATGGGACGAGACAATGAAAAAACATCTGCTTTGTAGAGAATTTAAATAACTCAGAGAATTCAAGTAACTCAGAGGGGTTCAGTTTTCTATGAAACTAATAAGATAACGTACGGATTGGAGCAATTATTTGGATATATCCCCCCTAAAATCCGGAAATCGTGTATTGATATGGGTTAATGAATAAATATGCCGCAATGAAAAAAAATGGGTTTTGGGAGGTAGCGTGTTTGGCAGCAATTGCAAACACAATTGCAAGAAACCTAGAATTCTGTTTTGCTTCGGCAGGCACGTAATGTAATCCCTAAAAGAGGAGTATGCATCAGATGTAGCAAATGAAGTCAGGCGTCTGACTGTGATTACAATAGGAATTAAGGACAAATCAAGTTCGTGCCTGGTCTAATGGATAGTCCAAATCCAATCCTAAAAGAGTTATGTGAGGCGAATGACCTTACAATTATTTCTCTTTATTTCGTTTGAGGTGAAATGTGGATGACTCCCTTTCACCTTTTATCTCCTCATACAAATGCAACCTTTAGTGAATAACCAGGAGTATACACAATGCAGCAGAAATTGATGCCAATAAACTATTTTCACTCCTACGCTTAAACAAAAGGATTGCAACATGTTGTAATTTAGAACAATGTCAAAAACATAAGTGGATATCAAAGATAAATGTAATGCCGAAGTTATATATATACATATATATATATATATATATATATATATATATATATATATATATATATATATACAAATGTATATATATATATATATATATATATATATATATATATATATATATATATATATATATATATATATACACACATATATATATATATATATATATATATATATATATATATATATATATATATATATATATATATATATATATATATACACACACATTATTTTCTTTCCATTTCATGTACGAAAAGATATTCTTCTTACCATTTTGCGATGATTAAACATGTTTACCTGCTCTCTATATAGCATGGATGGACTACATATCAATATATCAAACATATATCATGTAGGGTTTCCTACTGCTGTGTTAAAACACTCTATTGTTCTAGCTGCTTAATGGAATATCTCCATTAGAACGAGTAAACACAGCCAACATGAATTACATTTTATATTTTCCTGTCATTTACTTAATTGTCACTGCTGTAACAAAGACATTAGCTCAAAACTGCACGGGACAAGACATTTCCTGCTACGTAAATTACCAGGTCGAAATGCACACTAATTAAAGCCTTTTGGTTAGTATACTACTTCCTCCATTCCCTCCCAGGTCCCTCCTCATCAATCAAGGAGGGAAAATGTATGGTTGATTATGCAGGAAAAGTTCCATGATCGCACAGCAGAAGCAAAGGCACAAAAGTGCCATTAATAACGTGTTGTGTTGGAAACTTGATAAAACGTCTGTCCTCCCAGGGACCTTGTTGCGGAGATAAATACCCAGCTACGTCAGTGCAGCTTCGTAAAACAACAGCCTCTGTCCTCCCAAAAGAGGCCCAGGTCCTCCGTGGCCCCATATCAGCGTCTAGGTTGAATGCTTCCTTTGTGCCCCAGTAAAGACCAACATTAATGCGCTCTATTACGTGCTACTTGGCGGGGTTAAATGTTTAATGTAATGCCGTACCCCTGCTGTCAAAGTCGATGGCTGTTCCAGAGCTTTGCACAGAAGAAAGGGTAAGGGTGTCATGTTCAGAGACAGGTGTGGCCTATGGTAGTACCAATCAAATGTCACGAATGACAGCTCATTGGAAGAGCTCTGACTCTTAGCATGGTGAAGTGGAGTTCAGAGTCAACTCCATCTCGCCTTGCTGAATGGGTACCAGGATTACCTGTCACGTGCCAGATGAGGTCATGACAAATCTCGCGGATTCTCGAGAGTGTCTTTGACACGAGGAGCTGTTTTGAGAACCATCCGATTTACATGTGACATCAACTAGAATCATCATCCTAATTACAATGGAATATCTTGAGTGTCTAGTACGAGGGTAGTCAACGTATAGCATAGGTGGTGCGCTGGCAATGAATTATCAGCAGAGCACCGAGCTATGATGACTTGAAAATCTCGTACTTTTCCGCAATTGACAATTTTATCTATCTTGACCTGATTTTTGTTATATCTTGCACAATTTGAGATGTTTCAAATTTTTTTTCAAATTAAAAGGCAGGGAATGCAAAAGCTTCTCTCTGTAGAATAACAACAGAATTTTATTGACAGTAATCGATAGGGCGAATAGGGCAATACTTGCCTCAGAGAGAAAATAACCGTACATTGTCATTAAACACATGTAGACTTCTTCATTTGTGTTGGAGAGCGTTCAGCTATTTCGTACAATAGACGTTGAACTTTGGACAATTCTAAGTGCGAACACCAAACAATCACCCGTACCCCCATGGGAGTCCATCATACATATGACTGTCAAATAATTGATACAGCGACAGAAATGCATCGTATGTTTATGTCTCCAAAGTGATGCTTGAGATACAGAACTGGAATTGGCCATGATGTTAGGATCAATACATGTGGACATAACTGTCACGGGTGATGGCAGCTAGCGAACATTGCTCTTCACAACACTTCCCATGGACTATTTGGCCAAATTGAAGTGGTTATAAATAATCTTCTTCACATCAGTTCTGCAGAATCCTCTTTGCACAAAACTTACATGAATACCACTCGGCATTGTTTGGTTTGTCCTAGGGGTGACAATCAATGTAGTAACATATTATTCTGTAAGCAGTCTTCTGGAAGCTATTGCATTGTAAATGCATAACATGTCATTCCTTGCAAAGGCATTCATTTCTGAGGAGCCATTTTTAAAGGATTCGCCACCCCTTTTTAAAGGATGGCTCAGACATATAAGAAGGAGAGCTCTTCAAAGTAATCTCTCCCTGTAATTGGGGGACAGTGTACGAGAATAAAGAGTAAAAAGTGAAAGCTTTTGGTGGTTATCACAGATGATAACGTAATCGAACCTCTACTCACCCCGTACTGGGATTGAACTCAGCCTTCCAGCACACAGCATTTATCATATAAACGCATGTTTTCATTTTTGTGAGCGTATACACCAATTCGTGTTGCAATTGAGCTTAACACTGTACGTTACTGCAAGGTCGAGTTACTAAAAGAATGTAAAATGGACAATTTAATGGATGGATATACGGTCAGATATGTTCATCAAATGATCTTGAGTCTTTGAGCATCTCCAATGTAAATTTGAATTCAGATTTTGAAATAATATCACCGTCACTTTTTCAGCCATATTCAGTTGTATTCGTAAATGTTTATTCTGCTTTAGTATTCCGGTATCTCACAGACATGTTTGTGATGAGAGGGTGAGGAATATCACGTCTTTCAAAGTGAAAAACTACATTACCAATTCCTTGGAAACTGATTTGGTTCGAATTTTCTGGTTCGTTTTACACACACTACCGTTGTATTTACGACCTATTTTGGTTTTCTTGTCTCTTGCTTTGTCTCTTATATAAACGTTTCCTCTCTGGTGGCTATGGGGGCCAGCGAGTTGATTGATGTTAGATGTTCCCCACTGAAACAGCTGATGACAGACACTAACTGCTCTATGCTGGAATTGCACCTGGGACATGCCCGAAGCACGTGATTGTCGCTCATTTTGTACAGAAAGACAGACAAAAGACAAACCAAAGAAGTGTTTCCCAAAGAAAAACACACCTCAAATGATCTATTGGGTAGCGTTTTATAGTTTAAATGCACTACGTCTGGTTTACATAAGTCAGGAAGAGAAATGTATATATGTATGAAAGAAAAAGTGTGAGGTTAACACATACATTCACATATGAATAAATAGATGAATAAATGAATAATGTGATGGATATATTGTTTTAGGATTAAATAAATAAACACTCACATAAGACAACCAATGAATACAATGATATATAACTAAATATTCAAATGAATCTTTCTGTAGCACACCGGAACATGAATCTTTCTGTAGCACACCGGAACTAAACAATTCTTTCAAAAATACCATCCCATACATTTGTCGTTAGAGGTACAGTTTTGCTATGGGAAAAGGGACGCGATTGTCACTGGCAAAAGAGAAATGGATAGTACGGTAACAGGTGACAAAGTAGGAGACTAGAAAAAATAGTTCTATTTGTGTTTGTGGAAGGTGAAATGTAGAAGCAAGATGGAACATCTGGCATGAATTCCGACCAAGGAAGAAAGGTAACCCTTGGACTATTGGGCCAAGCCTAACTGAACTTTGGATTATACTGTTCAGCAAACCAACCATCATGAGGACATTATGAAAAAGGAAAGAATACGTGTAACTGTCAGTGAAAATATGTAATTGCCCAATACACTCGGTTGCAACTGAGCGTCATTTAGTTACGGATAGAGTTTAAACTAACTGACTATACTTGTACCATATTTTAAGCTGAATTAATGGAATAAAGTTCATTTTCATGTAAATGTCTAAGGTAAAGAAACAGGACGAGTACCTGCCAAGGATATTAAGCACTGGAAATGATTCTTGCTTGTCTTATTCATTATATTTTCAAAACGCACAAACGGATACAATAGTCATTTTAATTCATTAAGTGTGGCTTGCTTTTGTCCTTAAAGGCTTTTGTGTCTCTGTTTTCGGTGTACGGTATTTCGCCACGTGTTGAAAGAGTGGCATCTATTTTTCATTAGTAAAGCGGACCCAGCATGTGCAAGTACGGGCCTGGTATGAAAGGGCGATCACTAACTTCAGCACAGACACTGATGTCGTAAGGTAGGGCTGATCTGCATACAGATGGCCGCTAATTAGGTCATCTGCACGCACAAATGGGGGTTAAGTGCCAAACGACCCATCTTGCCCTTATTACAGCTGTTGAGAAATATCGTCTATGGCCACTCTTCTTGAAAGCTACACGTTAAAAATCGGTTAACATTTTAGACGAAGCTCTTCAATACGAACGGGTGCAAGTTATCTTACGTAGATTATTCATCACAGAAGTGTTTTGCTGCTACGGCACCATTAACACCAATTGTAACGTGACCGTTACCTGATCTCATGTCGAAAAAGAAATTTGCAAACTTCAAAGTTAAAGAGAATGTTTTGGTGTTTATTCTGCGATGAAAGAGTTCGATCAAAGCTTTTGCATGGGAGTATCTTATTTCATTCTTGTCGTCAACAATCCCTTTCCTGTGAAAGACATTCCATTTGGTACTTGTGCTGTGTGTGTGCGTTTCAGGCTCTGATAACCTTCCACAGTGCACAGAATGTATGGGCAATATGCGGGAGAAATTACCTTGAAGTGTGTCAAATGTTGTCAAACCTTGAAGCTACAACGATGTGTTTAGGTTTTCTACTTGATATCACTAATACGGGATCATCAGAATGAATATTTTAGAAAGTTTTGTTGTTTCGTAGCATGCAATGTAATATGATGATGTGCCTAAAGGCACATATTGCGTCACTTCCCTACCACTCCCGTGAGATTTTGCATTGGGCGTATATAAAAGGTGGACCCACATAAGGGACCTTTGGAAAACGTCCGCTAGAACCGAGTCACTGCCAACTTGAGCACATTCCTGGAGCTGGATTCGGAAGAAAAACCGTAGGCAATGGTGAAAGTCATGGAAGGGCGACAAAACGCAAGGCACACTAATGCGATCAGCTATTGGGGTATCCCCTCTCTCCTTAGAGGCACACAACAAACGACTATCTAAGTAACCTACTACTTGGATAACTGTCAAATTTAAATTCAGCTCATGCTAGCGTGTGGTCAAGCCATGAACTCGATAGGAGAGTACACTACAAACCTATCCTCACTAGATAACGCACCAAGCAAGTCGTCAGCACTCGATGGCACTCTTGTTCTCGATTTGAAAACCTTTCCAGCAATATGTGTGTGTGTGTGTGTGTATATATATATATATATATATATATATATATATATATATATATATATATATATATATATATATATATATATATATATATATATATATATATATATATATATATATATATATATATATATATATATCAGGGGTCAGGGGTGTCTAAATAATTTAGTCCCGGGGGCACAGTCATTAAGTCCTGCAGCACAGCAATTTTTGGTGATTTTGGTTTGGTAATAGCCATGAACTAGAATATTGTCACCTGGTGGCACTACTTTATCAGCCCTGATAACAATAGTTAAGACCAAAGACAAATCAATAAAAAGTATTGTTAAATGCAGTTCACTGTTTTTTCAATACAATTTGTATCAAAATAAATCGAGGGCAATATTGGATAGGCTCAATTTGTCATGTTTTGCCAAAATTCCTCATTTACACAGTGCTTTCAGTTTTTGGTTTGTCGCACGTATTGAAACCCTTTTTTTCGCACGCTGCGGGTGCGACAATGCGACAGTTGGGCACCCCTGCTATATGTTTGTGTATATATTATCGTTATAGCTGCACCTCCTCCCACATGTGTTATGCATCGCGACTGAAATATCCCCCGTCCTCTGCAGCAAGCTTGAGGGAACTTGATAAAAGACAATTTTCATTAATGCAGCTCCACTTTACTCAGTTTCCACTATAGTGAATTTATCATGAGAGCGATATTGACTATGTCGAGCATTGTTAGAGTGGATTGACTTGGTCAAGGAGGATTGTGTGGATCAGAGTGTAAGCCTACCCCTCAACTTAAACAAGGAAATATAATCATACGAAGACAGGATAAGGCCTGGCGAAATCTCTCTGTCAGTGTAAATAGACCCAGCCATCAGGCACAATGATAAGCAGTCAATCTTGGATAAGCTCCGTATCGACATGACATTTCTCTCCCGGCCTACAGCTCATATCCATAATTGAGATGAAACTTGCAAGATCTCCAGCATGCTGTCTCTACTCGATAAGTTCCTTGAAGCCGATTTTATCTAATCTTTCTTTCTTTGAATCATGCCTATCTATCATTGATGCACACGCATACATACATACGGCGGAACATTCATACATATGTTGTTATTATTACCAGAATTATTATCACTATTGTTATTATTATCGTTATTATTATTATTTTTATTATTATTATTGATATTAGTATTATTATTAGTATTATTATTATCATTATTATCATTGTTATCATTATTTTTATTTTCATTATTAATATTTTTATCAATATTATTATTAGTATTATTACTATCATTATTATTGTTATTATTATAATCATTATTATTATTATCAGAATTTCCATATTCATTACTTTGTCATCGTTTTCAATAACAAAAGAAGTAGTAGTGAGTATTATCAGAAATATTTAACACCAGATATTAGTGATAATATCATGTCACAGATTGAACGAACACTGTGTGAGATTATCTTGACGTCGGTCGCGACTAGTTCGACGAGTGACCGGAATCCATCTTTTAAAATTGCTGTTGTTATCTAATAAAGGTACTAAAATACCCGTTTTCCCACATCAAGTGTAATCATGAAAGTGTTACCTTAACGCATCTCGTGGCTAATGCCTTATAATGATACCAGCAGCGTTGCCGGTAACATGTGAGCATTGAAAAAGAACTTTCCTTTATTGACTAGTACGTGGATGTGGTTTATCTCTAAGTCGAATGTGGATAAGCATGCGTTTAACAACCCCTTCTTCACATGTGTAGTGTGATGTATTATGTAATCCAGATTGCACGATTATCAAGTTTTAATTTATTATGGTAGAATGCACAATGCAATGTATACACCGGATTCTTAGATCTCAGCTTTCTGTATGTTTTGCATATCAATGCAAATACTTCACGGGACCACCGAAAAAACAAGTGTCAAAATCTTTCCAGCGCGAGTGAATTGCTACCATTGACTACAGCTCGTAACAAGCTACCTAATTGTTCTATTAGCTCGTAATGCAAATCTGCCAACTCCCTGACTTGACGTAATCCGTGTTGCGTGCTCTGAACCTTTCTCATGCAATAGGAGCATGCTCATTATCACATGCTTTCCAAAGGAGAAATCACACACCACCAGATAAATTACGGAATACTCATTTATGGCGGGAAATGATACAATTTACAGCTTTTTTATGAATGATACTTTCGATCGAGATACATGATCTCAACCACTGTTATCAAGGGAGGCATTGATTTAAATGTTGTTGCTGTAGTTACTATCAGGTATCCTGTTCCCTGTCACCCGAATGCTTGAATTACATGGACGTGTTGTGGATTTGTGATAATAATATTAAGAAATGCGATGCGTAGACCCTCCACAAGCAACCAAGATAAACACTCAAGCGGTATCTGCTCATGCGAATATGTCTAGTTCTTTCTCTAAACAGATCAATATTTCTACTGTAAAAATCCTGATAAGATTTCAAATTGTGTAGACGACCTTAAAGCGGCCTAGCGATAGAGAAGTGTGTGGCTCACAAACATGGAATATCCACGCTAGTCCCCTGGTTCATCCCTAGCTGTCTGCGTGGTCGCTATACAAGTGTGAGACGTTGAGAGAGACTGTCTATCGCACCTCTAAAATTAACAGATGCCTAATAGAGCGTGTCGTATGTCTACGAGAAAGGAAATATCTTAGCACTGTGGCATTAAAGAGCATTGGAGCATGGTCTGAACTTACACCACTGATATTTTTAACATAATATTTTTGCATTTTGTGCCTTAGAGGCATTATGCAAGTTTAAAACAAATACATCCGAATCGCAGAAATATACAAAGTTGTGTCTATCCTCTTGCAGAAAAGAGTATATGTTACATCTGGAGACTGATCCATGGCCATGTGGTGACGCATGGCCATGAAGAAGTTTTAAAGGATTTTCAATTCTAGGACCAGCTCTACATTCCCACGCAAAGCCTTCGTTGGCACTCGTCCTAATTGCTGCTTAAGCCATTTGTCTTAAAGGGATGACTCGTGAATTCAGAAGTACTTGCCGTTTCATGTTTTCTGTCATACCAAGTCTAAAAGTTGACAATATATCATACAAGTAACCATATTTTATCAATTATGATGAGCATTGGCCGTGTGAGTTCCTTTTATGTGTTACATCTTAAACCTGTACACAAATATTCCGAAACACACCTATGACAGTAAATCAATGCATAGAATAAAACCTATCGTGCGTATTTTCAATTGTTTGGTGCCTGTCTTCGCGAGACAAAGTGATAAAATTTCACCAGTATTGAATATAAACTTATAATCCTTTTTAACATTGATCCTGTTTTACTTCTAGTGTTGCCATATCTCAACTGCAAGAGTATTCCCCATGTGTATTTCGCGCGTATTTTTCCTCAGGCTTCTGCAGACTTGTGGGATCGTGGTGTAGAATTACTATTGCGTGTTTAAAAGCAATAAGTAGAGCATCTACCGTGAATTCTAATGTTTAGTTGACATTCTGATTTGCAAGTGGTTGATTAATATATTGATCAAATGAGCAATGGCTTAAAACGCAATTCTTGCCTTTACATGTAAGGCGATAAAGGATTATAACAGAACCTATAATTTAACGAAACTGACGTATTTTATTTGATATTATTGAGATGTGAAATCCAGTGGTTTTCTGTAATATGAGATATGTTTATACAATAAGTTAGAAAATGGAGGCGTTTGCATGTTCAAGTCGCAATGTATAGTCAATAGATGTATTACTACTACTACTACTACTTCTTCTTCTACTACTACTACTGCTACTACTACTTCTACTACTACTACTACTACTACTACTACTACTACTACTACTACTACTACTATTTGTCGATCGATCGATAGTTCAATGCACGTGCGCAGACTTGATGCCGGTCGTATCTCACCTCTGCGCAAAGTCAAGATTTTCACTCCTTTTTGAGACATCGGGAAAGTTGCTATAAACAAATTAGCTATAACAATTATCCATTGGGAATGCATTCATGACCAAACAACAGTTTAAAAAGAGATTGTTATCAAGGATCTTAAAAGAGCTTGTACATTATTACAGGAACAACACTCCAGTGTCTAGATCAGCTACCAAGTGCATTTATTGTTACTAAGGCAATTTTCAATACAAAATTGTTTTTTACAGACATAGACAAGATGGTAGTGACACGAATATATTAGAAAATTCTCAGGTTGATATGTAAAGAAATGAAGGCTGATGAATATGATTTAAAAGTGAATCAAAATGGATATCCTTGAAAAGGAATGAGATAAATGTGTCGAATTATCAAGTTAAGTTTGCCTGAGCATTTCAGATTAATGTTTGTTTTTGAATGACAGAAAACCTCATTTGTTTGTAACGGATATCTGAAGAAAAAAAAGTCCAGTGAAAGTAAATGGGGTTAAATGTCATAAAATGTGACACGATTAATAACTTATGAACAACATAAATGTATACATGTGTATAAAAGTCCGATTACACATGCGTTTAATTTGAAATTGAAAAAAGTTTTCACATTGCAGCTGTGTCCAGATGAATGGGATAATGATAATCTTGAACCGGGATGGGTCGAGATAAAATCAAATGTGAAGATAAATCAAGCAACATCATACTTTACCTCTTTAGAACAATCACCGACATGGAAGTAAGTTGCAAATGATTTTGGTTAATGTTCCCTATCATCTTCATTACCTGCAAGCCTCGACTCAGAGTATGAATGCGTCAAAGTGATGATACTTCAAAGTCCGTAAATGCATGCCCAACCCTTTTCACGTTATAACAATGGAAACTCTGGAGCGACTTGATTTTGGTTTTAGGCGTTTTTTCTTATTTTCACCAGTCCGGTAAATAAAGCATTAAAACTGGCTTGTCTTGACAACCCAAAACTCACAGACAACGTGATGCTAATTTGTTCAAATAGCATTCGATTATTCTAACCTGTTTACGTCATGACATTGACAAATTAATGACAAAGTGATGACGATTTGATTTCCAATCTTTTTTACATCATAACTATGACAAATTAATGACAGACAAAGTGATGATGATTCAAACTACATTCGATTTCCACATTTGTTTACGTCATACCTATGACAAATTAATGACAGACAAAGTGATGATATTAATTCAAACTACATTCGATTTACAACCATGTTTACGTCATAACAATGACAAATCTGGCAGGCCGTCACGTTGGGCATCATGGCATTGTTGTTCTAGGCGTTGCTACTTATTGTCAATCATAGGGTGGATAAAGCCTGAGTAAGAGGATCCATCATCGTGAGGTCCACAGGCATATCACAAATCCCCCAGTCATTGAGCTGGGGATAAAGACCGCAGGCGTGAAGCAGCGGTGGCAGTGGCCGCCATCGATCCATGTCTTGTAGACTATGTGTTCTATAACTAGTAGGTCGCTATTTTGGTATGCATATACTTCAAGTATCCTGTCGTCTGTAGATCGCCCCAAGCTGGCTGTGTGGCATTGAGTTATGCCATGTTGTATTGTACCCATGATATTAATGCAGTATGCGAGGAATGACTAATGTTATTCCTATTCTGATACGTACCACAACAATCCCACATTTAGACGTGTATGTGTAATACTGCTTGCACTATGTTAATCCGTATGTTGCTGGTGGCTAATTTGGCCAATATAAAATGAAGTAAAAACTTGGAAAATGACGGAAACCCCGGCGCTTGGGTACTCATCTGAGAGTACTCAGCGAGAGCTTTCCAATGAATACCAACATGACAGGGTGCAGATGGTTATCAAATTTGTTTGCGTCCTTGAATTTTGCACGAAAAAGCCTCTGCATTGGAAAGGTTAAACATGCAAATAAATACGCTTACTTGTTCATGATATCAAACAGCCACTCGCGATAAAAACCATATCACATCCACAATCACCAAGTAACGTATATATATATATATATACATGTATATATATATATATATATATATATATATATATATATATATATATATATATATATATATATATATATATATATATATATATATATACATGTATATATATATATATATATATATATATATATATATATATATATATATATACATATATATACATATATATATATATATATATATATATATATATATATATATATATATATATATATATATATATATATATATATATATATATATATATATGTATATATATTTATAAACACACACCCACTTTCCTTGGCATGGATGCAGATTGGAGGACCTCACAGCTAAAAGTAGCTTTGATTCGAAAGCAACGTGGGTTTTTTCTTGACGTGTTATTCATGGGTGTTTGTATATCTGAGGCACTGGCAGACGTCCGGTCGACGACCGTCGCAGAAATTTAATATCTACATTTGTAATATATGTACAAATATATATATATATATATATATATATATATATATATATATATATATATATATATATATATATATATATATATATATATATATATATATATATATATATATATATATTTCTCTCTCTCTCTCTCTCTCTCTATATATATATATATATATTTATGTATATACATATATATTTATATATATATATATATATATATATATATATATATATATATATATATATATATATATATATATATATATATATATATATATATATATATATATATATATATACTGGTCGATAGATATATTTCTCTAGATATTTGATATTTTTGAGTATTCTTTGTAGATAGTTATTTGGCCAAAATTTACTCAATATATAATGGAGTAGTATGAGTGTATGAATTCTCAGACCTACACAACCAAGCTCATCCATTATGTTCAGCTATTATTTTCACACTAAAACTGGTGCTGGAAACCACACAAAGTGATGAAGTAATGAGAAAAAGTTGTCCTTGGGGATCCGCCGTATTCGCAAATGGAACAGCAATATATTAATTAAGAATTGTGAGAGCCACGTGGCCGAGATACTGCTTCCCTTCTGGGAGATAATTTACTTAATATTGCATGCGGTAATTAAATTTGATTCGGCGGATCTCGGCCACCGGTCCAGCATGATCTAGAGGGTATTACAACAGAACACTTTTCCACACATTCCTAATTATTGATTGCCAGTATGGGGCAACTGTTGACTTTTACTATTCCCCCATGCACACATCTGACATCCTGTAAGGACCATCAGTAACCCACTACATGTCAGCGGCGGATATAAAACACCATAATTGACACATTCTGGCCCGCTGCATACCCCATTCCATGTCGGTAAAATGCGAGAGGTGACGGGACCTAGCAGGTTATTATGTGACCCTGACTATCCCCTTGCACAGCGAATAGACATAACAGGCGTCTAGCTGCCTTTAAAATGTCATCACTTGCCAATCTTCGTGTATGCTTTATATTTTGTTGCATACCTTTTTTCTTGGTTGAAACATTCAGGCTCATAACAGGAAACATGCATATTCCTACAGATTATATCGTACGCAATGGATGAGTTTATAATTAACATACGTTGCTTTTAGACAGAAAACATTCCACCACATATATATCTTCCATAAGTTCTAAAAAATCGTACATCACTTATATATGATGCTCAAAAAAAACTCGTTTCCAGGAAATTGCATTCAAGCTGAAGCCACGAAAATATCTTCAATGTATCTTTTTCTATGTTATCTAACATTATGAAATTGTAAACGTCAATACGTTTACTGCTACAGACTGAACTGAATATAGAAACCAATTTTTGAAGCACAGGAACCTGTTTAAAAACTCGGCAAACCACGAAATGAAAATGTTGAATAATTCATTCTAATTGCACGACTTATACAATATGGTACTGTTTTGAATTATTATAATAAAATGTCTATGAGTATACCACTATACCCAAATATATTGTAGAGCAATAGGACAAGGGCCTTTTTAACCGTTATGCTAATTTGGCCAATGCAAAAATATGCAAAAAACCTATAAAAATGATTGAAACCCTGGCACATGGGTACTCATCTGAGAGTACTCAGCCAGAGCTTTCTATTGAATGCCAACATGACACGGTTTAGATGATTTTCAAAAAAAATCGTTGTGTCCTTGTGCTTTGGATGAAAGTAGCCTCAGCATTTGAAGGGTTAACAGTCATTTCAACTACCTATACAGTCCAGCAATAGTTCTGTAATATACTGCATAGCACTTGCCTTACTCTTCGAGCATTTCAGGATTAATCTCTACGCACAAGTAGCAGCATATTTATCTATCTCAGGTTTCTTCTAAAAGCTCTTGTATGGAGCAAGGATCAGGATAAAACGACATGATACCTTTTATCTTTATGCGACCTGCTCTTAGATGTCTAATCACTCTTAACTGAATCAATACATCTTCTTTTCTTTTGCTTTCAGGGGATTATACACTGGATATGCCACCATCACCAAAATACCTTGTAGATGCCCTGATTTATGATAAGAATCAACCGTCGGATGCATCATCTCTCTTCCCGGAGCTGATGCCTCCTCAAGGGATACTTCATGAGAATGAGTTTTTTCTTAAAGGAGACGAGTCAATAAGTAGATGCAATTACCTACCTCTGGATTTAAATTCCTTTAATCTAACGAGGATAAGTCCTGGCTCGGGAAACCTGTGTAAGGCGGACGATACTCTACCCCCTGTAATGCAGACACCAAGCCAAAACTGTGTTTTAGGTAAGTTAATCCCTTTGTTCTTTTTACCCAATAATGCGTGTGTTTTTTACGTGTTGATATCAGCCTAAGATATGTATAGGACTAAGCCTGTCTTACCGTTTGGATATCAGCCTTCGAAGTGCATTTTGAAAGAGCCGGTCACTGAAGATATGTATGTTAGAGACTGTATGGATTGTTACGGATTGGGTTTTAATTCTGGACGAGAAGAAAAAAAGCCCCATACACACATGAAATAGAGTGTTTCACTTGATATGCACGAAGAAAACAACAAAGATATATTTGCACACATGTTATTCGAAAACCAAGCAGGTTATGTAACTTCTGAGGAATGAAATATAGCAGTATTCAAAATACACCCAAAAGAAAGTAAGAGCTCAGTGACTTTCAAATTATGCTCAAAAATATGTGCAAACTAGGGGAAAACCACATCATCACTGCATATTGCACGTTAGTAGTTTTTTGTTCACTTGCAATAATTACATGTATGTTTATTCAGTGTTTTATTATTGCTGGCATCATTTTATCTTGGTTTGTATAGAGGAAGTGCTCAATCGTTCATCAAAGGCCACACTACGTTTACTTGTGTATATAAATAGCGCCAATGCACTTCAGAATCTCTGAACTATAGAGGCTGTTATATAAATGGCATGGCCATTGTGCGCCAAATCCCGTATCAGTATAATAGCGCTACGAGACAAGGGGAACCATTTCACATGTATTATGCATTAGATATTGTTCGTAGACTGGGAACATCATGTCACCGAGTTATAAACATATGAGTCACGTAGAGATATAATATGTAATTCTTGAGTTCTCCCTAGACAAATCATTGCGTCGACACATGGTGCTTCACATGGAGCGCTGTCTAATAACATTGGTGTGGCTAGAAGGAAAAAGGGGAGAGGAAGAGCATGCTCGTTTATCTAGTTATCTGCGAGAACATCTCTCTAGATGATGCGTCCACTGATCATGTCCCTATCGCCCTCCACCGAGTGTTTTAGCCTGCAGTGCTCAGGGAAACCAACTTGTTATCTGCAATTTTCAGGAGAATGCTTTGTGGTTTGAGTTGGCTTCGATTGTGTCCTTGTGGGTTCGTGTGACATTTGTCAGTTAAGGAGTTTCCTGATTATCGATCTTCGGGGAAAAGTAGGGGAGATCTCAGCGGTTACCCACATAGGCGGTTTCCTATGATGATTGTCAAGAGTTCATGACAGTGAAATATCTACTGTTAGTACAATGTAGTGTACTTAGGAATGTAAGATAAATGATCTTTGTAAGACTATTTTATTTACTGCAATCAATTTGAACTAAAAGTGAAATGGTAATCACGAGTTCTTTCTTATCCCCTTGACTTTTCGTCGCAAGTTGATTAACATAATTGATTATGATAATGGATCATGAAAATCACACGGTTGCATTAAAACAAATCATTCGAATTCTGGTCTAACTTAAGCCGGTGTAATATGACGACCTATTAAAAAGTCATACCATTAAACGTGTATTTGAATTACGGATCTTTTTTACAATATCACTCCGTAACTAGTCTATTGGTGGTTGATGATGGCAGAGGAAAATGGAGTAGCGTAGAGAACCACCGACTTACACTAGGTCATTGTACGCAAGAATCGTAGTTTATTCGAAACCAAAACCATTGGAAGTGGTGAGAGGCATTGGTCAGTCCATGCGCAATACCATCGCTATCTGGGTAACTGATGATGAATTTCTAAATTGAACCACACTTAAAATGTTCCAATTTTGATTTCATCATTGTAAATGTTATAAGATATATAGCTAGTGTTTGAACACGGGCATCTTGTAATAATACTGGATGGCGTAACTTTAGGAACAATTCGCATCATATTTGAATAATGCATAATGCACCAAAATCCCCTACATTTACGTACACGTCCTAAGCCATCAGAAATAGTCGCCAACCCATTACGTGTTAGGGATTATTTTATATAAATCGCCAAATGACCTATTTAACGGTTTAGACGAAGTGCATAGTTAGGTATTGGAAAAGGGGTAATGGCTTTGCTGAGTGGCAATGAGAATGTGATGACAGCCGGATTAACTGCTAATACCATTTGCTGAGGATAACGATTCGTTCCTTACCATACATTGCAACCTCAAAAAGGATCCCTTATCTATGTGTCCCCTTTGCCATTTCCATTTCTATGAACTGTATGGATACGTATTTCGAAACAGTATGTTTCTTCTTGCCCTAGAAAATGCTGTCAATGGGAGAAGCTCAGGTTGATACCATACTATATGCATATATTCAGTGAGGACTGTTGTAACTCAGTAACTCTGTTGAAAAAATGATTCGCTTTCCTGCTGTTTGGTTATGGTTTTAGGAAGTATCAGGCTACATGCAGTATGCATTTTAGTGGTGATATTAACATTAGGGGACGGTTACTTGATGTATTGGTTTCCGGTTCCTTCCCAGACCAATTTTACAGGGTCGGGAGGGAGGTATTTAAAAATAAAGTGATTTTTTCGCTAGTACTAAAATACATACTTAAACCATATTTTTGAATATTAAAAGATTGATTTTTTAATAAGATGATGCATTTCATAAAACTGTATTGCTGTATTGCATTGCTATTGTAATTTTGTATTGCTCTGGTAAAAATATTCTTGTAGATTTGTAGTTTTATCACCATCCATGGTAAATTTATTGTAGGTTAGGTGTACCTTCTTACGGCTCGGCGGCAGAGCACAAAATAAAGTGTGTGTGTGTGTGGGGGGGGGGGGGGGGGTATATCAAGTAACCGTCGCCTAAACTCAGTGGATATATTTACATATTAGATGAAGGGGTTATATACTTCTGCTGGTATTCCCAGGTTGAGAAATATCGCACAAAATAGGGGTGAATTTACTCTTATTCACACGTATTTTATCAATTAATGATATGGTGGTACCTTTCCAAAGATTCTTAAAGTATCATCTATCCTATAACTGTGCGAGCATTGAGCGGAGGTCTTTGATAGTTTGACAGAATATATATATATATATATATATATATATATATATATATATATATATATATATATATATATATATATATATATATATATATATATATATATATTTCTCTCTCTATATATATATGTATAATATATATATATATATATATATATATATATATATATATATATATATATATATATGTATATATATATATATATATATATATATATATATATATATATATATATATATATATATGCATCAGGTACATACATGAAGTACCCTCCTGGCAGCACAGTAGAGGAACTATATGTGTGCTCTTAGTGTGTCGTTTAACTGCTCTGTTGCGTCTCCTGCTACAGATAACACGGGGGACAAGCTTGGAAAAGGCTATAACCCGGCAATCCCAGTCGTACATTATGATATTGCTGATCCATTCAACCCTCCTGCCGCCCTACATTAGGCGTAATCCTCCACAATGGGTTTGCTTAATAGACCTTCAAAATGTCAGTGGTCGAGATTTGGAGCTTATACCTGACTAGAGAGGCTATAAGGTGAGCTACTGGGTCCTTTACGGGTCACAAGGGACACAGAGGTTAGGAGGTACTAAGATCCACTGCACATCTAGCTTGACCTCTGACATATAAGGTTCCCATTAGGGCACTATTTCACAATTAAATATCCAGTTAATTCACACTCACACGTTTTACTGGTCTGATCTGGCAATTCCCTCTCTCGTGTTAAGGGTCATATCTCGTTAGCAACTCGTTTTATGGTGACGATGGATGGGCCCAAGGGTTACACCTCCTAAACGACAAACCTTGATATACTAGCATGTGTGTCACCTCTTGTGCAAGGGAATCTATAAGAAAAGGTCAAAGCAATTCAATGCAAGTTTCAAACTTTTTTGCTGTATTTTTATTTTTGTGAAAACTTAAATGATTTTAATGGGATTAGGAATCAGTAAACAATTCATTTAAAGGACGCCGTGCATTGCATGAGATATGGTGAAAATATATATTCAAGTTACCGTCTTGGAAAAAGGCCAAATCAACTATTTCTGGAAGATTACTTTCTGCCAAAAATACTGCACATGCATACACCGTAAGGATATCTGCGGTTATTAATGATTAAATATTAAAAGCAATGGCTGCCATTTTCAGGTTTTACAGAATGACCTTCATGAACTCATTCACGTCTTGAGGGTACTCATAGTCTGGAAGTTTAGGGCATAAATCATTATTTATTATACCTAACGTGAAGATTCTTGATTCTGATTGGTCAAGGGCCATGGATTAATCGTCATGATTTCCTCACTACTTAGTAACAGGCTGTTGTCCTGCACAGCTAGGGAATTAACATGTTAATCACGGCAACATGCAGCAGGTGATTAACATGTTAATCACCTCTACCGGGCAATGATCTCGATGCGCATGCGTGCATATCAAACGTCAGCCATCGCCGACGTGAAATCAACAAGGCTGACCGCCTCAAATTTAAAATCGTGCCTAACAGGCACCATGCAACGGATTTTTATCAAATAAAGATAGAATTATACAAACAAATAAGGTATGGTACGAACGTGACTGGTTTTGGGGGGTGTTTCAAGTTATACATATGAGCGCCCAGTTTTCTTGGCGCAGATGCTATTTTATAAATGCTCGGATCTCTAGGTTAGAGTCTAAAAACTGTGATGAGGCCAATATACAGCATATACTAAACAACGGCCGGTACCACAGTTAGAGTTACTCGAACTAATAAAGACAGTAAAAGTACAAACAAACAAATAAGTTTCAGTGTCTTGCTAATACATAAGTACATAGATTGATTAAGAGGTGGTATCAATAAATGCAGTTTAAACGTTTTCTGATACAAATTTTATTTGAAAAAGGAAGCGAAACATCGAGTAGACTCATTTGTTCATGTTTTCAGAGATTTTTCAGAGTCAAACTGAAAATTTTCTCCTGTTGTACGTTTTGGGGCTTCTCTTTCACTCTGATGCGTCAATGCAACAATCCCTGTTATTGTAATTTGTAACTTTTTAACAAAAGAGTATTTATCCAAAATCTCTGGTGTTTGTCAATTTTCCCCCTTTTGTGTTTTGTATGTTGTTCGGTATAATAAAACAAATATGACATCCCTGTGTGTTGTACAACAGGAATAACTCCCCCTCGAGAGGAGTGTCGCCCTCGGGCTACGCCCTCGGGCGACACTCCTCTCTCGGGAGAGTTATTCCTGTTGTACACCACACAGGGATGTCATATTTGTATAATGTAGAGCTGTGTGTAGCATATTGGTATATTTGAAGGAATTGTTAAAACTACCCGAAACGCAACTTTCGGTCAGTTTATTTCCAAATTATACTGTATTTAGTTTGGTTTAATGTTTAATTATAATTTATATACTACCTATAGGCTCTACAACTCTACGAGTTAACTAATGAACCAAATGTTAATTTTCTCCGCACCCCAATCAACAATATCCATTCGTTGGTTCAATTGTTTAAGGTGATAGAGTGGTGATCGTGATAATCTTGGGATTCGTCCAACTCTGTCAGTAGATCCCTGCTTTGACTGGATTACAATCAGTCAGCGAGAAGTTTAAGAGACATTTATCTCTACCTGTCACAGCGTGCAGATTTATTCCTCTTAAGAGCATCTTACAGACAGTATTTATAGGCAACAAATCGATTTTATACTGTCCATTCTTTAACCCAGTTACGTACATATCGTATACATGGTCTGAAGCATATGGAAAAACTTTACTTTACATCCATGCCAGTAGCAGCCAAAACCGCCTCAGCTTTTTTGGTGATATCCCTCTAACAAAAACAACATTTAAAACATATTTGAAGGAGAGTTGGTCATCAAAACTTTATCTACAACCCTTCTTTAATTAACAGCCCTTCTTGACTGGTGTCAATGAGATTAACACGCATTAATGATTTAAGAAGTATTTGATACTAAGTGGTTCCCGCTCTAAACATTACCCCATATAAAAGTTGTGGCCAAAGTTGTCAGAACATGCAATAGGGGCACTCTAGATTTTAATGGGTTTGTCTGAATCTTGAAAGCATCACTCCGAGATGAGTGCCGACAAGACGGTCATCGCTGACCTCACCCAGAGTCGTGTCGGACAAATCCGTTGCCTACGTACACCAATCAATGTAACCGACGACGGAAGTGGCATTCCTGCGCATGCGCCATTGAAATCTCGATCATAAAATCTAGTCCATTGATTAATTGTTGCTCTCCCAGGGGGCGTGTAGGTAACCATGGTTGTCTAGGGCAAGTGTTTAAGATTCTGTAGCGCTAGGCCTCTCGAACATAACGAGCAACACTGAGGAGTGGTAGTCTGGTTGTTAAATTCGGTTGATTGTATCTAAATGTGCTCCTCGCTGCAGTGGAATGGCAAGTTGCTCTCCCAAAAGCAGGTCAACGATACGATGGTGGTTTTTAAAGGAGGATTGCACTAGTAGATTAATGAAGTGTTTTAGGATACCTGCAATCACAGTTTTTGCACAGTTTTTCTTAACTTGGCGCAGTGTTTTTTCTTGTTTTTCCTTTTGAACAGTGTCAAATTGGGTGTGAAGTCAACATGAATTTTATAATATGGCGAAGGTTATGCAAATGAGTTGTTAAGTCATGCATATGCCTTTCCAAGTTATTCAAAACGATGTGGACATTTCAATGGCATGTGAGACATCAACATTCAGACTGGCATTTTTTGAGCATTATGCACAATATCAATGGCCATTTTATCATTAGTTTTTACGCAACCTTTTAAAGAAAGACTGATTTGATTTGAGGTTTAGGCCTATTTTTGAAACTTTGAAAAGTGTTTGAGTTCTTCGGCACCGAATGATTCAGTGCAACATATTGAGCTTATCTGTTGACCATAGTTTGCATCTTTCTTAAAGGTATCAGTATACATCATCCACACTGGCTGTTCTCACGTCCGAGAGAGAGAGAGAGATTTACATATTTTTTACCGCAATGACATGACCTACTACTCTTAGAATTAATGGGATATGACTAGGAAATATAGTAACATTTAAGATGCTTAACGACTCCCTTCTAAAATCTAATGGAGTATTGGAAGTTGACATCTGTACGTCATTAGTCAGCCTCAGATGTAGAGTACTTATGGGGTGACATCGAACGAGGCACATTTTATCTTCCTGTCTCATACATAAATGAATGTGATAGGCGAGAGTGATATTTATGAAGAGCGATTTCTGTAAATGACTCTCGACTGCGGTCAGGTAACGTTAACTGCGCCTTTCACGACACCGTCACTTATATGCAATCGTTTAGCCACATTGCATCTTGAGTGAACGCATACTCTGTCAACTTTGGTCTAAGCCACCAAATGGAGTGATTGTATCTACCAACAGGAACAACACAAATTTTAGTTAAATTTTTACAAAAAAGTAATGCATTATATGTAATATTTACAGATGCATGCCAGTCATCATGTATACGTTCCATGCTAAATGGGTTAAAGATTGTCACGTATCTGAGTGCTGTCTTGACGTCACAAGTACCATACAGTTCCATTAACACCAGTCCTTGTGCGTATAAAAGTGTAATAAAATCTAATAGTTCCTCCAAATGATAAATAGGTTTGGCGTGGATAAATGTATATCTATGATGGGAATCGATAAACCTATCTGAAGTGCGACATTGAACTTTGAATATATCTCATCAAATAGTAATGCTTGGCAAATGTTTGGAAAGGGATCGTCAAACCAAGAAAATAAAACAACTTTCTGTCAAATATTTCTTAAAGAAATAAAACGCATTGTTATGAAGAAATTTTCATGTGCCAGACCAAGTTTATGATGCTTCGGATGTGAATAGCTATATGTTAAGGGATCAACTCAAAATTCATTAGTATTGATTAAAATATTCCAAACCACCGAAATAAGTGAGTCGTTAAGAACATCTTAATTGATATATGCGTAAGGTTATTCCACTGGTGTGATGGCTAAATTTCCTTCAAATAAAATCTTCTCCCCTTGCGTGCCAATATTAGTAGTGATTACGCTCGATTGCACGTTTCCAATTAGCAGTGGTCGGTTTAATGCCGGGCTTAATGGATGGATAATTGACTGTGGACAGCTTCCATTTACTTTTAATTAATTGGAGTTGAGATGTGAGGGGATGTTAATTAATGTTTACCTGCAACCCCCTCTCCCATTCCCCACTGCCTCCGTAATGAAAGTGACGTGTGTACACTGACAGGGACACACTTATCTAATGCTTAACACTTGTGAGTCCAAATTGTAGTTGTGCCCACAACTATCTGATGCCAAGTTGTACTGGGATAAAGGACTTAGGCAAGCCTGAGTACCATATCACAGAAGTAAAGATAATAGTCGGGGACTTAGATAATGCTTCTGCTATTAACAGTATCATTCTTATTGCAAAGAAAGTAATTTACAATTGTATGAAAAAGGAACAAAAACATGCATATTATATGTAAAGAATGACACAAAGAAATTTTATTCTCAAGAAAAATACAGATTGTATGTAAAGGGACAGAAGAATCTTTTTGACAAACAGTTCAGGTTGTTAGCAAATGTTTTCGATGTGCAATAACTGAGATACATAACTCCTGCGTATTGTATACTACCTCAATACCATACTGTTGTTGTACGTATTTGTTGACATGTTGGAGAACGAAATAAAAAAACTATTTAAAGTTAAAAAGTTGTACTGGGAATAAATGGTCAGAATCAAATTCCAAGTTTTTTTGACGATCTTACTATATTTGCCTCCACCCTAGTCATAAGACATACCAAAAGTGAACCTCAAACCAAGCACATTATGGTAGCCAATTGTATAACTCTTGAGGTTCTAATATAATTGCAAGTAAGTTGATCATATCTGACGCATATGTGCGTGCATGGATCTCTAGGTTATGCGTGCGTGGTATTGGAAGGGTTAACGTACATACCGTGGAGACTATAAACCTAAACACCTCCATGATCTGAATACGGTCATGAGCGGAATACTTTTTTTTGTAAAAGAAAATTGTATTCTACACGTTCAAAATTGTACTCTATACACATACGTTCAAAATTGTATTCTATACGTTCAAAGTCATAAATGAGAACCTTGTGCTTGATCCATATGGGATTTTCCTTACACTATGCTAGCTGAAAAATGTGCTCTTCTCTCATTTCCAACAAAAGATCTGAATAAAATAGTTTTGGAATTTAAGCGGAATGCATAATAGAAAAACTGAAATACCCCCGTTTTGATTTTTCCTCCACATTTGTCAAATTTGATAATTCTCCATCCATAATTATGGGTAGAAGCTCTGATCGAAAGCACATTGGATGTTTTACCGATTCGGGCCCCACATATTTCATCCCCTGCTATGAAGGAGAATATTTGATGAACGATATGTTCCTCATAATACGGACCTTTCATGCGATATATACTTTGTTTAGGCTAAATGGTCATATAAAGTAAGGGTGGAGGTAATACTAGTAACCGAGTCAAAAAACTGACCCCATAAGCTACTCTAAAGTGTTTAATTGCTGCATTGCGCATTACAAAAGACCACTCGACGGTGGAGGCAGCACCGGTTCAACCTAGCGAATGGGCTTCTATCCAAAATTGTAGATTTTCGCCGCAGCACCTATTTCACACATTGCATAAGCATGTTCATCTGGGATTAAATATTGGATTAATGCCATAACTACTTTACATTTATCCGATCGGAATAAGTAAATTAGGCCTATACATCGCCCAAATTGCCTTATGGTGATACGATGCAATAATACAATTACTTGTTATTCAATCAATCCAGGTAACCAGCTTTCAAGATATGAGAGGGGTTTAGCATCGACGGTTCGATTATTTGCTACGTAATTGGCTTCGGCCGCCAAGGCGGTGTATATCAAAATATACCATCTTGTTAGAAAACGGGATGCAATGAGTGTGCAGGTGATACTGGACACAGCAGCTTGAATTCCATCCGTTGTATTTCTAGCCAAACTGAGATAAGAATAGAGAAAACGTGCATTTAAAAGAAGTCTTAATGTACACCGAAAAAAGTTGCCTTACACCTGAATTTTCCGTACCGTGACAAAGGCAATACCAAGCAAATGTCTCGCACTATATTTAGCACCATATCTCAAACCTCCAAACATCATGCTCTTCACACCCTAACGTGCACAATCAACTTATATTACAACGGCCCCACCTGCTTTTTAATGCCCCGGGAGGTTAATTCGTGCTTTAATTGACAAGGTTTAACTGTTCGCCCCTCATGTAATTCATAATTCCTCGCTAATCCGGCGATGCGCATGTAGTAGCAGCTGTTTTTACCACTTACGAGGGGGGGCTCTCCGGCGGAAGCTCGATGACGCCATCACTCACTTCTCGACCCACCTACTCCTAGACTCGCCCTCCCCAGTCTCGCGAGGTTTCAGCGAGAGCAGCTACACGTACGTATAGCATTTCAAATGTGCTGAGAGGCAGGCACCTGGCAGGAAGGGTGGCCAGTCTAGGAGGGACAAGGAGATAAACATTACCATGACCTAATTTCTATATTAGAGTAGAAAGCTATCTATTTTCTTGCAATTTTCCATTTAGTCGTTCATCAGCTCATTACTGGGGCCTCCCACTGTAGATTGCATATCAGTAATCTAGTTAGTCATCTTTACCCCAGGTTGTTTACTCGCGGCACACCACGTTGAATATACTTTCTGACATAAATGGTTCTTCGTAATGAATGGAACGTTTACGTTTAAGGTGTGCGTTGTAGATGGCATATTGCATGCGTGGGACGATACATGTACATGATATGATAGTTCCAATGCTATCTGGCACTTCGTTATGTGAATAATCACCATAAATAATTATATTAATTCATTGCTTCATGGCATTAGCGTTTAATTATGGATTTCATTCCTATAGGCCAAACGCAATTCGAACATTCTTAAATCTGATTTAGCAGTATATTTATTGAATCAATGCATAGTGATTATTTGTTACAAACATAGCACAAACCCATGCACGATAGGTGCAATGAATATGTGATGTGCATACACCATCAAATAACCCTTTGTTTTTACGATTAGTCAATAGTCAATCAACGAGCCAAAATAATCAGGTATCTCAATGAGTAAGCTACAATTCCAAGAGCTCGATTTGTTCTCATCCCAATCGTTAGTCCAAAACTATATCTTTGTAGGGCATCATGTGTTTTTTGGTGTTCACGTGGTAGTACATAGCCCAATGAGTAAAACATGTAGAAGTTCTGAAACACACTCACTACAATAGAACATCAAATACACATCGTTTAATCCAAGGTGTTAAACAACTTGCTCACGTGCCCCGACTGGACTTAGAAACCAATCGGTGGTGAGAGACAGCGAGCAGTTAGTGGGAACTCCTTAGACCACTAATGTAACAGGGCGTAACCAAGATGAAAGTGAAACAAATAAGTTCGTGTATATTGAAACAAGGAAACAAGGCAAAATAAAACAGTTGACATAATTATATTGCACAATCTTCCAGTACAATTATTTTAGAATTGAGAAACAAAATAAATTCCAAATAATAGTCAACACACACACACACATATATATATATATATATATATATATATATATATATATATATATATATATATATATATATATATATATATATATATATATATATATATATATATATATATATATATATGTGTGTGTGCATATATATATATACATATATTCTCACACTTACAGTTTTCTGTGTGTGAAACACGAAGCACCTACTGTGCAATTGTGTGCAGTTGAGTAAGACTGCGGGCTGCAAGAGAACATAGCAATCAAAGACCTTCGTTTCCTCTGCGAATCAATGCTAGATTAGGGGATCAGCATGAGAGAGCCACATTTTCCCGAGTTGTTCTTTATGGAGCAGCCTGAAGTGGAAGGTTGCGGGCCTCTCGATAACAGGGCACGTTTCCTAGACGGTGATTTCCAGCAGAGAGTACTCCCTCTAGTACCATTACTTACAGAAAGGTTCTACTCGGCGTTCACACGGAGAAAATCCCTCCCACAACCTGTAGGGATGGTAAAAGGCCTTCAAGGGAACTTGTAATCAATCTGGTATGGCACAATATCCCAAAATATACAACCTTTTGAGTTCCAAATAGAGGCACTGATTTGTAGTTTAGCAAGATTTTGTAAAGAGGTATTTCCCATTTGTGGATATACATACTAAAGTGGAACTGGTGTAGTTTAGTGGTAGGCGCATTGATCTCAAGCGCTATATACATGTAGCACTTCGCGTCTTTTTCTGTAATTGCTTTAGCAGATGTGCATGGTCACTATACAAATGCACAATGCAATATTTTTTCCATATCAACTACCGGTATTTTGTGCGATAGAAGGGAATGGGGTTAGGGAAAAAATGTTGATAATCGTTATTTTTTAATGTATATATATATATATATATATATATATATATATATATATATATATATATATATATATATATATATATATATATATATATATATATATATATATATATATATATATATATATATACACGAAAAATTCGCAAGGTTAATTCGCAAATAGCCAATTTCAGACCACTCGAGTTGAGTAACTGAATAATCCATACGCATCACCAGATTAACCTGTTACGTCTCAACTTTGAATCAGGCTCTTGGACGAGTGACTGCAGTGATTAAACACGGCAAAGTTGTGGATAAAGGTAAAGGTATTCGATTTATAGTTTTGTATCTACAGAAGCGCTCACACGACCTTCCTCCCCTATCAGGCCTGTACACACCAGACACCCTTTCAATCCCCCGAGGGATAGTCCAGAGCAGTTGGCAGCATATAGCGCACAAGCTCTAAGCACTGCCTTATTAATGCTAGGTACCCATCTTGCAGCTGGGTGGACTGAGGCAATATGGAATAAACTGCCTTGCCCAAGAACAGACGAAAGTGCCCCAGCCGGGAATTGAAACAGCGACCTTTTGATTAGTAGTCCGACACCTAACCATCTGAGCTACTTTGTGGATCAGTGTTTTAAGCACTTGACCATTAGGACTGCCCTTGGGGAGGTATTTTTGGTGACGCATAAGTGCTTTTTGAACGCCCTCCTCCCTGACTCACGATATGATAGCTAAGACTAGCTCAAACGCCCAGACTACATATCCCTCTCCGGAAGCTTCAATCAACTGCCATGCAATTTACTTGGAAGAAACGTAGAAATGATGAAGGCACGTAAGCAACTAAGTTGATTTCTCTCCACGTACGAGTTGCTCATATCTTATCAGCTATGTGGGAGTTACGTTTATAAGGTATGCACATTTGAAAATACTAATGCTCTCAGAGAGTGAGTGAATCACCTAAAGTAATTGACGTTCAGCAATTGCATTGTCGTTGTCACTTACACACTTCTGTACATTCTAATTGGAAAGACATGAGCGCAGGCCATAAGCAGGACACCTTCGCCATTAGAAATCCTCGTCTATTACGGAATGACTGATTGGTTGTCTGTGTTTCTGCAGTACGACCTGAAACATCATGTGCTAGGCTCACTGCTTATACAGTGGGACTGGGTCCTATAGATAGTCAGCAGACCAGCTTTTTACTCTATATAAGATCAATGGAAATGGAAATAATCGGGGACTTAAATTTAATTTGAAAGGATACTCCATGGCCTAGTGGTTAGGACGCGTAGCCCCCTCCCAAGCCTGAGGTCGCAGGTTCGAGTCTCTTTCTCCTCTGGATCCCCATCAGCAGATTGGCCTGCTCGCTATACAGATGTGCGGTGTTGCCCTTGACTGTCTGTTGTACCTCCATTGATGTTCATTTCCTATTTTATTTTATCACAGCAAGTATCCTAGATTGTGGAGTAGCTGTTGTATGTATACTAGAAAGCATTAATCCCATGCTGGGTTCAAGGCTAACGTGTCCTCCCCATGCGGTACCAATCCTGATATGTTAAGAAAAAGATACTTGTTATCGATCAATAATCTAGTGCGAGATTGAGCACATCACCAGAATCCTTTATCTTAATAATTCCTGCACAAATCACACTAATGTATACATAGAAAACCTTCCCACTCCGCCTCGCATGAAATCAAGATTGCCCTGCATAGTATTACAGATAGTGTTTAAAGGTTCCTGCCTTCAATCTGTGGCTAATTTGTTCCTCCAACCCTAATGTTCCCCGTCGGTAGGTCCCTGCACCCAATATCCGTCCATCGAGTCATAGGTTCCTCTGCATGGAATGGTTCGATTATTGAGGCCGACTCTTTCATTAGCCGCGGGCAAGGGGGCCATATTGGATGTATGTTAATGTAATTACTTGACCGCCTCTCAGCTCGAAGCATTCTTCACCTCTCCCTGATTACCAAACCACAATATGTTTGTCCCCCCACATCAATTTGCCGCCTGATCACTTGTCGGAAATTAGAAATTAGATTAGGACTAGCCGAATAGCAATACTGTAATAATCTCTGCCTAAGGAGCGTCTTCCTAAAGATATTAATACATTCTAGTGAAATTGTGCTATCGCTATAATGGGCCTATGCCTACATGTAGGCGGAAGCATCTTAATGTAAGCAGAGGTATTAAGATTGATTTGAGAAGTGTCAAGCATACGCATGGGTAGTAACTGTATTCTGTTCAACATCCGCCAGACGTTTTTCTTTAATGTGATATTTCTGTCTTATATACATTATTCATTAATAGATACTCATCCATTAGCAGGAAAAAGATATTTTCCCAATTGAATAGACCCATCAGATCGGAACTACATTTTGAAACTAAAGTTCACGTCTCTGCCGTCTGCATACTCATGCAATTTTTATCATTTGTTTTGAATCTGATAAATTAAGAGTTTTATTCTTAGTACTAGACAGCAATACCGCCATGAACTCCGGCGGAAAATATCAAATTGAGTATATGTATCATGGAAAGGAAGGAAGGAATTGGGTTTTACGTCGCTTTCAACAGCTTAGGTCATATCGCGACGAGAACCAGGAAGAAATTCCCTACTCTTCATGAATAGTTCCAAGGGGTCTTCCTGTTGCAGAAGGACCATAGACAGTCCTCCACAACGCCGCACATTAATATAGCGACCAGGCCAACCCACTGGTATCATGGAAAAGGACAGTGTGGTGGGTGCACACACAACTAGTGACAAGGTTAATTTACAAGGTTACCGAAGCCATATTAACAGAATCATTACAATTGCCATAATTAGTGTTCATAAAATCGGCCAGAAATATATGATGCAAAGTTACTTATATATTTTCGAATGTCTTCCCTCTCGTGTGTGTTGGGACCCTCACTCAGTGAGAAACAGCATCAAATGGCAAGGTGTTATAATGATCAAAATGATGCAAAAGGTTTGGCTGAAGGTCACAGCATCACCCGAAGTGTTGCCACCTTGGTTTGGTTGGTATCCCATTGTAGACGTTGTGTAGGGATGAAAACAGATATATAAGGTGTTGTGGTAAAACTGAAGGAAATGTCTCCTCAGAGGTCATATGACCGTTTAAACTGCTAAATAACAAATCGGATGCTTCACTTTGACCTTCACGACAATAATGTCGAACGAAGGTCAAACTGAAGCATGCCAGATTATATACGCCGCGACGACACTTCACAGACAATGTGCAAATGGATTGTTGTGGATGCAGGTCTGGTCACACTTTCGACTTCTGAGGCGAGAAATTCCGCTCACAGGCCTACCCTTAAGTGAATTTCATATGCAAGGAAACTGTTTGGAAGTAGGCCCCCAATAAACACGCCAGTTCCAAGACTAAGAGAGATTAAACAAAGTGGATTAGTTTCGGTGTTAAGCAATTCGTGGCTATGATTGATGTATCATGTGACATAAGTGTGCGGAAGGTTATACATCAAGATGGTGTATTAGCCCAACTCGCTGCTCTAATGTAAGGGATTTACGTGGAGGAGTATCCCAGAGGGCGCCCCACTTTCCACGTAATCATAATGGCTAACGCCCACACAGTCGTTTTAAATACGTATTGGTCTCTCCCAGTTTGCATTTAAATAAGGTTGATTTTCTTTGAAAATACCCTACCTCAAAGCAAGGTCAAACCAGCTAAGAAAGACAATTGCACAGAGCGAGTTAAACTTTGTCTGTAGATGATCTCCATTGGCATGTAAAACACTGATAATATGGATATTTTTTATCTTCACGTTTTCTTCCATATTTGACACCGACTCGTAACTAGACAGTTGTTTATGTTGTAGAAAGCCGTATAAAATTGAAAAAAAACCATCACATTACTGCTTGTAACTGGTGACTTTCTCACATGTCCTGGGACTAATTATAGCCCAGGTAGTAGTGAGAGGTAGAGTTCATTGTTCTTAGTCCCTTGTGGGCAATTTTGAGCCTCATTCGTATGCACATGCTATCTCCCTTAGCAGATACTAGTATTCTGCCAAGCTGGTTTAAATGCTTATGCAAAAAAAGAGCTCCGTGTGCATAAATGAACTACGTTATCGTTTAGTGTACACTACATAGGAGAGAACTATCCAAATGAATAGGATTTTATCACCAGATAATGATAATTCCCATAATTGTATTTGGCATAAAAAATACATGTTCATTCCAAGTACACATACATTTTCAAATCCGAATCGCCTAGAGATCATTCCCTTAAAATGGGTACATTTGTAGGTATATACATTTCAGCATTTGTGATTATTGTGAACATGGTATTTCCTTATAATCCTCTGCGTTTAACTATATTGTTTAACAGGCAGGCACATGCAGCACCGATTATCCAATTGACAAATGCGTCTTTTTAATGGATAGAGTAGAACAAATTAAAAAATTTCCAGCCATATCCAGCTTTATTCAATTTCATTTTTCAATCAAAATCCCTGTAATGTTTTGCAGAATATAAACTGGGTGTGGTAGTAGTCACTCAATACCATTTGGAAGTGTTGACACTTCCAAGTTTCTGTGTTTTCCTAATCGGTATATGATACAGCATTTTTACATTTTACAACATGTTATGTTTTGAGTGTGAACTCAAGAATCCCAATTGGGGGAAGATGCCCCTTTTCAACAAATATCTAAAACGTGTATAGGTCAATTTGATGACTATCCATGTTAAACCATCTGCTGATATATAACTGTGAACTCGGCCAGCCCATCTAATGTACCTGTTTTTCAGACGAGGGGTTTGTGAGACGAGAAAGACCTCAAAACATTCAAAATCAGATATATATTTAGGCCTAAAATAAATTGTTTGTTTCCTGTAACGGTCCGGTAAAAATAGAGTAGGTACATTTCATGTAGGTCGGTAAAAAAATCATTATTTTTTTGGTCAAAAATGTGTGTTTTATGCATGTTTTACGTTGATTGGGAGTTTGGAGGGCGGAAACAACTTTGGGTAAGGATTTTTTTAATAAAAACTTGTTAGGGTAGGGTTACAGGAAACAAACAACTTTTTTTAGGCCTTATACTTCACTGCTATTAAATAATGAGCACTATATACCAGTAAAGATTGTCAAATGACCACGGCAAAGACAACTACTCTTCGATAAGGGTTTCCAGTTTGAGTCCTTTTAAACTAAATGATCGAATTAAAGAGCCATCCAACATAATTGTACAATGGGAATGTTGCTGGGTGTCCTATCTACTATGGCTTAACTACATAATGAATAGTATAATCAGGATGTTTACTGACCCATAAAAAAGGTATAATTTCTAGTTCTAATCTGTATGCGCCTTAATTGCATATTGTTCAATTCCATTTTAAGATGATGCATTTAAGACAGAAAATATCTTTCCTTGTTTGACTAACTGCATGCTTGTTAAGTGGAGAAAAAATTCTAGATGTTTTCTCCCGTCAGACCAACAAATGGTGAAATACTCTCATTCTTCCTGCACCATCACAATTCTGATTGGAACGAGACGGATGGCATCAAGTAACATTGTAAAGGATAATACCACAGAGATCACTGAATAAGTATCTATCTATCATATTCCTTTCAATGATCTCCTTGTCACTCTTGTAGTTGTTTGTTTGCCCTTGCTATCGGGTAGCGCTCTGGATAAAGGAAGTTGTTTCAATAATGAATGGGATGCAGATAAAGAGTCTAGGATCAAGCAGCTAGGCAATATGTTTGATCCAGGTAAGCATCAATAAGAAACCACCTGCCCCATCAACCATTGCTGATATCTATTACAGAGGTTAAACACCTTGGTGGGTAGGCCTATGCCTAATTTACTATGCCAGTGAGTCTGTTAGGAAAAATCTCTTTGCTAGGAGAAATGGCGATTCTTGAATCTTTATAGAATTCCACTGCGAAAAGACTGCTATATGACGGAATAGTCTAAGACAATTTATGTCAATTATTTGTTGTTTATCACTTTTGCTGAAAGTTCATACTTTGAGTCCCACTTGAGTCCATAGGGGCAGCCACTACATGTAGTGGGGTAGTATATAATTGATAATATATATATGCTGTGTAAGCACTCTGTCTGACACAGCATGACAGCTAGGACTGGCCAAATTACCCTGGATACATAATTTCCAGGAAGGTTCTATTGTTTGCTGTCTGATTGGGAGATATGCATCTGTACGATTACTGATTGCGTCTTTTTAAGTGCATGTGCAATCAAATAGGTACAACTCTTTTACAAAAAATGACAAAAAATGGTACAAAATGTAGACTGGATAAACCTCAGTGTAATTATACAAACTCATTTCAAAGCAAGATAGCAACCGAGAATTATTAGTGGCCAAACTCAGTTAGATCATGAAAAAATATAGAGTTAAATGATGAGTCAAGCACTGCATATGCAACTCAAAGTTAGAAAAGGGGCAAAGGATAAAATTCGCCAACGATTGATTAGTTTAGGATGCTTCTAAGCATGTACACCACAACACATCAAATAACCATCGTCAGTTATGTAGTACAGGAGAAGCCTACTAACAAAATATGAGCAAATAGATAAATATAAATATAACCTCTTTTTAGAAATAAGTTACAGTCAAAGGATTTCGTAGAAGTAAGTTTATTAATACATCGGACCTTACCAAATAAGGTGCTGACTTTGGACTAAACGTTTCATTACTACCAATTACTGCTGTGCATTTACAAAGAAATGGGAGATTCTGATAAAATAGACGCACGGGGATGGGGTTTTATACTTGTATGGATATTGGTTATACATGTTATAGATCTTATTGGTTCATTATCCTAGCATTGTCTGGCAGCTTTGGCTGGACATTTCGTGAAAACAATGAAAAGCATCCTCTTCATCATTACCATGATGACAAAGAATCAAGGACATTATGGCGTGAATAAGATGGGCATTTAAGGCACTCACAAGTCACAACCATTATGAATCTGGCATGAAAACCATATTATGACCTACAGCCAAGGGCTTCAGGACGTTAACTCGTAGAGATGAGGCCTTTAAAGGTCACACTCGGTACTGGGGGACTTCAAGGTTAGAGTGCTATATAAGACTTTGTCGATCTTTGTCGAAAATGTAATCAGGACATCCATTCCCACCGTGTCAAGTGAATTTAAAAAAAAGGAACATAGTACTGGTTTCTTTGTAGTATCAACAGCCTCTGTGGTCTGTGCAACTTGAATGTAGTTTGCTTATGCCACTTTCTAACAATCTCTCTGCCAAATAAAAATGTCATTCATGTTACAGATATGCTGAACTGGATACAAAACACATTTTTGGGTTTCAGCATTATACTATCTTCTAGTCGTAGAAGAGAGTTATGAAGGATTAGACTGTGGCATCTTGTATAAAATATTGTCCTACAGGAACATTTCCTAGTTTGGAATTACATCCAATTGTTATCTAAATGTTCTGCTTTGTCATATGAAGTGGCCCGGTGTAAAATGCTAGACATTTGAATGCTTGGAAATCAGATGAAGCTCGCCCTATACTTTCCTGCTATCAGATAATAAGCACTGCTATATACTGGTCACGTTTTCTGGAATGAACACAGCACGAGCAGAATATTTGTAATAGGGCCTTTCGTGCTGGAGAAGTGTTGCAGCAATTTTAGTCATTTTACACTTGCCTCTGGAATCAAAATGAAAGAACCCAATCTCCGAACATGGTGGATGCACACACACACACACACACACACACACATATATATATATATATATATATATATATATATATATATATATATATATATATAAATATATATATATATATATATATATATATATATATATATATATATATATATATATATATATATATATATATATATATATATATATACTCCACAACAGCACTAAATGACGCCTAGTTAAGTGCCAATTGTACTACAGTTGAAGCATATGATAAAGAATAATTGAATCACTATTTTCACTCATCAGTGATACAAGATTTGGGAAAAGGCCACATTTGCAAACCAATTTCATTCTAACTGTGCAGTTACGTGGTGTATTTGTAATGGAGAAGCAAAACATCTTTTCATGTTTTCAACTGGTTTCATGTTAAGTATAGGATAAGGTCTTATGGTTTTCTCTATAAAACCCCAAAATTGCTTAACCCGTTGCTTTTTCTTTTCACCATCTCCGTTGTATATATATTTTACACCTCAGCCTTTTAAAACAGGCTTCGCCTAGTAGTGACCTCTTTGTTTCATTAATTTATGGAGCTTGACTCGAGATGAAGAGAGTAAAACTACAAAGATCACTGAATGAGTATCTATCATGTTCTATTGAGTACTCCTGATGTTCTCGCAGTAGTTTGTTTGCGCTTCCTTTCAGTTAGCGCTCTGAATAAAGGGATTTGTTTAATAATGGATGCCGTGCAGATAAAGAGGCTAGGTTCAGGCAGCTAGGCAATATGTTTGATCCAGGTAGGCATCAATAAGATACCACCTGCCCTATCAGCCAATGCTGACACCTCTTACAGAGGTTAACATAGTGGGCTGGCAGAGCTTTTGCAACTTTACTAGTCTTGTTCCCTGATGGGGGAACATTCTAATATTGCAATACAATATCGGCTTTATGCATTTCTTGTACCAAAGATGTGTATATCCCTGTAAAATGTCTATATTTACTAAAAACCATCCCCTCTTTATTCATTTTCTGGATGATCTGTATTGTGGAGTTTTCTTCCCAATTTCAAGTCATATAGTACAAACCTATTTTCAAAAGTATAACACAAGTACATGAAGAAATGGTAGTTATTCCCCATGGGACGTTTTTGACTACTAACACACTATCATCTTGTTATGTATGTATGTCTCACTATTCTATGTATGCTTCTTCACCTATGTACTACTTTTCACATTGACATGCTTTGCAAGAGCAAAAGCACTATTTCAAAATAAGAAAAATATGATTTCTAATCGTGTTTACAGGATTATTTTGAAATAAGTTACGATTTCTCTTATGCTCATGTATGTTATATCAAACAGTTCGCGAAACTAAGTCAGATTATATTGTCTGCACAAAATTGAATAGAACTGTTAGCGAGCGGGCAAGGGTGACGCTTTAATGCTGTAAGTACTGATAGAAGTCCCCGAGGCACAATTCTTTAGTGATTACTTGGCTTGTACTGTCACACTTCCTCAGCATTTCTAACCAATATACTTGGTAACCGTTAATGACAGCAGCAGATTCCCGATGCTTTTCCTGTGAATTAGCCATCGGCCCTCAGTAGAGTTTCCGTCTTCTTGATCATTCTGGAGACATAGCAAATGGGAATAGGAAATGCACCATGCGAGATTTCACTCCAACCAACACATATGTGGCATCTTTTTCAAAGTGCATTAGATAATGTATCACTAGGTTTGTAAAGGTTTGAAAAGGACATTAAAGCTTCTTGATTATTCTGAAGACATTGCAAATGGGAATAGGAAATGCACCATGCGAGATTTCTCTCGACCTAACACATATGTGGCATTTATTTCAGAGTGCATTAGATAATGTATCTTTAGGTTTGTAAAGGTTTGAAAAGGACATAAAAGCACGACCAACACCCACGAGGAACATAAAAAACCATTACGCTAATCTTTACGGACTCCTTTGCCTAGGTCACCATCTGAGCTCAAATGTATTGGTTTGGTTAAGACTGGCTTTTAAAAGGATGGCTGAGCTTTAAAGACAATACAATGGGTCCATCAGTGCTGAAAGCACCTACCGAGGGTCATTAGAAGGGGATTGTGTCAAAACATCTCAATAGCGCAGGTTTTACTCTCAGTACCATAACAATAAAGGCATTGTGTCCATCCTGTGAATTGCCTCGCATATATATATATATATATATATATATATATATATATATATATATATATATATATATATATATATATATATATATATATATATATATATATATATTATATATATATATGTGTGTATGTAACATCTGCAACTAGGAATCGGGATTTATGTGGTATTATCGAGGACCAGTTAGCCAATGGCTAGTTCAAAGCTTCTATCTCTAACCTCTCTCGACGAGCAGTTGCTTACTGATGTTTGTGTGTGTGTGTGATCTTACTATGCATATCTTCCTATATCAAAATCGGATACGGAATAGCTACCCGTCGTCCCTCAAACCAAATCTTTCATGAATATCATATTGCTATGCATTCCGTCTATAGAATACAAGGACAGTAGTACACGATGACGTATAAAAAGGAAAAAATCTCAAACACATTTCAACATGACCTAGTTCTCATATGAATTGCCAGAAAATTTGCTGTGTGGAAGCTGGGAGATTGAGTTAATGAAGCCCAGCGTTTGTATCTTGATCACAGGAGAAAAGCATTAAGTCCAAAAATAGCCTAAACGAGCATCCAAGGAAGGAAGAAGGGTACTAATGCCCAACTATTACTCGGGAGTCTTCTAGCAGCATAACAATTCCAGAATGGAGAGAGCCTGAGTCAAAACTGCGTTGTCTTCAAGTCATTTCAAGCACGTAGGCAGCAGAAAGTATTGGATATCAGTTTCTTAGTAGAAGGGTTTCTCACTATTTACTTCTATTTTAGCACATTCTTCAAGCAGTTAGTAATATCTTTTGACGTGTTCATTATTGAACTTTAAAATATGTCTTTGGGATTGAGCATAACTTTGCTTATCAATATGCTCTGCATTACTCAATATTTTCAAATGATTTCGAAAAGATGATTTTATAGAAATGTTTAGGCCTTTTGTGTATGACTGTATGAAATTGAGGTGTGTTTATGAAGGCCAGGAATGCATATTAAGTAAATTAGCCAAGGTCTTACGTGATGGACAACACTGACAGGCATAGAGATGAAAGGCCAATAGAGTACAGGTAGTCCTAGGTTTATTCAAATCAAATCAAATTTGTCTCCATATATTTCCATATCAAATGCGTAGCAGATGCACTGCATAATCATTTATGCAGAATGCCACATGCATTGACCATGTAATCAGTTGTGTCTATACTTGATGCATAGCAGACATATAGTGGCACTATACATGCATATTGAATGCCAACCTGCGTTATCATTTACTCTTGTTTTTAAGAGATAGATAAGATCGGTCGTGGTCTGCTTGATTATTATCCAGCATTATCCTTGTGGTGATATGTGTAAACCTTCACCATGTACATCACCTAGCCCTTATAGACGGACAGTGATGGCATGGGTCACTTAAATAAGCAAATAAGTTTGAACAATAACAATAAACATTGAAGTGTTGATGACGTTTCAAAGCAATCAAGAAGCTGTCGACGAATGTATCTATTTAGTACCACTTGCATTTCTTTAAAGGAAACACATCTTCTGAGAGCATGGTAAAGAAGAAAATCGCCCAAATGTCCATTTCAATGTTTATGTTATCATAATTACTATTTTAATTAAATAAGCTCATGTTTGAATGCGAATTCTAGATTTTCCTATGAATTTATAATGTATCTTCATTTAAATCGATCGAATCACGAGATAACATTAGAACGTAAACAGGATATTTCGTAGATTGTATTATCATATTAACATATCACCATATTAACTGATTTAAAAGCTACTGCACTTGATTTTTTACCTTACCTTGTCATTAAGTACTGCCAGTCTCCATTTTCTTTGTGCGTGCAGACTTTGCAGGTTAAAAATGTCATAGAACGCATGAAACCTAAAGGGATGTATGCTCTTGGAGTATCACACAGTGTGATTAAATTGCCAACTTGCTTTATTATTTCATTGTCTACACAACGTGTCCCCAAAACTCATAACATTTTGACTTTCTGAGCAATTCATAAGCATGTACACCTATTGGCAATTCACCTGGCATCAGTTGTATAACCACAAGTCATCCAAGTGCTTCTTAATGTTGAGATTCGACGTAAATTACTAGTATAGTACCTATCACCAACATCAAAACTATCATCTGCATTAAGTTAAAATCAGTTATATGCACGCCAAGTGCTATTCAAACACATAGGGGCGAGGTGCAGTGTATAATACTAGCTGCATGTTAATTCTGGGGTCATTATCCATTGGTGATATCTCAGCAATGGTCTTGTAAAGTCATTCTCTATTTGATGCATTGGTTTGAAGAAAAATACACAACTCTGTACGTTGCGCATCCAATGAAAGTGAATATGTCGCCAGTGCACTGCGCCATTGATTCTTCGAAGACGGATTAAGAGTGAATGTTCAATGCACCAACCTTTCACTATATTGAGACAATTTATAACGATAACAGTTACTACGTGAATGTACATATATAGTACAGGTCTTTTGAGGGATAAGGTGCACTACAATATAGATTATGATTAATTCAGAGATGATGAGACAGGTTCCGTCCTGCATTTTGTATTGCGGAACAAGTGAAGTCGCACCAACGTGTTTGATGTACTATTATTATGTAACAGCGGTCTCGAGTTCTCCATTAATCCTCGGCAGTCTGAAGTGAGCCGTGTTCTGGATCAAAGATGCTCTGGATACGCTGTGTGCGTGATTAATAGACATAAGCACCCGCTGGAGTCCCATACGATGCCATCTATAAATGACTAATATCATACCATGCAATGTGCTCCCCCACCCACTTCCACCATCTTGAGAGCTCGTGGTGTGGTCTGGTTCACAATTGTCTAGATATAGGTCAATATGATGCAGATGGATTTCTAGTTCTTCTATGGCCACTTGTAGCAAATCCTAAGAAAAAAAATTGTTATCGTTATACATCTTTATCCACGTATCTTTGTAAATCTGTAAGCCCATTTGTTCCAGAATTGTTATTCATGGTGATACCCGTTTTGTGTTTTACAATACCAGAATTCGTTATCTATCAATAATTGGATAATAAATGTGTAACAGACTGCTGATTTGATTGCTTTTCTTATGAAAAAAGATCAGAATAACTATTATGTGATGTCAATAACATGATATTAAGAATGACGTTGCTTTTGATCTGGGCAGAGAGATTTCACATGAAGTCCTCTCATTTAGGAGACAGGAAACATGGGTTTGATTTAAATCTCTCGGTAGAACACCGAAAATGGTGTAAAAAGACCAAACGTTACAATAAACCACCGGTTTTGCTACGTTTAGAAACATGACAAACGTCACAAACAGAAACAAATGCAAAGAAGTCCTGGCCAAATACAGAACAGCCGCAAAGAACATATAGGATAGTTAAGTCCTGAAGCGCCATCTATAAGGAAACGTGGTGTTGATTTGGCTTTTAATCACTCAATCAAACAATTTTTGTTATGAATAGAAACATCAAATTGAAAATAAACCTCCTATTCCCTAACACATATACAAACAAAGTTGTCATCTCTAGAGACTTGACTTACCTCAGAAACAGTGGAATATTGATGACTTCAACACTTGATTTGTGTTGGAGTCGTCTAGAGATTAGGTCGACACAAAAATAAGGTCAACATTATAGGTCACATATCACTAAAAAGGGGTTTAAGGTTATGGAAAATGGTGATGTCTAATGCTTTCCACTTTTCCTACTATTAGATTTGAAGTAGGGGATAGTTGTGTTGGGTGGTGAGCATGTGCCATTGATGAATATATATATATATATATATATATATATATATATATATATATATATATATATATATATATATATATATATATATATATATATATATATAATATATATATATATGTATATATATATGTATATATATATATGTATATATATATATATATATATATATATATATATATATATATATATATATATATATATATATATATATATATATATATGTGTGTGTGTGTGTATAATTCTGTGATCAGAGTAACAGTGCAACATTTTGTAAACCTTCTAACCACGCCCCTTTGCCTTGCTATTGCAATAATAGATGACAGGTCCCGCTTCAACGGGATCTTTAGCCACGCGTAGATTACTTTGCTCTGGCTTTTGCCTTTTCCTCAATCTTTTCCCTAATAACGGCGATCTCGCGCGTGGCAGACTTGCCGATACTCTAATAAATAAAGCCAACGTAGGGATACATTAAGTTAAGAAATTGCGGGGCATTACTGGAAACATATTATAGGGCTGGGCTTGACGATATATCATGTTGCAATCGCCTGCAACGATTAGCTGGTCAGTGAAAATGTCGAAGTTCAAAATGGAAGGCCATCACTAAACCAAGTTCTATTAATCTTAGCAACGTGAGAGCTAGGATGAGGGGGAGTAAGGCTAGTTACCTAATCTGTAAAGAGGATAATTGTGGTTGAGATAATCTTTTGGTCCTGTAAGATAAGACGCACATATAGCAGAAAAGATTGGCCAATTTACATGGTCTTACACCTACGTGATATCACACACGTGTATTCTTCCTTTCAATACTTATCCTAGAAATTCTTTCTTCAAAATGACATGATGCAATAGTGTATATGGCTGTTTTTGGATGATACCCACGAAACTTAACACAGCAGATAAAATACACAAGTTTGCCACAATGTTTGCACGAAGTTGAAAACGGTCAGTTGGAATTTCTATCAATGTATGTATTGCAAAAATATTATCGTGTTACTTACATTTATATTTGAACACCATAGATAATATGTTGATAGAATGAAATGTGTATATTGGGGAAAGGTTAAAGTTTCTTATAGTAACATTTATATTACATACCAACCAACCATTTCCAATGCGAGTCATTTCATTTACTAGTAGTCGCGTGCAGAACAAATCGATGCACCTGCAGACAGTAAAACATGTGGCTGTCAGGCCAACCTCAATACAGGCTTTTGATCCTCATCAACACCGGTCGTTACTCTATCTTACCATATGAATTATATCCCCCCAACTGGGTAAGCTCTTGGTCGTCAAGTCATCATGTCCAATTGTTTGTATCAAATGCAGGGTTAATGACAATCATCAGTCCATATGATGAATAGGGAATGTTTTGTTGCCATTTGATGATAGATAATTCAGGTAATTTACGATCTAGGTTCATCTCTAGATTTCGCAAGAGGATATCTATTTAAAAGGATTTATGCGGGCTCAATTACCATATAAACAATCCAGCAAAGCTTAAAGAGAGTTGTCTCCAACTATTTAGCTGCAGATGTCCGTACCGTAACAGATCAAAATCAATAAAAATGAACCTGCAATGGTTAAAACGTGGTTAAATCATTTGGAAATAGCAAAATACTCGGCGAGCAAGCACTTTTACATGGTTTTATTTCTCAGCTTTTCCGGGTCCCTATAACTGCACGAATTTGTTTACCATTCCTATACCTCTTTATGTATATTGCTTGCATTGTGTAATCTTACATGCATGTAGTATTATTTCTCCCGATATTTTCCCAGTTGTCTGCCCGAACCGAATATGAATTTGAATATATTACCCCATATATGTCCCTTCATTGGTATTGCTAGTATGTCAACCTTGTGGGGCCTTTTTTACCCGAATACAAATGTGGCAAAGTACCTTTCACCAGACAGCTTATTCATACTGCAAATACACATAAAACCCATTTACTGTGAACGGTAATGTTTAAATTATAAGGTAACTTATTGGGATAATTTGTCAGTATAGGGTCATTTTGATATTCTTACTCGTGCTATAGTCTTCACTCTTTTCCTCTCGGTTAGACCTTCACTAATTCTGGTTATCTGTATTGATATTGATGCATTTCATCACATTGTACATATACATGTCTGTGTTTATATGGAGGAGCATAGAAACAAGCACACGTATTCGACATACGATATGTCGTACGTATACGACAAAGGTATTTCGTATTGTATATTCCGTATTTGAGCATATTGTACGATCTGTTGGCTTTATAGTAAGAATTTGGCTGTTGTTTGTAAAATCTTATGAAACATTAACCCTGTTGCCGTGTGACATTTCTGTCCTCTTGGCAGGGTAAATATAGTGCCTTATTTTTGCATCTTTAGTATCCCATTCAATGACGCAAACTGATGAGCATCATTGAAGTATTGCACTAGTAGGCATCTCGCGATTATATGAGCAGCATAAGCGGTAATAAGAAGACGTGATTATAATCAGCCATAAGGGATACGGCATCGTCTTCTCCGGCTTGCTGCTACATGCTGCCCCTCGTTTGATTGAGGGACACAATTAGATTGCCAATTAATTGCCTGAGTCATTAGTCGACTGAAGCCTTTTTATCTCGTCCCTTCACAAACGAGGCATATGAAAGGGTGTGTACTCATCGCTAATTGTCACATCAAAGCCATACGGAGCATCCATAAAGTGGACTAGATAATCCCCCCAAGAATGGTGGCGTCTTAGAAGGCACTCTCTATGCATTATCGTATATGGTGCAACTCTCCATATATTGGAAATAGCGTTGATGATTGTCTGTAATGATCACATTTCAGCTTGCAAATAACACATGGTTGATCATTTCAATGCAACAGATTGATAGTAACACTTTGAGTAAAAAGGGTCAATACGACCTTGAAATGTTATATATATATATATATATATATATATATATATATATATATATATATATATATATATATATATATATATATATATATATATATAATATATATATATATATATATATATATATATATATATACACACACACATATATATATATATATATATATATATATATATATATATATATATATATATATATATATATATATATATATATATATACACACACATATATATATCATGAATGAAACACGTGGTTACAAAGGGCATAGTTTGTTAATACACTAAACTACCATCTATCGAGTAGTAGTTCGTCAGGTCGGTAATCCCTTTCATATGTTTCATTTAATTTCCTACAATTTTTCCGAACTGGACAGAATTCAACAGATGTATCTGCATTGCTCGAATACCTTATCAAATGAAAAAAGCAAATATTATTCAACAGTAGCAGAATTTAAAATGCAGGAATTAAGATATCATTTTCAGTGCTGTATAAAAACCAATATTGAAAGACCGTTTTAGTTTTTCCCTTTTTGTAATACCTTGTGTCACCTCCTATAAGTTCGATGCTAAAGGTATTTACCAAACAGATCATGGGCGTAGACATTTCTTTGAAATAAACAGAAAAATAGCTGTTTCTTCACCCTGTTTCTTCCGAAATATATAGTGTATGTGCCGATGCAGTGTAGCTTAGGTTTGATTTGATTTGAAGAACACTCAATGTGCATTACCTAAATATAGAAATACTGCTTATTCGTTCTGAAATACACTTCTGAAGTCTACGTTCGTAGTGAATGTTATGTTTTTGTGATTACTTTTTCTACTAAATAAGATTTAGAACTGGCAAATGGCGAACATCTAGGAAAAACAGTAATTTAGTATCATATTTTCTATTTTATTTGAGTTTGATGATTCATAGCAAAAAAGAGCGTCAGACAGTCTCCAGGCGAGTCAACGATAATGCCTAGGTTTTGCAGGCATTTGATGACTTCATATTGCCTCCCTTTTATGTTCTCTATTTGTCATCAGTAGAGGGAAGTCATCATACCAACTGTCTGCATTGATGATTTACGATATTACTCTATAATAATAGACGATAACGACAATGTTCTTTTCATACTCGTTCCCTACCAATACGTTCGCCATATTGTACCAACTGCATTGGTGCCTCTTTCGCTCTTCTTCTCTTTGTTTTGAAACCACTAGAGGCGAGTGACCTTCAAAGTAAAAAATGCACCCTGGTTTCCCGTTGCCATAGTTACTAACACCTTTAAGAATATCATTGTTCTACTTGGCTACGAGTTTAATGGGAAAGATGACATTTTCTTCTATGTTCTTGAACAGTATTGAATAAACACATGGCATACTACATCTCCAATAACTCTTCTACATGTAAATCAACAGATCAAGGGATGGTGATATTTTAAAATAAAATGGTAAATGATCGAATAAAATGCCTCATAATAGTTATTTGTCATATTGTCAAGACTTCTTCATTTCTTAAATTGACACTTTACCTTCAGCAGTGAAAAAACATTTGACCATATGTCAATGTTAAGCCGAGATCTACCTCCCGCAATGGATAGAATCATGTGACCACAATAGCAATAATTCTCAAAGAGATGATTTTTATTGCATCTATAACTACATATTTGTCATTGTATTGTATTTCAACCACAAGTAATAATCACATAATCCTCAAAGAATGTATAAGCTTGAATACAATGAAATCCATATCACTCACCTGCAGTCAATGACACTTATGACAATAAGTCAATGTTGAATTAAGAACCCAGCAGATAACAGAACATGACCATATTTCAGTGTGAAATCAAACACGAATTTTTATTCTATGCACGTTACTCTTCGACTTTCTCCTTTCGATTAATCACGTACACATGTGTGTCATGTGTCAAACCGGGCGACAAAGACCAGTTTTGATTTACAGGACATGGTATAGGATCCGTTCTACTTGTATATATAACGACACTTTGTGTTTTCCTTTGATTTGATTATTATTTATTTGTATTCCCTAAGTTGATTCTTTTTTCTATGTTATATTATTTCACCTATATTTATATATGTTTTTGTAGTGAAACTACTAGTCAATAAACTATATATATATACATGAATGAAAGAAAAATGAATTTCTATAAAAAACATATTTATATTTTGTTGGTCATCCGCAAAGCAACTTTTTTTCTTATGCTCCCATTACAATAAACATGAGTAGTTCTGTAAGCATACCCAACTCAGCAAGCTGACTGCGTGAAGTCATACATGTGCTCCAGCGTTTCATAGCAATATTCTTAGTAGAGGAGTTGTAAATGAGGTTGTTGGGGTATGGCTATCTGGGGACTTGTTGGTAGTTGAATGCTTGCGCAGCGTGTAATATCTGCGCAGCGCTGGAATGTTAAGATGCGGATTGGAAATGTCTTGACGCAGAAGCGCTCGAGCATGGCATGCATTTGCTAAGTGACCTTTTGCAGGTTAGTTATGAAGGTGTTGTATGAAAGGTTCCAGATGCCAGTTTCTGGCCAATAATGGTGTCTGCCCTTTCTCTTCTTCTAACTGTTATTGCCACTGTTCCGGTGCAAGTAATAATGTAACTTCTTCCTCTTCTTCTATCACTGCTACTCACACTGCTACCACTTCAACTACTACTGCTACTACTATACTACTATACTACTACTACTACTATACTACTACTACTACTACTACTACTATACTACTACTACTACTACTACTACTACTACTACTACTACTACTACTACTACTACTACTACTACTACTACTACTACTTCTTGGGCCTGCCCTGAGGGCCGAGTGGTCTTAGGCACAGTCACTGCCTGCTAGCTGTCTCTAGTTATCTCTCCCCTCAACCACTTACAACTGGTTTGTAAAGTATCGGCTTAAATATGGCAGAGAAGGTGACGATAATCGGATTTCCAAATTTTAAACTACTACTACTACTACTACTACTACTACTACTACTACTACTACTACTACTACTATTTGTTAGGGCCTGCTCTGACGGCCGTGTGGTCTAAGGCGCCGTCACTGAGTGGGTTCGAATCCCGGCCTGGGCATGTGAGAAAGCTGCCAGTGACTTAGAGTTAGGCGGTGGTTTTTTCCGGATACTCCGGTTTCCTCCACTACTTACAACTGGCTAGTCACGAATTAGCCACAATTGGCATAAGTGTGACGAAAAACGAAATTCAAGTTCAAATTCAAACTACTTGTTAGTGTGTTGGGACACCGTCGATGTTAGTACCATAGAAGTTCTCACTGGAAGAATAAAACATGAAAAACTTGCCATCAAAAAAGACGATGCTGGACTCAGAGTACCACCTGTTGGTTGATTTTGACCCTCATATAATTTGGCAGAAGTTGAAGATGCTAGCCATAAGTTTTTGGAGTGCCCTCATTTGCGAGAGGATAAAAATGTCATGTTTGAGTACATTAATAGGATTGACGACGGGGGTGGTAGCCAATTTAGAAAGCGGTGATAATGTTCTGTTGGTCCATCCATCAAGAGCATTAATTGATTTTCTGATGATCAAATGTTGTGCATATGATCAGTTGCAGGACCTTGCATTTGGAACATGCATAGGTTTAAGGAGAGACGGGAATTGGATAATTAATTCCGGTTTACCATATACGGGTCTGGCTGAGAATGCTGTATAACTTGTATATTTGGCGTGTACTTAAATTGGCGTTTTTTTTCAAAAATAATTGAGAATATGATGACCGTTCTAGGAACAGTTTATATATAGCATTGTTATCATAGTTCATATATTTCGAACCTAGAACCATGCATATCTTATATACTAGTTAAAATATATTGAATTAAGTTAGTTTTCGATTTACATTGTTAATTTATTTTCTCTTCCTTTCTGATTGATTTTTGTTTTGATTGTGTAATGTTGTTGAGCTTAATTTCACAGTCAATAAAGATAATAGTAATTACTACTACTACTACTAACACTACTACTACTACTACTACTACTACTACTACTACTACTACTACTACTATTGCTGCTGCTGTTCGGTAGACGCTATGTGACCTTAGGCCATTATTTTTTTTATTCTGTTCTAGAAAGATTTTTTTCCCAAAATCAATGCGCGAGGGAGCTAAAAAAAAAAGCACACAGCATGCACTGAATTAATCATCATTAAAGAGCCAGCAGTAAAATCTCCTTTAACCGTGATGTCTACGGACGTCCTTGATCTTTAATAAATCCACTGTAGTTTCAAGTTTAAAGAAATCAGTCTTTAATGTTAACGGGGTTATCAGGTGCTGCTCGTTATAATCCAGATCAGCTGCTCTGCTCTCGTTGACATTCCAAGCACGTGTTCCTACTGTATGTGGAGTAACGTGATGGAGAATCAGGTGGATATGGCCTAGTGCACTGTTGCCACTCTGACATGACCCTTGAACAATGCTAGGCGTACCAATCCCACTGGCCGCTCAATTACATGTATCAATTGTGTAGTAGTCCAGTGTTACTATATACAATTTTAGCAGGCTAAATCGGGTAGTCGAGCAGAGCTATCCTGTCCATATGTGTGTGAGACCAACGTTGTATTCATTACATAGTATACATAGTTTAGTTCACGGCATGGGTCCAGAAGCCTCTTACAGAAATTGACCTACAGCTTTAATTATGCATTGATTGTTACGCAAAGACGTCACAATTGGTATAAAGACCGACGCGCGAAATAAGACTAAAACCCAGCATTTGAGTAGTTTGTCTTAATAGTTGCAATTTCCGCAAATGCTAGAGTAACAAACCTGCTTTTTAGGGCTACATAAAAATGGTGCTATGAATAAGTTCCAATTTCCTATGAAAACATGCGTATATTCGAGGAATATGCACAGATGACTTATTGCATTAGTGCTAGTAACTAACCAATTTCCTATGGAATCGACGTTGTACTGTCGAAATAATAACTCGACGCCATTAAAAAAAAACTTTCTCTTGATATGACTGATGGGCGGAAAATCTTCGTGAGCTGTGGTTGGTAATAACCTACTATCTGTGGTATAATAAGAATTTATATGGGATTTATATACTAGTATATATATATATATATATATATATATATATATATATATATATATATATATATATATATATATATATATATATATATATATCATTGATTTCAATTAGCTTTACTTCTATTTATTATTTAATAAGATGTATTCAGAAAACTTTGATGGCAATAGCACATTGTGCTGCCCTTCAAAAACAATGCCATCTTTACAGAAATCACTCATTAACTTAAGATTCATGAAACGTGTAAGATGGCCAGCAGTATTTGCATATAACCAAAAGTCACGATAAAGAATCCCAGATATCAGCTCGGGTCAAAACACCTTTCGAACAAGACAGACATTTTGATGGCCGATCGGTGTCTTTTTACGACAACCGTGCGTCATTTGCATGTTTTGTCGTCCATCTATTACGTTTCGACAAACACGATTACTTCAATTACCGGCATACAGAAAACAGATCCTGCCTATACGTGAGTTTGCTTCATCAAACCTCCGGGAAGTCGTGCTTGCCACCCACGAGGCACACGAAACTTTTATCCACCATGTGCACCAAGGGATAATAATTATTCTGCAGGCGGCTTTTTGTGAATTGCAACAAGCGCCATTATTACATTCCTCGCAATTTCCATTGAGAGCCATGCTGCTTTAACTATGCCTGGATGCATGTTAAGTTGGTCGGCTTATTTTCTTTCTACGCCAGCGCGTTTTCATTATTCCCGCACTTGTTTTCCTAACTCACCAGTTACACGCTAGGAATAATGGTAAATACGATAATATCGTTCCGCGGTGTTTTCAGATGATGCTTTCTGCATGACCAGAGTGGATTTGATCCCATCCCCAAAAGAATCTGTTGATTTTCAACCACCCCGGCTGATGCAATCAGCCTGTTCTCCTAGGGGGAAAATCCCCCAATTTATTTGATCACCACAAACTATCTCTCTATTCTATTGGATGGCCACGCGCGCTCCCAGGAGACCAGCACAAATGGCTTTCATATTCATAATAATGTCAGACTGGGGGCACGCATAGCGTGTAACATGGAAGTAAGTGGAACATATAATAACTTTTAATAACTAGGGAGGTAGTAGCGGGATTTCTAAGACTGATTTCCTGTCATCTACAGATTATCCAAAGGGATATTAAAGAAACTAAACGTGTAAGAAGGCGGATCCTATAAACCTTCTCGCGTTTCCTGATGTTATATTTAGTTTATAGGAGTAACGCCAATTGATGTATGAAGTAAAATATTTCCAAACATATATTTAATCATATACCTTAATCATATACCCCCCCCCCCCTAATCCCATTCATATAATTGGCTATCTGGCTATCCAGGGTCAGATTTGATAATTGAATTACGCAAAGGCTTGTCATTAGACCAGAATAAAAGTTGATTTTTTGTAAAAACCCGACCTTGAACGTATGTCGATTGAGATTATCAAACACAGTTTTTATTTTCAACCCATTAACCATATATATTTTTTGTTTTTTAGGTTTTTAGGTCAAAAGGGGAAATTCAAAAACCGTATTAGGTGGCATTTCAAAAAAAAATTCGCTGAATACACGCATGCTTTTACATTATCACCCATGCACAGCTAGTCAATACATAGAGGCAAGCTACACGGTGTGAAATAAAAGGGGTCAGAAGTAAAAGCAGAAAAATCGATTTTGTAGAAAAAGAGGGTGAGAAATGTCCACGCCACTTAAGGTGTTCTATTGCGCACTAAAAGTTAACTTGACAGTACTCCCTTTGATCTATGGGAAACAGTCATTGAAGGTTAACTTTTTTCTGCACGTTCTCCTGCACTCAAAGGTATTCTCTGTGTCTCGCCATACAATTCACCCTTCCAACCCCGGTTTATGTATGACTGTAAAATAAATTGTAAGAACTTTGATTCACAGAAATGAATGGTAAACATATTTTTCCATTTCCTTGGCAAGAAATTAATCATTTATCATGTAAACTAACTGAATGACTCCGAGCCCAGTAAATGTCAAAAATGACCTTAAGGTACAGAGTAGGCGTACCATGTGACGAGGGGGTCAGTTACAAAATGTATAAGTCAGTTGAATTCAATCCAGGGTCATTTCGGGGTTACCTTTCCACCGTCTCACACACACACACACACACACACACACACACACACATATGTACTGACCAGGGGTCAGTAAGTATCACGATATGAACTGGCATAATTCAATGCATTAATTTGGTTAAACTATTCATTTGTCCTATTGGTCTTAACTTACCAAGTACACGGATGTCTGGATGAATTAAAGTTTTATACATGGTAAATTTAGTCGGGTGTAAAATATTACATTTTGACTAATATATCGCTTTATAAAGATAACTTATGTCAAGTTACAAATTAAGCGTGAATCAGTTGAAAAAAACATCACAAATTCCATTGAAAATGCCATATTTTGAAATTATTAGTCTGGCCTCATCATATATTTTCCTCTTGGATTCAGTCATGAAGAAATTTGATGAATGTTCGCTTTTCTGCCGAGACCCTAGTTATAGCACTAACAAAGTTATAACGTGGATCGAATCGACGATTATTACTTGAAGGGATTTCTAATTTCCGTTAGCTCCAATGCCTTATGATGTGGACTCCAGGGTTTGTGACTCGGGCCCATTCAATTAAAAGCCCCCACCCCACATGGCGCTTGCTGCCCACTGGTATGGGTGGGAAAAGGCATGATTAGGGGTTCAAACTGAGCAACCTATGATTTCGTGCTTTTTTGGTGTTTAGTGGGATCAGTAAGAATGAGTTCCAAATGTATATATATATATATATATATATATATATATATATATATATATATATATATATATATATATATATATATATATATATATATATATATATATATGTGTGTGTGTATATTTATATATATATATATAAATATATATGTATTTTCAAAATATATATATATATATATATATATATATATATATATATATATATATATATATATATATATATATATATATATGTGTGTGTATATATATATATATATATATATATATATATATATATATATATATATATATTTATATGTAAAAGAAACATATCGAGAAATATGTGTAAAACACACATACACAGGGGTGTAACAAGTATCACCTATTAGGTGTTACTTGATACACCCCTGTGTATTTGTTTTGCTAAAAAACTGATTTTGCGAGCAAGGTTCGCTGGTAAGAACTTCACATCATTACAGTTTCAATATTCCACCGAATGCCCCCAATGCCTGCCAAGTCGATCCGCTCCACCACACCTGAGAAATCTAATCAGAACCAAAATCGTTTTCTATTAGTGTCTGCTGTACCATCCGCTCTCTAATTTACCATTCTCATTGTGAAGGGGGTTGACATTTCGCGGATAAAGGCATCGAGTGAAATGGATAGTGCTCCAAGGGCCAAGAGCACACTATCATTTTTTCCAATTTAGATCTAATTTTTAACAAGGAAATCAAAGGCAAACGACTGTCATTCTGCATTAAGGTGATTGAAATACAATATCCTCACACTGCATAATCTATGCATTTCCTTTGCCCATGCTTGAGTAGGCGGCTATGAGTACGAAGGCTCTCCTAAAGATGTCCTCAATAATGTACGAGTACTCCGGACGCGCTCCCTAAATCCTGACGTTAGAGACTGACTGTACGGCCTAGGGGGATTTCTCTGTTCGACTAGTTTTATTTGTAAGCAAAAGTGTGTCCTGCATACTCATAGCCATCCCATTAGATTGTGACAGGACATTTCTAGGGATTATTGCTGTATAGACTCTTACGGCACATTCATCATATGGTAATGTTTGGCATTTATATCATTTATGGTATGTAAATACATCGTAAGAATAGTGCAGGCCGTTCACTTGGCTTCAAACACAGTTACCCACTTAGGGGTTGCGTCCATATTGACGCCTTTATATACATTTCGATATCTACCCAAGATAATTCTCCTGAAAGTGGTTTTAGCATTATCTTAGTTTACCAGTACTGAATTAAGAATTTCGATTATTCGTCACTTTTTCAGTCATGTTGTGACTAGGTCGTGACTAGCAGTTGTAACTGGTGGAGGAAACCGGAGTACCCTGGAAAATTCACCGCCTACCCCCAAGTCACTGGCAACTTTCTCACATACCCCAGACGGGATTCAAATCCAGGCTGTGGCGACAGACATCCAGCATTCCGTGGCTACGCCTTAGACCATACGGTTATTAGGGCAGCCCCGCCCCCCCCCCCCCCACCCCAGTACCGAATGACTGCCTACTTTTCAACGCCAAACAGTTTCTGACAATCGTTGAACAGAGACATCCGAATATATATCTGTATACAGTCACAGATATACTGCATGTATGAAATGAATTTAGATGAATACTGCAAATTGCTTTAATTGAATCCTTTCCTTTATTTGAGTTCGGTGACTGCGAAATATACTTTACAGAGAAAGAATAGAAAGACAACCAAATAGTGAATAATATGCGTCCCCTAAGATATCCATTCTGTCTTACGGCCTATTATAACGAGCATATAATTGCCCTAAAATGCAGGTACAGTGCTGACATTTTTCCTGCACTAAGTGCTTGGGCAGCGCAGGTACAATACACGAATGCACGCCCAATTGTCACCCAATTTCCTGGGCATGGAGGCATGTATGACCTCACAACTAAATGTAGCTTTGATCTGCAAGCTAAGTGGGTCATGGATGTGCTTGACCTATTTATTCGACATGTTATCAATGGGTGATTATGCAACCAGGTACTAGCAGTCGTCCGGTCGACTGGTGCAGGAATTATATGTCTGTACTGTAGATCTTGAAGAAGACTAAGTCTTAGCAAGTGCTCACAACTGAGCTGCTTCGCCAGTCCTGAAATTAGGGTCCCAGTGAATTAGGCGAGATGTCAGCCATCTAATACTCTTAGTATTGGAGATAGACACGAATGAACAGAAACAAATTCACCTAGACAAAGGGTCACAGAAGACGTGGTCATTCATCACCGGGCTGTGGTGACAGGCGGGCCCTGGAGAGCGTCCACTGTCTCCATTAACACCGGGGCTAGATTGTAAGATAGTGCGTGCCAACAGATAGTCCGCATCTGGGGTCTTAAATTATCATTTTCCTATCATCAGCCTTATGATGGATGGGTTATTTATTGAATATCGAGTTAGGGGCAAGGCAGCCCATCTAAATGGGAGAGACTGTGTCGCGAGCCCTTTGCAGCCTTGCTAGGAGCCTCTGCCACGTTAGTTAAGCTGCAAAATTGAGGACGTATCCCCACTTAACGAACAGCACCAACCGTAGGATTTGCGGGATTAAGTTGTGATGCGATCGCTGCGTATAATCTATTTAGGAAAAATAGTGATTACTTGGACAGTTACCTTTGCACCCTATATAACAAGACACACTTGAGCCCAACTCCTTTTACATATAATGTGTACATGTACATGGTTTCATGCATACGTACGTTTGTAACAACTGCTTATGTAATAACTACAGCTTATGTAATACAACCGCTTGCGTAATAAGAAATTGACTGCTTATGTAATAACACAAAACAGTTAAACGACTGTAACAACTGCTTATGTAATAATCACGGCTTATGTAATATTCAACCAGTCATCCATGAATAATTGATAAAAACACAACTAATTACCATTATTTTGAGTTGTGAATTAAACATCTATCAGTACCGAATTTTCATACCTGTTTTGCTGGAACATCCCCCCCCCCCCCCCCCCCCCCCCGTTGAACATCAAATGTTCACAATGAGAACTGAACGATGACACACACAACAACTTACAACTTATTTTTCCTGCATTCCTTAAATCACCTCTATCATGTATTAACCAGTATCATAATACATGCATCATCCACATCATCATCATCATCCACATTCAGTGTCATTCATCATCATCATCATTGATCTTGGATCAGGACCACCCCTGACCCTGTTGAAAAATGATTGGCTAAAATTCTTGCCTGTATTTACTCTTCTGTGTTTCTGATTTTAAATATATTTTTCTTTTTCTACAATGAATTTGGCCCTACTCCGTGGGGCATTGCTGTGTTAGTTATTCTATGTCATGGTTGAATAACTAACACAGCAAAAAGGGCCAAATTCATTGTAGAAAAAGAAAAATATATTTAAAATCAGAAACACAGAAGAGTTAATACAGGCAAGAATTTTAGCCAATCATTTTTCAACAGGGTCAGGTATGTTGAGCAAAACCTTGGATTAAGAAAGTGTTTGGTCTTCTAAGGCAAAACTAAATTAAATACCCCGTATCAAATAAAATAAATACAAGCTTACCTACAACTCCTTTCCGTCTGTGCCTGCTTCCATGATACTAATACATGTACGCAGTTGAAAACGGCAGGTCCTTTATTTGTGCATTGCACACCCATAACAAAACTAATTTTCTTTCAATATTTGGTTTATTATTACATAAGCAGATTTTGTTTATTACATAAAGCAGTTGGTGCTACATAAGCGGTTAATTTTTTATTACGCAAGCGGTTGTGTAACACAAGCGGTTAATTTCTTATTACGCAAGCGGTTGTTATTACATAAGCAGTTGATTTTTTATTACGCAAGCGGTTGATATTACATAAACCGTGATTATTACATAAGCAGTTGTTACATACGTTGTTTCAAATATCAAAATAATGTAGACGTGTGTATAACGAAATGAACGCTGATGGATTCGTATATACGATAAGCTGCTCTCACACTGAGCACGAAGCCAACCAGACTGTACGCGAAGTGGCTAAACTCCACTTCTTGTTCACTTCGCGGACAATATGTAAATTTAGAAGGTTATCAACCATACCATACGAAGTCAACACGTACACAACACGCATATGTACGAAGGAAGCCAGTAGATAACACAAAGTCTATGAGAAGTGTACATGATCTCTGCAGAAGCTTACAAGAAGGCAAAAACACCAACACGACTAAACACGAAGACAATGAGATGGTAATATGAACTTAATGTGTTGTCTTCGCGCTACTACGGGTTGTCTTCGCGGTCACTTCCTGGTCAATCGTGTTGGAAATTTGATGAAGAAGTCAACACGAAGTCAACCAGTAGAACGCGAAGTCAACCAGTAGTGTATACGTAGTGGACAAGAATGTATGTAGGTCAATCTTCGTGTTGAAATTTTTGGAATGTTCAAAAATTTCCGCGGCGGCCACGAAGTGACCACGTAGTATGGCGAAGTGGACACGCTTAAGTACGAAGACAACCAGAAGCTCCGCGAAGTTAACCAGTAGTGGAATTTGCATACTTCGCGTACAGTCTGGTTGGCTTCGTGCTCAGTGTGAGAGCAACTATATGATTTGAGGGGTTGGATAGGTATGGTGTCCCAGCTTTAACGATTTTGACTTTGTCCCAATGTTATGGAATATGTAATTTAAAAAATCGCTTTTGGTCATAAAAGAAAGGTGATAAAAAACTAGCAAAAGGGTGACAGCCTGTACGGATATTTTCTCCACATTTATGACATTTGTTGTTGGTTTGAAAACATTTTGCATATTTCTTTGTTTGTGTCATTTTGTATTGCAAATTCTTTACACGCTGCTGGAGGTTATATTTTCGATTCCTAATTTGTTCCTTATAAAAATACCTTTTAGGCTACATAGTACCCCATAACTTATATTATAATGATCGGTACCATTTCATTTCTTATATCACACATTTGTGTTGTGCTTGCTATATCTATCATTGATATTAATTGTATTAGTTTTTCATATTGACGCTTGATTGCGAATGTGGAGAAATAAAACATCTTTATGCAGAAAACAAAATAAAGATTTACTAAAGCAAAATTGAATTTCCTTCTATAACACGGTTGCCTTTTTATGACCTTCCTTTTACACCCTGGTAAAAAAGATCTCCTTTCCTAGAATTAACCCATTCACACTCAAGAGTTCCTCTAGAAGTATCGTCTGCTACTTTCGTACTTTTGGAAATAACTTGGGAATTAAGCAAAAGTTTGCGAAATATTTCAAGGAGAGTTGTTGTTTATCTTCTGATCAACATTTCTCCATCAAATGTTTTTAATAAAATGCTTTGGTAAGGAAAATATTTCCAAAATTGTCAGGCCTCTTTTGGCCGCTATCGGTGTAAATGGGTTAATGAGTTATGGGTTTAATTTTATTAAACGCATCCTTGAGAGTAATCATATAAGGATTATCCAGGTCATCATCACCTTACGAGGGATGCTCAGGAGATTAACAGGACCAACCAATTACTTTAAAGGCGTGAGACCCGCTTAATTAATTCACTTCCTTTAATAAGCCGATGGTGCTGCAACGTTTTTTATAACGTTGATCAGAAATAGTATTAGCGAGAAAAAAAAGAAGAAAAACCTGAATCCCACTGTACGATGGTGCAAATAGTAAGGCAGAAAAAAATTCTTTTCTCCACCGTTTTTCCAAAAAACAGCAGAAAAAAATTTAAAAAGAAATTTCTGCTGTTTTTGGAAAATGGAAAAACGATGGAGAAAAAAAAATTCTGCTGTTTTTTGGAAAAACGGTGGAGAAGAAAATTCTGAACTTTTTTTTCTGCCTTCACACTTGCACCATCGAACCATTGACACACCAGCCTAGAAAAAAGATGTGTGCAACCAAAATGCAAGTTGCTGGCGCAAGATTGCATTAGCGGCAAACATGCCGTTTCGAGACAATTTAAAGATAATGTGGTCGTACGGAAGATCTTTATTGATATTGCGGCAGTCAGGCCTGTCTATAGAGTAGTTATGGTGCACCATCGCTCAGCATCTGCGAGCTCAGTCGTTGCCACGGCTTCTTAGGAGAAATTGGCTTATCATAAAACCACCATTGGCGACAACAGTCTCCATGTACATGTGGGTAATATGACACCTGTAGGGACAATTTCCCTCCTCAAGATATGCACATTTTGAGACAAAGTTCAACAATTATAAGTCCGGGGAATGGGCATAACCAATTCAACTACAGGTACTTATGCAGAACAGTTATTCCTAAGAGAGTCACATGCTCACCACTATGTGTGTCACGTTGCATTGTGATCCCATCAGCTGGTTTGGCGCGTTTGTGTGGTGGGGGTGTTCGGTTGGAAGTTCGCTAGAAACGTGAAGGAAATATGCCGTGTGAGGCATTCATGTTTGTATGTTTTTTTAACAATTGGTATAAACGAGTGTGTGGTTTTACAGCAATTCGTTATAGTTGAAAGGTTTAAAAAAGTGTCTGTTATTATATATGAAGCCAACGTGGTTTTCTATCATCGTCACTTTTTCTGCCATTTAGACTAATTCGCGATCAAACAGATGTATGGGGTGACCACCACTAACTCCATGGGTAACTTTCTCATATACCCTGACTGGGATTCAAATACGGGCAGTACCTGTAAAATGAATGAAAGAACAGAGCATATGATTGAGGAATATTACAAATGACAACTGAGGTAATATAACATTTGGATGTATGTTAAGTGAAATGTACCTTCTATAAGGTGACTAGGAACCATAACGAACGGGAGGGTACTAAGTGGTTGTCTTGTCTAATCAATAGCCTCACCAATATCTCGTACTAGGGCAAATATGTCTTCAAAATAAGTATGTTTCCATAGCCTTCTGTATCTCTAGACTATGTCTGCTGTATTTCAGCAAAGGGTAGTATGTATCAAACGATGGTCATAGTTGACTCCCAGGAAAATTAACAAAAATATTCTTAGAGCTAAGAAAAAGGTTTCCATCTGCTATATACTTTGGCGTTAAAACTTTATAGAAATTGTTATTTTGGCCATCATACAAATAAACAAAGATAACAACCAAAAATTCATATCTATAAAAGATAATGTTATTTGCAATCATTGAATGTTCAGTCTAGGATTTGTCTCAATGATGGATGTGTTTATTTCATCCATCAATTCTGAGTAGGACGAATTCTCAGATGGCCTTATTTGACTGTGTGATGCTGTCATTTGGTATATGCAGCAGACAGAGATAAAGTGATAAATGATGTAACAGCCACATGTAGGTCACTAGATAGTGCACCACCAACCCACAAAGGGAAAGTAGAGTTTTTGATTAAAAGCAGCGTTGTGCCTTTGCGGTTTCCGGAGTTATCCAGGTCTACATGGCGTATAATGTAATGAGTACAGTGTTGACATTTAATTCCTGCACTAAATGCTTGGGCTGCCCAGGTACAATACACGACCGCACGCTCGATTTCCATCCAATTTCCTGAGCATGGATGCACGTATGACCTCAAAACTGAATGTAGCTTTGATTTGCAAGCGAAGTGGGTCATGCATGTGCTTGACCTATTTGTTTGACCTGCTATCCATGGGCGTTTGTGCAACCAGGCACTAGCAGCCATCCGGTCGACTGGTGCAGGAATTATATGTCTGTACTGTACATTTGCTTGTTTTCATCCATTGCCACACATCGGCAGCTTGCATTTGCTTATAATGAACCGACCTGTATATTCTAAGATGGAACGTCCTCATATTGAAATGTATGCCATGTAATGAACCACCATGTTTTGTTCATTTTCTTTAAAATGGGCTGTTGTAAGCTAAGGTAACGGACTATGAATATACTTAACCCCTCAATGTATTCTGCTGCTCTAATAGCACAAACAACAATATGTAATGAATTCAAACACGTAATGAGGCTGATGGCTAGAGTCCTGGCGACGGGAAACATACAATTTTGATCAACTGATCAACCTTAAATAACCTTAATATTATTTATAGGTTTGCAGAGGAGACGTATCGGATTTAGATTCTTTTATTCATATTTGATCAAGCAATATCTATTTATTACAAAGGCAGATTCCTCAATGATGTAATATCTGCGCTGAATGTTTTACAATAGTATATACAGAGTAAAACTTGCACGCTTTATGGAAAACTCGTGTATGCGTATTTAACGTAATCAGCAGTAGACTCGGTCCTTGCCCCTTATAACCAAGGAAAAATGCGTCCTCTCCCTTACTATGTTGAAGAGAGGCGAAGCTTGAAAACAAGGAAACAAAATAAGGGGAAGCTTGGTAATAAAGACGACATGTAAATAACAGTGCAGCTGCCTGGGACATGTTTGGCGCTAGGGAGTGCAATGCCCTTCTGTTCAGATCACCAAGGCCAGGCAGGAGTTCCCTTATACGGCCACCAAGCCACAGGTGCCGGGGTGAGCCATTCCGCCATCAGCACCGTTTTGCCCTAATATGGTTAGGCAGTGGAATAATCCTGCCTGCATGCATGGCTGGATCAGTTGGGACCACAAATCTGTTTCGTCGGCAAAAACGCGGCCCACATCTCTTAGGCCGGTTAATGGAGTGTCTGGTAGATTTGGAGCTATCGTGAAGGATGATATGCCAAGGGACACTGGTGCAAAACTGTGGGCATCTAACTTATGACCCTCACTTGGCTCCCACGCATGCCCCTCTGAGCCAATAAACACCCAAGGTACTTGATGATCATCATTCATTATTTATTCCTAGTATGCTGTTTCGGAAAGTATAAAAAAGCATCCATTCCTTTCCCAATTTCGCTCACTTTCATTGCTTGCGCACGCCATTTACTATTGATAGCAAAGAGTATTGCGCATTGGGGTGCCATGCCGCGATTTATGTGCCTTACCGAAATAGGCATGTTTCTTAATAGCGCCATACGAGTAGGATTTGAATGCAATGAGCACCATAAAACTGCCTGATAGGTACTTATCTCCTATGAAATGTGGCGAACTGGATTGAACATGTTCTGTTGAACCACATGATCAGAGAATATATCGACTGGGGAAATCTCTCACAGGCAAACACTCTCTAATTTATGTGTCTGTTGCCGTGTAGATGGCATCATTGGTACCGTGTTCCCGTAGCATAAGACACAGGAATACCCGATATGGTGACCCCAAGATAGACTTTGGGAACTTACATTACCGTTGGTGGATATCTATGTCTGAGAAATATGTTACAATACTTAAGAAATAGCATTCTCGCATACAGACGGAGATCAGTGACACGAGGAAGATAAGTGATGTTACTAACGGTATTAACATGTTAAAACCAGTATTTGTTGCAAACTGACTTCAGATATCAAAATATGTCAAATTCGATCAATATGTATATTCATACACACACACACACACATATATATATATATATATATATAAATATATATATATATATATATATATATATATATATATATATATATATATAAAATGTGAACATATTTGACTTTTGTCATATCAACCTACTATCTAAATTCAAACCGTCAAATCTATTTCATGTCACTACAAAAACGGGTTCTACCTGCGGGACTGACATGGGTATTATTAGTCCATCAAGTCAAATGCAATATGGCCGCCCCTGCGTGAAGGACGCGACAAGGGCATATTTGAACTGACACTTAAGGGTTGGTACACATAATAACAGCCCAATGATTCAATAATATCTCTCTTTTATCCAACATCATCATCATCTTAGGGGTAGCTGGGAAATTGGCAATGAAAGCATGTTTAAGTTGCATGTCAACGCATAATCTTCCAAATGCTGGCCCCAGGCTCTCTTAGTGAAGAGTCAAAAACATGGATAGAGCTAAATGAAAGATAAATATCGCCGTGGGCTGGCATCAGGAATGTTCAGTAGGCACGTTATAGCCTGCACTTGTGATCGTTATGGGGAAAACCAATTTAGCCAAGTTCTTACCTAGGTAATCATATGTAGATATAGTGAATGTTAACCTATATGTAGTATAAATTGCATTTTGGTTTCCTTTTTCTTCCTATGGCACCGCTGACATGCACAAGTTATTGAGGTACGTGTACCCCGCTCTGCACTTTTCTCAAACCGCACTTGAAATACACATAGTATCGCCCTTTGACATATATATATATATATATATATATATATATATATATATATATATATATATATATATATATATATATAGAGAGAGAGAGAGAGAGAGAGAGAGAGAGAGAGAGAGAGAGAGAGAGAGAGAGAGAGAGAGAGAGACCTCTCACATCCGGATTCGAATCAATAACAGCTTTCAGAATCCATTTTATTTTTTCACAAGACGAATTTGCATTGCAAGCAATCCACCCAATAAAACTATCCGTTTCTGTCACCCCGCACAAAATTCACAACGCCAAAGGTCAAACTCTATCGGTGAATATGCTATCATATGGTGATTAGGAGGTATTTTAACTGCCATTTGGGAACCATTTGGGAAAGCTCCCTGCCAAAGGCCTTTTCCTGCGTGGAGATTTCGTGTGATTTACTGAGGCTGTACATCACCCATCTAGACGCATCTTATTCGTACTAGAAAAAGGTGTTCACGCAGCTTTGCTGTCCTCAGACATGTGGCAGAAAATTCGACTGAAGATGTGTATGTGCGAGGCATATCATGGATCAATAAAGACATTAAAATGTCCCAAGGAAAGATACACATATACCATAGGGTCTAGGGTCCCTAGCAGCACATAAAATTATCCTGTGCTATTCTTGATAGCCGGAGGTGGGTAGAGGGAATTTGGTCCATTTGGGAAGCAAATACGAAATGGCCTTTAAGTGATAGAATACTTTTTCCTAAGTCCAATGCGCTTGCCTTTTTATTGTTCAAGGGTAGGCACTGGAACAAATTAATGCCAAATTGATGATTTACTCATTTGTTTAATTTGAATATTGCACTAGGTGCTATAGCAATTTTTGATTTAACAAGGAAACATACATAACAATTGAGACCAAACACATACACAGACATATCAACAACAAACACAAACATGTGACTTGTTATCTATATCAATTCATTATTTAAAATACTCAGAAGTGACCTATTTAGACCATGAAGCTACAATGTATCTGCAGGAAAATTTCGATATCATTTTAATTACTAGTCCATGGTTATCAGATTCAACCAACTATCTTCAAATCATTGTATTAAAATTAATTTCCATTTCAAGAGGAAATTTTCAAACTTAAATTTTATTTCTGCTGTGTATATTTTTCAAATAGCATGCAACTGAAAAACAAGAACATTTCTCACGCAGGACAAAGTTTCGAAATGTCATATCTATAGTTGCAATAATGATATTGATAAAAATAGTAATAAAGATAATAATACTGGTAATGACAATAGGTTATCAAATTATAATACACGACGTATTCTTTAAGACGTTAAACTAGTCAAATACCAATGGTATCAGTTCCTTATCAACATGCAGGGATACACCAAACAAAAAGCAGTCCTTTGATGATAACAATACACTTTTTATACCAATACGTATAATACGCTAACGCGTTAAAACTATTTGCTAATACATATACGCTCATCTGAACAAAAGCATGGAAAATGCACACGCCAGTGGTATATTTCCTCATACCCATAAACACTTTCGTAGGCCTGTGGAACAACCGAACCATAAATGCTTGAGAGGTTCTGTGTCGGTTCCACTGTGTCGGATCAGATGATGCTCACTAAATCGGAAGAGCCCCCAAAATGTGACATCATGTCAAGTCGTGTTCATGAGCACAGTATGTGTGTGTGTGTGTATATATATATATATATATATATATATATATATATATATATATATATATATATATATATATATATATATATATATATATATATACATACATACATACATACATACATACATACATACATACATACATACATACATACATACATATATATATATATATATATATATATATATATATATATATATATATATATATATATATGTAATCGGTATTATATAAACGGGACTAAGGCTTTTGTCTTGTGCTAGGCGGGGGTGCTTGTATTTTGATCAATGTCTCTTGCATCAATTGATATACGTTATTTGTCAATGTTCTGAATACACATTACAAACAAACATACATTCATACATACAAATACACTCGGCAGAACCAAACATAACACAAAGAACAGACCTGAAAACACGAAGCAATCCACAAAGATCAGATACAAAACCACCCCAATGACATCCGCACACACCAAGAGCCGAGCATGGCATATCCATGTTCCCTACTAAACCACTCAAACATACCTCCCTAAAAATTATCAGCACGTTAGAATCAATAACTGCAATAACTACCTACCACATGCTTTGCACACACATTGGGCTGTACATATACCACCGTATATCAATGATAGCCTTTCGACAAGACATAAACGAACTGGTAGCACCCCAACAAGGCAAAACCTCATCATCACAGGGTACATGAACTCAAACACCCAAGCGCCAGCAATTGCAAACCGAGTACAAGCAGACGTCCTCGATCCATTGAACGTATGACCCCTGTTTACGACACAAACAACAAAAGCAGAGAAACCATCGAACACATATATACCAACATGGACAATGCACAAGATCACGTAGTACCGACTTACGTACCCCTCGTACCAGCATGTAATGACTCTGACAGCGTCCATCTTGTTCATCTTGCACCTCTGGCTTTTTTGGTCTATCAATATGGTATAACCTTATCCCGGTGGGGGCACTCAGGTACAGAGGGGGGTCGCACCTGCGTTACGTATTTCGCGGAAGAAGGGGTCTTTTTTTAAGACCTCCGCATGTCCGCGATTTTGTAAAAGAAGGGTACCTTTTTGTACCCAGGTACGAGGTATGGGGGTCAAAATTCCCTCTACAATCCACGAAATATACGCGGCTCTGACGCCGAGTGACTGCCGAAGTGACTGGGCTTCCGAGTTTGCTGCCGCCACTTGCTGCCGCTAAACAAGCAGAGGATTATAAAATCGAAAGTCAAAATACGTGCTCCCGTTCATCCAATGTCAGTGTTTTGTTAAAAGAAGGGGTGTTTATTTAGTGGGAAAAATCAGCGTTTTATTAAAATAAGGGTGCTTTTTTGGCCAGAAATCAGTATTGTAGTATTGTATGTTTATTGACGACGCACGACGGCGCAAAATCATACTAGTACAAATATATAGCAAATCATATGAGAAAACATAGCGAACAGAGAAAACAGCAAATCAGTGCTTTAGGGGTATTTTTTAATTTTGATAACGAACGTATGCACCCCCCTAAATACCCAAGTGCCCCCCCCCCCCCCCCCCCCCCCGGGTACCTTATACAGTTTTGAATTTTCATTATTACACTTATTTGGAGTTAGTCTGTGTTTTTCTGTTATTTGTTTGAGTTTCATGGGTGATTTTGTGATAAGAAATCATAGTATTTTCTATGACTCAAACAAAATGATAAAATATAGGCTACCTATAACATATGTCCAGAAAAAGGTCAGATACAAATTCTGATTAGTCAACTAATCTACGCCTGATTATTCACCAAATACGTCTAACCTGATTCTTCGTGGAACTAGACTGGGATGATTGAAAATTTCGTAGTACAACTTTTGATTTGATGTCGAAGACTCATGTTTAAAGAAGAAATTCCTTCCTTCTACGCCTGATTATTCACCAAATACGTCTAACCTGATTCTTCGTGGAACTAGACTGGGATGATTGAAAATTTCGTAGTACAACTTTTTATTTGATGTCGAAGACTCATGTTTAAAGAAGAAATTCCTTCAAGATTTGTGAAAATTCAACGCCTATTAGAATGCATTGTATGGTGTTAGTAGAAAAGCTTTTATGCATTTGTATTGTATTGCCTATTCTTGCAATCGCAATATCATTGCCGTTTTCACTATGGTATATAACTAAATGGTATACTCAGTGGGCATCTGAACTATGTGGAAGTATATACTTGCAATTGCACCGCCATTGCCGTCCTTACTGTGGTTTGTAACTAAATGGTATACACAGTGGCTGTCTGAAATACGTGTAAGGTAATACTTGCAATTGCAATATCATCGCAGCCTTTAACGTGGTGAATAGCTAAATGGTACACAGTATGCGTCTGGAAAGCATGGAAGGCAACGTATGTGGGAGGTATACATGTATACTTGCAATTGCAATATCATCGCTGCCTTTACTGTGGTAAATAACTAAATGATATACAAAGTAGAGTTCTGGAAAATATGGTAGGCAACGTATTCCAGGACGTGTTCCAGTGACCACCATCTGAGATAATCTATATCCCCAGCCAGCGGTTGTATGCTAATGGCACTGTGCGACGAGGGATTAGCGGACCCCCTGCCAACCCGTATTCGATCGCCGCTCATTCAATTCTCACCCGCCCTAATGCCCTAATGATGGTAATTTAGATGTTCAATCAATGCGTGATGCAGTTTGAAATATTTCTCAGCATTTCACTTTAGGGATGGCCAAACTCGGGGGAGGTGCAATACTAGCGGGGTTAATGTCACTCTGTCGTGCAGGGGGGGATTCTGTAGCTCCGCAGTCTGAGAATGGGCGTTGATTAGTCGCTGCACCGGAACAGGAAGTGAGATTCATTGCAATTAAGGGTGTAAAATTGACGTTTTTATATGGAGACGGCGTGATTATCCTTGGGGTTTGCAATTAAACAGAATTTATGGTTATGTGTTTAGGATGAAACCCGCAGCACAGTGAAACAAGTTCACAAATCCTGGGGTCTGCTCTTTTTCACATTATTTTGTGAGACATAAATAACTCTCGTGGTGTGTTGAATCGGATACGTATTTGTTGGGCATCTCCAAAAATAATACAAACTATGGTCGGAATCATTTTTATAGGGCTGAAACGAACTGAGTATCGTCTGTTTTGTTGTTCAGTTGTTGACATAATTTTTTACGAGGTTCACCCAAAGATATTTCCATTAAAGTACGATGTTATCTCTCCTTCAGATGTTACTATGATAGCTATGAATACAATGAAGCGTCATTTTGAAAAATCTTTGGTGGAATGTTTGTGGTGGGGTTGCGATTTTTTCTAAATAGGCAAGCCATGTTGGACCGCTTCAGCAATTGATGAGTCACAGGAAACAATAAACTATCCCTGATTGTTGTGTGTGTCTCTTAAGTGAGCTTGCATAACCAGAATTTCCTTTTCAAAAACAAATGTGATGCATTATATCTAGTTTACGAGAATGGATCGTTATTATATTTTCCTTTGAATTGGAAATTTGCGTGCCTTTGTGGAATTAGCTAATCACCTGACATGTAATACTTTTATTGAGTAATTAGAAAAGGCACGTGCTTCCATTGTCTATTAAGAGGTTTTATAGGTAGTGTGGTGTATGGTTCAATGAACCTCATTTTCAAAGGATAATGGCTTGTAAATAAGCTATAACGGAATCTAAAGTCAATGAACGGGCATCTGTCAGCGACTGGTTCTCCAAACGTTCACAGATAAAATGTAGAAAAATCAAGTTAAGTTTATTAAAGACCCACGAAGCTGTGTACCAAAGCTACGTTCAGTTGTGACGTCAGGGTTCAGCAGTCGTTTCCATAACCTGGGATATTTGGAACCCAATCGGGCGTGCTGTCGAATATTATGCCCGGTCTGCCCGAGTATTTATTACAGGAATTGAATGTATGCACTGTATATACATTTATGTATCTGAATACCATTTTGAATAAATGATTACGTAATCACAGAACAGTGACTCTTATTCAAAACCATACTAGTTTGTATTTTATGAACATTCTCCTGATATAGTACCGAAATGTACTTGAAGTCTTTAATAGATTCCACAGAGCTCACCCTTAATAGCATTTTCTACTTTTTTTCTTTAATCATAGCATTTTATCAAAATTTCTATTGAAATCAACCTTACTGATAGCTTGCGATGGTATTAAGTGTTTCAAATATTTTGCATCGTGTCATAATCAGTTTTTTTCACCGGCAAAAATATATGGACACATATTGACACAATACTAGTAAATAAAACATGAAAGTACACGTATTGGAATTATACACATTAATTAGTTAATTACTGCTAATTCAAGTGAATTGGTCAATTCACATTAAATAAATCGTCTAACATTTGATAATTTTTTTCTTCTTGTTCCCTTTGTATATTCAATCATTTAAGCACTTATTTTGGTGTTCATTTTAACTAATTAGTATAGAAAAATCTTTAAAACCATTCGCAAATTATCATATGGTGAGAAACAGTCAGCGTCTTTCTTCCCATTCACGAATTTCCATCCTGCTGCATGCTTACACGTACGATGAGCATATAGTTAGTGCTCCAATATATGAAGATATCTACTATTAGGGGATACAACAAAATATAAAGATAATGAAATGGCTCCCAAGATAAGTAAAATCATAATTGTTCACGCATACACTAGTTATAACCAATTAGGAATAAGATATATACCTTAGCCGCGGGATATGTCTGTATGTGTCTTTGTGTCTGTGTTACACTTGCCTTTCAAGTGTTTTTCTCTCAGCTCACTATGGCGGCCTGCCAAAGGGTGATATCGATGCATCTTCAAGACAGCAGCGGAGAAGATGATGGATAGATGGCGCTAGTGGCTCTGATATGAGGCCGGACATAACGAATGGCAAACCTGATCCGGCCCCAATGATATACTAATCAGCATTCGTATCTCAGGCACACCGTATCGTACTAATGCATCGTGTTAGGTGCGCCATTTTTCTTCGTCTTTTGCCATTCTTACGGTTCGCTTTGACGCCAAGCCCCAGGTGCAACATAACTAGTGCTAGATTATAGACGTATGAAAAGTACTCGCTGGCGTTTATTAGCGTTTATAGCCCCATTCATTCTAGGGCGAGCCTCGGAAAAACGGCGTTCGCTTGTACTTGGTGGCAGTGAGAACCTAAATTACCAAAGGTATTTTTTCTCTGCAAGCCAGAAAAAGGTTAGAGCAACGTAGATCTTGCAGAGTTTATGCTTGAATTTATGTTGTTCGAGCAATAGCGGAACACTTCTTGACTTGTATGCACCCCTTTTTATTGAAGAAAATGATGATTGTGTTCCTGAATGAATAAGGCGTCTGCATAAAAAGGGAATTAGTTTTGCTTAAAGCAGGCCCACAATAGAGAAAAAATCAACGATTATGTGACTTTGTGACCCAAAAGGGTGGAGAGTTGTCTACATCGAGGCCTTTCCTCAAATTATTGACGCGGCCAAGAAATTACTAAGACCAGTAATATCTTTCATTTTCCCATTTGGGACCGAGTTGGCAATTGCCTCACCCGTCGTTTTCACTCAATTTTCTCTGGCAAAATATTATTTTCTATTGGGGTTCCTCGCTCATTGCTAATGGCTTTTCCCTTGGAGTGAGCGACATTGCTGTTCACTGTGGCTGACATAGTGCGTCCTTCTGTGAAGATGGTTAAGTGACTCAAGCGATCCGTGTGCAAAACGTCCATCCCGGCTGCCGAGGAGTTGAGCTGCATTCATAACTCTTCACTTCAGCCCACACATGAGAAAGTTCCGTCCTGAACAAAAGCTCTCTTAATACCATGCTAAAGCACGCTTTATTTCTCGAAAATCATGAGCTATGTTTTACTTAAAGATACGTTGAGGAGTATGAGAAAGGATGCTACTGGTAGTGACTTGGTCCGTTCACCGATAGCCAGGTCGAGTATATCTAGCAAAACATAAACAATGACACAGAACATTTCATTCCAAATGTGTCATAATGAGCAAAAAAGCATGCAAAATAATGTGAAATGTCAACAGTGTGATATATAGATTTATCGTCACTTCCGGTCAGAATCTAGGTGCTGATTGGTTAATTTGTTTGGTGTGCTTTATTAGGATCCTAACAATGCTCTTCACACCATTCATTGTTAGGAGTCCAATATTGGTTCTGTGTAGTGATTGCCATTGCAACCATTGTTGGCCATGATGGCGGCCACTGTTTAATCCCAACCCTCTGAAAAAAATTGTTTTAGGGTGATAGAAACTATTTGCGCATTATAATATGCTAACATGGTATGCATGAACTTGGAAGATGAAATGGCAGGAAGTAATAAAGATGAATTTGAGTGTGCAACTCGCGAGTTCAAGTGAAAAATGAAAAAAAATCCTTCTTGCGGGTCGCCTTGCCTTGTCCAATGTATATATTGAGCGCTGCGTGGGAGTTGGTAAAATGGTTAAGATATCATACCTCTTTTTCAGTATGTGTTCATTGAGTTGAACGGTGAGTGGGGAGGGGATTGTGGTAAATCTGTGGGCCTACATGTAGCTACTAGTTGTGATGTGTAAAGCTATGGTTAGGTTTCAAATGTCGGTTGTTCTTGGCCACATTTCTCTCACTAGGAAAAACACATTAGGGCAGGCCCTTTTCAATAGCATGAGAGAGTGAACCTGCTACCCTCACTAGCTCCAAGTCAGGCATTTGCTGCCGCTGAAAGCACAAAATACTTTATAAATAAAAATAAATAAATTTTAGGTTTATAGTCTTGTTCAATTTTATCAATGTTCACACGACTCCATACATTTATTCCCCAGCAGGCCTGTTCAATCTTTGAACCATTTCAACCCCCTAGGGAGCATGCAACCTTGGCAGCAATTTCGGCGCTCTTAGGTTCAAGCTGTCACATAGCCATTCTGCCCTTAATGCCAGGTACCCTATTCACAGCTGGGTGAACTGAGGCAATGTGAAGTTAACTGTCTTGCCCAATAACAGACCAAAGTGACCCGGCCGGGAATCGAACCGGCGACCCTCTGATCGCTGGTCCAACACCTAACCAATTGAGCTACCCTTGCTTTCTTTTTTGTTTTTGTCCTTTGCTTACTCTATAATTATGCAGGTTGACTATGCCGTCTAACTGCATCGAGTGTAACTAAGTGTTTTCTCAGATGTCCACCCCAAGAACGTTTGATTCTGAATGTTGTGCTTATTGTAACTAATTCAAAATTGTTGTGGGTCGAGCTGATAAATTCGTTATCACGATTGTGAAATTAGGATATAACGGTAGGCTGCGTTATGGCAGATGTATCGCACTCGGTCTACGTCCTCTTGCAATACAGCTGGCTTCTCGCCGATATCTTACCGTATCCCATTTTCACAACGGGGATAACCAATATCATCCCTGATATCTTCAAATACATACATGTGCATGTGATAATCACGTTGACACGTCTAGTGTAGGCTAGCCCCTACATGGATGCAAAGCGTGTACATCCCTTTTATATCAATTTATGATAGGTATAGCAAGCATCAAATAATAGTTTATGTAAATATTTCAAAGTGCCACATTTAGCGACTATTTTTTTTTAAATGATTACCCTTTCACCAATAACAAATGCTTTTCATAATATGTTCGACATTGATTGACCAACGTTAAAGATACTTTCCCAACATACACCATCCCTATACAACTGTCAAATATATGACGAAGTGCATTTATATAGTATAATTTACATGCAGTGAAAGAGTAATAAAGGCCTTGACCAAACATTGCCAATTCAAAACCCAATGCAAAAGGCGATACATCACTAGGAAATTAGGAATGAGACCATTTTTTCCAATGACATTTAAAATGGTAGTTACCCAATTAAACTATTTGCAAAGATGTGCTACAATAGTAGTATGAGATATGAGTAGGCATGGCCTCCCTTAAGGCGTCCAGTCTAACCTAAGAGTCTGTGAGGAATGTGGAGGAAATGGTCCATATATGTATGCATTGGGGAAGCGTATCACCAGGGGATTTCACCATGTCAATTGATTAACCAATAAAACGCAATGCCTACTGCAATTTTGACACGGGTATTAATTCATTTAATGCTTCGGTCAACAAGTCCGAAGATGAATACCGCACTCGTGCCCTCACGCTTCCCATTAAAGCCACTACTGTCCCATAAATGCCCGCGAGAAAAGTGAATTAAATTCCTTATCTGTTCACTACGTGACTATTGTATTATGATCCTCCGGGCAACATAACTGTCACCAATGAAGGACTCAGTAACGCGTCAGTGTGTGGCTGAGAGAGAGAAAGAGAGAGAGAGAGCAGCAGCACGATGCACTATGATGTGTGGTGTTGAGCCCACGGCTTTAAAGCCCTGCCTCCCTAACCTCCTAAAAGCGGCTCAGCCTCCCCGCCTCATCTCGTGTCTCCCGGCAGTAAAAGAGAAGCGTATCATGTGCTTATAATTACAGCATCTCTGCAGTGCAGATCACCTTAATGGCTGCCCCCAACACAGCTTTGCTTTCAGCCTTTCGCGGGAATAACGGTGATTTAGATCGAAGTCTTTAAAGGAGACCTGATGTGCATGATAAATTGTATAGTTGATCTATCATTAAACCTTACACAACCTTCCATTTTGACCTTGTTCACAAACAATATCCGTCACACAGGAAAATGACCCCACGCCGCGATGAAATAAGTACAACCTTTTTGGATGAATGCTGCTCTGACAGAAACACTATTGTATGAAGGCTTTTTTACCATTTTCACCCATGTTTCCATTAAGGTTGTGTTTGAAACAAAATTTCAACAATTTTAACGATAATTAGTAGACATACATGTACAGTAGTCTTTTACCTTTCACGTTGAACAACATGGCATTAATCAATCTATCTATCTATCTATATCTATATATCAATCTATCTACGAGTACTATATATATATATATATATATATATATATATATATATATATATATATATATATATATATTTATATATATATATATATATATATATATAAATATATATATACATATATATATATATATATATATATATATATATATATATATATTATATATATATATATATATATATATATATATATATATATATATATATATATTATATATGTGTGTGTATAGATAGATAAATAGACAGCTTTTTTCTCTTTATTATGATATACCGTAGGTTACACATATCAAGTCCATTTTCGTGACTGTTGCTTACCATCATAGGATATCGATAAAATGAAGCAAAATGAAAGTATTGTTATGTATGCTCTATTTACATTGATATTCCTTGCTATATTGAGAAATCAGCGATCTACTCCTCTGAATAATGCTGAAATGTCAACGAATAGAGATCCTACTAACAGAAGTTCCTGGCAGTGTCAGGGTTTGGCTTTAAGATGGTCTAAGACTATGATTGATCAACCTAATAATGAAAATAATTATGCCAGAGGGATTTTTACGTCGGTGTAATCTATCATTAGTTTGGCTCTCACATCTTTGATTGTTTTAGAAATGACGTTTGACAATAGCAATAATGAAAACCTAAAAACTTCAAAGCCATTGTGCATAGAATTTATTGCTTTTCATGCATGTTCTGGTGAAAAAAGAATAGATTTAATTCAAGCAAACACAGCAGTAATCCAAATGTTTTTTTTATTGATTGACACTGAAGTACATTTGGCCCATAGGGCGTTTTAACCAAATTAATGTTTAATTTTTCAATTACTAAGTATCTAGTTTATTGTCTTTTGTTTTCGTTTTCTGTATATATGTTTTGAGTTGAGATCTTTATCCTTTTTATGTGTACAATTGCCTTGAGAAGATATTCTACCAACCAGTATAGTATTGTAGGGCTACTGAGGTGGTAGCCTTCAACTTCTTACATTTCTGTACCAGCTGTGGTAGTGCTACAGAGTGAGTAGCCTACCACATAATAAGCCAAGAAGTCATGAGTCTTTGAGGGTCAGTGATAGACTATTTTATTTTAGGGTAACTGTACATAATAAGGAACCCTGGGATGGGATAGCAAATGTCTTCCAGCCAATAGAAAAGGGGTATCGGGGTGATTAATATCATTAATTAAAAAGGGACCCAATCAGATTTCATATGGGAGTGGACAGTATTATTCCCACGTTCACGATACACATTTAACAGATGGGATTGTGAGGTTACTTTAAGATCTCCCACTGGTGGCTATTAGAGATAGACCCCCCCCCCCCCCCCCCCCCCCCCGGGTTCTTCACACTGTGGGAAGCTTACATCAAAGGGTGTCTAAAAGGGAGGTCTTCGAAAGGATGGGACACAGGGACTTGGTATTAATTAATATCAATGGGGTTTTGATTATTGGGGGATATGTACTGTGGGAAATCTTTAAATGTAGGTTTCCACTATAATAGTATCCACTGCCAATAGGATGTTGGACCCCAACATTATAAAAAGGATGGTAGGAAAACATTTGCTTTACAAGAAATAAACAAGATAGATAAGGGTAATAGAATTGAAGCAGTAGCACAATACTGAACATAATCACAATGGTGAAAAAACAGGTCTCCATCATTAGAAGATTAATAGAAAATATCTGTCTCAAAATTGAAGGTGATACATGGTATTTCTTTCTGACAAATACAAAAGCAAACCGCAATCAGTTTAACAGAGCAAGATTGAATTCTTGATTCTTCCAGGGACAAATTGAAGAGAAAAGTATACCTTGAGCGAAGGGTTTACATTGTCCAACAGATGAGGCCTGAGGGCGGGTTCCTATGCTTAGGAGAACATCAATTGCCCACTTAATCGGGTAAATTTGCAAGGTTGTGATATACATAGTATCGGGTCACATTGTAAATGCAAATATTTGATCATAGCCTTTGATTAACTTGAAATGCACGTTTCATTGAAGTTGTGCTCAAAACGGGAAAGACTCCCACTAATTAGTGATCCTTTCAATAATCTTCTCTTTTCACATGGTAGACTCTCTGAAGAGGTTCTGACATTATGAATTCAACATGGGAGGATTTGAAATGCTATATATCATGAATATACTCAACTAGGAAGCCAAGTCATTGTGTTAATCCTTTCAATGATCTTCTCTTTTCACATGATAGACTCTCTGAGGAGGTTCTGACATTGTGAATTCAACATGGGAGAATTTGAAATGCTATATATCATGAATATACTCAACTAGGAAGCCAAGTCATTGTGTGAGTAGCATACATATCTCATAGTAATTAAAGGATCAATTATGCAAATGAAAGAATAATCTTGATTATGCACTGAAATACAACTAAAACAACACTACAAAATATTGCAAATGATTTCTAATGAGGCAACTTATTTTTCATAAGAAAACTAGGAAAAAGAACATTTATATTCAAATTATTAATAATAATGCTAAGAAATGGTGTGCCTTCTCAAAGTCACATGATAAGTATACAACGAAAGTTAGTACGTTAACCAAACACCTTGAGTATATATTTAAGGAAATAGATAAAGAATAAGAACATCTAAAACCTATTCATAAATTATACAGTGTCTAAACATATAAAGGGTTAAATAGAATATGTAATTATGTGGTAAACATTGATACAATGGAAAGTGCATCCTTTAATCAAAATGTAGAGCTGTCACTGATTACTCAATTGAATTTAGATTCATGTCTTTAGGGTTTTCTCAATGCTAATCACATCATTACCAATATAGGGTCCAGCGTATCACATGTGATAGAGATAAGGAGTAAGAGGGGGGGTTGCGAGATCTTGGTGGTTAATATGCAAGAAGACTGGTCAGCTGAGTGACCTGCTGAGCTACAATGGTCAGCCGGGGTTGTAGCTAGCATAAGCATCAATATATGGAGACATCAGGGTATTCATCCTATTGTTATATCACCATTTAGGGGAGGATGCTTTGATTGGGTTTGAAACAGCTCCACAGTTCGCAGACTTGAACTGGAGTGAGGGCTCCTACTGTTGTAGATGAACAACAGGGTAGGCAGCTGAAGCATAAGCTTCGAAAATCCTATGAATTTGACCAGCCCATCGTGTGCTTGAAAATTAAAGGTAGCCTGTACCAACAACTCCAGGGATAGAAAAAAAGGGAAGACTCCTTAAGAGTGAGAAAATTCCAGTAATGAGACATATCACAATTGATGCTGCACACAATCATTCAGTCAGCTTTTTGAAAGCTGAATACATACATTCATACTCACATTTATAGCACACTTGTGAACTATGTCTAATACAAGTTACCCTGGTTAACTAGCTAGGTAAACCAGAGCAGATTTGGATTGCTAGCTCTCACTCAGTAATGAGTTGATAGAGGGGAAAAAAGGAGTGTTGGGGCCAGGTTAGCTAAGGCACATACATGATTTGGGTTTGCAGTCCACATTCATAGATTTTTGAGAGTTTTCGATTTCACTTTACATAATTGTCGTTTGCAAAACCACCACTGAAGAGATCTATTTGAACAACTCCATTTCACACTTTGAAGACTCCTTGAGTTTGAACAGTTATGTGATGTGCTAGGTGATAATAGAATATTTGATTAGACTGAAGAGAGTTCTAATGTTTGTCTGGCACTGGTAATGACCATAGGGTAGTATAATGTAGTCAATTCTTTGAAACTGAGAATGAGAATTTCAGAACTTGTGACATTTGAAATTGTAAGCTCTACATAATGATAGAAAGAAACACTTACCAAGCCGCATTCTTCATCTTAGTGTGACCATAATCATGGTACTGTAAAATCCGGTATGATTGTTCTTATAAATGTCTATGATCTGTTTCCTGTAGAGGGTGGCGATTTCCTCTGGTAACATATTGTTCTTAATGTCTCATTTTGAATGTGTGCTCCATCTGGAAAGCACTGGAAAGTTCTCTTAATACTGGAAGCTCAGTCTTCTGCAGAGGGTGGTGATTTTATCCAGTAACGTATTGTTCTTAATGTCTCGTTTTGACTGTGTGCTCTGGAAAGCACGGGGAAGGTCTCTCTGGAATCTCAGTCTTGGGTAGAAATCTGGTGTGGAGATCAGATGGGGTGAGCTGGCTTGAGTGCTTGGTTTCTCAGCTTGATAAAATCTGTAGTTCTTTTCTGGTCCAGTCGCTGGGTTGATGTTGAGTTGAATTTTCTTCTTTGTTGATGCACAGCACTGCCAGGGTCTGGTACTGGCACTGCTGCCATGACACTTGCTGTCCTCTGGCCCTGAATAGTGATGGTCAGGCAGCTTCCTATCCCAAGGATCTGTAGGATTTGCATGAGTGTATTTTAACTGGCTCATTTTCCTAATTTCCACTGTCCTGGGTGGGGAATATCTCACTTGGCAGGTGTAGGTACAAGGAAAGTGTACTCAGCTAAAAAGTGAGTACCCTTGGATTCTCCACCAACTATTGTAGGGCTACTGAGGTGGTAGCCTACAACTTCTTACATTTCTGTACCAGCTGTGGTAGTGCTACAGAGTGAGTAGCCTACCACATAATAAGCCAAGAAGTCATGAGTCTTTGAGGGTCAGTGATAGACTATTTTATTTTAGGGTAACTGTACATAATAAGGAACCCTGGGATGGGATAGCAAATGTCTTCCAGCCAATAGAAAAGGGGTATCGGGGTGATTAATATCATTAATTAAAAAGGGACCCAATCAGATTTCATATGGGAGTGGACAGTATTATTCCCACGTTCACGATACACATTTAACAGATGGGATTGTGAGGTTATTTTAAGATCTCCCACTGGTGGCTATTAGAGATAGACCCCCCCCCGGGTTCTTCACACTGTGGGAAGCTTACATCAAAGGGTGTCTAAAAGGGAGGTCTTCGAAAGGATGGGACACAGGGACTTGGTATTAATTAATATCAATGGGGTTTTGATTATTGGGGGATATGTACTGTGGGAAATCTTTAAATGTAGGTTTCCACTATAATAATAGTCAGTAAGTTGGCAATACACTAATAGTGTAACAGATTCTATCAGAAGTAATGCATGTCTTTTACGTGGGTCGAAATACAGTACCGCCATTAAATTCCTGCACTAAATGCGTGGGCAGCCTGGGCATAATAAACGACCGCACGCTTGATTGCCACCCAGTTTCTTATGCACGGAGGCATGGATGACTTGACAACTGAACATAGCTTTGATTTGTTATCCATGGATGTTTATACAACCAGGCAATAGCAGACGTCCGGTCGACTGGTGCAGGAATTAAATGTCAGTACCGTAGATAAAAAATCAAGTTGGCGTGGGTAGTAATGGTGATTGATAAATGTATGGACACTGTATTCAGTACACCTCCATGTCATGTTCTACACCTAACTTGGCCAGTGTTGAAAAAGCGTTTAGGGACCGACAGCAATATCAGAGAGTCATATCACTGCACGGGTATTGTATTCAAAGTGTATCCTGGATTCTGGCTTTTGTGCAGTCACAACAGTGGTCTATAACCACCTGTGTACAGCCATAAAAACCAAATTATCTTTTAAGAGTACAGGTGAACTTGGATATGACGGACCACTGTATGACGGATTTTTGCATATGACGGACTATATGCTTGGTCCCAGTCCGATGCATATCAAGTATTCGTCATATGTATACGACGGATTCTGCATATGACGGACCAATTTTCCTGGTCCCATTCAGTCCGTCGTATCCAAGTTCACCTGTATTAATACCTGCCTCTCAATTTGAATTTTACATGTAGTTATGTAGAGAACTGCGTGAATACATTGAGTTATGATTTTATTATTGACAGGATATACAATGTCAGCACAACAAGTGAATACACAATCTTTGACTGCAACATAGTTCTATTATTGATCATATATACAATTGCTGGTAAGCGTGCATTCCGTAAAAAAGCCGATGTAATGCCGTTGTATGTGAATGGCTGCGATTGTATTTTACCCGAGCAATATGCCAAATGAATGAACGATGGCAAAGCATGTGAAAGAAAGGAGGAGAAAAAGCAGGGACTTCAAATCCAAAGAGGACCGGTGGATCTTTTAGATGCATGGTATCCATAGAAAGATCCACACATCCCCATTCCTTTATAAGGCGAGCAGGGTGCCACGTCAGCAAAGGGTTTCCCGGGAGGTGCCAGCTCCTATTGCACACCATAAGGAGTGCCCCTTGCGGGGTACGGCAACGGTTAAAGGATTTGCAAAGAGTGATACACTCCACACAACTTCAATTTCCCAATTTCTCAACTATTCATTACATCTTTATTGGTGGTATGATAGAATTTCAATATCATATTTCACTGGTTCTACCCCAGCTTTGATACACCTTAGAACCCATGAATCTACTAATCAAAACGCTTTGATGTGTGGTAATACTCGACGGACGTCATGTCATAACGAGACTAATCGTTCGCAATGAGATGTCATTATGTATATCCAAAGGAGGAACATCTTACCAAGTCCTTATCTTGATGTAGGCATTATGCTGTGTGATCGATTACAGCATATTTGATCATTATTTAGATCTGAAAGACAGCTGCCATTACCCCGAATAAAAGAGTGTACAAATTGATGGCAAGTATAACGGATTTACACTAAATCAAATTGATTAAAGCACTATCAAATGTAATGACATATGTTGCAATCCTTACGCTAAATCAACTATTGCATTGATGAGTAAAGGTTCAATTGGTCTGATTGTGTCGAGATCTTGTCATAACATTTTGGTTATTTGGTTATGGTTTTGAGACACTCAATTGAATGAGATAAGTGATGAAAATGTATCAAAATTACCATTCGTCACGGATGCGTACGTGTATGACATATATTTCCCAATGCGTTATATGCTCAACTACTTCAAATCGATGTAACGTCAAGCAGCTTCAACAAAGATCCTGATCTACGAGGAAAATGACCTGACAGAGGCTTTTGATCTTAGATGCTGGTGCATTGGGTTTTACTGTTGGCACCTACCAATAGCTGCATGGGATTATGAGTTATTATGTAACTTTTTTGGTCGTTTTTGTTCGAGGAATGTGGAAATAGAGGTTCCTCCATTAGTGAGGACGTGCGATATGTTATTTCCTGCCGTGGAGTTTGAGTATAATATATGCTAACGTAAGTGTCTGGTAATCCAAATATGGTAATACTCAAATATGGTTTTCAAACGAATACTAATATGTGCTTAAATGACTCTTTCGAGGCTTTTTAATAAAGTCTAAAGAGCTGTAGGCGCTGAAGTTGGTGGCTGTATCGGTGAAGCATTGGCATCTTTGCCTTGCATACTACTGGATATTTTTGAGTGTACATGTACTTCTGGAGTGACACTATCTCATACACTTGCGATCTTCTGTGCAGGACATGAAGTTACTAAAAGGCAGTTTTCAATGCCCTCATGACCAACATCCTATCTGTCTCGGCTGTATGAGTGATATGCAGCATATCTTCCTGGTTTATTACTCAAATGGAGTGAAACTTTCTATAGTAATTTCGTGAGACTTCTAAGAGATATATTGCGTGCCTAACAGGATCAATTCTTTACTAAAATTGAATTAATATCCGTAAAAGATCCACGGGAAACAAAAAGATACCGGAGTTTACATTGACGGGTGTCGTTGGCATAAGAACTATTCCATGTGTTTTACCCCACACGACGGCGTTCCTTGCAAATGCAATCAGTCCGCCACGTGTCTCTGTTTTTCACCGAGAGAGATGGTGCGGCGAAGCCACACAACATATGCAGGGTTGTACGCAGTAAAGTATTATTGTGATTGCGTTCGTAATAAAAGTTCCCAGTGACTAGGATTAACCCAGTGCTGATTCACCAGTGGAGGGAGGGAGACTTATCTTCACTCCTCGCAAGGCATAGTAGAAAATGAAGTTGATGATAGTATTGAATACATGCTGCACCTCGGTATTTTTTCGGAGCGCATACCGCTATGTAATGTACACCTTTCTAAAACAGGTATGGAAGTGATACGTTCTCCCAAAACAAAGTTTGTATTCTTAAGCCGCGATTTATTATTTAATATCGACAAAATGCTGACTTATTGAGTGTGTTTAGAATGATAGGTAAAACTCATTGTTCTTTTTTGTTCTTTAAAAATACAACAAAGTGCCCACTAGGGTTCAACACCACGAGACGGCCCTAAAACCGTATACCAAATTATAAGTGCAACATAGACCATCCAATCCTGAATGTTATCGTTCTCTTGCAGAACCCATAGTCCACACTATCTACTCTCCAAGCCTGTCGAAATGTTATCGAGACACAGGGCTGTTGAAGGATCTCCTAACGGCCTTCGCACACGTTCCTTTACGTGTCCCATTTTCCATGGCTGTCATTTTGGCCAGCCGGCAGAATGCGGGGAACGAGGCGTAATTGGCTTGATTACTCACAAAGTAAATTAAAAAAAGAAGGGATTTGACAGTTTGGGTGTTGGACGTGCAGAAGTAGCACCGAGTTGCTCATTCGCCGACACATTCTAAGAGGAAGATCATCATTAGACGCTGACAACAGAACACGGAATATTCTGTTGTTTCTATCATTGAATCATGAACTACCTGGATAAGGACAATAAGAGTTTTTTTAATGTTGTCATTCAAGCAAACCAACTACCATTCAAACATTTTATTCTTTGCAACAAAAAGCACCTTTTGGAAAACATTTGAGGCCACTGAAGGCGATTGACGGTCCTGCATTCGGGCCGTGTAAGAGAAAAAAGCTTATATATACATATATATATATATATATATATATATATATATATATGTATATAAATATATATATATATATATATATATATATATATATACATATATATATATATATATATATATATATATATATATATATATATATATATATATATATATATATAAATATATATATATATATAAATATATATATACACACATATATATATATATATATATATATATATATATATATATATATATATATATATATATATATATATATATATATATATATATATATATATATATATATATATATATATATATATATATATATATATATATACACCCTGTTGGGAAGGTATTTTTTTTGTTAAAATCCAAGGTTACATTCCTTATCATTGCGAAAAGTTCATGAACATTTGAACGTCCACTATTAGTGATGTCCTTCGGGGTTTTAGTATTAGTAGGCGTAACAGCTGTGCTTTCATGATTTTAATGTCCTTTATGAAGTTTGGTATGATAGAAGGTATCTTACCTTTCCACCTTTGTTAAATTGCAGTTTCGTTACACCAGAAATCGATAAACATGTATTATGGCTAATGCTGTACGTGTTGTTTGGTGTGGTGAAAAGAAACTACTGATAAGAAAACAAAGAAAGGACTGGAACCACAAAGTCCTATTGAGAGTTTATCTTGGAATACAATCAATGAACATACAAAGAGGGGAAATTAGAAAACACAAACTTCAATAAGAATGGGTTTGCCGATAAAACAAAGTGCAGATAAATTACATTCAAAATGGTGGACTGCGAGCAGTGTGCAGGATATTACACGCAACAGGATTTTTATTTATCCATAGTCATGTCATTATGCATGTAGATTCATGATTTTGTGGACATATAAGGGCTGTTCCATTTAAAAGTGTGGGGGGGAGGAGGAACGGAAGGTTTTTTGAAGGGGGGGAGGGGCCGAATTCTGAATTAGTTTATACCATTAGAGTATATATGATTTCTGGCCGGAGGGGGAGGGGGGTGTCGAATTTTAATTACCTTCCGTTCCTCCCCCCTACCACACTTTTAAATGGAACGGCCCTAACAAAATAATAATAAAATGTTCAAAAGGCTGTACATGATAATAATGTCAACAGTATTGTACAAATTTGTTAACGTGGTGGGGAGATTAACCGAATGGGTAAAGTATATTACAATCTAACAACAGGTACCAGCTATTTACTGTGTTATTGTCAGTTCTAATTAAGTTCAGTTATGAATGTATTCCATCTTTGATCAAACACATCCACATGTATGTATGTATGTATGTATGTGTGTGTGTGTCCTTACTGTTCCATTAATTTGCTCACTGGACAATGCAGGTACCTGTCAAGTTCGTTAGGGGAGTTCCTTTCTTTTCCTAACCACTCTTTTTATTTCTTTCAGAAGAACTGGCTATACCGAAGGCTTTGATTCGACCACCAAACCGGCGAGGGGATGATCGTCTATTCCAGCTGAAAAAAGGTGTATATCTCGTGGGCTACATTTTAACAGAGCACAACAGTAGGAATATTATACATTGTGTGGACATGTGCATGGCACACATAGAGTGTCAGTCAATTAATTTTATCCAATACCGAAAACCAAACTGTCAATTAAACAGTGCCAGCACAACGACCAGTAATATAACCCTCACAGAGGGCGAGGGCTACCATTATGGAGAAGCCAAAACACATCCTTCATAGTAGGACTGGACCATTTTTGGGTGCTTCCCTGAGATAAGAGGAGAGAAAACTGTCGATCAATACTTTTATTTTTGAGATTGTGTAACAAAGTGAAGAATCATTATAATATCTATCATCAAAAAGGTGACCGGAGTTTGTAAGTCTGGTTTTTAATATGGGCACGCGTCTAATACCCATTCTCGGCGTAGGCATGGATCTGGTATACACAGCATATCGATGTACCTGGCGCCATCTAGTGGCCGTATGACACATTAGTTTTCAATGCAGCCTGGATTTGTTTTGTTCCCGCTTAATACCAAGACTGCTTATTTGCCTCCAGAGGAAATGTCTCATGCTATTACTGTCGTATCTTTCACGCGCAATACATAGCTATTTTATCGTAACGATTATGTGAAAATGTTTAGGAATAAGGGGTTATTTCAATGAAGGCGCTAGTCCGTAATCATGTAAACATTTACCATACTTTAGGATTAAATGTTGGAGCATGCAACTTTTCAATGGAATACATTATGTTTGTGATGCATCATATCATGTTTGAATTTAAAAAAGTACGTGTAATGAAATTGCCCATTCGTACCCTTTGAGTAAACAATAAGGTCTTAGGAAACGTAGAAAGTAAGACATGCTTGGAATATTCATTTAATTACAGGTTCAAGTACTTTGAACTTCTTGGAATATGCTACATTACATGCTATACACACACACACGCACATATATGCATATATATATATATATATATATATATATATATATATATATATATATATATATATATATATATATATATATAAATATATATATATATATATATATATATATATATATATATATATATATATATATATATATATATATATATATGTGTGTGTGTGTATATATAAATATATAAATAAATATATATATATATATATATATATATGTGTATAAACCTTTCGCTTGAATCTAATGTGCTCGACATTTTTTTTAGTAGATTTGCCAAGCCTTTGTCACAAGTGAACAGCATAAGATGGTCAGGGTGAACGCTGAGATTACCTTTATACAACATAGTATGTCTAGTGGTAAATGATTCTTATCAAACTCAACCGTTCATTCATAACATATGAATCTTAAGGTTGGTTAGTAAATAAATTTAGTTGAAATATATTAATCATGTGAACATTCTGTTTTGCTTGCAACTAGATAATTATTTGATTATTTCGTTTAATATATCAGAGAATTCTTGTTTTCGAGATGACCTTTATAAAGCATATTCACATTTTCTTCATTATTTTCACTTTCACACCGACTTTTTTCATTCAGAGACCACAAACCATCTTGGCATCAATCTCTGCATCATGTCTCTCACAGTCAAATGAACCCAATTGCGCATACATCTATATGTAAGTGTATTGAGTTCAGATTTACGAACCCATTAATCGGTTATGAACAAGGCTACTTTCAATAAATGACTTAATTGTAGCCATTAACAAAAGTTACTACAGCATATGCATAGCCTATTCTGTAACACACCTATACATAATGCGTGTATCTGTAACAGGTTTCAACGTCTTCAGCCAGGAACTGGCAAAATCATGGCGTTGTTACAAAATGTAATTTTGATATAACTAGATTGAATTTTTTAACTAGATACAGTTAAGATGAAAAGTCTCATTGTCAGTTATTCTACTAAAATAATCTAGCCTTAAACGATTTCGTGTACATAACGATGGGAAGTCCCTGCTCAAACCACATAATTTGCATTCTCCTACTTCCTTTATTGCGAAAAAAACTACTCGGACACACAGAACTAACTGACAACAATTTAAGGGTAAACAGGCAAATTATTTTCAAGAATATTTTCCAGATATGTACTTTTTCAGTGCAAACATGTTTATGTCTATGATGTCATCAAAGTGTGAAACACACCCATTCAAGACTTTAAAGACTCCTCAGATTGAAGGAGAACGTTAAAGACACAGAACATTAAAGCAGCAATATGTATATGTCTTACATGTATCGGGGATAATGATAATGATGTCTGCAATATGTCCTTATTAACTTAATATTGTTACAATGAAGGCAAGCAAATTTTATCTTAACTTGTCCCAGTTATCCTCATGGCAACGCTTGCATAGATAATAGTTTAGAGATTTTGCTCAAAGACGAAAATTCTGTGGATATCCTAACTGCAATTTGTATGAAAGTCTTGAAAATGTTACATAGGCTTCGGCAGAAGTATGCTTCCTAATATGTATATACATATATATATATATATATATATATATATATATATATATATATATATATATATATATATATATATATATATATATATATATATATATATATATATATATATATATATATATATATATAAATATATATATATATATATATATATATATATATATATATATATATATATATATATATATATATATATATATATATATATATATATATATATAAATATATATATATATATATATATATATAAACAATTATATATATCAATTTTGGTTCCACCCACTTTTGGTTAATATCTGATAAAACTCATTTACATAAAGAAATATTTTGGATTACTATTACAAATGTCTCTCCTTTCATATTTTTTGTAAAACGCCTCAAGATAGGCAGATCCAAATCCCAACACAGCAGATGCATATCCAAAATTGATCCACATAATTGGAAGTCTGCTTCTGTTGAGTTTCATCCTTTTTGACAAAAGGTAACACGATATTTGCCCCTGCCACCGTGTCAACACGGACTCAGAACGGCCCAGTAATCATAAGGCGCATTCTACAATCCAATCAACTTTTTGCAGAGAGCATATAACATGCAGATTATTTATAGTTTACTTATGCATATCCAAATGACCTAGCATTGTTGTTTCTCTTTTATAAGCATTTTCTCTTCTATTGCCTTCAATAATAGTGAATGTATGCATCGGTTTCCATGTCCTCATTATATCGTAAAAAATGAGACTTTTTTAGACTTTCTTTGGACCAATTTTGACTTACTTGTGGAGTTTCCCTCAAATACTTCTTTGTTCATGTCATCAAATTGTTATATGACGCTTTAGGTGGCCTATGTGGTAAATTTGAAAATATTGGGTCATTTTGAGATTTCGCAAATTTGGAAGCCTCTTTAATACTCATAATCAGATGAGATCGTCAGTGAGCATAGTAAGAGTATTACAGGAGCTGCCAAAGGCTTTAAAACATGCAGGAGCTGTTTTTGGCCCTTTTCTTTATATCGAATTTCACCAAAACATGATCTCTTTAAAACGTGTATCAAATGTTAACATATTTACTTGAAATTTGACAGTTTATCACATCTTTTCCATTTTTAACTATGTTCAAATGTTCTATATCTGAAAGTTGGAAAATGCACTTTTACTCATTTTAAAAAAGAATTCCCAAAGAAATGGTTTTAAAATCTGAGTGCAGTTAAACAAAATCAAAGATTATATAACCTGAAAGTTGAAATTTTTTCATTCTTCTTATTTTCAACAAATAACAATAGAAATGGTTGTTTGATTAGTACAAAAGTAGTATCCTACCCTTTATATTGATCTTTCCTCCATATTTGTAAAATTTGCATGCCCCTGGACCATAACTGTTGATAGAAGATGATCGTTTTAAAACACAATGCATGTTTATTTTCCATTTTTTACACTCTGTTGGGAAGGTACTTTTGTGATGTTTAGGTAATTCTTTATGTAGTATTTACTTTGTACAAGTTGAATCGTTAAATAAAAGTTGGGAAGAATCAAATAAATATACCGCATAAGCTACCCTTACCGCTTGCATCCGATAGTTTATGTGCGGTACAAAGGAATCCACTTCCATATATGTACACCTCCACATGGCTATTCACAAATGATACCACCATCGTCTCTGCTGCATAATAGGTGTGCGTATCACTATCGTTTGAATGAAACTTTATAATTAGCATTCAGATGCTATAGTATATTGTCATTGTAGGGTCAAAACGTATAGGATTTCTGACCGCACGCCGCGTTTAAACACTTGCCCCAATACACTAGTTTTAACATTTAGCCGTCGCCCCTTTAACATATTCCGTTCTTGCTGCAAAATATCTGACATCTAATTGTGTACGATATATCAAACGTATATATCGGTTGAGTGGGAAATTGAACATATACAGAAAATTTTCTACTGTTGGTTGTGTGCGAATAAATGTGCGAATTAATATCTGCTTTGACCCTTCAGTGTACATACCATATGATGCGTCAATCCAGTAGGATGGCTCGTGGTTAAGTCCTTTATGCGATATATATATATATATATATATATATATATATATATATATATATATATATATATATATATATATATATATATATATATATATATATATATATATATATATATATATACATACATACATACATACATACATACATACATACATACATACATACATACATACATACATACATACATACATACATACATACATACATACATACATACATACATACATACATACATACATACATACATACATACATACATACATACATACATACATACATACATACATACATACATACATACATACATACATATATATATATATATATATATATATATATATATATATATATATATATATATATATATATATATATATATATACATATATATATTAAGGTGAGTTGGGTCTATTTTCTCCTAGATTGCTTACCACAAAGATTTTTTAACCACTTTTGCTTTATTTCTAGATGAATTCCAATAAATGGTGTCTGACGAAAGGTATTGCTTGTTGGTATTGCGATACTATGATATTGTATCATCATATATCAGTATGCAAATGTGTTTCAAAACTGCTATTATATTATATACATACAACCTGCAAACGAGATGTTAGGTCAAACGCTCGACATTCCACGATAAACCGGTTTGGCTGTCGAATGGTACGGTACAGAAAGTAGTTTAGCATATGGCCACCAGTGGTCGCCAGGTGCTTGATGTTATTCGCATGTCGTAAGGATACTGAGAATGTATCTCTAGTTGGTTGGTTTATTCCTATATCCGGTCAACATGGTCACGTATTGTCAAATACCTCTGTAAAATTGTACAGCATTCTTACTTGTATGTACTGTATAGCTGGACGAAATAGATACACATATGTAAATAAAGGCACTGCTTTATACCAAATACTAATTGTTTGTCACATGATCCCCTAGTAATCAATATACATGTACATTAACATTTGTACTTACCTACAGGTCGACCTTACCACGTGCTCGCTGGAATGCATTGTTATATAAGATATCTATCCTAGTAGTAGCAGCAACTTTTGTCAAAATTTTGGATTCGCGGTTTTTGTTTGTAAATGTATGCTCTTCATTCAAAAGGAAAACATTTGAAACTATACCCGTTTTGATCTTAATTATGCGTCTTAACACCTTTCTACGCTGTAGTTGTTAAGGGGTTGCGTGTGCGTCTTATTTTATTTGCGGCTAAAAAGTGAATAGTGACTCTTCCCCAGATAGGGATTGCTTGGGATGGCTTCCAAAAATATATTGGAACGAAATGGATACATTTTTAACAAAACAAATTTTGGTTGACCTTAACATAATCTAAATTCGCTCATTTCAAATGTTTCAGATTTAGAGTTTTTGTTAGGAAATCCACGTTCATTATTAAACGGACTCAACAAAAATACAATACGCACTATTATCCTTGGAAAGGTTCCTGTAACAATTAATGTCCAGGCACATTTAAGAGATGGTTGATGCACAAAAATGGTAAATACATTATTCACATCATTTATATCATTTTAATGTTTAATCGATAATAAATCATCGTTATTACCAGATATATTTCAAAGTGTTATTTTGTTTGGCTTCCGGCTTTCAATAAATAGAAGATAACACATTCAGCAGGTAAACAATTCATTTCATTAAAGAGAAAGACAATTAATGTACACTGCATGTGATAAATTCCATACCAGGCGGTAGCTTAAGTATAATTGACGTTTGAGTTTAATAGCAATATTAATCATTCAAAAGTTCTCGGTGATACATCAAGAAGTGCTGTGAATTTACTGCACACGCCATTTAATTCGAGTGGACAATGAAATTTTCCATGCGAAATCAACACACAAATACTGACCTATCCTAGGCCGTCAATTGAAAATATTCACTTAGTGAAGGCTGCTAACTCCCTTTATTATTGCTTCCTGTGGCTTATCCAATCTGCAATCAGGAATTGTACCACGTGACCGGTCATTAGATTCCCATAATGCCCTCCACCGCAGGATATTAAATCTCACATCAAAATGATGACATGCCTTGGCAGTGACACATGTCTCTTCACCCAAAACGATAAAAATGGTCAAACTTTGCAGAAAAACTCTAGCATTCTATTTAAGTGTGGACTTAATTCTTTCAGTTATACATGTATCTTCAGCCGTTAGAACTACTTTTGTGAAAAGAAATGTGTAGATGTTTTTATTTAGCTCATATCTATGAGTTTAGACCAATATTACACAATCATCATTATTGTCACAATAATAAAACGTTAATGACTGTTCGGCAGGGCATTATGTGTATTAAGTGTACAGCTTCAGGCATCCCGGTTGGACCCCAATTGTTACAATACGACCATTATTATTCTTGTCCACATTCCCCTTCATTTGTTGTCGAAACTACACACATATTGTAATGTGTATTAATTGTCCGTAACACATAGCTACAAAAGATATACAGGTACAGAGAAATGCAATTAACAAAATTAGTATAAAGTGAAAGTGCATTAAAACCAGTATACAGAGATACGAAATATACATGTAACAAAACAAGTCACTAGATGTGGAAAACATTGGAGGGTCACGGTAAGTAAAATACTTTCAATATCCTTCAGGTTGATGGGTACTGTAAATTCTGAAAAGATTAGTTAGTTTAATTTTTGCGTTTTTTAGCGTTTATCCTCGGACGCAAAATTAGAATTCGCAATGATTAGTGCTGCCACTTAAAGTGAATAGCTGGCACTCCATGCTGCGGTCAATTCGCAAAGTTAAAAACGCAAACATCGATTTTCTGTAAATTCGCAAAATTTACACTACACAATCTTTTGTGAATCTACAGTAGTACACACAATCTATAACAAAACACACATATAGGGAAAGTATCCTCAAAACAAGTTCAAGGAATGTGGCGTGTGAATAGATGTGTCACATGGACTACCCATGAATATTTCTGTGTCATCACCACTAGGTCATTATACTTGGAACATCCTCGTGATGAGATTGTATAACAAAAGATAGTGTGACCGTTACAGTTTGCTCATTTGCCATTCAAACATGCATCACTGGATCTTTAATTTTAACATACAATTTATAATCCATAAACGTTTCAGTATAAAGGTTATCTGATCATACTGAACATGATTTGACATTCAAAGACATGGACCTGCTTTCAAATGCATAATGTATATCATTGGCATATATAGACTTAGAGGATGATACATGAGCATCAGTCCTAGTATATTGCTAAATCAGTGTGGTTAGTTTAACGAGTAAAGTATGGCAGCGTACAATATCTCTACGTTCCACTGGTTGGACTATGTGATTTTCGTTGGCATGTTACTGATATCAGTAGGAATCGGTGTTTTATTTGCAATTCGCGATAAAAGAGCCAAAGCTGTGGAGTATTTGGCTGGCAACCACGATGCCCCATTGTACCCAGTGGTGATTTCCATTGTGGTATCTTTCATGTCAGCCATAAGTGTCATTGGCTGCGCGGCAGAGGTCTACACTGCAGGCTACCAGTATATATGGAATGCTGCTGGACTGGGACTATCAGTTGTACTGACAACAGTGATATTCTTACCCGTCATATACCCCTTGAAACTCACCAGCGGTTACCAGGTACGTCTAATAATGTCAATGGTTTAAGAAATTATATTCTATAAGTGCCGTTTCATTCAAAAATATGGTGGGGAGAGGAACGGAAGATAATTAAAAGTTTGACACCTCCCCCCCCCCCCTCCTGCCAGAAATTATATATAATCCAATGGGACAAATTAATTCAGAATTCGGCTCCCCCCCCCCCCTTCAAAAGCCTTTCCGTTCCTCCTCCCCCCCCCCCCCCCCCCCACACACACACTTTTAAATGGAACAGCCCTAATGATATAATGTACACCAGCAGTTATCCCCTTGAAAAATCAGCGGCTACCAGGTAGGACATGTTAAAGACATTTCATCCTTTTCTTTTTCTTGCGATGTGAAAATGATGAGGAGAAACCTCTCCAATGTCTCCTCCTACTGTGCCATGGCGAGCAGTGGATTTGATTGGGTACATTGGATCATATCCAAAATATAATATACATTAAAGTGTGACACTTGTTTTATAATTTGAGTTTCGCAATCAAACTTTATTCTAGAAATTGACACTGTTTTGTTATAGTCAAGCGCTAACGAGAAAAAACTCCCAATACCTCGATCATCTTTTGATCAGCATGACATAAGGACTACTTTTGGTTAATTTGAGAAATTTGGTACTGTCAGACTTTTTCAGTAAATTTGAGTGTCCAAAAACGAAAATATAATTTGTTTCATTAACTTAGAATTAGTTCTTAATTTAGTTTAGATGTATTTACCTACCTAGTAGACAGAATAATACATCGAAGGAGACTTAATACAAAATGTTAAAGAAATCGTAGTGTCAGAATGAACCCACATCATTGTCCCAAATGGTAATGCTTGCATTTTTGTGGCTTTTCTTTTGCATTTTTGTGTTTTGTATGTGAAATTTTGAAAAGGAAAGTAAAATAAATACTTATAACGTTCGCCCTTTATCTCTCAATGGGGAAAACCATCATGCAAAACAAGATATTCGATTCATACATCTTTGTTGTATAAGAAGAAAGGACCGGCAACTGATTTCATTGAATACATTTCTTCTTTAATACTGAAAGAAGACATTTTAGCATGATTATTCTATTAGCATGGAAGCTATTTACCTCATGATACATTTTCTCTAATTACAAACAAGTATAATGCTGAGTACTCTCCCCTCTAGCCTTCGTTAGATAATTATTGACCCCTTAAATTAGAAACACTTGGATTTGTTTGTTTATTATTGTTGTATTTTTGTTGCATAGTACTTCGAGCTTCGATTCAAGTCTAAGGCGGTGAAATTGGCTGGATCAGCAACGATAATCATTTCTATGGTAAATACGACAACATTTAAACACGTACTAGTATTCAAATGTTTGGATTAATAATCCATATTAATTTGTGCAAGTCAGAAACTGCATTGACTCAGCAGATTAAATTAGCAGATTATCAACTGTAAAATGTTAGCATTGAGAGAGAGAGAGAGAGAGAGAGAGAGAGAGAGAGAGAGAGAGAGAGAGAGAGAGCTCAATTGCAATGTATCTGACAGAATATGTCAGTGAATGCTGCCTACTTTCTCAGATTACTATATTTCCCGCTTCTTAAGGCTGGGGTAACATCACCATAGAGCTGTATCATGGTAAATTTCAGGCCAGTATTGGAATCTGCACTCTTCGATTTGCAACTATCTATCATCATTGCAAATGAGGATCTGAAGGCTCTGCTCTTACTCTACCTCTTTTTCTTCTTTCACCTAGAATAATTGTGCTTTGTCATTGTTCTTTAACAATGACACAGGACCATTTTTTGATAATATGTTAATGCACTAAATAACCTCTGTGTCGATGTGCCTTTAAACTCATTCATTCATTCATTCATGCATTCGACTAAAACAGGATAGATTATATTAAATACAAAATTCAGTATTTTCTCTAGAAGTGTACTACGTAACTATATATTAAAATGTTTCTACCAGTGTCGTTGGCACCAGATGAGAAAATTGAAAAAAAGAAAGACAATGTTAGCTTTTATGTGGAACCTTATTTATTTCAGACACTTTATTCAGGCGCGTGTATCTATGCACCGTGCACAGCTTTGGAAACAGGTAAATGTATCGACCATCATAAGCTTACGAAATACCTGAACGTTGTAAAATCAGAAGTTGATATCTATTGCATTTCATGCAAAGTAATGGACACTTTGAATCCAAAATAGGCATTTAATAAGATGTTTGACGATTGGCTGAAATGTTCAGTAATGTCTGCGTATTTACAACAATGTATAATGTCTGCGTATTTACAACAATGTGTATAATGCCTGCTTACTTACAATAACGATAAAGATGGCAGAAATAATGGAAAAGTTCAAGTATTTCTGTGGTTTTTGGCCTTTTATCTGGGACAAACCAAACATAATTTGGAAAACATCTATCATTTGCTATTCCCATGTGACAAATGTTAGAATGGAAATAAGACGCCTAATAAGATAATTAGGGCCAAAGTTTTTAAAAAGGATAACGTGATCGCTCAAAATCGCTGATTGCATATGGATATAATCAGTAGAAAACTGATAAATTAAATCTATACAGGTCGAGGTTTCATGCAGATCTAATCTATAATCAGAAAAAGAACTTTTATGTTGGTGCATTTCGAATGTAAGATGATACGGTTGAAATAATATATCTTAAATGGAAACTTGGTAGTCGCTGTATGCCAGTGCATTAGTTGCATTGTAATATAACCTTTGTATGTTTTACGTGGGGATGTTGTATTGTCACTCTTGACACTTGACCGGTTACCTGAGCAAATATTACGTATGCAAATGAGAAACACATTTTTCTTGCTGAAATTTACTTCGTAAATTCTCATTAATATATTGTGAAATTGAATCACGTGAGCATCATATGAATAGAAGTGTTATATTTCTCTCCTTGTTAAAACTAAAAATGGCATAACTATGTGTTTTTCAAGGCATTGATAATTTGCTATTAATTGATTTACAGTGACCGGTTTTCCAACATGGATGACAATTCTAACATGTGGAGTCGTAGCAACTCTTTACACCACAGCAGTGAGTATTGGATTTTTCCCCTCTCTCAGTAGTGCACTATTTTTTTTATTTAGCATTGCAAGTAATTATAGATTGGATTGTAAGACGAAAATCAACCTCTGTCCGTTCGAATAAAGACAAGGGTCACACAATAACAACTATTATAATAACGACCCTTGAGACTGATGAAAAGTGATATAAAAAAAGATTTTACACGTTCTTAAGAAATGTTATGTCAATATGTATGGTATGGTATGAGATTTATATTGCCTATGAGTCAGCTATTCTAAACTCAAACTCAAGCCGAAAAATGAAAGTTTGGTTGAATATTGGAACTACAACGTTACTCAATATCATCGTACAAGATCAAGCTAAGACAAGAGAAGACTATTATAAGACTTCTGGGCAAGCACCAAGGAGGTGTTCCGTTGGAGTGTACGACTAAGATGTGAAGAATATCGTCAAAGGATGTTGCTAAATTGTATAGAGAGGTGATTTGGACAAAAAATGTGATCTCCCAATAATCTGGAGCAGGGTCCTACCAAAGATTTGAAAACAGGGGATCAAAAGAGCAGATTTATGAAAATGAAATTTTTGGGGTCGAAAGTCAGCCCAAATTACAAGAATAACCATAACAAACCTATATATTGACATAGCAAGACAAGTCTGCTTCTTTATGTCATTTAATGTGCCTATTGTCTTGTACGAGTAAAACCTTTGAAGTATTCCCTTGGACTCAACATATACAGAAAATCTTACAAGATATAAATAGGTTGTCATTTTACCAAAAGTCTTATGTTTGGGAGTCTAATTGACTCCCTGGCGGTTGCCTGGGTAAGTCCCTGTTATTCTGGAGGTCACATAGGGGCAAAACCTGATCGTATTGGATACATGGTCGGCGATGTAAATAGATACTGGATATGAGTGTTTATAATCATGTTCCCCGAGGCTTAAGTGTGTGTTTAGCATAGTCAGGTAGTATGCAATCCATGTGTTACAGTAATAAGCTACGTTGTAATTTATGTTGATTTGTATATAATTATAAGTTCTAAGACGCGATATGTTGTTTATGTGATTAACTAATCTTACATGAAAAGATACGATTGCAATCTGATACAGTCAATAAGCATACAATACACTACAATCCTTCCTAGATCTTAAAACGTTTGTAGGTCTAGTGAGATCCCGACCAATCCAAGCGGCTTTAAGAGGAACTTTAACGTATTTTTTTTCTTTGATGCAACACATTTACGCGTATCTTGTGCTTTAAGGGTGGCCTAAAAGCTGTCATATGGGCTGATGTGTTCCAAGGTGTCATCATGCTCGCAGGAACATTTGCTATTCTCATCAAAGTAAGTAAAATTCTATAACCACCAAACACTTAATCTCCAATAATCCATCCAATAATATAATTGCAGAGATGATGCAAAGTATCAGTTTCCATTAAGATTGCATTGATGATGCTTTTTCTATCATTACACTTTGTTATTCCTTCCTTCTTTGCGTCCAATCAGCAAGGCAGGCCCTGATGGCCAGTGGTTCTGACACGTCAACCCCTTTCACACAAAAGGGTGTATGTGTTTCACATTGACTCCGGGTTGAGTTGATCCAGAAATGGGATGACAGCATGAGATCGCCACGCTTTGTTTTCCAGACTTTCTTTTTTTTCTTAACAACATCTAAACATCAAAATAAACACATACTGGTACAAATAACACAAAACAAATGCATCTTTCTCTACATTTCATCAACATGCGATACTATTTCCAGACTTCATGTCAATAGAACGTTTCGCAGCCAGGGATCACTACTCAGGTGTAATCTTGTTACGATATCCATACATATGGGCCAACTAAGGACAGCCGACACTGCCCAACCTAGATTTCCACCTTAACCACACTGGCAACTCTAAATTTGTATACATTGTGATAATGCACCAGTCAATTGAATCACCGGGAAGGGGGGGCCCGGGACATGCGGGGATACTGCTCAGGAAAAAATCAATAAATAGCACTCATCCCCACTGGCAGGGACCAATTCTGTGGCAGTATGCCCCACCCCTGGGGCATGCTCAACAAGAATACACAAGTTCCTAAGATTTCAACTTTTTATTTTGTGAAAATAAACCACAAAAATCTTAGCAGTTACATCACAAATAACAAAACCTTCAGCAGTTATAAAAATAAAATTTTAGACTTGGAGAAGACACCCTTCACATAACTTTTATTAAACACCTGACGTCCACTGTGATACCATTATCAATGGAAAGTCTCTGAATTACATTCAGTTTTAAAAGTATATCAACACTCTGTGTATTGCACTGCAGTACATTGGAAATGTTTATCTACAATGAAGTGATTGAAGAAAAAGTATAAACAAGTGTTGGGCATTGGGTCATAGAATGAGTCCAACAGATGGCTGCTTTTTTTGAACTCCTTAAGTGAATGATTGAGTAGCCTGTTTCAACTTTCCCATCTTCAAGTCAACCTTCCTAGGGAATTTGATATCCTACTTCCCCAAGGTTACCACAGAGAGGCACATTTGGGCAACTTCAAGCCATGGTCAAAGCCTGGGGTGTGTTTCCAGTGTGAGCATCCCTTTGGTCAGCAGGGAAATGTAGTACACCAGCCTATTGAGGTTTGCCTGAAGAATGAACCCTGTGCCCAAAACCTTTTTGAAATTGCCTGCAAGTAATTGACACATCTTGATTGAACTGGAGAAGGTTGTCTTGCCTTTTCAAAACTATTTAAAATCAAATAAGTATACATTACAGTGATTTCGATATGTCAACGTGAGCCTTAGTTCTTATTCACTCACATGGACCATTCAACCATTACAATAGACTAGTGCCACAGGTGTTATGGACGTGTAACTTCCACAGACACATCTGTAAACTGGTGTAGTAGCTTTTCAGAATAGACCACTGGCTTTTCTGGGTAATACAGGAGTGAACATACCAGTGGCTAATTCAGGAAATGAATTCTGAGTAGATTCACTTCATTCATGTATTAGCTTTTTCTGGATAAGGTTGAAAGGTTCGGATTGTCATGTATTTTAATCAAATTATTACCCCTTGAATTTTGATTTTGGACAGGACTCTTTAATTAATGGTGCCATGAGGTCCATATATGGCGCAGAAAGTTTTCCCCTCATTTGCATCCCAAATTATGATCAGATGAAAACTACCCCTAGATGAATTATGTAGAGCTCTATACAATCAGAGATCAATTAAACATTGAAATCAAATTTAAACTCAAAGTACAAGTGGCCAAGTGGTCTTATGGGCTCAGATTTCATATGATGGTTCATCAGTATTATCATTTTCAATTTTATTTCAGTGCAATACATTTCATCAGTCCAGCTGAAATTTCATCAGGCAGCTCAGTGATTGAGAGTCCAGCATCCGATCCCAACCCAGGTTTTACAACTTACCCAGGGCTTGAAATTACAATTTTTTGGCTCCCTGGATTTTTTCTAGGGAGCCCTGGGAATTTTCAGGGAGCCCTTTGGGCTCCCTGGATTCTTTCGAGGGAGCCCAATTGAATTTCAGGGAGGCAATACTAACTAGGCCCAAATAATCAATTTTTATTTAAGAAAAGTTTTTTTTCTTTTTTTTGTAGTAAATCTTTCTGTACTAAGTCATTTTTCTCTTTATTTTCTTCTAAAACATTTCACCAGTTCAGGTAACTCAAACAATAAGCACCCAGTGCACTCAAACTGTCAAACAGCCCAGGTTCTATTCATACAATCAAATAATCGATTTTGATTTAAGAAATGTTTTTTTTTTCTTTTTTTTTGTGGTAAATATTTCTATACTAAGTCATTTTTCTCTTTATTTTCTTCTAAAACATTTCACCAGTTCAGGTAACTCAAACAATAAGCCCCCAGTGCACTCAAACTGTCAAACAGCCCAGGTTCTATTCATACAATCAAATAATCGATTTTGATTTAAGAAATGTTTTTTTTTTCTTTTTTCTTGTGGTAAATATTTCTATACTAAGTCATTTTTCTCTTTATTTTCTTCTAAAACATTTCACCAGTTCAGGTAAACTTTTGTAAATATTTCTTTAATAAGTAATTTTTCTCTTTATGTAACTCAAATAATAAGCCCCCAGTGCACTAGCACAGCCCAGGGTCCCTTCACACTAGACCCTCCGTGCCGTAACGTTACGGCCCTATGCTATTGTTGCTCTGACGGGCCTCGCCTATACGGCACTAGTCCTCCAATGCAAAAAAATGGAACCTGGGTCGGTGTATTGTGATGAAAACACTCCGTCACTAGTTTAATGGACAAGTTTGTAGGAATTAAGTTAATAAAGGCTCATAAGGGCCAGATTTTTAAATAAAGTTCTTAAACTGCTATAAACGTGTTTTTTCTGACCTGTTCCCTCGGTCGCCGTAGTCTGCCAGAGCGGAACTAACGTAAGTTGGCCGCGCACGTCGTAAAAAGTTTATCTAAGTTCAATTGTTGGACGGCACGTGGACGTGTGTTGGTGCTTGGAGGTAACGCAACAACTCGTCTGACAACGCGAGAATTAGCGGCCATTTTGCGGATTAGGAGGCCTTCTTCCATGTACCTCCATAAAAAGTTAAGATTTTCCAAAAAGGAGGAGGTGAGTAAAATAAAATATTGTCTTGAATGATAAATAAACACTGGTCTACAAATACAAGTAAGTTTTATTTCATTCAAATGTGTCAGTGCAAAATCACGTATCAGGTTCCAAAAATTTCAACGTGAGGACCCTTGCCCCCACGGCAAACGGTATGGACAGCCTGAGAGGGCAAGTCTCCTGGTCTACCTTCACACTGTTTCTATATATGTGTAACCCATACCTAAACAATCAACCTGAATTAAGTGATCAATTTTATTTTTTAAAAGTTTTTTTTCTTTTTTGGGGGGAAATATTTCAATTCTATTTTATCTTATTTTTCATTTTTTTATTAATCCCATTCACCATGTCATTGGTAATAGGATCATCTTATGTAAATAATTAAATATGATCCATCTCATGAGCTACCTGAAATCAAGGCTGCTGATAGTGTGCAAAACTTCCAAGAAACATTGCTATTTCATCGACTACAAGAACTGTCACTATAAACATGTGTCCACTGACTATTCTTTAAAGCGCTTATGAACACATTACAGGTAGATAGCGCGCTATATCTTTTTTCAATTATTATTATTATTATCATATTTACCAAGCCGTCCTGCTCCCACGTGTGACACAGCAAAATCGTTTTCTTCGCACCGAAGAAGGAGCGGTTAGCGCGATCGTATCTTTGAAATGTTGTGGCATTGGTCATACCTTACGCTATAGGTGTAATAGTATGACCATTGTCACAACATATCAAAGAAACGATCGCGCGTTAGTCACTATTCAAATCCCCGCCTTGCACCGCCTCGACGGACAGCAACAATAAATCAAAGTAATCCCGGTCCACCGGGCAGCTATTTTAAGCAGTATTTAGCAGAAGCACCGTGTTTCCCGGCCAAGTCCCGCCCCCCCCCCCCCCTCCCAGGGATTCAATTGACTGGTGCATAAGTCGTAAATGTGACCAAATGAGTTCCAGAACCACAATGGACACCTCAGCACACAATGAAACTTCAACTTCTAAAATTGTATCCACGAGATGGTATTCACGCATCTTATCTATCTACTAAGATTGACTTTAGTTTTACCAACCGCAACGAGTGTGCGAGGGTATGAATATTTCTCTTACAAGCTATGTTCCCGGCGCTCATGCTCACTTTTAATTTGCAGCGTTCTATACACCATGTCCCATATTGTATAAGAACATCTCAACTTTTGAATAAGACAATACACAAGATATTTAGCCCAGTGATTTATCGACAGGACATCTGGGTAGTTGACCAAAAAAACAGGGAATTTACATCTTTGGTGTTATCCATTTCTGTTTCATTCAACTAGAACTTAATATTTCATCGAACACACAGGGATATCCTTACAATGTAGTTAATCCAAGTCTTTCCCTGTGCCATTACAATTAGATAAAAGAAGATATCTCTTGCACCTTGTAGGGGACAATGGTGGTTGGTGGAGTTTCAAAGGTCTTTGAACTCAACAGTAATGGTGGACGACTGGATGTGATCAAGTAAGTATATCTATCAAACATATACTGCATACAAACTGCCTAGTACTTGGCATACACACACACACACGTACATACATACATACACATACATACAAACAGTATATATATATATATATATATATATATATATATATATATATATATATATATAAATATATATATATATATATATATATATATATATATATATATATATATATATATATTTATATATATAAAATATATATATATATATATATATATATATATATATTGTAATGTAGACAAAACAAACTCATAAGCTGGATGATAATGAAATATTTATTTTGTTACCTATGTAACAAATCAGTTAATACTTGACAATTGCAATACATCTATAAATGGTCAGGAATATAAAAAACTGATCTTTTCAATAAATCACCCAGCATAATCAATGCTGACCAACTGTTTAAATGTGTCTTATAATAGTCATAAATTGAATATACATTTAAAGCAAGTGTTATTACATGATAATACGTATTTCTTTGTTCAACAGTTAATCTAACAGAACATCCACTACATTTTATAACAAAATAATAACCAAATTTACTTACGCCTTGTGAGGATATCCTCAACAGAGCGGTGTCAGAGTGTCAAGTGCATGTAATAAATGGGAGGGTGGGAGGGATTTTTCTAGCTTGTTTCCAGAAGATATTTCAGTATTTACAGGACACTTGTAGGTGCAGGTCCTAGCAGTTTGGAAGGTTCCCAGGAATGAATAACTGGGAAGGCTTACATGTAAGGACAATTGATTAAGACACTGAGAGACAATAAATAATGTATTGTAAAGTATTTATCACTGGAGGGATATCTCTTAAAGAACCACTTGACCCTCCCGAACAGGGCATGCCAGGACAGATAGCACATGCAGTAATTTAAACAAAACTAGGACACCGCATAAAGTTCATACACTTGACACTATGGCCATAACAGATTTATTTTTTGAGTGTTTTGTCAACTGCAAAAAACTTTTGTTGGTTCATCAAATGTGTGATTTTGCAATGTAGACAAAACAAACACATGAGCTGGATGATAATGAAATATTTATTTTGTTACCTATGTAACAAATCAGTTAATACTTGACAATTGCAATACATCTATAAATTGTCAGGAATATAAAAACCTGATCTTTTCAATAAATCATCCAGCATAATCAATGCTGACCAAATGTTAAAATGTGACTTATAATAGTCATAAATTGAATATACATTTTAAGCAAGTGTTATTACATGATAATACGTTTTTCTTTGTTCAACAGTTAATCTAACAGAACATCCACTACATTTTATAACAGAATAATAACCAAATTTACTTACGCCTTGTGAGGATGTCCTCAACAGAGCGCCACAAGTCTTGATGAAGTCAAGACTGACAGCCCACAAGGGGAGGGGAGGTGTGTGAGTGATAGAACTTGGGTTCTAGGACAAACCTATGATGGCAAAGTAAAATTACCAGGGGAATATAACCCATGTAAGCTGTAGACTTCCATCGACCTGTGGTTCTGATGACTTGATCAGAAGCACCATTAATTGCAAGCTCTGTCGCTCTACATATCCTAAAATAATGTGTATTATAGTGCTGACTATTGAACCCAGCAATCTCTAAGGTTTCCTTAAGGAAATTGCTGAACTCAATCCTAGTAAGGGGCTTGTGATTCCTATTACCAAATATAGGACCAGTGAAGTTACCACATACACTTAAGTAAGAATGCATAGAATCAACAGGGCATAAACTATTACCTGTAGGAAGAAGATTGAATATGGTAGAATTGCCAGAACTGTGTTTGTATGAATTGAATTTAATCTCATACCCTTTTCTAATTTGGAAGTATTTAGTGGTAATTTGTGACATTTAGAAAGTGTGATCTTTAACGTGAGATTGAACTGCCTCACCAGCTCTGAGACATGCACAGTATGACAATAGAAATAGAGCCCGAAACAAGACTCTGTCATAGTGATTTTGCGTGCAATATTTAATGTTGTCTAAAATCTTTCCTAGAATAGCTTTTGTAATAGGTAAACGAGATAACCGGGCAGGTGTGATGTTTGCAGTACCTTGCAAAGTCTTTGTTACTAAGAATGAGGTGGTAGGGTTCTCATAGCCAGCAAGTTTATGTACAAAGATAATGCAGAAACACAGGATCGTATAGTAGTATATTGACGCCCAAGTTTGAATAGGTGAAAAATATACAGAGCAATGGTATTCATACTGGCAGGTATGTACTTAGGAACTATATTGTGCCGATCCAAGAACAGACAAAATTTATTTAATATGCGCTGATATGCTATGGTAGTGGAGGGTTTGAGAGAATTGTTCAGAAGCTCCATTTAGACAAGTTGAAGTTCTCGGGTAGCAGGTGATGGGCAACCTTGACCGGCTGTGGCTGCATCCCATATAGACAGAGTAGTTGTGGTGTGACCTGTTTACGAGAGATGGCATCACTTAGGACATTAGTTTTCCCAGGTATATGTCTGAGAACAATGTTAATATTGAATTTGAGCTGGAGTAGAACTATTGCTCTCACTACATACATTATGAGTTTGTCCTTGGAAATCTGTTTGTTCAGAATATCTACTACTCCAGAATTATCACAATAGAATATAATGCGGGAATTCTGTAACCTGTGAGCAAATGTTGCTAATAGTATGAATATGGGGTAAATCTCTAAGAGGGATATGTGGTAGTCTACCCAATTAGCAGGCCAAGAGCCTTCTATCCAACTGCTACCAAAGGTTCCCCCATACCCCATCTTGGAGGCATCAGAGGTAAAATTTAAATAATCTGAGTCAGCCAAGGATGATTCTCTTTTAATGGTGACACCATTATAACATAGTAGAAATGATTTCCACATATACAAGTCAAGCTTTACATCTTTGTTAAGGCGGATATAATGGAAAGGTTTCTTTACACCTATTGTAAGGTCATATAATCTACGTAGAAATGGGCGTCCTGGCATAATAACTGCTGTAGCAAATTGTAATTTCCCCAATAAGGATTTCAAGTCACGTAGCTTGATCTTCTTTTAACTTTGAACTTCACTTATATCTAGCTTGTACTGCTTCAATTTAGGTTCTGGTAAGAAAGCCTGCATGGCTGATGTATCAAGGCCTATGCCAAGAAATGTTATTTTAGTAGATGGGCCTTCTGTTTTGTGTAAGGCTAATGATACATGAAGGTGAGCACAAAGGCTTTTAAACACATCAAGAGAGTTTTGACATGCTTGTTCATCCTTTTCTACAAATAAGAAGACATCAAGGATCTTTACTACCTGGTCGATGTGGTAGATATTATTATGAATCCATTGCAGTGCATCATAAAATCTCTCAAAAAATTTGCAAGAAGAAGCACATCCCATAGGTAAGCAACAATCATAGTAGTAGAATCCTTGCCATTTAAACCCTAATAAGTGGTATTGTGAGGGGTGAATAGGAATCAGTCTGAATGCTTCACAGATATCTGACTTAGCTAGGTGAGGTTTTGGGGTCAATTGCTAAATCAATTGGATTGCATCTGTTATAGTTTGATAAAGAACTGTAGAAGAGGTTTAGGGTATGTTTGAATTTACTGATCTATAATCATATGGGTAGGAAAGATTATGTAGCAATCGGAATTTGCCACTTTCATGTTTCTCTCGAAGAGCTAATGGGGAAACTTTGAAATTATCAAATGGTGCATTGAGAAAAGGGCCTCGGACACGACCTAATGCCAACTCTTTGTTGATTTTGATATTCACAGCCTCAGGGTTTAAGTTAGCTGTTTGAGCATTGCAAGCATGTAGAGGTGTGTCTTCCCCCTCAAAATCAATGAGAAATCCATTATCAAAACCCTCAATAAGGTATGCCTCATCTGAATACCCATTGAGTAATTCAGCTAGAGCTTCTACCTGTATCGGGCTTGGCAGATCTGTTTTTGAAATTCTCCGAGGACTTCCCATGTTTGAATTGGGGATGCGATTCATTACAGGTCGGGCATGTATGTTTGAAGTTACATTTTTCCCTGGTGCATAATTTGGCTGGTGAGTGGAAGTCATAACAATATCCTTTTTGGATTCGTCTGACTTGAGCATTTCCACCTGAGCTGGTAGTAATTTGTGTGCTTGAGCCACGAAAATTAAGTGGTATGAAAGCATCTCGCTCTAAATCTGACCTTATAGTGTCCCAAGAATACATAGCATGTTCCCTATCAACACGGAACTGCCTATCATAAACCCACCATCGTGCTTGGCGTCGCATGAGCTTATGTATGTATTCCTGGTAAGATAACATGGCATTTAACTCCTCCTTATGTTTTTGGAGGAATATAGCCATGAACACACCCCAGGCCATGCTCCATTCGGTTTCAGTAATGTACTTGGAGCCTGAAGCCTTGAACTTGAGACCAGCAATACTACCGCTCTTGTGAAAAGCAAGGGAATATTCGTTTCTGCTTGCCAGGGGATCTAGCAAGTCCGCAAAATCAACAATTTTTTATGGGTCCAAATCTTCTTTTTTAATTTGAAAGGCATGGTACTACCTATCTGTAAGGAACCAAATAACTTTGGCCTGAACGCTTCCTTAACAACTGTTACCTCACACTCACCCTTCGACTCAGTATCACTTACTGCCTCCATATTAGAAGCAGTATCTAGTGCACCCTCATAATTAGTGTGCAGGGGTCCATCCGGTATATACTGGCTTGAATGTCCACTAACAGGGTTGGTGGTGCCGTCTTTGTTAGCTTGCAATAGCTGCAATACGTTGTCCAGCTTTTCTTTGAAACCTGCATTCTCTTGTTGAAGCGCTGCTACTGCTGATGATAGGGAGCTAATCTCTGCCTGTTGCTCCTTGCTGCTTAGGGAATCATTGTTTTTGGTAACACGCGTGGAACGTTGCGAGGCCTGACTAGCTGGCTTCCCTAACCCTGGCTGCTTAGCACCTCGAACTCTGCGAGTAGGCGGCATTTTCTGTAAATAAATAAAGCCAGCAGCTAATTGTTCGCAACAAAGGCCAAGTATGAGACATGACAAAATACTGAAAATAAATGGAACCAAATACCAAAGTTTTTGGAAAAATAAAATATAAAGTATGTTTGGACTGTAGTATATTATAAGGTAGTGTCACGCAGAAGGTATGTGGGTTTAGAATATTAATAAAAGAGTGTGAGGCATTAGTGCCAGCACATATGAAAATATAAGATAAATAAAATAACTGATAAGGTACCAGAACCATGTCTGATAGAACAAATAAATCATGTGAGGAATACAAGCACACAGAAAATGAAATACTGCAGCAAGAACAGCATCACCAGATGACTGATGGATTAATGAACGATGTTTGAGAATACCAGCACAAATAAAATAAAAAAATACTGTGGTAGAAACAGCATGACCACATAAATGATATAATGATGAACAATACTTGAGGAATGGAATAGAATAAAATATAGCGTAGTGGAAATAGCATTGCCAGATAGCAGATTTAATGCTAGGAAAAAATGATAGATGATATGTGTGAGGGAATATCACCAGCACACAGAATAAAGGGGCCATGTGAAATATCAGCATCACCACATTGTAGTATGAATTGTATGAATGTATGAATGGTATTAATGCCACACTGTATTAAAGTGAAATTAAAGTTAGGAACAAAAGAAAAATTGGGGTTGCCAGGACAGATAGCACATGCAGTAATTTAAACAAAACTAGGACACCGCATAAAGTTCATACACTTGACACTATGGCCATAACAGATTTATTTTGAGTGTTTTGTCAATTGCAAAAAACATTTGTTGGTTCATCAAATGTGATATCTATATATAAATATCTATATATATATATATATATATATATATATATATATATATATATATATATATATATATATATATATATATATATATATATATAAATATATATATATATATATATATATATATATATATACATTAATACACATACATATATATATATATATATATATATATATATATATATATATATATATATATATATATATATATATATATATATATTTATATATATATATATGTATATATATATATATATATATATATATATATATATATATATATATATATATATATATATATATATATATATATATATATATATATATATGTGTGTGTGTGGTGTATGTGTGTGTTTCAGCTTCAGTCTCGATCCAACAGAAAGACACACCTTTTGGGGATTGGTATTTGGTACAGGGTTGAAAGTGGCTGCAGTGTTTACTGCAAGTCAGACATTTATCCAGAGATACTGCGCGATGTCTACCGTCAGGAGAGCAAAGCTGTGAGTAACATGCTAATGGTGGTATGACATATGATGAAACAATAAATGAATGAAATTGATAAAGGAAATATCAACCATCACAATTCATAAAGGAAAATACACAGGTACTTATTCATTTGAAAATTCAATTTTCATATTTAAAATGATACGGCTAAATGTCGTTGCATTTTGTTGCATATAAAACAAACTGACGTTAATGAAACCTATCATACTATTCTTTCTTACAAATCCTCGCCTCATAAGTTTTTGATAGTTTATTAGAGTTTGTTCCATAGTCATTATGTCAGCACTATTCATTGGAATGTCTTGTTATCTATAGTGTACGCATCAAAAAAAAAATGACTTACTTTAACTCGCTACCGCGTATATCCGCATTGCGTACTGTATAACTGATTAATTTGGCGTGTACTTAAGTTGGCGTTTTTTTCAAAAAAATAATTTCCCTGTATTTTTTTGGCGTCTGCAACAGTCAGAACGACCTTAAAGACACTAAAATTGTATTTTTATGCGATCTTTAATTTGTCGTTGATGGGCATTCTCCAAAAACGCCAAATTAAAAACCACGCCAAATTAACCAGTATTCATTTATCATTTGTCCACATTTGCAGGTCACTTCTCTTGAGCGCACCCGGAATAATGCTTCTGTGGATTCTGTTTTGTTCAACGGGATTGGTTGTGTATGCATACTATGCACAAATTGGATGTGACCCATTGGCAATGAACTACATCACAAACCAAAATCAGGTACAGTAGGTCACATACAGATTGAAAATGATACAGAGACAACTTTACTCAATATTTCACTAAAGTGTTGTTATGTATAGTTTCATAGCTGAATTACTTCATGGATAGTAAGTAGCCTTTCTGATAAAATTACAAATTTTATACGATTTTCAGTCTGCGTTTCGATTTTAATTTTGCTACATATAGACATATTTTGCATTACTCGATAAACTTTATTCCAATCCTGGTATTCATGTGTCTTTCTTATAAAATTAATTATCAATTCATTCTCAACATACCAATCACTTTTGCTTCGGGTTGTTATTATCTCCCCATCGTATGCACCATCTCTACAAGCTCTTCTTTCATTCAGAATGTACACTGTACGCTTAATAAAACAATAACTCGATGTACAACTTTTCAAAATTAGAGGCAACTGCACACATAGCAAAAAGGAGAATAAATGTGAACCTAAACAATATATATTCTAGCTTCAATAGAGTTCCTCCTCAATGATGCTCTCTTTTATAGATTTAACTTACATCGTATTTATTTAGTAATATAGGTAATACGTTTATTTGAACGTACGGAATGCAATGCATGGGTTTCAAGTAGGTGACGTTTCGTTTCAGTTACTCTCTTACTTTGTAATTGATGTTTTGGACATACCCGGTATACAGGGGCTGTTTGTAGCTGTACTCCTCAGTGCCGCCATGAGGTAAATGGATACAAACATCTTATGGGTAGTTAAGATTACTCGTGTACGTATCTTTCTATATATCTTTGTGTGTATGCACATGCGTATGCGTTTAAGTGTCTTATCTCTCTCTCTCTCTCTCTCTCTCTCTCTCTCTCTCTCTCTCTCTCTCTCTCTCTCTCTCTCTCTCTCTCTCTCTATATATATATATATATATATATATATATATATATATATATATATATATATATATATAATATATATATATATATATATATATATATATATATATATATATATATATATATATATATATATTATTATATATATATATATATATATATATATATATATATATATATATATATATTTATATATACATCCATACACATACCTACATACATTCATATACATGTATGTATACTATGTTTTTCTCGACGTAAACAACGTTTGTTTTATCTGCAGTTCGTTGTCATCGGTTATGAATTCAGCAGCGACTGTCACGTGGCAAGATTTCATCTCGCCCTTCTCACAACAATGGTCAGAAAGAACTAAAACAGTGATATCTAAGATGCTTGGTAAGTCTATTTTAGTGTTCTGCAATAAACGTTAGGGTTTTACGCTTAAACTGCATCTGATACATGATATCAAAACTACTTGCACGCGCTATTGAGTGTAATGGACGTTTTTTTAGTAGGTCATTTAAAAAACGTGGTAGGATGTTTTTTTTAATCGCAATATGTCTGCCTTATTTTGACATTTTAAGAGATAATTTATGGTATATAAAATGTGTACATGCTACGTGTTTGAATCAATGGTACATAATGTATTTTAGTAAATCATATTGTTTTAATTGTTATGGTTTGGTATTATAATCCGATAATCGTAGTGACATATTTTTTTCAAATTCTTCTTGAGCTCTCTTAATTGTATTGTATTGTATCTTTATTGACTATACTTGTAAGCATGACAGGGTACATAAACAATATAAACAAAAGTGAAAATAAACAATAAAAGAGTTACAAACAAACAAAAATACGTCTGCCCGAGGGCAAGACAGGAAGGAAAAGGTTATTAAAGCTAACATAGTCCTGAGAGGACAGTATAAACCGAGTGGAAAGAAATTAAATAGGAGAAAACGCAGATACCTTATGCTAAGCGTAAAGCTTACAAAAGCTATCCATGCAGGAAATTCTTGCCTAAGTTAAATACATAAGTAAGTTATTCGATAACCAAAAGAACTAATAAAAGGAAAGAAAGTCTTCTATCCTACTCCAGTCTTATCTTTTGACATACACATTAATGTGGGTTCCCTTTACTTCCTGTCTAGTAATACTAGTATTACAATACAGTTGAATTATCTCTACTGGTAAAGTAAGGCTTTTCTTGGCATCCATATCGTTCTACCCGGAAAGTTTACTAGTCTTACATGGCTGAGAGGAGGGGGATCTATCCTTTAGTGAAATCTTTCCTCAATTCAGAGAAAAACGCGTCAGCAGTCTAGGAATGCCGAGAAACCATTATTCTTGTGAGCAAATTTGTTTCAGGTGTTATATATGGGTGTCTGGCCATGGTACTAGCTTTGTTGGCAGCAAATTTGAGTGGACACGTGGCGCAGGTATTTAAGATATAAATAATTTGACAACCTTGATTTACACTTTTGAAATTGAGCATGCTGACATTTCAGTTAGAAATGTCACGATTTTAATTCGGAATTAGGCTTTCGCTTACTGCACTTTTCTGTTCAAACATTCGGTACTTCATACTGGGAAATGTAGGTATAAGTATCGACTTCTCATTAATTAGCATCTTTATTGCATGGTTAAAGCACTGCAAGGGTCGATCTTTTACTAAATAGTAGTTACATATCTTTTATTTTGTCAATTACTATATATGCTTTCCATTTAAACAGAGGATTATTAAGGCCCAGAAAAACCAGTAGGTCATCCTGGATACGGCAGTGCGGATGAAGTTCAAAACTAGGCACTTTCGTAATAAACCTGTACCCAATTACTTTATATATTAACATTTATATTTGCAATACGGCGTTTAGTTCAATATCCCACTGTTCTGTTGTTTCCTAGTTTTAAGATACTTACTGCATATCAACAAAATAAAAATTATGACTACGCCGATGATTACTTTGAATTTTTGGATTGTTCACTACATTGAAAACTCATTTAACAATACACTAAACACTAATTTGATGTTTCAGATGACCACCATAGTGACCGGCTGTGTGTCCGCCCCTCTATTGGGAATGTTTGTCCTCGGTGTTCTCTTTCCGCAAACCAACTGGAAGGTACGATTTGATATTTAAAAACGTTTGTTTTGATCCCTTTAACACATATCTACCGACTACCGTTCTAACTCTACACATCTGTATCTATACTGTATACCATGTTAATTTTGCGCATATAAAGTATTGCGAGCGATAGACATCTGCCTTTGATGCTCAGTTAAATTATTGCACACTGGTTTCAGATGACAAGATATCCTGTCAGCGTGTACTAGCATAGAGATCGGATGTCCAAATCATGGTGCGCAGTTTAATAGATGCGGACTCCACAGGTGTGCAAAGTACGCATTAATTAAACTGTCGCAGTATTAACACTGTATATAGTATGGTTTAGTGACCTCAAAGACAAGTCAGACAAAACCTTCATCAAGTTTGACATCGTCGAGTTCTACCCCTCAATATCAGAGGAACTGCTAGAAAGAGCAATCAAGTACGCCAAGTCTATAAGCGCAATCACAGAGCAACAAGAATCCAGTATTTGGCATTCTAGAAAGTCCCTCCTCTTCAATGAGAAATCAACTTGGAACAAGAAACATGAGAGTCTGTTCGATGTGACCATGGGGAGCTTCGATGGCGCAGAGATATACGAGCTCGTCGGACTTTATATTCTCCACCTACTGTCCTCCAAGTTCAACAAAGACCAAGTTGGCCTATACAGAGACGATGGTCTATCTGCCTTCAAACTATCTGGGCCCCAATCCGACAGGGCAAGAAAGGACATTATCCAAACATTTAAAGACTGTGGCCTGCGTGTGACTGTTGAGATCCTACTGCATCAAACAGACTTCCTAGACGTCACATTTGATCTGCCTACAGGATCATCTCTTTTCGTAAGCCAAACAACGAACCCCTCTACATCCATACAAAATTCAACCACCCACCCACCATCCTGAAGCATCTACCAGATGCCATCTGCAGTAGACTATGCTCCACATCAAGTGATAGTCAAGCATTCAATAAGGCAAAACCCGTCTATGAATATGTCCTTAAAAACAGTGGTCACCGACATAATATGGAGTATTGCGCACCACAGAGGAAACCGAGAAATCGCAAACGCAACGTTATATGGTTCAACCCCCCATTCAACCAAAACGTGACAACCAACGTTGCCAGGAACTTCTTGGATCTTGTGGATAAGCATTTCCCACAACACCACCGATACCACAAGCTGTTCAACAGAAACAACGTAAAAACCAGCTACAGCTGTATGGGCAACATGGCCACCATCATCAGCGGCCATAATGCTAAGATCCTCAACCCTGTGCCAAGTTCCGATACGAGAATGTTCCGGACGCCCCCACCTAAACTGTGAAATCGAACCACCCCTCCGGCCTTTAGCACCAGGGCAATATTTTTTACACCTACTGTGCTCCCCTCTTTTTGTAATGAACTGCATTTTGACACCTTTGCTCAGTAAGTGACCTTTGACCTGACCTGATTACACAGGAAGTGACATACCCAGAGGTGAAGGGTCAGGGTCAAGGACACTCAAGCCTCAACATGTAGCATGAGTGAGGACCTTTTACCCTAAATGGTCTCTATAACGGCCTGAGGATTGCACAAGCATGAAACCCAGGGTTGCCAACTTGAGACTGAGTATGTGACTTGCTCCTATATATATATATATATATATATATATATATATATATATATATATATATATATATATATATATATATATATATATATATATATATATATATATATATATATGTGTGTGTGTGTGTGTGTTAATTTCTAATAGAAACTGCAGGGGAACAAAAACGTGCCCAATGCAAGCAATTGTCAATGATAATGGGATATTTTTTTCATCTTTTAGGGTGCAATAGCAGGTGTTGTAGCTGGTTTTGCGACAGGATGCTGGTTTGCCATCGGGGCTTACTCTACTAAAGGCCTAATTGTACGGCATCTTCTACCAACCCGCACTGACCAATGCTTTAACGTTACTACAACTCCAATGCTGAGTACGGCTATGATGTCCACCGTTACAGAACAGGCCACTGCAGAAATACTTCACCAACCCGCGATGTAAGAGCACTCATTTTTACGTACCTGTAGTTATTGTTAAGGTGATGAGTACCATTGCAAGCGAGTTAAAAGCCCCATCCCAAAACACACCTCACAGCAGCATAATCATATGACAAGGTGTATCTCTAGGTTCTTGAGTGATATCAGGTAGAGAATATCATAGCCAACCGTCCTTAGCCAACCCATAGTCTGTTTCATTTCAATGCTAACAACTTTTCACTCAAATAACATAATCTCAATACTTACGCAGGTGATGGTCACTGCAGGTTCATATTTACCTTAGGGATATCATTGACTAGGCCCGATAAGAAGTAAATTTCAGATTCATTACTGCTTAAGTGTTTTACAGGCTATAGTAATAAAGTAATAATGATAATAATAATAATAATAATAATAATAATGATGATGATGGTGATAACAATAATGATAATAATACTGATAATAATAGTAATGATAATAATAGTAGTTATAATAATAATGATAATAATTATAATAATGATAATAATAATAATACTGATAAAAATAATAATTATTATTATAAAAATAATGATAATGATGATAGTAATAATATAACAAATAACAATGATGATACAACTACAAGGTGGTAATAGTACTATAATTGACCTCCCCCATTCTTTTTTTATTAGGACTGGTTTCCAATCAATGTTTACTATTTCGTATATGTGGTTTGGAGTGATCAACCTAGCTGTAACCATAATCGTTGGCCTTGTCGTTAGTGCTTTAACAGGTGAGACACGTTTGTTGGAAATGTTGCGACGTAATGCAGTGCAACAAGCCTGGGTTTTTAAGCTCACACACGTATGTCTATATATATATATATATATATATATATATATATATATATATATATATATATATATATATATATATATATATATATATATATATATATATATATATGATAATAATAATAATAATAATAATAATAATAATAGTAATAGTAATGATGATAATTAACAGATACATCTACGATGTACCAAGTGTGACAGAGCAAATAAAAAACCTTTTATTTTCACCACCGTATTTTGGGGGAGAAAATAAAAAACTTTTTATTTTCACCATTTTTTTTTGGGGGGGGGGGAGAAAATTAAAAAACTTTTATTTTCACTTCCGTTTTTGCGGGGAGAGTAAATTAAAAACTTTTTATTTTCACCGCCGATTTTTCGGGGGGGGGGAGAAAATAAAAAAAACTTTTTATTTCACTCCTGTTTTTTGGGGGGAGAGAAAATTAAAAAAATAAGTATTTTCACTACCGTTCTAGAGAAGGAAGGAAAATATATTTCAAGCAATGACTGGTTGCCTGGCTCCTTTTCCTACTGGTACGGGGAGTTATCTTACATCAAATAGAAAAATGACACTGGCAACCGAGAGAGGTGAAAGTAGTAATAACATTTTGACAATTTATCCCATACAAAGCGTTTATTGCGTTATTATATATATATATATATATAAATATATATATATATATATATATATATATATATATATATATATATATATATATATATATATATATATACATATATATATATATATATATATATATATATATATATATATATATATATATATATATATATATATATATATATATATATAAACATTATACTATTCAGGATTCACTAAGCCAGAGGAGGTTGACCCGCGGCACGTTGCCCCCTTCTTTGACATTATGTGTTGCTGTTTTCCTATTCCTCGGCGATGGCGTCAATGGCTACACTGTGGTGTACAATACGGGTATAAGAATAAGGACGACACCATTAAAGAGGTAAGATAAACAACTGATTTTGAACATGACTGAAGAAATACTAGTGAAAAATGCATACACACATGAACTGTTGTAGAATTGTGTGGCATAATGGCAATTTTCTCATTATCTGTCCTACTTTCTCTGTTGTTAGCACAGTGCGATTATGACAATTGCATGTTTGTTTCATGCAAACTCAGGTTCTCAAATTGAAATGAAATTTGTTAAAAAGTAATGTGACACCTTTTTCATATGATAAGATATGATAGTTTTACTTGACATCATTTAAATGACCTGTACGCAAACTTCCAAAGATGCGAGAAGTGAATGCAAACCGTATTCCTTAAACATTGGTACATGCAAAGCTTATATGAATGATTATCTATCCTTATCTTCCCCACAGGAGGAGATGAAATCTCTCAAGAAAGACACGGATCTGTTCCACGACATGCATGAAACAAAACTTACTCTTCATGAAGATAACTAGTCTCTTGAAACGCTAAGATTGATAAAGAAAATAACGACGGAAGATTTGCTTTCGAAAGGCTTCATATCATACTTCATATTGAAAGTATAAATGCTTTCCAGAGGTACTGTAAATCACTTAAATATGGCGTGAACATTATATAGCGCAATTACGGTACTGCCCTGGATAGCGTGATCTAAGTATAGCGGTGGAAGAGCCCCAATGTATTTTTACCCACTGTAGATTCTGCAATTTTAAAAAGACAGGGATTTTACAATAGCGCATATTGGCGCTATTATCGCTATCTTATTGTTCCCGCTTTACTTAAGTGATTTACAGTATGCAGGGAGACAACTACAAAGGTTTCCTACATGGTCACCAAATAGTATCAGTTTCTTTGGTCTAGATTGGGTCCGTATCACAACGTTTATCCTTGAAAAGAAGTTATTATTTGCTCAATCTATACTGAAGCTTAAGAATGACAACGGTGTAAAGCAGGTATTTATACAACGGGTGAATTTCTCTAAAATGATAAAGATGTCTGTAGAACGAATGAATGGAGAAGTCCTACATTTGACATATTGAAAACTGATAAAAAGATTGCTGTATTTAAACTGGTCTACAATATGTGCTGTGGTGTGACAATCGTTATAGATGAAAAGTATTGATCCGATGAAATATGGGATAAAGCTTGCCAAATAGGATTTTTTGGGGTGTCTACTAAAATACTCCATGAAGACAATATTTATTTATACAAGATAAAAGATCAGCTGAGGTATCTATCTTGGTGGGGAATCTCAGATAAGCGACCACATTTAATTAGAGTACTAGTATGCCAATGCATGGCTAGGCTAGTAAGTCGGGCAAGCAAACTAAAAAGTGTTGATACTAGGCTAAAAGGGTTAACACCCAGTAACAGAACTTGCATGAAATGTGACCTCTATGCAATATAAGATCTACATCACTTTGCCATACAGTGCCCAGCACTATAGGACAGATGTAAACTTATGTACAATGAGATATATCAATATGATAACAGTTTTAAATACATTTTTGAAAGAAACTTTAGCAAAGTTTTCAATTGGTTGATCGAGAAGAACGTCATGGGGGTACAAACAGTAGAGATGTTTGATCTATTGGCAATCTCCAGCAAGTATATTTTGTATGACTTTTTTACGGCGAGAGCTCTAGTCAATAAACATACATTCATACATTTACTAGTATTATTTCTTCACTGTCTAGTTTTCCTTCTATCCGGTATGTGTTTGCAGATATTCACTCCCTCACTCATCAAAGTGTAAAGCGTTTCCTGTTTGTTTGTTTGTGTTTGTTATTTTCTATTTTGTTTGAGCGTGATGTATCGTACTTGTGTTATCTCTTTGATTAATGGCCATTAGAGCAATACAATAACAAAACAGCAGGTATTATAATAATATAATAATTGATATTTGATATAGCGCCCTTTCCACCTATAATGTTCAAAAGCGCTTTAGAGTCATTGGACAGTTGTCATGGTCCATATAGTCAATTAAACTCCTTTCGAAATAGCAATGTTTTCAGCTGTTTCTTGAAGTTTTGCACACTATCAGCAGCCTTGATGTTGTCAGGGAGCTCATTCCAAAGGCGTGGTGCATAGGCACAGAATGCTCTGTCACCAAACCTTTTCAGATTAGTGAGTGGTATCTGTAATAAGTTCTTAGTGTTTGATCTTAGAGTCCTTGTATTAGCTTGTTTGACTAACAGTTCCCTCAAGTATAGAGGGGCACATCCTTGCATGCATTTGAAAGTCAAAAGCAGAATCTTGAACTCAATCCTTTTCCTGATGGGCAGCCAGTGAAGATCTTTTAGAACTGGTGTAATGTGATCATACTTTTTGGAGCCACTAACCACTCTAGCAGCATTGTTTTGGACTTTCTGGAGCCTGCATAGCATCTCATCAGTAATTCCACAGAGAAGTCCATTACAATAGTCAAGGCGTGATGTCACCAGTGAGACGATGGCACTCTTGGTTGTATCAGTATTGAGAAATTTCCTTATTTTCCCAATGTTCCTAAGGTGGTAATTTGCAGACTTGATACCTTTTGATACATGTGCAGACATATTCATGTTCGGATCAAAAACAGCGCCCAGATTACCGACGGGTTCATTTAGAACTGGTACTATTACACCATTTACGGTAATACTAGGAATGGAGATTTTTGCCCGCATCTGTGGGGTACCCATGACCAGCACCTCTGTCTTGTCTGCATTCAATTTCAGTTTATTTTGAGACATCCATGTGTAGATGTCAGTGAGGCAGTTTTCCAACTTAGCTACACCTTCGTCCACTACACGCTGATTGATAGGTTTGATAGAGATGTAGAGTTGCGTATCATCCGCATAAGCATGGAGTTCTAGACCATGCTTTCGTATCAGTATTCCTAAGGGTAGGAGGTAAATCAGGAAGAGCAGAGGGCCCAACACTGATCCTTGTGGTACAGACCATAGGATTTCCTGTGATGCGGAGAATGAATCATCTATCTGAACTCGAAGAGTACGGTCACCAAGATATGAACGGAACCATTCAAGGGCTGGCCCTGTTATACCCAGAGTGCTTTCCATTCTAGAAAACAGCACATCATGGTCGATGGTATCAAATGCTGCACTTAGGTCAAGAAGGATCAGTATAACAATTCCATGCTGGTCAATGCTTGTAAGAATGTCATTCTGTACCTTCACCAGTGCTGTCTCTGTGCTGTGACCGGGTTTATATGCCGATTGAAGGTATTCATGTAGATTGTTATCTGTCATGTAACCTGTCAGTCGCTGAGCAACCACCCTCTCTAAGACCTTTGATACAAACGAAAGGTTGCTAACAGGGCGGTAGTTTTTTAGTATCTCAGGGTCTAAGGTAGCTTTTTTAAGCAGAGGGGTGACCACAGCTGATTTCATAGATGTAGGTACCTCACTTGACCTCAGTGAAGCGTTAATGATGTCTGTGATTGTTGGAAGCAGTTCATTTTTGGCATCCCTGATGATCCAAGTGGGTATCGGGTCCAATGTACAACTTTTCGAAGGAGATTTACATATGATCTTCCATACCTCCTCCTGTGTTGTGGTTTGAAGAAAGCTTAAGGTTGAGGGAGGCTTATCCTGGGGTATGTTCAGGTCGATGTCAGAGCAATCAGGTAGCTCATCTCTGATTTTGTCAATTTTTTCTTTGAAAAATGTTGCAAATCTATTTGCAAGGTCCTGAGCAGAACTATACGCTGGCAATTTTGTCGTTTTGTGTCGAAAAAGAAGGTCGTCTATAATTTTTGAAATAGCTTTTGAGTCATTACCGCATTCTGTGATTCTTTCATTGAAGTAGGTTGCTTTACTGTCTAGTAGTAAAGTATTATACTTGCACTTCTCAGCCCTGTAGGTTTCTTTGTGAACGGTAAGGCCGGTCCTTCGCCACAGTCTCTCAGCTTTCCTCCTTTCGTTTTTTGCCTGATGTAGTTCATCCGTGAACCATGGTTGTAGGGGTCGAACTACAACAGACTTCTCTTTCTTTGGTGCGTGCTTGTCAAGGACGCTGGTAAGATGAACATTGTATCTGTTCAGAAGATCTGAAACGGATTCACTATGATCATTAACCGTCAGCCCTTGCACAATATCTTCCCTAAAACTGGGCAGGTCGATGGATCGGAGTTTTCTAGTCACTATTTTCTTTTCCTGCAGGTGTGGCTTGGGATGGTGGACAGTGCATAACAGTAGGTTGTGATCTGTTATCATATCACCCACCTTGACCTCTTGGATCAAGTCGTCTGTAGCTCGACACATAATAACATCAAGTGTGTGCCCAGACATATGAGTGGATGTATTCACACACTGCATGATGTTGAATGACTCAAGCAACTCTGTGAGTTTCCGAGTAGCAGTGTCATTCTTTTTATCAAGGTGAAAGTTCAGATCTCCTACGATTAGTAGATCACCGGAGCTTGTCACCCTGTCTTGAAGAAAAGTGGAGAACTCCTCGAAGAATTGTGTGTTGGTAAATTTATTCTTCTGATTGGGTGGGGGCCTATATAAGGTAACCAAATTGAGGCAACGTGACCCAGTATTGAACTGAATCAGCATATTCTCAAAACTGTCTGACTTGTACTTTTCAGAGCTGGTTACTTTAATGGTTGCCTTATGTAGTACTCCCACCCCACCATAACCACGATTTCCTCGCCTCGGTATGTGGCTAAATTCATAGCCTGGGAATGTCAGTCCTTTCACGTAAAAGTCATCTTTTTCCTTGTTGGTAATCCAGGTCTCAGTCAGGGAAAGGATATCGATGTTTTGATTGATGACAATATCCCTGATGATGTCAGTTTTGTTCCTGACAGACTGGATATTTAGGCTCCCAACAGTAAGTCCTGGGCCCAGTGATTCATTTTTCCTCCTCTTGTTTACTCCAGATGACACACCTCTATGGGTCTTGGGTCCTGAGTAGATGTTGTTTATTCTCAGGGCCCTGATTGCCTCTAATGGCAGGCTGGGCCTATCTTGAGTGACAACTTGACCCACATTGAGTAGGAAGTTCCTGGAATAAACCCTCACTGGGGTCATACTGTGTGAGAAGCACTGGACATCTCGGTGGTATCAGTGTCAAGTGTCGATGTCAAGGACTTTTATTGCCCTTTTACGACTGGACGACTAACAGTTCTTGCTCTAATGTCCCCTGTATTAACACCAGGTATCAACAGAGGTATTAAATAGGAACAAAGCTTCGGATAATTGAATAGGTTTTAATTGAAACTGTATGATTGAAAGGGATTTTTTACCCAAAAGAATCCTAGTAAATTGATGTTTATGGGAGATATGTTTACTTATACATAATGTGCATGTGTTACTGCAGGGGGTTGGGGTGTTTGAGATCAACGTCACGTGACAATCACGGATGATCTGCTCTGTTGTGTGCATGGCGATAAGGTCGGTTTGAATGTTCTTCTGAGATCGTTCGTTTTTACGAGTGGGGAATGGACATGTATCTGAACGCGCAGTGAAGTTCACATCGAACTGTTTTTCAAGGAGATAGTGGTGATATTATTACTTAAACCCGTCATTAGATATGGCTTTTTAATGCCTTTAAGGAGTATCCTATTTCGATCGATTTTGGTCAATGAATCGAGTCTACTTTTCGTCCGCAGACGACTATGTATTAAGAAAGGTTTGCTAAGTGCAAAATGATAAGGTAAAATTGAATTAGAAACTTCTTTAAAACACTAAACTATGATAATGGTTTATCCAACACTTCGAATTCGAAAATCAAGTAAGAAGATTGAGTCAATCTACCATATTAATGAACTACTATTTGAAATACCAAGAGTACAGGTTTTGCATTTATATATTCGTTCACAGCACGGGTTTTGTTTTAAACTATATGCTTTCCCCTACATAGACACTGCCATGCTAACAATTGTTGCGGATTTCCGAATATAGATGGCGCCACCAGGCAGTGAGACACTACTTTAAAAAATAAACTGTAAAACACCGACTCGAAAAATAAGAACTCTGTCTTGTCTATGTTTAGACTACAGTGGAGCAGAACGTGACTGCTGCCAGGGATTTTGGAATCCGGTATCTATATATAGAAGATTGCAGACCATAACTGTGGTATACATGTTATGTGTTAACAGATCGACTTTGGATTGTCGATGTTGCATTTTATCCACGGCCTTGGTATCATTATCCTCCTCTATAGCCTTTGGAATAAGCCAGTAAGAAATGGAGAATGGAGAAATGGAGATACAACCCATCTTGGCGATGGCGCCATCTTTTGGTCGGCATGGGAATCAATCTTACCACTTATATAAAGCTGCTCTCACACTGAGCACGAAGCCAACCAGACTGTACGCGAAGTATGCAAATTCCACTACTGGTTAACTTCGCGGAGCTTCTGGTTGTCTTCGTACTTAAGCGTGTCCACTTCGCCATACTACGTGGTCACTTCGTGGCCGCCGCGGAAATTTTTGAACATTCCAAAAATTTCAACACGAAGATTGACCTACATACATTCTTGTCCACTACGTATACACTACTGGTTGACGTTGCGTTCTACTGGTTGACTTCGCGTTCTACTGGTTCACTTCGCGTTCTACTGGTTCACTTCGTGTTGACTTCTTCATCAAATTTCCAACACGATTGACCAGGAAGTGACCGCGAAGACAACCCGTAGTAGCGCGAAGACAACACATTAAGTTCATATTACCATCTCATTGTCTTCGTGTTTAGTCGTGTTGGTGTTTTTGCCTTCTTGTTAGCTTCTGCAGAGATCATGTACACTTCTCATAGACATTGTGTTATCTACTGGCTTCCTTCGTACATATGAGTGTTGTGTACGTGTTGACTTCGTATGGTATGGTTGATTACCTTCTAAATTTACATATTGTCCGCGAAGTGAACAAGAAGTGGAGTTTAGCCACTTCGCGTACAGTCTGGTTGGCTTCGTGCTCAGTGTGAGAGCAGCTTTACCAGTGTGTTTTTGCGTGTACGGATGTTTGGGTGTGTGTGAAATGATATGAGGTCTGAAGGTAACTGAATCATCAGGGTTGTTGTGTCCCGTCTCATACATTAATCAAATTGAATTGAAATTGGCCAGTGGTGGGTGAAGACAATTTGTATGAACATGTTTGCGGATATAACTTTATTCAACGTCATTAACTGAGACAATATTGAATGGTTAACTATATTCTCTAGAGCTACGGGGTGATGTTCATATGGCACGGCTAAGGTGCTCATGTTCTATTACATTCTGTCGAAAGCTACCAATTGCCTTCAACTCACCAACAGTACATTCACTATACACAGTATATGGTGTAGTCAACACTGTACAGTATTTCATGACGTTAAGAGGACAGACATACATTATATTACAGCAGCACTGGTTCAACTAGAACATTTACTAAAATCTTGCCCATCCACGGACAAGGTCATAAACTTTCAGTCTACAATTTTCCAAACAATGTCTTTTAATGAGATGGGATGACTAATGTTTACGCACACATTGGAGGATTAAACTACAAAGCAATACGAGTACGTGTTTTAGTCTGCTTTCACTGAATATATGCGACGTATAAGTAACAATTGGTCCGGCAGTGACATTGTTTGGGAAATTTAGACTGGGTGTTTAGATTCCTTTATAGGGCGTTAAGAGGGTCATATAATTCTTTCTGTGTATTACACTTTTCACACACTCATGAATCCTCTTTCTTTCATCTGATAGGAATGTGTTCAATTCATCTTCTTTACAGGGTTCAGGGTTCATCAACCAAGAACATACATACAGCCACCACAATGGACAATGTGTGCACGAGAGTCATTCCTACACCTTTCTGATTTGTTTCTGATGATATTGAATTGTCGTGTTGTCGTAAAACCCGGATGTATTTCTTAATTCGGAAAAAATACCGTTCTGTTGGTATTGCCCTTGTTCTATGAACTAAACGAAGAGAAACTTAAATTATCCATCAAGTTTTCTTCTATTTCTTTAATGTTCAGATGCTATCGTTAGAATTTCCTTAATTCAGTGCAAAATACTGCATTTGCACAGCATATGGTGGTTCTGAGGTAGGTATTCAAAAGGGAACAGGACAACCTCGTAATGAATTTCATGACATGAGCTTTGAGAAAGACATTTGACATTAACACGCATGTTCTGGTACATTCAAGTAAATAAGCGTTTTGAATGTTGAGACAGGTACATATCCCAACATACATTTTTGATGATGCAGCTGGTATCAAAAAATTGTGAACAAAGCCTAACATCATGAGCAGCTCCAACCAGCGTTACTTGTAGCCATTTTAGTACAGTGCGTGTATGCTTAGTGAAACCTTAGGTTTCCAAAGCAAAGGTGGACAATCTATCTGGGGAGATCAATTTGATTAATGTTGGATAACTCTTTGTACAGATACAGGTATAACTGTGTGTGCTACTTAAAGTTTTTCTTTTAGAAGCAGCAAGATTTGAGTATTCTATAGTATCATGCATTCACAATATCCAGGTCTGAACTGTGTGTTCGCAGGCAGTAGTTATGTAAAATGTGGCCATTTTTGTTTGGATATTAGATTTAGAGTATTTGATTCCTGCATTGGTCATTTTTTCTCATATCCAATGATCTTGTGCGAGTACCGTTGGTTACATTATGAAAATGAGGTACGGCCGATTTCAGAGTTCAAGCTGTATCGCAGTCGGTCTACGGCCCCATGCGATACAGCTTTCTTCTCGAAGACAACTTACCGTATCCAATGTTCACAGGGATAACACATAATATATACACATCACTAACCTTACATGAAGAGATGTTGAAATTGACCGGTTCAAAATTGTAGTTATTGCAGTGGTGAACGAATTCGTTTACCTTAATACGACGTATCATACCGCGCCTACTTCAGGAATCACTTTAATGCCATCTTAATGATCTTAATTATCGCTCTCATACTTAACTCATTCCAGTGCAAACAGCTGTTTGAGACTGGTTATACAAGGCAGCATAGCTTATTGATACGGTAAATTAGCAAATTAATAAATAATCCATCTGCGTGACGCATACAGCCAGCCAGACTTATTTTATGCTCTAGCGTGTTAATGGGGCGAACTAATTAGGCAATATAGAGTGTTTTGTTACTAATGGGGTTTAACTGCAGATATTGTTAAGGCCCTAATTAGGCTGCAGAAATTGATTGATAAAATAGCTGCGCAGAGTATGCATATTACAAGAAAATATTTAACATCAAGATCCTCTTTATCAATTGTGTTTATCAATATATATATATATATATATATATATATATATATATATATATATATATATATATATATATATACTAGTATATATATATGTATATATATATATATATATATATATATATATATATATATATATATATATATATATATATATATATATATATATATATATATATATATATATATATATATATATATATATATATATATATATATATATATATATATATATATATATATACACGTATATATATATACTGAGTGACATGACACGTATAGAATACTCACTTCTTGCTTTTCCTTAACGCAATGCATCTTTATATAGTTATCATACATAGCTGTAAAATAACAAAGAACACTTTAGATCAGTGCTACGTTTTTGCCTGGGTGGCTTTTCGGTAGTCACGTTTTATGTGAGCAGTTTGAAAGCTTTGTATCCATCCAAGCTCTCAAGGACGTGTTGGTCCAAACAGAACAGTGAACGTAATTTATGCTACTGATGCTCCTTCACTCGTTTACATCTGGTTGGCCACATACTCCGATAACCCAAATATAGTAGTTGACAAGTATTTGAAGAAAGGTGCTTGTTCTCAACAGATATCTTTAAGCTGACTATTTCTCAAAGTATTTGTCATCAACATTCTCTGTACCTATTGTGTTATACATACGCTGCAAAAACAATGAATAGTGGTGCTTATTCTCAACATGTACCTTTAGGCCAACTATTTCTCAAAATATTTGTCATCAATTCTCTCTGTATCTATCGTGTTATATATATATATATATATAAGCTGCAGACTCAATGGGTTTTGTATTGCCTGATTTACACTTAGGGTTAAATATATGTAAATAGATCGTATATCGTTTTGTTATTATTCAATCAGAATCCACTGGCGTCTGCTGGTCTTTATTAGTGCGGAGGCATTCGGATTTTCAATTGTAATTTCGATTTGCAAACATCGCCATTTGATGCACGAGAACCAACCTTTCTTCCGTATGATGAGATGTTTTGAAAGCTGATGGTGTTCCTTCGATCGAAGGCTTTGCAAAACATCCAAATACCTATGTCACCGTTATCTTATTCTTAACGGTATTACCAAGACAAGGTCAGAGAAGCGAGTTTCTCCTTGATAGAGTAGGTCATACCATCTTTTAGTATTTAGCAAGATATATGATTTGTATGAAATAGCACTCATTAGATTATAAGGGTTATTCGAATGGTCATGAGTACCATTGTGGTGTTATATTAGCATTAAACTTTGCTGGGCTGATACACTATGTATTGTAATACAGTAATGCAACATTCAAAATAAATATCTTCATGTACACATATAGACCAATATGGTCAGGCAAGGTACAATGGCCAAAACATTCCAGAACAACCCCGATATGTATGCATCCAGTATTGTAACACGTAGGCAAGGAATAACCTCTCAAATATACACTTACACGTATAGACGTGTCCATTTAAAGCAAGACGTCATACTAAAAAGTATATTCCATGTCTTCCTGATTTAGCGCATAGAATCGTATTGACGAACGTTTTTCCATTTAGTTACGATAGGCTATTGATTGTATACCATGTTTTATACTTTAGTATGTTGGGTTCGCCTTAACTGAAAGGGCCACTTACATTATGCAACTATATCGTGTATTTTTCTTGCAATCAATCTATTTTTTCACGGCTACACATACACTTTTACCACAGTTGGCTGTTTCCAAATCACGTCTCAAAAGGTTTACGGTAAATGACGCGTTGTACATTTTTAGGCCTTTGTCATCTATGCTGGCCAAACCGCGAATTTGTTTCTCAAGTGTGGTATTGGCTATAAGACCGGTCAGTCATTTTTCTTCTACACGTTTGATTGGTGAAAGCCTCCCTCTCTAGTACAAGGTACATGGAATCTCGGAAACTGTGATTTATGTAACACTCCCTCGTGGTTGCTCGGCTGTCTCGTAACACCCCGGGTATATCCCATACACCGCAGTCTCCTTGTGATCTATCTAGCACTAAGCAGTACAGAGTTATACATTTCCTAAGCACATAACCTGAGGGGGGTAGAAGGGGGAAGCGTTATATGTGTTCTTGGTGCTATTAAGGTGGCTGCAACTTTGGAATATGAGTATCCTGTGGAACAACAGGTCCTGCACCCGCAACAGGGCGAATGGTTCCCGGTCTGGGTGGTAATCCATGGAACGCTCTGATCAGCGCATGCGCGGAATAATACATGCCTATCGAGCCGAAAAATAGTCCTAAAAGTATAACGAAGATGTTGGTGGCTTTTGTGTACCACTTTAACTTGCCTCTCTTGATGATCATGTGGAACACGCAGGGCCACACAAAGGACAGCATGGTCCCGGTGAAGCTCCCGATGAGGCCCATGAGGATGGCAAAGTGCGGGATGAAGATAGCCAAGACCATGGTGAAGACGACTAGCAGGAGACGCAGGGTGACGGCCCACACCTTTAGCGAGTGGTTATAATCCGAGCAGGTAGGGAAGAGGGTCGTGGGCTTTCCTTGGAAGAGAGCGGTTTCCAGGAGGTCCACCGCGGCGAAGTAGGGCAGCGGGTAGGACAGTAAGGCTTTGACCACCAGGATGAGATTGACGATGATTTTCAATGCTGGGGTGGGCATATTGTTAGTGATGACCTCCTGGGTAGCGAACCCCCAGGTCAGGAAGCCAATGTATGAAAAGAGAGCCTTGAAGACCGCCGCAGCTATGTGGGTCCAGTGCATCATACAGTGGAATTGACTTTTATCAACCATGTTGCCCTCTAAGGTTGGAAGAAATATCTGTGAAGTGTAGCTAAATACAACAATTCCTAAGGAGATTGGGAAAGTCCAGATGTCGATCTTGACCTGGACTTCTGACCACTTCCACTCTGCAGCCTTGGTCAGACAGTAGATGATGATGATTCCGTTAATGCACATATGCGCCATGGTGCACCAGAAGCTCAGCCAGGACACGTGTCGAAGGTCCTTGAGGAACGCACAGGGCAGCAAGAACACTGTGCTGATCATAATCCAAGAACTCAAGTCTATGGGAGATTCGGGAAAACTTCCTATCATCAGATCACCGCACAATAGAACGTATAATATACACGTCATGAGGAGTTCGATCATCTGGGCAATGTTGACGAGCCTTCCGCCAATGTTCTTACCCCAGCACTCCTCGGCGATGGCCACGTAACTGTCCCGCACTCGTACCTTGACGCCATCTTGGTTGACCTCGTAGAGACACTCGACGAGGATCTTGCCGGTGTGACAGCAAATGTAGGCCACGACCACCATAGCGACCAGGGCCCAGTAACCACCCTGCAGCACCGCGTACGGGAAGCTCACGATAAACATACCCTGAAATAGAAAACATACCCTAGAACACAAATCCAGCAGCATAAATTCCCTTTAATATTAAATATTCCTATACAAATGTTCAACAACGAATTGTTTGCCAACTTGTGAGGCCATATAGGACGAACATCAAATAGTTGTCAAATAGCTGACTCTTGCAAAAGAAACACATCTTATATATAAAACAAACATGATATTTGCTATAGAAACTAGCGATATAAGAAATCGCTTGATCAAGACATATAACACGAAACCAGTGCATGATATTAAAAGTATTTCTTAAGAAATAACATAAATCGAAATACGATTATGTTGCTCTATAACAAGTCTGATGCTTTTGTAATTCGCTCGTTATAGCATCTATGTTGTTATATTGTCCCCAACAATATTTGAAAAGATACAGAAGAAGTAAAAGTTAGGTCCACCTGTTACTACTTCAGAATTAAACCTCTTTGCATGGTATGGCGGACAAACAAATCATACCCATTTTCACAAATATGCGGTTCAATTCTGAGCATTTGCAGTGGAAATATTTCTTTATTATCATAGTTGTCTAAATATTTTAGTACTACATATTCGATACATGAACTGACGACACTTTACGAACCCCAAACTCTTTTTGTTGCTCAATCAAACATTATTTTATTTCTTAGCTCTAGGATTTCAATGGCTGAAATGAATGGTTTTAGGTAATACACTACAAACAACTACCATAGACTTTTAAACCAAATGTTCATGTTAATGATTATGTTAAAGTAAGCACATATAAATGCATCCATTCGAATAGGATATTGTACAACCAGAGAGCTGGTCGATACAATCGGAGCGTTTAGACAAACTATCATTGATTTCGGAATTGATTCCGGGATTTTCATTAAATGCTTTGAGTTAAGCTGGGACTATCCACTGTAACACATCCTCGGCAAGCTTGATTTATTAGGAAGAGCAAATGGAGAAAGCATGTTGGACATCCAGAAATGAAATTAGGTCCTTTCTGCTATGCAACGCAGCTGTGCCAAAGATCCATTCTTAGCAGTTAATGACAATTTACTATCTATTATTTCAATGTGACTATGGGTTAGCAAGAACAATAAAAAAAGGGTTTATATACCCTCCATACGTGTAGGGATAAGAAGGGTCTTACTTTGCTTGTGATTGTCGATCCAAAAGTACATTTTGGAAAATATTTCAAAATGAAATATGAATCGGTCATCTTATAACCATCTCTCCATTTTTTAATTAGTGTCTAAGCCTTGTAAAGCGAAAATTAGTATAGATTGCCAGTCAAAAGCAAACATTGGAAAATACCTGGAGGAAAGCAATTTCAACTAAACATGTGGAATGATAATCGAGTATTTCAAAGAGCAGCACAAATAGCAGATCCAAGGCATACTAGTATATCGGAAAATATCTGAAGGCAAACAAGAAACGGACACTGTATACTTTTGGATATAGTGAAAGCATTTTGTAGAATTTATTTATCAGCAATTTTCAAAATATTCTTTAAAAGCATTTGAAAAGCGTAACCTGATATCTTGATAAATACTTGGGAAGAAGCTATCAATCAGAAAACGTAAAAACACATGTTGTGTTATTTATCTGATAACCATTTTGTGTTATCTATTCCAAAGAACCGACCGAAAGGCATATATTGCAAATTGTAACGAAACCTATAAATCAGGCACCGTATGAACATGTCTGTATTAGATATTTGGTAAAATCAAGCTAATTTCTGAGTAATATCCTTTACTATATTTAAGAAGGGAACTCCGGGCGCGAATGGGTCAAAGGACAATACATGCGTGGAGAAAATATCCCAGATAAATATGGGCAGTTATTGGGCTGAAAATGGTAGTGTAAGCATCCAAGGCAAATCCTAAGTCTTCGGCTTAGTCCATTAGTCACACACGGCGCCCATTCTTAATCCCTTCTTTTCGACTTAATCAAATCTGGATGCCAATCAAAAAGCAATAGTAAGACAGCTAAGCGAAACGTATCGCCGCCGCAGCGCACATTTGGCATTTGAACAGGGAGGAAGCCGTGCCCCCGTTGAAAGACACGCCTGTTTACAAGCTGGGCGAGGCTGGGAGGTCGACTGCAACACAGGAAAATTAGAACACTGCAAGCCGCATATTGTTTTAATTGAAAAGCATATGTTATCGCGTCAAGCAGCAATTCCGCAGAGGCTGTAAAGTTGTTTTTCACCATCAAGGAAAGACGCTGATTTCCACCCTCGCGTTTTATAGCATATTTGATATTGTACTCTTTTTATTATTTCTTCAGTCTAAACTATATGAACAATATATTAAGGTAGTATGTTTAAATAGAATGTTTGAATAAGTATGGTGATGCGCAGCCGGGATGCCTACCACTCGTTCGCTACATGAACCAAGGTATCCAAAGTTCAAAACTCAAACAATTTTTTTTATATAAAGTAAATGTTTTTCGTGGTGAAATTTAATTTTATATAATGCTTTATCGAAAGGTGCTTTTTTGAGAATAATTGTTTCTCGAGATTTTAATTGTGTTAACCATACACGTAGTGACCTAATCGAATATAAAGGGTGACACTGAGTGAATTCCTCCATGCAATTTCTTTGTGTTTTTAGAAACTAATTTTAATCCAAGAGGGAGGTTGCAATACTTTATTCTCCCGTCAGTTTGTCATCTAAGTCATATTTTTCAGGCTTTAAACAAATGAGTACCGCTATGTGTATATTTCGCGCACGGCTATCTGTTTTAACTACTTTCGAGATCTGCAAGTTGTGTACGGTTTTCCAACCTCTTTTTTTCTTGAAGTATCGAAAGCGGCGCGGTAGTTTTAGTCGTGGAATTTGCAGGTAGCTGCAGTGTGTGCAACAGCCACATACCACATTATTGGATAACTAGTTTCGCTTTAAAGGTTCAGCCACCGTTTTAGAGTGACTCTAATATTGTTTACTCCATGGCTATATAGGGGGCGATGATTAAACAACCGGATTGGTCCAAACTTAGAACTTAGCTGTACAAGCAGCACACATGTGTAATCTAGGAACTACTTTGAAGTGATGTGGTAAAAGCGGGGTACTTTTTGCGTAAATTGAAGGGCGTGAATATTGATGTATAGACGTGTAGAATTTGTATGATGCCTTCTCGTAACTGAATCAGCAAGAAAGTTACAGTGTGTGCTGTTGGTACACTCGTGGTCCTTTCTCAAGTAATTTGGAGTAGTGGTAGTTGTATTATAACTGATTCAGCACAAGAGCTATGTGCTTGGTACACTGGCAGTTCTTTCTCAAGTAACTTGCAGTAGTGGTAGTCGTATTATAACTGATTCAGCACAAGAGCTATGCGCTTGGTGCACTGGCAGTTCTTTCTCAAGTAACTTGCAGTAGTGGTAGTTGTATTATAACTGATTCAGCACAAGAGCTATGCGCTTGGTGCACTGGCAGTTCTTTCTCAAGTAACTTGCAGTAGTGGTAGTTGTATTATAACTGATTCAGCACAAGAGCTATGTGCTTGGTACACTGGCAGTTCTTTCTCAAGTAACTTGCAGTAGTGGTAGTTGTATTATAACTGATTCAGCACAAGAGCTATGTGCTTGGTACACTGGCAGTTCTTTCTCAAGTAACTTGCAGTAGTGGTTGTTGTATTATAACTGATTCAGCACAAGAGCTATGTGCTTGGTACACTGGCAGTTCTTTCTCAAGTAACTTGCAGTAGTGGTAGTTGTATTATAACTGATTCAGCACAAGAGCTATGTGCTTGGTACACTGCCAGTTCTTTCTCAAGTAACTTGCAGTAGTGGTTGTTGCATTATAACTGAATCAGCATAAGAGCTATGTGTTTGGTACACTGGCAGTTCTTTCTCAAGTAATTTGGAGTAGTGGTAGTTGTATTATAACTGATTCAGCAGAAGAGCTATGCGCTTCCTACACTGGCAGTTCTTTCTCAAGTAACTTGGAGTACTGGTAGTTGTAGTATGACTGATTCAGCAGAAGAGCTACATGTATGCGCTTGGTACACTGGCAGTTCTTTCTCAAGTAACTTGCAGTAGTGGTAGTTGTATTATAACTAACTCAGCAGAAGAGCTATGCGCTTGGTGCACTGGCAGTTCTTTCTCAAGTAACTTGCAGTAGTGGTAGTTGTATTATATTTTACCACTAAACGCCCCAGCAGCTAATCCTCTATTCAGCCGGCTAGTTGTCGTCACCGGAATCGATTGTATTTTCAGAAGCAGCTGGTACCAGGCAGAAGGGAAACTCTGCAGATGGTACAGACAGGAAAACACACAACTCATCAAACTCGCAGGTAAAACGTTTAACAGTGAGTTCAGGAAACCTTCCAGACACACACGTATGGGTATATGCCTGAACAAATTTACATACGGTTCATTCAGATGGCAGGTGTTCATACCATTCAAAATGTTTTATGATTTTTTTAAAAACGAGAATGTTTGGTTAGGTATTACGAACGCAACCCATTTCATATGGAAGATGCTGACTTAAAATAGCAACTTGTATTTTCTTTGATAATACATTAATGGGGTTAGAACAGTTGCTGTATTGTAATTTACAACAGTAATAAAATAGGATTAGTAAAATTGGTTATTACCGACACTGTTAGGATTTGTTAGATTGTACCGCAAATCCAAAAGGCCATCTAGTGTGTATTTCTACAGGACAGAAAGTGTGGGTGTTTTAGTAACACACACTACTGATTAGAGAAGGGACTTTCGGCAGCTAAAATAGCATTTATTACATTTAAGTTGTATCGTGAGTTCTATAAAATTGTAAAATTTAGAATAGTTTTTTATGACACAAAGAGGGCTTTAAAGCACCCTGTACAGAAAAAGACATTGCGCCAATCCATTTTCCGATTACTGACATTGGCATATTCCATTGTCATATTGCATAGACATAGGTTGTATTCTAGAGTGATAGGTTATCACTTCAGATAACCTAGAGGAAGATGATACTCAGATGATGCGTCTATAAATAAAAGCCAGTATTTCCTGATAGCTGCGGGGGAATTATCGCAAAGAACAAATCAATAGGTACACATGGTATGATATGGGATATTGTCGTAGGAGGATTATATCCAACAATATGGTTCATGAGAGTTCATTTTGCAGATGGCAAAATGTGTGTATTGCTCATTCCTAAAGAGAAATCCACCATAGAATGGAGTTGAAACATTCGGTTAGACCTATAATCAAATATTCATTGAGAGTTTGAGAATTATTCGCGAAATGCGTGTAATGTCTATTTGGAATTGATATAAAGAAAAATAGATTTCATATTTAGTTTTATATCATAATGATACCTATGACTTCTATCTGTAACCACATCAGTCTCGCAACATCTCTTTTCACCCACGATATTTCAAAATCTCTTCATGGTTCCTATCACCCCTTACTAAGTAGTTCTGCTTCCTGCATCAGGCCGCTCCCTAGCTTTTAGTCCCCAACATATCGCTAAAACTCAGCCGGGCACGCTCTAATGTGAAGGCCCCTATCCTGGCAACCTTCCTTCTTGTGCAACATCTCAATCCCTTTTCCTCTCGATGGTTCTTGAGGGCAGTACAAATGAGTCACCAAAGAAACACGAACCCACTGTTATATATATCTGCTTCTCTATAATGGACTGCTCCTTTATGGTTATCGGTTTTATGCGCTACATATATTCAACGTCTTTAATTTTGCAATAGGTCATTTTTACCCTTTAAGTTCCTTATGTTTTTGTATTATTTGAGCTTTTTTGTGTTTTTTAATAACTTATTTTATGTTGTTTGTGTTGAATGTTTCTCATTACATGTACAGTTTGTAGTGTCCCCACAGATAGTATATATATATATATATATATATATATATATATATATATATATATATATATATATATATATATATATATATATATATATACATATATATATATATATATACATATATATAAATATATATATATATATATAAATATATATATATATATATATATATATATATATATATATATATATATATATATATATATATATATATATATATATATATATATATATATATATATATATATATATATATATATATATATATTGCTCTCCAAATTTCATTTACTCTCGCCTCCTGCTTCCTATGGTTTTGTCCCTTTCACTATATTTCCCTGCAAGTAGCAGGTATTCGTCATTTTGAGAACTCCAAACTGGTTTTCAAGTGATTGTGTTTTATAACCTGAAGAATTGAGAGCAAATTTCTATTCTCCAAAATGCAGCCCAAGCTTAAGTTTTAAGCGTGCAGGGATTCACTTGACTGATGATTCAAATGCCATTTCTGGTCTCAGCTTTTTTGCTATGCTGCTGATTTCGTTGAGGTCACCATGTAACCACAGTTATCATTATCTTCTTGGGATTGTCCAATCAGCAATCAGGATTTCCATATGACTGGTCATTGATATTGCATAATGTCCTCTGTCTAAGGCCATGAGATCATTCACTGGATGTTTCTTATAAACTAGCTGGGTGGCAATCGGGCGGGCGGTTGAGTATTGTGCCCGGGTTGCCCACGCATTTAGTGCAGGAATTAAATGTCAGCACTGTAGACTGCTTAATTAATCATTTTGTTGGTATGTTATACTTGAAACATAATTCAAAACGATTTCAAAATTTCTGAAGAAAAAATAATGCGGCTTGTTATGATAAAAATAACAAGCTTACAATACAAATAGTTTTTGGGATGGCTGCTTGATGTCACGGAGCCCTGAAGCTTTTTGATGTAGATGGTATAACAAATACCTATCCCGTTCATCCTGTTTTGTGTTTTCTTTGTTGTTAACCGTGTTTTTCATGTTTTACATATGTGTAAATTTTGTTCCTTTATTTTTCCAATGTATATGTATTTCATTTCAACAGAGATTGCAAATGTATACGGAAATGGTAACTGGAAATTTGTCTTTTTAAAGATGATTGAAATATTGGACATCAACAATAGTTAATTGACAATGAAATACTTATTTGTCATTCAATGTATAAAATAGTCTAATAACAAATAATACTGTTCATTCTTCTTCACCATTTTCTTATTCCTGTATCATTAAATTTATTGTGATTATCATCATCATTAGTAGTAGTAGTAGCAGTAGTAGTAGTAGTAGTAGTAGTAGTAGTAGTAGTAGTAGTAGTAGTAGTAGTAGTAGTGTTATTATCATTGTTATAATTATTATTAGTATTGTTATTATTATCATTATTATTATCATTATTATTCATATCATTATTATTATTATTATTATTATTATTATTATTAATATTATTACTATTTTTATCATAATTGTTATTATTATTATTATTAATATTATTATCATTATTATTATTATTATTATTATTATTATTATTATTATTTTTATTATAATCATCATCATCATGTTTGCGAGGATGTGTTTCATTGCATTTTTATAAAGCGAGTATAGCAGTGCCCCCAATATAAATTTAATTGCAAATATTCTTCACTTGGTGCGTCGAAAGGTTATTCTAATTGGAGTTTCTCTATGGTTAGAGAGACAATTATAGGGAATACGGGGAAAAGGTTGCTAATAATGAATAATTGTGAAGGCTTGCCTTTAACAAACAGACATTTAGCTCTGTCAGGCAATGGAGTAATACCTTACTTATATATGAATTCATCTACAAACGATTTTAACAATTTACCGAGTTCACAGTAATTGATTATAATGGTGTTGATGAGGATAATTATTATACGGCATGCATAAGCCTTATTACTACGAGAGAGAACCCCGTAACTGGAACGTGACTATCGTCATCTTAATCTTACAAGTATCTTTCAGGTGCGAGTAAGTGTCCAAAGAAACCCTTCATAACGTCAAATTTCAGGTAGCCACCTTTCGAAACTACCAGCTTGACGATGGTGCCTGATGATGATGATAATGATGATGATGATGATGATGATGATGATGGCGATGGTAGTTACTTACCTGAATGGCATTGGTGACGTTCCATCCTGCCTGCAATGCAGATATCTGATTGCGCTGGCGCGCCTGGGCGCCCTCGTCCGATTGATCCTCTAACTTGGCCACGGAGCCATTGGTGTATTCTAAGCTGCCCCCTTTCTCATCTCCCGGCGTCCCCTCTTTACTGATACTGCCATTCGACAATGTATTTAGTTCGGTTTCGTCCGTGAAACGAACAAAGTTGAATTTTTCTTCACTGTTTCCCGATCTGGGCAGGAAGGAGCGTATGTTACGAAGCACTCCACCTAGGTGAAATGGACTGTGGGAACTCATGGTGACTGTTCTCGCACTCCTAGATCTTTCTCATCTGAAATATACGAACAGAAAGAAAAATGTTACATGTTGAAATAACATTATATTTGAATTCATTGAAGTAATACCTCATGACATTATAGTTTCAATGATAATTAACCAATTATTTATATAAGTCTACCCTCATGCCCGGGTGAGCATTTCTCGTTGTTGGCTAACTGTGTGTCTCCTCTGCGCAATATATATATATATATATATATATATATATATATATATATATATATATATATATATATATATATATATATATATATATATATATATATATATATATATATATACATGTATATATACATACATACATACATACATACATACATACATACATACATATATATATATATATATATATATATATATATATATATATATATATATATATATATATATATAAATAAAATAAAATAATATATATATATATATACACACACACACACATATATATATATATATATATATATATATATATATATATATATATATATATATATATATATATATATATATATATATATATATATATATATATATATATATATATATATATATATATATATATATTCCTTTATATATTATGTTGCCATTTAAGGGTAGGATAGCGTTTGTCATTATGAGCTCCATTCACTTGGTAGGAAAGAGTTAATTCACAAATGTACTATACAATGCTGAACAATATTGGTAAAAGGAACTAGATTATCTCAAAACGTGATGGTTGATAATATACTCGTTCTGAAGCATGTGTCACTTCCATCAGGTGCCCTATAACTCAATTTCGCACTAATGAAATCTCGAGGCAATTAGCATGCCAACGGTCAGCCGCCTGAAGTTATTCTCAGACTGACCATAAATAGCATTGTCCGCAGAGCAGTGTCTGGACGTGGACACGAGTGTCTCAGAATCCGTCTCAAAATACTAAACAATAAGAGCATAACACTAAATTTGATATAAATCACGATCTAAAGTGCATGAAGAAAGGCATTGCTCTAAGAGAGATTACTTGATAACAATTTGGCAACACAGATTCTCTAAAACAGGGTGATCGACCCTGTAACTTGAATCAAATTAAGCTCAATTAATTGAATTAAGGTGCTATATAAATATGTGTTCTTTGAAGAAAGTAGAAGCTAGCATGGATATATTATTCAAAAAATTACAGTAAAATAGCTAATTCGCCATCAATGTATATTGCCTAACCACGATATATCCATAAAAGGATGAAAAGTGCTGGTGACAAATTCTCAGAGTATCCCATAATATTCAATTCCAGGCGTCTGTTTCGGTTATAGTTTCCAATCATTTTGGCTGCTATTTCTTCGAGAAATATTCAGTATCTTCAGAAAGATCAAAAGGACTTCACACGTAAACTTCTTAGCACATTAAAGATACAGATTGGCTAGAAACACGGTGATAGCCGAGCGTGTGAAGTCAAATATTACACAATACACCCATGTGGTCTTTGATCAACTGTCTACCACTGCCAGTGAAGGCGAATGGTCAAGGTGTGTATAGATTAAATATGGCCACGGATAATCATGGTGGGTATGGAATATTATAATAGTCTGAGGGTCGTTAAGCGGACACGTGTTATTAAGCATACCACACAGAGCGCGCCTATCTAATCAGCACAGGGCGACGACCTAATCACCGTAGAACGATGACATCATTGCTATCATTATTCATATACAGTATAATATGTCTACCTACTACCACGTTGGCTAATGGTGAATAGGGCTTTATGTTACCCCCCTCCCCCAAATATACCGATGGTTGAACAGTAGATGTTGATGCAAATTATGTTGTATTATGTTTAGATTTTGAAAGAATGCATGCACACTTACAACCTGAAATACGTGTGTCATTTTAACCACGATTTTTTTCTGTGCAGTGATACCAATGGAATGAGGGTTGTAATATATACAGCAGTAAGAAATGGCGTGTAATATCTCTCATAATTTACATTTGGAAATAGTTTAAGACACTAATGTTAAACAAAATCCACCAAATAACATTTTTCCAAATATATGTAAAATCCTTGATTCTGAATAGAATCATATACGCGGACATTTATTTATTACTCCTTAAATGAACAAGAAAAGCGCGAAATAAAATCTGGTTCAGGTATATATGCGATCGAACATGCGCATGATGTACTATCCTTAATACTAGGTTACATCTCTTTTTGTTCGACTTACGTTCCTTGTCCAGTTTTTGTTTGATGAATGATGATTTTGTATCATCATCATTAGTCAATCAGCAATCCACCAACTACATGCATACAAATTCTTCACATGGAAGAATAAGTAAAATTGTTGAGTGAATGTTTGATGAAAAGTACTCAAGTAAGATATCCAAGCATTTATAAGATTATACGAAATGCGTCAATTATGATGAAATGAAATGACGCCTTGTTCCATACATTAATGTATCAATACACAAATGAGCGATGTTGTGAAAGGCGGCCTTTGGTACCTTTGCATTTTAAGCAGTATTTGCAGTTTTCATTAAGAGAGAGGTTATTATATATATATATATATATATATATATATATATATATATATATATATATATATATATATATATATATATATATATATATTATATATATATATATATATATATATATATATATATATATATATATATATATACATATATATATATATATATATATATATATATATGTATGTATGTATGTATGTATGTATGTATGTATGTATGTATGTATGTATGTATGTATGTATGTATGTATGTATGTATGTATGTATGTATGTATGTATGTATGTATGTATGTATGTATATATATATATATATATATATATATATATATATATATATATATATATATATATATATATATATATATATATATATATATATATATATATATATATATATATATATATATTATATATATATATATATATATATATATATATATATATATATGGGGTTTCTATCGGGTTGCGAAGTTGCATACACTCTTATTGTTAAACGCCTCCTACATCCTGATTAA
>OZ012684.1:26402797-26435297 GCA_963942565.1 Maea johnstoni
CATGAGTGAATTGATATCCATCTATGTATCTATCTATTTCATCTATGTATCTATCTATCTATCAATCTACCTGTCTATCTATCTATCTATCTAATCATACATATATGCATGTATGTATATATATATATATATATATATATATATATATATATATATATATATATATATATATATATATATATATATATATATATATATATATATATATATATATATATATATATATATATATATATATATATATATATATATATATATAAATATATATACTAGTAGTATTAAACGGCATAAGTACATATGGGAATTTACCGTTGGGCGCACGAGTTTTGTCTTGCCTGAAACGTCGGCGTATGACGTACGTACGTGTACAGCAATAGACTGGTGCGTATGCTAATGTGTATGGACAGATATTCGGTATCTAGGGGTATGTGCAAAGTATGCTGTGTTTATACAACAAGTACTATAGGAAGTAGTATTGTAGTGTATGATTATTGTACTAGAAGTAGGGTCAAGCGGAAGCCTGGTGCATGCTATCGACCGTATCTTCTCAGGAAGACCTGAATCATAGTATGTGCACAATATTACCAGATCCCTTTATAGACACGAGTTGAGAAGAACTAAAGGCATAGTATCACAGCTCTTGCCTTCAAATAGATTTTTTAGATTTTAGAAATTGCGCAATTCAGTCAAAACACGTTTTACGATCGCGTGTAGGTACATTCTTTACCTGATGCGTGTGATCTCTTAATTTTAATTAATAAAAAAACAGTCATTAAGAGAGTATGGTACGTGTTGCATGTAGACAATACTTTCATAGGTAATACTAGTAATATCACCTGTTCATGTCAACTGTATTGGATTCCACCAAGTTCTCCCACAGTCTTCCTGTATGGAGATAAGGAAGAATAACAAAGTGCGTCATCTGGTACCAATAATACATGACCCCTGTGATTCGCTCACACTTCCTGTGCCAATACTGTTTAAACGATACCCTTTTTTCTCACGCTTGGCAGGTGAAAAGCGTTTGTAGGAGGTCTGGGGGCGATCGTTAATGTTAGGGATACATCATTACACAAAGCAGACATTTCTTTTCCGCTTGATGGGATTGATAAATGGGAAGAAGAATTTCTGACGCGATTTTCACCATCTATATACTCAATACGTTCACCGTCAGTCCCATATGCTTGAACCGCTCCATCCTCCATAATTGTTTCTCGGCGCGGAAGAACTAGTCTTGCTTGCATCAAGTATTTTCCCTTTTCTCTGCATATCTCCACCGGCTCACAGATAAGAGATGTTATCGTGGGTGGTATTGAACACTCGCCATTCTGGTGCCAGGGATATTGTGCAAGTCCCTCATTCTCTCTACGCATACATATGTATATATATTTATGCATATATAAAGATATATATATATATATATATTTATATATATATATATATATATATATATATATATATATATATATATATATATATATATATATATATATATATATATATATATATATATATATATATATATATATATATATATATATGTATATATATATATATATATATATATATATATATATATATATATATATATATATATATATATATATATATATATATATATATATATATTTATACACATATAATCATATATATATATATATATATATATATATATATATATATATATATATATATATATATATATATATATATATATATATATATATATATATATATATATATATATATATACATATATATTCAATATGAAAGAACTGTACAAATTAACGAAACGAATTTGTTTCAAAATGGTTGAAACTATCTCCCACAATTCTGAAGTAGTCTGTGTCAGAAAACGTGACGAAATAAAAGATAAAATATGTTTGATATACAGCAGATTGACTTCTCGGTTCAGATTTGTATCATTAAGCTTACATTGCAAATAGAGGATTCCACAAATTGTCAACACAAACTGTTCTATACTCGACTTTGTTTTCGCAACTTCGTTTGGGCTACTTTGCATACGTTAATTGACGCAAGAAGTTTTGTCACTCATGGATAGGCCGTCGTCTTTTTTACTTTACACACATGTCCACTGGCCTTTTTTGCGGTCATTTAATAAGGTTAGAAAACGAACGTAATACAATCCGTTCGTCCAGTCTCATAGGCTTCCATATACCTTCACGAGTTACGAAGATATGTCTCAGTGGCTTTTGTTTTTCTTTACCTTTACCAAAAACACTATAATAGGTTGACTTTCTAAATCCATAGTTTGCACGCATTTCCCACATACAAAAAGTTACCATAAGCGTGGAAGTTGCAAACCGTTCAATTCCAAACTGTTATATTAGCGATACTTGGCAGGGAAACGAAGAAAAGTTCTCAGCGCAAATCAATAGTTCTGCCCAGGAAGCTTCGGCGGTAGACATTCCTTTACTATCACTTTGTATGTGTAGCGATGAACATAACTTTATATATGTGTTTAAAGCAGTACGTCGTTGTGCGGCTTTGTGTATAAAAAGTGGTACCTTACCTTATAAGTTGCGCTTGTTTGCGGAGTTAGTTGTACGCTGTCTGTTGCCACATTGAGCGGTTCTGACCATGATGGTTCCAGCAGTTTAGTTAGACTCTAACAGGTGGGTGTGTCTGGCTGATCAGAGACTGATGAGGAGGAGAAGGAGACCCGCCGACGCTACTGGTGCTCCCCAAGTGTGGACTATGAGTAGTTAGCCGGAGCACCCCTCTGTGGCTGCTGCTGCTGCTGCTGCTGCGGCGCCGCGTGGATGGCCTGAGAAGCGCCCAACCTGCCCCTTCGCTTCACACATTAACACTATTGAATTTCCTAATAAAGGCAGCTCTTCAATTGCGCATTGTGGCTGCTGATACATGGCGCATTCGATCGCCAAGAAGCTCATTAGAAAACGGAGAGGAAAATCAATGCCATTAGTCGTTGGGCTGTCTTTTAATGCAAACTCCTGTTCCCGGGCCACTTATAGATGATACTTAGTAGGAAACCTGTATAGCGGATGGAGGAGATATCTAAACGGACTCCTGTGCGCCGTGCTCTCAGCCTGGGAGCCGGGTGGGCGGCCTGGTCTGTATAGGAGCGCTGAGGTATAAGAAGCAGTTGGTTGGATCTACTATGCCACAGCTGTTCCCTTGAGGCAATATGTCTTGCAGTAAACCCCGTCTTTCCAAGTTCTTTGCGTTTTAATTTTTGGCTTAACGCTTATTGTAGATCGATATAGTCAAATTCTGAATGTCAGTAGTCCCTTTGGATGTTAGGACAAGCGTCCGCCCTGCCTTAAGCCACGAGCAAGCTACTTGTGCAGGCCGCAGCCGGTACACCGGTAAGCCTCACTCGACGCCGCCGCCGCAGCAAAAAGCTTCCGCGAGCTACAAACTTATTCTAGAGCGAACAGGAACCAGGACGCTATCAACTCCATCACTGATAAAGCAAGCAGATACGAAATACCTTTGCAGTAGTCCACTAAATATGTTACCTGACAACTGTAACTTAACGATTAATTTCACTATAAGTTAAAGTGGGATACTTAGAATTCATAGTTCTCTGAATGATATCCTGGAGGTATGTGAAATTATAGTATCGGAAGGAACTATCTTTAACATACATCTCGAGGGTTTTGCTTCATTTCATTTTTGATGAAGGAAGATCCTGCAAAACATTTTTTCAATGCTTCACAGTTCAATTAAAGCACATCACTTCCCAATCCGGTAAGGCCTTACTGTGGTGTACCTGTTTAGGGATTGATTTCGTGTGTTCATGCGATTGACATAGCTTTTTGATATACGCTGGGGTAACTCTGCTGCTGTTTAGAACGGGATATCTAATATTTGAACTTCTGGTGTAAACCGACTACAATGGCAATCCTTTAAAAGGAAAAGTCAGAACCTTTCGCACAATATCTTGGAGTACAAGATTGTTATATTCATTGTTTGTTTGTTTCGTATATTTCTCAACTTCTGCAACAAAAATACGAGGATAGAAGCTTCATGCCATTTTCAATTACATATACCTTACGTCCTTTTCTTAAAATAATTATCTTGTATACGTCCGTGTTGAAATAAAATTGACTTTTATTTCACTCTGTGATACTCCAATCAAATCAAACCTTTTTTTAATTTTGGATTTCCATTGGGTTTCAGCGCTCACAAAACAATATATTGCAGTACGGTTAAATATGGTAGAGCAATGGCTTAGAACTCATATTGATGACAAAATAAAAAATCTCCGATATTGACAACATATTAGGTCATTTACAGAAATCGACAACACAATAGACAATATAGTTTACACAAAGTGAAAGCGTTATCAAGATCAGAAATGATGTCAATTTAAAGTTGTTATTCATGTATTATATACGGTACTCATGTGGACGCTGCCAAACATGCTTTTTTGGAAATGCTCCTAGGTAATATAATCATGGTGAGAAGTTAAAAAGTTGGCTGAACTACAAATTGAAATACATGTCTGAAATGAATAAAATCTTTGTGAATAAAAATGAATTATAACTGGTAAATGTTCTGTTCAGGAAACAGAAGTTTGTTACCTGTTATTTTCTGGATTAAGTTCCTTATATATGATTTTGTATATGTGCGATTTTGTACATCTTTGTACAGTCAATAAACCATACAATACAAAAATTGCAAAAAATGTGTTATTTAGTTTGTTCATGGGCAGAGTGCAAACATCATAGTTATACATTATGATGGATTTGAAACACAAAAATACGCTGAAACAGAAATGCCTCTTGGAATTGACACAGAGTCGGAGTATTGTATCTTTGGAACTCAATATGAACATATGAGAAAAATGTATGCTGGCTGTGTGTGGATGGGTATGTGATTTATTGATTGTTATTTGGTTTTTATTATATGTATACATACATGAAATGGAAAGTCTGTTAATCTGATTTATAACATAATTGGAGGAACAAGCCTAGTGCCTAAGGAATATGCAGATGATGGCAATATATATATATGTGTGTGTGTGTGTGTGTGTGTGTCGTACACTTGCATGTTCGTCAGTTTCTATTTTCGTGCTTTTTGAAAAAGAAATGGCCATATCAAATACACTCCTACCAATTTTGAGTTTCACGTCGACATGTACTTATAACTACCACACACTGACGACTGTTAGCTCTAAATATATCTAATACGGTATCAGCTTTCAATAATCCCTTATCACATGCAGAATATCCTTCCCTGCCCTTCCCCTCTTATACAGCAGTCGATAAACTGACAGTTGAGCCTAAACCGTATAAATAGGAGGGCCAGTTAAACTCAATCACGAGCTGACATTGCTTGTTTGCAATGCATTATTATTGCACAACGCTCTTTACTTTAGTATGATTTAAAATTCAGGAAAACATGCCGACAACCCACGTTAAAACACACACAATTATAGATTTCGTCGGGTGCACAGAGGGACATCGCTTGTAAAATATGGATATTATAGTAATTCGTTCATAGGTGAACTGATTTTCATTCGTATATTGTATGTCATATTCACAATTTACAAGGAAACATTTCGTAGAGAAAAGGTAGTACCCGGGGCACCTCTCAAAATATATTTACAATAAATTATTCCTGTAGGCTATTATATAGCTCTGCATGTTGTTTATGTACCTGCCACAGGGATTTCACATTAGAAATACTGCAATTTTAAGTATATCTGAAAGTAATAACTCTTACAAAGATTGTTTTTTATTTCTCAAAGAGAAGTTTTCTTATTGCATCTTAAAATACTTGAAAACTAACGATTGGAGATAGCATATAGAAATAGTTACGTTGTAACACTAGTTTGATGTTACATAAAGCAGAGAGGTGTATATAAATAGATTGTCCCTGCATAAAGTCAATTGCTCTCAAATTTAATGCATTGTCATTGTTTCAATGGTAAAATACACCATCTTTTTTCCTTTTTCTTCCTTTTTCTTTTTTTATCTTTTATTAGGATGATAACATTTAATTAATTGCCATTTATTTTGTTTTTAATCATCTATATTATATTCCAATAGATCCACCTCATCTCGTCAATTATCTTTTCATAGCTACTATAGAGTAGTATATACCTGACGATATATGTGTATCGTATTCAATTGTACAATAGGATTAGAGTCGTCATTTAAGTCAGGGTCAGCAAGATTTCTTTGTAGATTGTCGATTTTGCAAATTTTCTTGTTGTTTCAGAAAATATTCTTTTTCTTTTTTTTAATTCTCTGCAAATCAGATGTTCTTATTGCCTCTCAACATCATCTTATTTCAACAGTTTCAGTAGTACAATCCAGAAGGATAATCAATAGTAATCAATAATAACTATTGAGCATGTAATAACAACTCAATTAAATTACAAGATCGATAATATCGCAAGTTTATGTAACCTCACCTATCGAAAAGTCCTGTTCTATGGGGCCCCATTTTAAGAAAAAAAACTGACTTCATCAGCCCTTGTCATTATAGAAGTTCTTTCTTTTATCATCTGATTAAAATTAATCATGTTTACATGAATAATGTATGAAAATTTGATACCTTGTCTCTTGCTATAAATAACCTCTTTGATTGCCATAACTATTGCATTGATGGTTGGTTTTTGTACATCTACACCAAATATTTTCTCGGCATCTGACAGTTAACTATATTTGTCTATACGTTTCCTGATCCATAATCCTACCTGTCTCCATAAGTTAATCACGTGAGAACATTTAAAAAGGCATGCATAATGTTTTCTACTTCTAGACAATGGGCACACGTTAGAGTTGTTACCAAATTCATTTTGAATAGTTTTTATCACTCCATGATATGCCAATTTAAATTGGAGAAGTCTACACAGTGGTATCTCTTGTTGTACGATAATTGATTCTAAAAGAGTCAATGTAGTCAATTTTATCATTCTATTTAGTTATCCACTTCAGATCTCGTTATTGGCAATCTTCAGCAATCTTCTTCTCCATAATAATTGTAATGAATTATTAAATGGAGCAAAATCTGGCATTTCTAAACCTCACTGTAGAGGTTCCGAAAATAAAGTAGTTTTGTTGTATTCTGGAGGTTTATAGTAATTGTAATCTTTCCCAAAAGTGTCAGATGTTCTTTTATTTGACTCACAATACAAACATTACATTAGATTCCTAAAGCTTCAAACTCTTGTATCCAACGTAGTTCTAAATCAGGTCAAAGCGTTATCCCACTGTCTCTCCACCCCACAATTTTGACCATCTCTGTTTTGTCTATATAAATCCGTATTCCTGAAACATTTTGAAATTATTTTAAAGTAATTAAACATACTCTTAAAGATTTTTCACTATGCTCTTTGTACAATGAGCTATTATCTAGTTAATGACAATCTTCAGTAATCTTCTTCTCCATGACAATTGCAATGCATTATTAAATGGAGCAAAATCTGGCTATTCTAAACCTCACTGTAGGGGTTCAGAAAATAAAGTAGTTTGTTGTATTTTGGAGGTTTTTAGTAAGTGTAATCTTGCCCAAAAGTGTCAGAAGTTCTGTCATTTGCCTCAGATTACAAACATATTAGATTCCTAAAGCTTCAAACTCTTGTATCCAATGTAGTTCATGTTAAGGTAATTAAACATACTCTTAAAGTTTTTTCACTATGCTCTATGTACAATGAGCTATTATCTGCGTATAGGGAAATTTTGAATTCTTTCCCAAATAAGTTAATTCCCACAATCATTTTATTTGCCCTTATGGATTTGCCAGAATCTTCGCCGCTATCTTACGCATCAGTTTTTGCCGGGTACTCCGGTTTCCTCCACCAGTTACAACTGGCTAGTCACAACTTAGCCGCAATATTGAAGAAAAAGTGTTCCAAAATTCCAAATTCCGCCGCTATCACATACAGGTACGGGGATACAGGGTCCCCCTGTCGGCAACCCCTATGCAAAAATATTTATCTGAGAGATGAGCTCATTGACTAACTCGTGAGGTGAGAAAGATTTTTTTTGAATGAATTAAAACAACCTTTGAATTACATCCCCAAATTTAAAGATTTGTAAGCATTTTTGAATGAAATCGCAGGAGACCATATCAAATGCTTTCTCAAAATATATTGTCACGATAAGCCTGGATCGTCAGTATTTGGTGCATAGAGGTTAACTTAAAAACAAATTTTATAATGTCTGGGAGCTCAATTTCTTTTAATAGAAATCTACCATCATTATCTTTAACAACTTGATGAATTTAAATTATTATTATTATTAATATCTTAGAAAAAACAGTAAACAGACTGACATACCATTCTGTTTAATCTCCAATATTCTCTCCAACATTTCACTCTGCTCGGCGAGGGAAGTAGGAAGGAATTGGATTTTACTGTGCTTTCATCAGCTTAAGTCATCGCGACTAGATAGAATTCCGTAATCGGGAAGAATTCCCTTCTCTTCATGAATAGTTCCAATGGGTCTTTTAGTTGCAGAAGTACCATAGACAGCCCTCGACATGCCGCACATGTATATATATATATATATATATATATATATATATATATATATATATATATATATATATATATATATATATATATATATATATATATATATATATATATATATATATTTGATATATATATATATATATATATACATATATATATATATATATATATATATATATATATATATATATATATATATATATATATATATATATATATATATATATATATATATATATATATTTGATACAACTTATTGACTCATTTTTTAAATGTGGATATCGACATACATTCCTTCCTGCGTTTGCCAGATGGAATGGCTCAATGAAAAGGGTATTATCAGCAAAATCCACGCCCACGTGTTATTGAAGGATTAGTTGGAGTATCGTTATACATGCCCATTGAAATATCCACATTTCTCCTGCAAGAAGGAAACTGACCGTGGATCGACATAGCTCTCTGCAGCCTGTGTGATTAATTGCCTCTGGGGACAGGATCATTTAATATGCGCTAATACAAAGCTTTGATTTTATATAAGAACTGAATATATCAAGCAAAGTTCCGGAAAAGCCACTCATGCGAGGGACAACAGCGCCCATTATTACACGCTATATATAACCAAAGGACAACCGTAACTCAGCTAACCAATGCTTGGCGTCCATACTTCCCAAATGGCCCATATAGTCAGGGACGCAGTTTGGCCATTATGGACACTTGCAATTGGAACGTTAGCAACCTTTTGGGTAACTGCCTCCATTACATAGCAGTAGGCTGATGTTCTACTTTAATGGATACCTTAAAAGTCTAATGGACAAAAAAACTTTTAGAATCGAAAATGAGCGCATTGTTGTAACATAATCAACGCATTGGTAGAACATTCCGGGGATAGTGATATTTCTAGTGTTTTTTTACCGCTGTAATTAATTACTCATGTAAAAGTTCATCCAAAAGAAAATTGATATTAAATCCCATTAAAGAAAGAATATTCATGAAGTGTCATCACAACTTGAGCATAAAAGGCATTACCTTGCCTTCAGTGATCCTAGCATAATCAGCTTCTGTTATTGAATTTCATGAAAACATCGCAATGCATGTACATGTAGGTGCAACACTACTTGTTCATGATTCATTTTTGTGTATTGATGGACACAAGACAAGGACAACAGTACATGAGAGATGAAAAGGTCGTGATCTTCAAATCAACATTTATTTCTAATTATATTGTATCTATACCGAACAATAGGAACGAGTGGAAATCTGATTCACTTTTTATTTGTAAAATTAAGCCGACAAAACTACACAGGTTAAAACTTGAATATTCATAATGTATTATCTGTATCTAAATTTGACTTTGAGCCTAAAGCTAAAAATCAACGCTGAACGTCCCAAAGTAGTAAAGCAAACCCTCAATTAACCCCAAGTTACTTTTCCTAGTGCTGAAAATATGTATGCTTAATACTTCACTGATGGAGAAGAGGTATGCCTAGGTGCGAATAAAGCTTAAACATTTACCATATGTTGAAAATGGTTATTCATTTAATTGTTTTGGCATGTTTAAAGTACATGTGACATTAAAAAAAATGAGTAACACAATACTTGTACTGAAAAAGAAGCATTGACACCTTGTTTTATTTGGTTATTCTGGTACATATGATATAATACATCTTACAGGAGCAGTTTTCATATCATGGAAACATACATCGTAATGATGGGAACATGGAATCGTATTGGGAAAATAGTTAAAAAGTACTTTGATTTGAAAACAAAGTGATACATATATACATATACGTATATATGTATATATATATATATATATATATATATATATATATATATATATATATATATATATATATATATATATATACATATATATATATACATATATATATATATATATATATATATATATATATATATATATATATATATATATATATATATATATATATATATATATATATATATATATATATATATATATATATATATATACATATAAGTAATGAATAATGCTTGAATTGTCCGGGTATTATTCACCATTATCCTCTGCATTTCTGTTTGTCGCTTTAGGGGTTGCAATGTGATATTCCTCGGCTGAATCAAGATATGTCTTAATCGGTTAATCCTGACTTTTAAAAATGATGTTCCCAATCTATTTAGTGTGAAAAGCTGCACTGCATCAAACTAGAATGTTTACTGTCCGCATGCTCGATGAGAATATATGAAATGTGGTGCAAACTTCTCACAGTCCATATATTCTTAAATGTTTTGCATACAGCTGTGTCCTTTAAAGCTAACTTATAACAGGCAACTTAAATCATCATTTGACAAGATATATCTGATTATGCAAGATGTATTTCATTCTATGTAAAAGGTATTGACTGTAACGAGATGTAAAATAAGTGTTATAATTTTTCTTAGTCCTGCAGAAGAAGCTCATATCAAATGAGATATAAGATAATATGTAATTGGCAATTTCTGATTAAAGCACAATACTCAATGTGTGTAACAGATACTATAAAGACGTGAAGTCTAGTGAAACATTAACATGAACCATTGCAGTGCAATATGATGCAACGTGTATGTTCGTGTGCGTTCACAAAATTAATCTGTACCGGAGTGCCATTTATTCTAAACCGGGCTGATATTTGACATCAGAAAATGTTGCCAAAAGGATGACTTCAAACTGTGCATGGTTTTAGTTTGTCAGATGAGAAGACTTACCTTACCTGTTAACGTCATACAGTATGTATCATACCATACTTTACCTTACATAATGGATTTTCCATTTTGATATTGCCTCTCGTGTTAACCCTTCTGCTGCTGAGGTTACATTCGTCCAATGCACAAAAAAATAAAAAAATATATGAAAAATCATCGTAAACCTGTCATGTTGGTATTCATTGGAAAGCTCTCGCTGAGTACTCTCATATATGTACCCTTTTGCTAGGCTTTCGGTCATTTTTCAGCTTTTTTGCATCACTTTGTATCGGCTAAATTAGCCACCAGCAGCATAAGGGTTAAATGGTAACTTAAAACTAAAGCATAGTTACCTAAACCAATGTATCAGTAGTAGTAAATATCATGACCAGTGACCACGATGCTTAAATCGAGGGCCATGATAGTCACCAAAGTATATATATTACAATAAAAGACTTAATCACATTATTTGTGACAAACCCTATCCATTTTAACTACTAAAGGGGGTTGATTTGTTTGACAAGAGATGACCCCATTTCGCATTATTTATTAATGTTGCGGTTACCATGGATTTGAATCATGGATGCATCTCTTCATACTGAATATGTGGCTTAAAAGCCTACAGGGATGACGTAATAAAGAGATGTTAGTCATATCTACGAATGATTAAATGTTAACTAGCATTGCATTGATACGGTATATTTGCTTGTCATAAAATTTGCAAAAATACTTCATCACACACATCATGATTTATAATTGGATTTATAAAGCAAATACGTATTTAAGTCATACTGATCAAATGGCTGTTTATTAGTTTTATTGATGTTTTGATTTTCCTCTGAAGGTACTCTGATATTACTTTTTTAAAGTAGAATAGTATGAAACCAATTCTTGATAGTCTATTCCACATACCTTTATGTTCATGATAGATATTCAAGCCTGTGGTTGTGCTTAAAATTGTTAAGTAATGTGAAAAGGGTGGAAACAAAATGGTCTTTTTTTAACAGAGGGATTTGTTGCTTCGTTGTCAGTTCGTTGGGGGTGTCATAGTTCTATAGGGTATTGTTTGGCTTATGATGCTTTGTTCTGAAAACAATACGCATTGTTATTTGCAATAAAACTCTCAAAGTTTTGATACCTCGATATACAAAAACGAGCACATTTCCCTTTATATTCTTCTTAACAACAACGAGCTCTACATCTGGAAAAATAGCATAATCCTTGAAAGAATTGATATTGCTATAAATACAAAAATATGCCAACCCTCATTTTTTCTGGAAATATTTTTTAATATTTAGAAAATCCTCCATAGCATATCATTTTCATCGTTGATGCAAACAATCTTAATTATTGGTTATGAATCCGTTCCTACTATCCATAAAAACGATTCCATAACTCAGCTTTTCTCTTCATTTAAAGTGTTGCACAATACCAAATAACTATCCACTTTAACTTTTATAGGGTACAAGAATAATCACTCTGATTGGGATGCATTCCTGTAACTAGAATAGCCCACATGGTGGACGGAATATATATATTAACAGAGTGTCTCATAACACGTAATGCTTCTAGTAATACCAGTTATGTATATAAATACACGAATATGACAAATGCACATTGATCGGAATCAGAAATTCTGAAACTTTTCATATCAAGGAGGTCCATCATAAGGTTATATTACAGAACACTGAGTGAACTGTGGCGAGCTACTATAATACATTTATAATCCTCTCGCAGTGGATAAACCGGAGTGTTCGTTCTACCACATGGAGTTATTCTCAAAGTATCCTTAAATCTCCGCTTGTCCAATTTCCGCCATGCGGAGACTGCAACACAATCCTTTAGAAAGTTACATAACCCTCCTCATCCCTATTGTTCTCAGAGCGCCCGGATTGTGTGACGTCATTCGACATACCCTCAATTAAGGATCTTGAAACGGTCACTTGAAGCTGTTCTTTTTCACATGTTGAACAAAGTGTTTTCACATATTTCTTTTACCTTGCTCATAATGTTATGACACTCACACAATGAGTGTGCTAAAGCATGCCCCAGCCTTGCGCATGCATATATAATGCAAAGAGTAAAATGGACTTTTGCAAGTAATAAAGTATTAAAATTAAATAATTAAATAATCAACATAAGATGAAAATAAGTTCTTTAAGCCTTTGCAAATTGTAAGTCGGGAAACACAGGTGATTTGAAGTTCAGCTTTTCACAAGGCAGGCAATAACAAAAGCATTCATTGTTTGCTCTGTATGCGCATGCGCATTGGGGATGAGTATTGGTTGTATGTGGTAGCAGTGGTTGTTTTGTTTCAATCACTGATCACAATAGTTCGGTCAGCGACTGCCCTGCGCGCACCAGATGTTTGCCTCTGTTTTGTATCATCTTGGGTTGAGAATCAAGGCACTTATTTGATTGGTAGTGACATCTGGCGGCAACGGGCGAAACCGTCTGTTCTTACGACGATTCTTTTTTCTGTTTTTCTTCCCATTCTTGCGATTTTTCCGTCGATTTTTCTTCTTATTCTTTCTTCGTTTTCTCTTTTTATTGTTAGGTTTCGTTGATGGATCTGATTTGTTGTGCTCTAAGTCTGTAAATAAATGGAATTAATTGTAATCACATTTATGACCTTACAAGTACGCTTGTTGGTGCAAGGCATTAATAGTAAAAGTATATTTTCTGGTTATCTTTACTCTTGCGAGTGAATCAGAAATATGGGGAATTATCTAATTGAAAAGAAAAGAAATCTGTGAAAGAAAATGGTTGTTAAATATTGAGTTGGTAGATCAGAGAGGGTAGCAATAAGTTTTAAATCCTTTGCAACAGCCAATGGTGGTGGAGTAAACTTTGCGGTAAGGGTAAACTGCTTTTAAATATGTTCGGTAAAACTATGATTCTTGATTTTAGTGATGGGAAAAAAATATTACAAATCAAAAAAAGTATTTACTCCTAATAAGTCATTGAAAATGGCAAAGGTGACGCAAAAACTGCAGAAAGTTCCAGTAGCCTCAACATTAGTGTTTTCTATGTATATACGTATGAGAGAAATTGGTACTTAAAATATGTCACCTGCATATCATTAGCAATCATCTCATTAGTTATCAGCAAGTCTGGCGAGTTAATTATTCTTCCTTTTGCGAGGATGGTATTTTCTGAAGATCATTTTTATATCCTTTAGATTTAGCAATGTGCCGCAATCGATTAATTAATAATAACTAAGAGAAGTACACCATTTGCAAATATCGTGACTTACCAACGCATGAGCGCATGCGCATTCTACATCGTCTGCTTTCCGTAACGGCCGGGCATCGTCTGCCGTTGGGAGATGGTAACTGTATAATGTCTCTAAGACGTGCCTCTACGCCGTATTTGTAACCACAGGTCTGGCCCTTCCGGATACAGAACCCCCAGCCGCTCCACGTGCCAACGCCACAGTCCACTGAAAATTCAAATAGTAAAAACATTTTTACCTATACACTGAATGGAAGTCATAAGTCATACTGTACTTATTTCATTAATGCTTGACCCTTATGCTGCTGGTAACTAATGTGGCCTATACAGAAAGATGTAAAACCCCGAAAAATGACTGAAACCCTGGCAAATGGGTACAGCAAAATCTCTGGCAACAGCCAGTGGTGGTTCGAGTAAACTTTGAGGTGTATACAGAAAGATGTAAAACCCCGAAAAATGACTGAAACCCTGGCAAATGGGTACTCATATGATAGAACTCAGCGAGGGCTTTCAAATGAATACCAACATGGCATGGTTTAGATAATTGTCAAATATTTTTACGATATTGTGCCTAGGACAAAAAGTAGACTCAGTATTACAAGGGTTAAGAGTTAGAGTTACTCGTCTGAATCTTTGATACTTTTGATAATCATCTTGAAAATTAGATTATGAAACATTTTACAAAATATTTGAAGGAGAGTGGATGAAAATGTTATGATCAATATGTTTTCGTCAATGAGTTGCAAAAACATGTACCACAGTTAATTGAAATATTCTCATCGGTAGTGGTTCGAATATATGTTATGATATTTACTTTGGGATGTTTCCCGGCATAACTGTTCCTGTTTTGGTTTCATTTATGTGACGTCATAGTGTTGTCCTCTACACCTGGTGCGTAATTTTGCAACTGCCATTGGCATTCAATAATGATACAATTCAGTACAAGTAGGTAGTGTTCCAAAAAAGCAAAGGTACGGGGTGGGAAGGAAGTATACTTCGCGCACATTGGCCACTCGAAGAGTAAGTTAGGGAACAGTGCTGCCTTGCAAAATGATGGACAGATAACTAGACCAGATTTTGACAATGTTATGCGCCAGTTCAGTTTTCTTGTTTAACTCATGTCGGTATATTGGTGATGAGTTCTGATAAAGCATTGCACAATCCAACTGCTAGAAAATGGTTTTCTTCTCGAAGTCAAATTGTAGAAAAAAAATCCTATCGAACAGTTTGAAGTTGTTAATACCAAGACATCTTGTTTCCTAGCCAAATAGTTAGGCCTAGGAGAAACAAACTACATTTATGTTTGGCCTAGCACTAGTACATTTGCATCAGGGTAACGGAAACACATACCATTAAATAGCATGTGTGTAATAGATATTCCCTGCAATACCAGGTCATTGTCATTTAATTAGTTGTCTTGTCTGGGAAAATGTGTTGAAGACATGCCAATTTTATTTTTCTAAGCCACTCCACGTTTATAGTAGGAAAACATGCATAGAACGCGTCGACCTCGGTGGGAACAGACGAGACTGGTGCCGCCATCTATTGGCTAAATGACCAACTGATTAGTCGTGCACCAGGGTGGAACTGGTAGGGAAAGCAGAATATATTGGTCGCTTGGGTGGAGCTTGCATAATCGTTTGGGGGAATAAACTGACCAGGATGCAATATTGAAATGCATGCTATCCTGATAACTAAGAAAGTAAGCACGCGAACATGTGTATCATATGAGAAAATCGATTTTAAAAGTTTGTGAAATTGCTATGATGTTTTTATTTATGTTTAGAGTAAACCATAGCAGAAAATAGTAATGAAGAAGATGTGTTTACCTTTAGGTAGACATTCCTTGGAGTAATTTGCATAGTATAATCCCTCAGGACAGCGGTCAATACACTTTCCCCTGTAGGCCAGGTATGGTGGGGTACAGCTGGTACAGTAAGAACGGCTGAAGCACGACTCACAATGCTCGATCTTACATTCTGGAAATCAAACAATGAAATATATATATACATATATATACATATATATATATATATATATATATATATATATATATATATATATATATATATATATATATATATATATATATATATATATATATATATATATATATACGTTTGTATGCAATACATTTATGCAGACCTACTCCCAAAGGTATGTTTCTGGCTATATTTTGATAAGGTAAAAGATCAATGAAATATATTGATGACCTACGTATATTGAAATGTAGAATATGCCTGCCTGTTGTCAGTCTGCCTAATACCGTTATTTCCAATCCAAGAGAGGTAGTTTGTGTATGATTGTGCTTTTGCACTTAATAACTGGATGCGGTGATTTCAGTTATCAAATAATGTAGGAATGCATCTCCCAGATAAATCACAAATGTCACTAACCGTTCTGCTCAGTTTGCAAAATACTTAACAAGAAAACAATTCGGAGCTTATCATTCGAATTCCTTTCAGAGAAAACATATGTCTGGCCAAGGGCGACTGTCAAACTGATAACAACCATTCATATCATTTCATATCATTGCAAAGCCAGAACAATTTAGTATGTTAATTTATGTTATTTATTTAGTATGTTATCTCATTCCTTTATTATGTTAAGTTAATTCTGCGTTTCTTCTATATTTGTATTTGTAATTTCATATCTCTTTTGATGTGGTCAATAAAGAATACAATACAATAAATACAATATAGACGCTTAAAGTACAAATACGGTTGTGATTGCTATCTTACTGTTGCATTTATTAAATTCTCTCCTCCTTGCACCGAAGTAGCCCGCGGGACAGGAGTGCATGCAGATCCCTGTCTGGCGCATGCCCGCTCGGTGCAGCAGCATGAAGAGGCGCGGGCGACACGTGACGCAGCCATTGATGGTCGAACAGCTGGCGCACCCTCGCGGACATAATGGGTAGTATCCGATAATGGCTGAAACGGAAGAAAATATCATAAGTTGATTGTACAGTTACGAGCAGCTTGCACACCCATACTTATTTTCCCAAAGAATGGCTCGTATAAAGTCTCGTTTTCAAGATACTGACAATAATGAACGTTTCAATGCTAGGACAAGCAAAATAAATAGTCGTTTGTGCAGTTTTCTTAATTTCGCAAAGCAATTGCTGTTAATTGTTCAATTGACATAGAAAAACGAAACATATAACATACATCACATATCACAAGTATCGATAGTGTTATTTGAAAAGTATGGGAAATTTGTGGTCTCTGAAACACTAAGAATACACTTATACAGACTCCAAAACTGAGTATGTCTGTCCTTGTTGTTTGTACAGTTGTGAGTAGCTTGCACACCCATAATTATTTTCTCAAAGAATGGCTCGTATAAAGTCTCGTTTTCAAAGGACTGGACATAATGAGCAACAACCGTTCCACTCCTACAAAGACCTATACAGCAAAAAAGAATCCCAAACAGATGAGAAATACAGAGATATTGTCCCAGAACAATTAACCCAATTGGAAAAAGATAGGTTAGAAGAGCCCATTACAAAAAGGGAATTAGACAAGGCCCTTAACCAAATGAAAAACAATAAGTCCCCCGGCCTAGATGGATATAGCACAGAGTTTTTTAAAGTCTTTTGGCCGCAACTAGGAACTTTCTTTCTCAATTACATTAACTACAGCTACAACAAGGGAATATTAACTGACCCACTCACACAAGGACTAATTACTTGCTTACCTAAACCGGGCAAACCAAGAAACCTTATTAAGAATTGGAGACCTATCTCCTTACTTAACACTACTTACAAACTTCTTTCTCTATGTATAACTAATAGATTGCGTGAAATTTTATGCAGGGTAATAAGCAGCGAACAAAAAGGGTTTTTGAAAGGCCGAACTATATCAGATTGTACCCGCCTTATGTACGGTCTTAAATATTCTTGCCAAAGTACAAATACTGATGGCCTTATACTACTAATTGATTTTGAAAAGGCTTTTGATAGCCTGTCCTGGAAATTTATCCATGAAACACTTGAAAAATTTAATTTCGGTAAAAATTTCATAAAATGGATAAAATTATTCCAAAATAACACCAAATCCAGGATAATTTTAAATGGCCACCTTTCAGAATCCTTCACCTTGGAGAGGGGCTGTCGTCAAGGCGACCCCATCTCACCATATTTGTTTATTTTGTGCTCCGAGATACTTGCTCTAGCTTTTAAACAGAGCAATGATATTGAAGGTATAAAAATACATGACAAGGAGCATAAAATAAACCAACATGCAGATGACACTTCTTTATTTCTTAAAGCCTATGAAAACAATCTACGAAATAGCCTCAAACTACTTCACTGGTTCTATAAAAATTCAGGGTTAAAAATAAATATTCAAAAAACTAAAGTTATTCGAATTGGTCCCATACGTGAAACAGATAGACGTTTCTGTAGGGGGAATAATTTAGACTGGGTTTCCAAATTTACAGCATTAGGAATCAATTATGACACTTTGGATATAGAACAGATATCAGACAACAATATTAACGATAGACTAAAATCAATGAAAAACTTGATGCAAATATGGACCTGTTGAAATATTACCCCAATAGGTCGCATTGCAGTCTACAAAAGTCTAATTGTTTCCAAAATAATACATATTCTGCAATCTTTACCCACTCCAAGCAAGGAATTGTTGCTTGAAATCGAAAAACTAGCAATAAATTTCATTTGGAAAGGTAAGCGTCACGAAGTTAACAAAAAAACTATCTACATGAACCTGGAACAGGGTGGCCTTCAAATGCTGAACTTGTTGGATTTTGACAATAAACTAAAACTCACTTGGTTAAATAAACTTTATTCAAAAATCGAACAACCAGAGTGGGTAGAGTTTGCAGAATATAACAAAATAGATTTTGTGGACGGGTGAAAAATATCATGTACATCTACTGAACAACACGAAAAACCCTTTTTGGAAAAGTTTGATAAAAGCCTACCAAAAATGGTACCCAACAGCAATAGCAAATTTGGAAATTCCAATACAATTCGAACCTTTATGGGGAAACCCAGCAATCAACATTCCTTTTAATGCAAAAATGTATACAAAAAATATATTATTCATGCAAGACATCATTAACCATGAAGGAGAGATACTTTCAAAACAAGAACTTGAAATTCGCCTAGGGGAAACAATCATGTTTACAACATATTTTGGTATAAGAAAAGCAATTCCAAAAGCATGGATAACACATATGCGAAATGAAATAAGAGATGACAATATATTTATGCCACCAATATTACAATTTATTCTAACTTGTAAAAAAGGTACTGCAGAATTCAAAAGGTTGGACATGAAGAGACCACAAAGATTAGAACTCAATAATGAAATTAAATGGACAATTGAATTGGTAAAAATAACAGCCATTAACTGGACTGTCTTATATACTATAACGAAAAAATGCAAAGTTAATGCTCGAACAAAATATTTTCACTACCAAGTATTGCACAGATCCATGATGACCAACAAAAAATTGTTTCTTTTTAAAATCAAAGCAAATAAAAACTGTGAGAGATGTCCAACTCCGGAAACAATCATACATTTGCTTCATACATGCCCAGTGGTTCACAACTTATGGGATGAACTACTTGCATGGCTGAACAGGAAATTAAATACCACTATACATTCCGATGTCATATCCTTGATCCTGGGAAACCCACAAAATGATATATTAGTAAATACTATCTTTTTATTGACAAAACATGAAATTTTCAAAAGCAAATGCAAGAATCAAACACTAACGATAGATTATATGAAACGAATACTCACAGATCATATGAACACGGATATCTACTTGGGAACAATCAAAAATCAAAGAGCATAAGCTCTGGGAAAATGGGCCCAACTATATAATGAATTAATACTATTATAACCAGAAATATTGTATACTTGTTATGTGTATAAAGAAATGATTGCCATTGAAGAATGAAATACTATGCGAAAAATGTGTGTAAATATATTGATACCATGTTGTTATGGAGAATAAATTATAAAAAAATAAAAAAAACCGGTCCACACCTGCGGACAGAATGGTTATAACAGTATCCAATAGTAGCAGAAACGGATGGAAATGAATACTGCTAATCACTTAAGTATAGCGGGAACAATAAGATAGCGATAATAGCGCTCAGCCCATATGCGCTATTGTAACATCCCGTCTTTATGAAATTCTTAATTGAATTTGCTGCTGCTGTTCCCGTTCACCGCTATACTTAGATCACGCTATCAAGGGAAGTACTGTAATTACGCTATATAAAGTATATGAATGAAACAATGAATTATTAGCGAAATTGGATAAAAGAGAATCAGATGTTCCATTTCGAGTAGATGCTTTAATCTATGCTTGTCTACCACTTCTGTCAAGATTTCGTCTACTACATACCAAATGTCAGTTTATCACCTCTAAAAGCATTTTACCAAACCTTCCAAAAGGTCGATTCAAAAATTTGAATTTTTGTAGAAAAAAGTTGATGGTACCCAGAATGTCTTCCATGACCCTCTTAGCTTACGCCTTCTTAAGTCTCCATTTTGAGCAAAGGCAGCAATTTAATTAAGTTAGGATCCGGTCCCTCCTTCTATTGGGATAAGAGCTTACAAAACGCAGCTTCAATGGGCCTGTGTTGAAACTACTGACTTAGCTAGGCAAACTACGCAGCACTTTATATAGAAACTTCATCAAGTTAGGTCAACACTCCTGGTCATGGCAATTACCTCTGAGTAGAACTGACCCGCCCACAGGCAAACTGCCTCTTTTTGGAAAAGTCTCAGGACAACACTGGTTGTATACAATGATTAGCTTTGCTAATACTTGCTGGTGTTTTCCTTTCGACAACTATTCTTCTCCCAGTAGCACTTGACATGGCAACCTAAATGACTACTCTATGATATACCTACTCACTGCTATGGTCCATTTATAGACATGAGCTTGATTTCATATCTAATGGTGTTAATGGATTTGTCAACAGCAATCATGAAATGAAGCTACAAGGGTAATAACACTTCTGTTATGATATTTGTTCGTTGTTCATTGTCACGGTAATGAGTTTAAAGGTTTCGTCTAAACTTTGATTCATTTCATATCGAAGTTTTAGGGAGAATGTACAACCTAAATGATATACGATTTCGACGGTAAAGCTGATAGTCGTGTTAGCTTTGCAGCTTATTAACGGCATGATCGCTTGTAATTTACATGGGATATATATATATATATATATATATATATATATATATATATATATATATATATATATATATATATATATATATATATATATGACGAAACCTTTAAACTCATAACCGCGACAATAAACGAAGAACAAATATCTTAACAGAAGTGTTTAATTACCCTTGTAGCTTCATTTCACAATTGCTATTGTATATATATATATATATATATATATATATATATATATATATATATATATATATATATGTGTGTGTGTGTGTGTGTGTGTGTATACATACATGTTTTCTTGAAATGTCAGTCATTTATTAACTTGTGCGATGAAAAACGTTTATGAAATAGTGCCTCCCAAGAGAGGTGATGATAAACAGAATTATTTTACAAGATAGGATTACAACCAGTTTTTCCTTGCTACTAAATCAGTTAAACACCAAGTACAACCTTCTCGTTAACCACAGGTCAACGGCTGTTTATCCTAGCAAGTCTCTAGCACATAGTAGCAAATTTGTACCAACGTTTTGCGAATGTTTCTAATCTACTTCAACACATTGGTGAAATCGCTGATGATTTATAGTGAATGTCCACCATACACACAAGGTACTCATCGTATTCACTATCCCGGGCCATGTTTTAAGCTTTAAAATTGTTAACATGTATACGATAGAGTATGTGCAGTTAGTTGTAACACACGGGAATACCAGAATGATGCTCCCATGTGATATGTGTATACACGTTGTCTCCCTTGGCAGAACTGATGCTTCCATGGCAGGCACAGACTCTGGGACCAATATTGTTCCAATTACTGTATAATAAGTGGACTGAGAGGCCGCTAGAAATGTGATCTGCTCCACACACTTAGCATTGATACATTCGCTTCATGTTTCCCCAACCAGTACGTCCAAACCCTTTTATCTTGGAGATCCCAAAGCGATAAATGAGTTCAGTGTGCTGCCAGCAGCGACTGCATGTCCAGGACAGATGTCAAACTACACTGCTTTCCTCTCCTGCAACCTGTTAACTATTACTGCTGCTGGAACTTACAGCCAGCATCATCCACTGAGTCCGAGGAGTAAGAATGTGGCTAGTAAGGGCATCCCCTCCCTCTCAGTATCTCACTCAGGACAACAGTGGACACTGAATGTCCTGGGATGATGTCACACCACACATGCCTACTAGTGGTAGCTTACCATCTTAGTTAGGGGATAGGGGAGGACCCTTTGATATTCTGGGGGCTAACCTCTTTGGACCCGTTCAGATTTTTTTTCATCTGGCTGAATTCTCAATGTTCATGGCCAGAACATATTTCTCTTACCTTTCAGGGCCAGAATATATACACACACACACACACACTCTCTCTCACACACACACACACACACACACACACACACACACACACACACACACATATAATATATATATATATATATATATATATATATATATATATATATATATATTATATATATATATGTACATGTATATATATATATATATATATATATATATATATATATATATATATATATATATATATATATATATATATTATTTCCAGGGCCACATTTTTCTCCCTAAAAAGGTTAGCCCCCCCCCCCCCCCCCCCCCCCCCTCCACCTCAGGGAAGAGGCTGTGTGTGACCACTGAACAAGGTTCGTATTCCCCAAGGGCCATACGAGAGAGTTGCTGTGATTGGTGTTAGAAGGGGGTTTCCCCGGGTACTCCGGAGTCTTCTACATAAAACTACTGGCTATTCATGACCCAACCAGCATTGAGGAAAATGTGTCGATGAACGACCTATCCTATCCTCTCAGAGGGGAATTCATAAAGAAAAGACTGGCTTTTCTCTGTCACTCACCCTAGGCTACAGCAGCCACTTGTAGCCTTTTCTCTCCTTATGATCTCTCCACAAACAGGAAAGACGATCTACTCATCTCAAACGCAATTCTCTGAATAAATACTGCTTTTTTGACACGTCCCTGTTTGATGTTCAGGTTGAGTTACACGCCCTGTGTAACATGACCAAGATATTGGGTCAAACAGTCTGGATGAAGTGATTAACTCGAAACGGCTGTCGAGTGATCAGTTATGCTTTATGGTCAAAGATGAAACGAATGTAACCATATCTGCACCACAATTACTTTATAAACATTGTTCCTATTTCGCTGGCCTAATGGGAAAGTATCGAACCTCTGTCGACCCAGTGCAAAGATGATGAGATTTTGTTTAAGCTATCCTGCAAGTGTGGCACTTCACACTATTGGCAAGTAGCTAGAGTTTCAGGCCCTTGGTGACCTATTGTTGTATCTAAAAAATACTGGCCTTCGCTGGCTATTCCAGGGAAATTCTCCTGTACTGCTACCACAGGCTGGTAAGAAACAAGTGTCCTCTTTTAGGTGAAATGTGTATATATATAAATATATATATATATATATATATATATATATATATATATATATATATAAATATATATATATATATATATATATATATATATATATATATATATAATATATATATATATATATATATATATATATATATATTATATATATATATATATATATATATATATATATTTATATATATATATATATATATATATATATATATATATATATATATATATATATATATATATATATATATGTACATATATATATATATATATATATATATATATATATATATATATATATATATATATATATATATATATATATATATAATATATATATAGTTATATATAGTTATATATATATATATATATATATATATATATATATATATATAGTTATATACATACATATCCTGTACGGCTACCACAGGCTGGTGAGAAACAAGTGTCCCCCTTTAGGGTGAAGTGTATATGTATATATATATATATATATATATTATATATATATATATATATATATATATATATATATATATATATATATATATATATATATATATATATATACATATTCATATAATGGATGATGCTTTATTTTCATTTTAAGTATACGTGTACATTTAATGGTGCACCCCTACCAAAGAATGACCTCCCCTTCAGCCCTGTGCTCTCCTTAGAGAGACAAGTGAGGCAACACGGTGATTGTCGTCGTCCTATCGAGTGCTATTAGCAGTATGTGTTATGTGTGAGCGGGGATGTGACTGTGGGTGGTAGCCGGCATCACAGGAGGCAGCAGAGATCATCTAGAGGCTACACTCATAGAACAATTCCATACACCCTGACGTCGGAATTCGATATCAAGATAATTGAATGCGTCTGGTTATCTTAAAACGATGGTGTACTGGCGTCAATGCGGTTCCATTTTCATTGTTCTATTGATTTGATAAACTTATACACAAACATATGAATACTTCGCTGATAGGAAGATTGCATGTAGTACAGGATGTGTTCGCAAAATAAATATCAACTACGTACTTGCAATTGCAGATTACATTTTGCATAAACAATATTGTCATGGCCTTTTGTTTTGGAAGCTTGTAGCAAATTGATAACTAGCATTTGCACTTTACACCAACCATTTGAAATATGTATTCGACAAATCTAACAAATTCTATGTGAAAAAAAGAAAAATGGCAATTACCAACGGCATAAACAAAGGTGAAATTACAGTCAGTTATTATCATTACTAAAAAGTTATAGTTTATATTCCAAATCCCTCCCAAAGGTTTTTTTTCATTGTGACCAAAGCTGCATATACTAGTATACAATTGCCAAGTCACTAAGATGACAACCTAGCTATTCTAGCAGAAATAGTTTTGACATGAACCATACATGAAGTCACCATATTCAGAATATTTAGATTCTCCATTTGCATCCAACGAACTCGAAACTACTTAATGCTTAGTATCTAAAATTGCCAGATTTAAGAATTCTGATAGATTAAATGTGTGAATATTTAATGACTACATGCAATGATAGCCAGAATAATATGAGATACATATATATATATATATATATATATATATATATATATATATATATATATATATATATATATATATATATATATATATATATATATATATATATATATGTGTGTGTGTGTATGAAAAAATGTCAAAAACATTACTTTTTAAAATCGTTAAAATTAAATAGAAATAATTGCTAGTACCAAAAGTTGAATGAGGTATTTCATAAATCAGAAATGAATTGTTGTGTTTAACAAAACATAATGATGCCAAATTGGTATTTGATAAACGTCAGTCAAAGGTTTGGTTTTTAAACGCATCTTCATATTAAACAATAATACGTATTACTATTATTACTCATTTCACTGACATGTGTTTATTCGTCGTAAAAAGACATTTGAAATAACTGAAATATCATTATTTTGTTAACTTTTAGCCGGGACAATTACAAAGTGCTACTTTATAGGAGAAACTATTGCAGAACACGTCTTTCGTATTGCAATTTTAGTTGTTTTATAAGAAAATATAAGAAGAACATAGACAAACAAAGTGACTTGATTCATACTAATGGAATCCAAACTAAAACCAAAAAGTTTGCTGCCTGGTGAGATCCACGATGATAAGAAACACATTTTTTATTTGGTTTGACAAAGTTCCTTTGTGTGCTGAATTGGACCTTTTTACCCTGTAGTCGTGTAATAGTCAAGGATCGCCGGACATCTTTCAATCATCAGATAAACCCTTCCTAACAATTCTGACATGTCTTTATCATTTCCCTGCAAATACTACCTTGATCGGTAAATGCCTCAAACCTAAAGCACAGACACGAACGGGTTTAATAGTATTTTAAAAAGTACATATTGAAAAAATCCCTAAAGAGTGCTAGATCCAGGAAATGTGACTTCGTAGCCTTACGATCCAACGTGGGGTAGAAAAGCCTGGGTGTTCTATCCCTCAAAACCGCAAACAATTAAAGTAACCTTTTCTACTACGCAGAGTACAGAAAGACGTTCTCCTGTATACCTGTAAACCAATGTGATATGGCTGTTGGCAATTACGATAGATACATAGGCCACTTCTAAACGGTAGGGTGTTCTATAAGTTATACACTATGTGTGTTTATCAATTATTGTGCATGTGTCACCTTTGTATTGCTGGTGTGCATATATATACATAAATATACATATATATATATATATATATATATATATATATATATATATATATATATATATATATATATATATATATATATATATATATATATATATATATATATATATATATATATATATATATATATATATATATATATATATATATATATATATATATATATATATATACATACATATATATATATATGCGTGTGTACTGTTGTCAAAGCTAAAGGCATTCGATATACGATTTTTAGTATCACGTATTTTCTTTGTTTTCAGGGTTTCTAGCATAAGGCAAAGACGGTTATTGCCATATATCAGTTCAAAAGTAAGAATGTCAAATAGCGATTTTTATTTGTAATACTGTCTCATTTCTAACATGTGAAATTTGTCAAATCTCTGCCGTTATATTTCGTCTAACTCAATTTCAACATAGTGCAAATCAATATCCTGGAGACTACCCCTACGTCATAGGTATACAAATTGTATATAATTACAGTATTTCCTGATTGCTGTGATCAAAGCAGCAGAGCGGGTAATGACTAAAAGCATTGTTCTCCGAAATTACCTTCATTCTTTAGAATTCATTTGCATACATATAAGATATTAGATTAGATTAGATTAGATATAATATATAAGAAATTGATAAAACAGCAAGTGAGTACCGGATCTCATAGATTTGCTGTATGATACAAAGAAGAGAGGGAAACAAATGAATGAAAATAAATTAGATAATACAATCAGTAGACTAAGTCCATTTTAAAATTGTTGATTTGCATAACATAAATAGGTATGGATATGTAATTCCCTCCACCTATTTGTTAGAGCCAGTTCTATACATATGGTATCCGCTTTGGTGATCCACAAGCTTTGATTGAAAGTGCCTCGAGAAAGCTATGTCGGTTAAAGGCCTAGCCTAAGATGACACAATGGTAGAATGCATTTAAGGTATTTTTGATATTTACCAATGTTTGATATTGCTTCATGTTTAATCTCTATGTGTACTTAGCAGAATTTCTGTTTAACAACTGAGTACCTAATTTTCCAAAGGAAATACTTATTTCCTCTCTATTCACACAGCTAGAAAAGAGGAATACCTGCATAAACAAGAAATTTCTATATAGACTATTGAATGTATTGTTTACCTGAGGTAAACTCATAGGAAATTCCATAAAAGTTATAATCGCCGTCAATGTGTCCACTGTCAGAATAAATATGTTAAACTGTTTGTGTTTGTTTTGTTGGTTGTATTGACTGAAATATCCTGCTGGCTTAGTTGGCATTTCACGACCTCACACGTCACAATCATAACAATACGTCACAACCAAAGTCACACGATACGTCAATTACTACACAGTAGGCATGCATATAAAAAGTACGCGTAGCGTGCACTGATATTGACGCATCGTATAATTTCACGACGTAAGACGATTGTGTTCGCTTGGGGTGTTAATTTGTGAGCATAGGGTCATTTTGAGAGTTTACATATCTACACTCTTCATCTCATAATCAGGCCGAAAGTGAATGTCTAGGCCATCACCAAACAGAATAGTTTCCTTTCCTCTGTATTGATAGTTACTCCACCTTTGCAAAATGTAATTGATCAACTTCGGCTTGTTCATTGGAGCTGTGTTTGAAAGACATTTTTCTTTTGTGTTCTACCCCTTACATCGTCTTACAAAGGGATATCTTGTGATGCTAAATATGCTCCTCAATATAAGAGCTTTCAGGCAATATAACCTGTGTAAAGGCTTTTTAGTCGAATGAAAATATGGCAGAGGAAAACCAATATTAAAGCAATAAAACGTTTTCCTAGTGAAGGCGAGTGCACCAAACAACTACAGTGTAGTAAGACGAGAGTTTGAACCTGGTCAAAAAAATCTTGGAGGGTTAATTGATTATTTTCCTCAAGCAACATGATTTTGAAGCACATGTAGAATAAGATGAATTGGAAATTGTGCACCATTCACTCATTAAAATGAAATTTTATGCGACTTAAATATGCCTTCAACTGCCGTTCCACAAATATTCAAACGAGAGTTTAGTTAGTTTCATTCAAACAAATTTATAATTTGGATTTTCTACAGCAGCCACTCAGAGAAATAGTTCAGATAATGGTGAGCATAGACGTTAAAATGATAAGTCTTAGCTATAGTGCATTATGCAACTGATTCTTACAACATAGAATGTACATGTGAAAGTTGTGAAAATTTTAAATCTTTACCATAATATAAAACTAATAAATCCAGGGTATCTTTTGAAAGAGTAGCTGGCATCTACCTCAGCATGCGTCACGATGAACAGGTATGTGTGTGTATTACCTTGGTTTGATTGACATATGACAGACATGCGAGGTGATAAGGAGATGTGAAAAGGGGAGCTGCCATGTGGCTAGAACAAGCAACTGTGCTTATGGGGCTGCACGATCAATCTAAGCCTTTAAGACAAACACATAGAACATGACATGTGAACATTGAAAGGGGACAAAATGGCTAGAATTCCAGTGTGACATTTCGCATGCCTGTCGACGTTTTCGCATTACACGCACTCAGGGTATGGCAGACCAGTTGCTTCGACTGCCAGACGGTAAAAGGCAAAATCTCAATGAATAAAAATACATGTGGTGTGTGTGTAACAAACACTGTATATATATATATATATATATATATATATATATATATATATATATATATATATATATATATATATATATATATATGTATATGTGTGTATAAACCTTAGATATTCATGGTAGAAGCAATATTTATATGAATGAACTGGAATTTATTTATCGTTATTGTGTGTGCAATGCATGGCTTTTACGTGCACTTTTAGCTTGATTTTTTTTCTCTAGGAAAAGGTGTCCATAGTAATAAGCACTGCATAAGTTTTGTTAGTACAATTGCTTTTTGGAATTAGTGCCCGAATACATGTATAGGCGTAGATACCTTAACGGAACATCCCGAATATGTAAACTAGAAATAATAGTCATAATCTCATAAACTTGCAGTGAAAACTCATTTGATAGCTATTTTCCTTGCGCTTAAGGTGGAGTACTGGAGTGAAGTCTCATTTCCATCTGATATCCCTTAAGAAGTGTCTCAAAGGGCTACAAAGGACTCGATCTCGCAAATGTTGTTTTAAGGCATTTGCTTCATAAAGGGACCGCCCTGTAGCGTAGACGAAATTCGAATCAAATTATACTTAAGCCCACAAACAGGTTTCGGCTTTCTAGTATTGTTTGCCTAGTGACTTTGTTGGTCTTTTCTTCATAGGATCAGTTGTTAAGAGCATTTCGAGCAAAATCCCTTGAGGCGTTTTGTATCTGCTCTTTCAGGATGGAGCTGCTCTTCTGTTATGAATGAAAAATGAAACGCAGGAAGTGTTTACTGTGACTTCCAACGTATCATTCAATTGGAACACGAAACACTTCGTCTATACGCCAAATCCAAACAGTTTGCTCATACTAGGCCATGGGCCAGAATCTGTAGCATGATGTTTCGTGGTTACAGTTTGGGGGCAACCAGAACTTTTTACCAGGGCAAGATAATATCATTATCTACACATACCTAAAAGTTCCCATTGTTTCACTTGCACATTTTTTCATAATAATCATTTTTGTAATGCTAGATTAAATCAGTAGTTTCTCCCCTGGTCCAATAGATGGCGCCACCATACATTATCCATCAACCAATCAGATTACAGCATTTTCAAAGCAGCCTCCATGGTCTGCTGTATGCATGTCTTGCTGGATGAAACTGGCCCAATTTTAGCTTTTTCTGAGAGAAGATGGAGGACATTTTTAGATTTTGCAAGTAGATGGAGGGCCCTAGAAGGGCCAGAAAAAGATATTGCAGATTTATATGAAGAGTGTCAGTCAGAATCACTTCCTAATGCTGAGCTGGGATACCACAAGAGATGCTACTGTCGTTTCACTGACAAAATAAAACTAGAAAGAGCTGAGAAACGGGTTTTACAGCAGCCAGGGCAGCCAAAAGATGGTTCAGTGAAGAGAAGAAGGACAACCATGGCTTCTAGTAGGGCGGTTAAGGCAAAAATCGTGCACTTTGGGGTGCAAGCATGAAACTTGGTACAATTATAGTTTAAGGAATTTAAGAAAAATTGGAAGGGGGCACAGGTTGTAAGTCGCCCATATGATTGAATAATAGCCCCTCAATGCCTATTTTAGTCATCATTTGACATTAAATTTGAGAAATGTACAATCTTGATATTTCCACATTACAAGTTTTGACTATGACTGACAGAATAATGTTACAATGCAGCAATAGAAAAGTTATTTTTCATGGTTGATGAGTTGAAGGTGAAACATGAGAAATTATTTTAAAGAGGAGAGGGGTGGGATGGAGCTATGTTCAGGATACCTTACTAATAACATAAGATGAGGCTTGTGCATTATTCACAACTTTACTTGATAGAGGGTATAATTTTCTACTATTTCACTGCTTTTAAAACTGGAATTTTTAGAGTAAGAATGCATGATTGATTTTAGCATGTTACCTTTGAGAACTGCAGGGCTTGACGCTAAGGGTGAACCTATGGCCCCAGGCCAGTAAAAATTCCCCAAAACAGTTTCGGGCCAGTAACAAAAGAACTCAAATGGTCCTACAGGCCCAGTAAACAGTTGGAGACATTCTTGTTAAAAAGTTTCCCCATGAGAATGTCCCCAAATGTTTTTGAAATAAATGAGGATAAAATTTGAAAAGATAAATGCTGTGGTGAATTTTATCCAATGTTCCTTCTTGTTATGTTAAAGAAAAAATATAGGACCAGTAAAAATTTTGCAGGACCAGTAAATGCTAGGTGTTACTGGTCCTACAGGGCCAGTATCATTTGAGTAAGCGTTGAGGGCTGAACTGTGTCCTCCATATTCAAAAAGAACCTGTGTGCACAATCGAGATCTTTATTACATTTACACTAGCACTTGCATGCTTTTCTACACTTGCAGTGAATGAGTTTGTAATTCATGCCAGATTTGTCCAATAAGGTTATCCATATCGAAACCTTTTTTCCAGCCCCAATTTGCAGGACTTGGGAGCTTTGGGTCCCTCTGTTTTGCTTGCCCCCATATGTGTCCTCCCTGATAGGCAATACCTAGAATCTGTTGCACAAGGGCTGACTGTCATGGCAGAATTCTCTCTAAAAAACAAGATTTCCTGGAGAAAAGGTGCTGTGTTGCAGAATTGACCCTACAAAATTCATTTGTTCTGCCATATATCAACACCACAAACATTTCAATCACTATCAATGCATCCTCAGACACTTTATCTGGAGCATCTCCTAGTGACAAAAATGTCTCAGTGTTCTGAGAAAGCACCCAGAAATCATCAAGGCATGAATTTTGTAGGGTCAATTCTGCAATACAGCACCTTTTCTCCAGGAAATCTTGTTGTTTAGCCTATCAGGGAGGACATATTTAGGGGCAAAAAATCTGAGGAACCAGAGCTCCCATGTCCTGCAAAGATATGGAAAATCTTTTTTCGACAAATCTGGCACAGGCTCAGGAAATGTGTTATGAACTCATTTACTGTAAGTGTAGAAAAGCATGCAAGGGCCAGTGTAAATGTTACAAAGCTGATCTCAATTTCACTGTTCTTTATGAATGTGGAAGGCACTGTTATGAAGAGTAAAAAGGTAAAATGCTGAAGTCATGCATTCTTACTCTGAAAATTACAGTTTTAAAGCAGTGAAATGGTATTAGACCCTCCATCTGGCAAAGTTGTGAATATTATGCAAGCCTAAAGAATTAATCCAAAGTACAACTCCCATCCCTTTCCTTTCTGAAAACATT
>OZ012684.1:26440297-26582797 GCA_963942565.1 Maea johnstoni
TGCCGCTTTTTCACTAAGAGAATATATATTTTATTTATTGGACGTGTTTTAGAACACGCGATCAGCTGTTTAAGGGTGGGCAGGTACGGCTAGTTGGATGATAAGTGTGGCTAAATACCGCGGCGAGTAAATTGACGTGCTCCGCTCATTGGGGTTGGTTTTCACGCACCCCGCTACCAGGGCTTTTCTCGCACACACAAGGCACGACCGTGACACCACATGTACGGCCTATCTGTCGCGACGTCAAATAATACAAGTGCCGCATCGGAAACTGATGTAGATCGATATTTCATCCGAAAAAGGCACAGCCACAAGCGAATGAATGATAGAAAGTCTCGAATGCCTCAGAGACCAACGGCGGCTGCCTTAGAAACACATTAGTTTATTGATGCGCATTTTCAGAAAATCGAACTATCCTAGTCAAAGTTTGCATGATGTATATATAGTGTCTATAACGTATGTATTTTTGATGAATGTAGTCTTTAATACAAAAAAGCCATACCTCATCTTTAAGTATACCAAGCATTTAATAGATTAGAATGCTCAGAAGTGTATAGACCAGAAAATACTTTATACAATACGAGCAATTCTTAAAATGCACATCAACGGTTCATATTTTATCTATTCCTAGTTATATCCACAAGTTTAGAGTGTTAATATCCTGGATTATGGGATTCAGAACGGATAAAGATTGTGAGACAAAACAATGGAATACAAAGGCATCAGATGACATTACGTAAATTTGCGGTTGAAATACATATAGGGAAAACTGTTTTCGTTGCGAAAGTGATTGATGTTTGAGATTTTCCCTGCATGTTTCATGTTAAAGATTTTCTCACAAAATAGGCAGTCCTGACGTTCAGTGTTGACGTTTCTTCTTACATGTTATTGGAGCACGGCAAAACAATGGCTTTTTGTTCACAAAGAAATGATTGCAGCAGAGACTCGCCGCCGCGCCGCGTAATGTAATAAAAATCGGCAAGATGGAAACGTCCGCATAGCGTGTTTGTGGTCGGCAATCTAATTCAATAAAAGTCATCGCGGGTATCCCCTTTCACTGCGAGCGGATCTAAGAGCCAATTAGCTGTGCCCTATCATCATTTTACCGGTTCCAAGCCAGTGGGCAAAGGAGGCAAAGTTCAGCATCATGCCTCATGAGTAAAAACGCCATGCAAAAATGCTGCCAGCACTCACTACCACCCGGTATTAAAGTCTGAAAACGTTGTAGAGGCGAAACCAGGATAGACATAACGAAATGTCTTTAATGGTAAATGCGGAGAAAAAGGCTAAAGAAAAGATTAGGGTAATACTCACTGCGTTTGGTGCGGTTAACTTTTGTCGCCTTTACCAGCTGCAATAGAAGTAAAGATATGGCACAGTATATCCAAAGCTGCATAGTGCTTTGCAGATGCTAGTATTTCCTCAACGTTGGTGGGGACGTGCTTGTTTGTAAGTTCGTATAGTCTTGGAGGGGTGCGATAGAGCACCCCATATTCCGTGCTGGACTTATCCCAAAGCGCCGACTACTCATGTGTCTTCGAGAGAACCCTTGCAAATGAACCCGAAATCAGCCAGTAGCACTTTTTCCGTACTGCTCGCACAAAGACGGACTTAAACCCACTCTGTCAACGTATAGATGAGCTTAGAACGTAAAGAAAGCGCTCTCTCGGGCGTGTGATTGTATGAACATGACCATCAAGTAGCGTTAAGCTCTTTTGGGCTGTTCCGTCCTGCGCGCACCGTCCCTGCGTGCGCACTGCTGCGGTGGGCTGGCTGCCTGCCGGTGTAGGGCCCAGTGAAGTGCCGGGCTCCCTTCGCAGAGCCGGTGCCGCCCGCCGTCGTGCGCCGTCTTGGAGGTGGCCACTCGTACTCAAGAGACGGCAGCGGACGCTTTCGGCGCGCTCGGCCGAGCAAATCCCCGAGCGACCCAAGCTTCTGCTTCTACAAATGACAACCCTCTACCAACACCAACTCTCAGGAGAAACGTCACTTCAACACTCCTCTGTACGAGACTAAAATCAACCAGCAATTCAACACCGAATCCCACAAGACTGTTTTGTCTACCTGCGTGTTAGAAACAGTTCAGCAGCAAACCTAAATTTCGTGAAGGATTCATATCACTGGGAAGATTTTGAGTCTCTAGGGGCTAAGCTAACGTGAATTGATGTTACGATAATGTGCCTGGGGAAAAGCTAGATTAATTTCCAAGTTTGTTATAGCGTTATCTTTAGTGGGATGATTTAAAGGATATATCGTAATTGTTGACAAGACAGTTGTCACGTGATAATGTGAGGACCATGTTTACGTGACTTGAACAGCTTTTATCTCGATTTTTTCTGGGTTGTATCTTTGAGGTCTATTCATACTCAACAACCTTTACGTAAATCACAAGTTTCTTAGAGATAAGTGCAGGCCACCAATTAGAACAACTGCAAGCAATATTGCCTATTGCTGCTTAAAAGTTCCGTGGGTGAACTCATCAATAAAACAAATTGTTCGATTTGTATTGAACAGAATGATAGACTGTTTAAGTAAATTAAAGCTTATTGTCCACTATCGGACTTCGTGACGGCTTGTCAAGGAGTGCACAACCCGCACGCCAAGAATTGTGTTCGATATGCCTAGAACTAGCTATATAGTTGCGGTCTTGCTATAGCAGTTCAATCGTTCGTGTCTGCCTAGACAATGGGACCTTTTTCCGAGTTTCACGAAGCTATCCTGTATGAAGGACGTGTAAAGGAGTTAATCTAAATCTAAATATGCCCCCCATTAAAATTTGTTTTTAGGAAGTATTCCTCAGTCACACAATAAAGCAGACTGAGTATGCATACACGCATACAGTAACGCAGAACACTCGGGACAGATGTATGCTTATTTCTGGTGATACATGACATTTTACTCTTTGCAGATATAAGAAATAGTACAAAGGAAATGCAAAATAAATCAAACTTAAACGATAAGACCCCTTTTGACATTACGTTTTAACAAGAACACATGTAAGATATTTCAAAGCGAGTGCGTCAACCCTCGGCACTATACAAGGCAGGCCTCAAAAGGCAAATGGTCATCTATTTTCAATGATTTACAAAGATATTAAGACTAACAATCACCAAGATTACTAAATTTTTCTTTGTGTCATTCAATATGTACCTTTGATTATTTATACAACATTGCTGTAATACTATGCTTATAAGAACAATAAACTTATAAAAATAATTGTGTATGGGTTGTGCTTGCTTGTTCTCTTCTGTAATGATACCATGCGTACTATTTGCTGCAATTGACTTACTCTGACAGGTAAGATGGAATTAAGTTAAATATTGACTCTAACAACTGAATTGTAATTCCTCATCAAAACCATCCCAGCAGAAGTCCTTGAGCGACAGACAGTAATGTTAAACAAAGCACAGAGAGAGAGAGAGAGAGAGAGAGAGAGAGAGAGAGAGAGAGAGAGAGAGAGAGAGAGAGAGAGAATTGTATGGCCATGCCGTCACTTGGAATAGGAGGGTATTCTCCAAGTCGTAATAAACGATGATCTTGTAGGCACTAGGGTTAAATTACTTGATTATGCGACCCAGCATACCCCCCCCCCCCCTATTCCCATTCACAGACACACACACGCAACAACATAAATGAAAAAGTTGCCTGAATGAATAAACTAAAAAAGCTCCACTTCAACCCAATAATTGTAATTTTTGTTTGTATATTTGTATAAAGTAGTTTTATATATGTATATATTTATCATAATATTTGCGAAATCATATGTTGTTTAATTAATGGTTTTTAACGGTTTTGTTGGCTGTGTATGAATGTGTGTATAGTAAAATGGTAAAAGAAATTCGGCGGTGTAAGTATAGTGCCATGAAATAATGATATTTCTCAGACCTGCAAAACAAAATATTTAGTAGCAGTGTTTTTAGTGAGCATCCTTTAGAAAAAAATCACATGATGTATGAATCTAGCTTTTACCAAGCAAATCATATTACAGAGGGATAAGTTGATATAATTTTACATAAATGACAAGTGCTCAATAAAATGTGGAATTTAAAACAATACCAGTATTCAATTTCGTAGGCTGGTGCAAAACCCAACTTACCATAGAAACTACTTACGTTTCATCATGGCCATCGGAAAGTAAATAAAAAATAAAACTACCTATAAAACTCCTAGTCTCTGAGATATAATCTTACAATGTATGTATGTATGTATGTATGTATGTATGTATGTATGTATATATGTATGTATGTATGTATGTATGTATGTATGTATGTATGTATGTATGTATGTACATGTATGTATGTATGTGTGTGTATGTATGTATGTATGTATGTATGTAGATATGCGGATATGTATATAGATAGGTAGATGGTAAAAATAAGTTCACAATCAATGAAAGAATTGTGAGGAAGTTGATATGGTATGCCGACAACCATTTAAGTTGGCATTTTCTTATTTCAACATCGAATATAATTTACTTTTTTTACCATTGGAAGGGAAATCCTCCTTTGAATTAAAGGCAAGGAATTCTTAGAAACCCAACTTTTGTATAGGCCAGGGATGCATTGCTAAGTTCAAATATAAAAGTAACGTATATTTAGATTGGAGGTAATTGAACAAAGCCTCATTCATTTTCAGAGGCTTTACATTAAGATAGGTAGACCCTTTCGATCCAGTTATGCGACCAGTTAAACATTCAAAGTGACCCAATATGACGGGTATGTGATTTCAATGAAGGAAAGAATTCAGCCTAAAGAAGTAAGGATAAGCAAGGTATTCAGTATTGTAAAAGTTTAGTATGTGACGTACTAAAACCACTTATAGAGCTAGAATCAGCATTGGATGGATACGAATGTCGAGTTAGTTAGCAATAAGACCAGTAACACCAAGGGTCGGACTTTTAATGGAGTAAAGCCAAATCCTGAACTGAATTATATCGATCTGTCTAAGAAGTGCCGTTGATCCTATTTCGAGTACCGGAACTAGGCGGACTTTACGTAGAAATCCCACGTTATCTGTGACGGTCATAATTCAACGAGACTTTATACTGTTTTTCCGATCCCTTGATGTACGACATCCGAGAATGGAGGTTTGATTCGGCGGCTTTGTGTCCATACAAAATGCTTGCACATTCTTCAAGTATTAAGTTTTGTTTCGTCGCCTCGGGCTGTAGAGAACTCGAAGAAAAGATGTTCAAGTGATGTATTTATCATAAAGTTAGCAATTGTGCTGCACAGAATGGCCCAGCAGCCTGTACAAACAGTCGATTTGCTCTCATCAAAGACGCGTCATAACATTTTTATAGGAGGACAATCGTGGCCAGCTCGTGGGCCTTTTTCAGGCCGTGCGGAGGCCCACAGGGGAACAACCCCGTCAGGGCCGCGCTGCCGGATGGGGGCCTCACTCTTCAGTGCCCGTCAAAAACCAGGCCCGGATCCTTACCAAAGAACAAAGTCCCCACTAGAAAACCGCAGTTAAGATAACACTAGGGACTCCCTCGGGCGTGGAGGGCAGAACCACAAAAAGGGAGTTTGAGTCGACTACTGAGGGTTGCCGCAATAATAAACCGAGGACTTCATATTCAGGTTGCTTGATACTTGTACGTGTCCTTAGTGTAGACATCCTCAGAGAGAGAGAGAGAGAGAGAGAGAGAGAGAGAGAGAGAGAGAGAGAGAGAGAGAGATAAGGGGCACAATTTCATCTTTTTTTCTCAACACCCTGAAAGTGGGACCGTCTATGGGCGATACTTTTGTAGCCACTGTAGATCATACGAAACAAACTAAAGCGCAAAATAATGGGTATCACATAAAAGTAAAATACATGTAACTCCTAACATCAAACCTCACCCATCCGCCTAAACCTTGACATTGGCAACGCAAGCAATTATCGATAAAATCGGAGCATTGGACTTCAAGAGTAAATGATAGTGCTCTCGCGTCGAATAAAGTTGTTATAAAAGCCATAGATGATAAACTATGTGGTGAAAAAATAGTTGTTTGAAAGGCGGAATGGTGACTTAACGATTATGATATTTTCGAAAATAGCCTCTTCAAAATATGCAATGGAATACAATCTTGGCATTATCATTTGTTTCTGCAATGTTAAGGCTACCTCAAGTTCAGCTAGTTGTTTATGGAGGAGAAACCCGAAGTACCCAGGTAAACCAGCGACCTACCTAGTCGCTACCTCATCACGTGCCTTGGGCGGAAGTAGAACCCTAGACGTGCGCAGCGGTGACACGCGGCGAAGGGTCGGCTTGCAGTATGTTATACCACTCGACCATGGGCACACCCCTTTTTACGGACAACAGGTGCAGATGCATATGGTACTAAACGAAAGCGTCCGATAGTCTGGGTTTGTGCTAGTCCATTATGCTATGGGGGAAGCCTTTTTCAGACAAATATATGAAAGCATATAGCTTGTACTAATAAGAAATGACTGATATGACTAATAGTAGAATGACTGTTTTTCCTAGTTTGTTCGTGTGACACCCCTCACTGCTAAAGAGTAAGGAAGAAGTTCCCCGGGCGAAAGCGTCAGATAGTCTGGGTTTGTGCTAGACCATTATGCCATGGGGGAAGCCTTTTTCAGATAAAGAAAATGGAAGCATATAGCATGTACTAAAAAGAAAAGACTGACATGACTAATACTAGTATCTAATAGTAAAATGACCGTTTTTCCTAGTTTATTCGTGTGACACCCCTCACTGCTACAGAGTAAGGAAGAAGTTCCCCGGGCACCTCGGAGGAATTCCGCCGTAGCGACTGTCAGCGGCATTGGCGGTGTCGTGTGAGCGAATACGATGCTACAATAAGTTCTGGCCTTTTCAATAGAAGGGCTGGACTGAATTGACAGCGAGTAAAGATAACGTCTTGCCAGCGGCGAGACTCGGATAAATCAATTAAACCTGCCACTCCTCGACTCCCGAGTAAAATTCAATTAAACCTACCTTGCTCCAGTTAAACTCAAATAAAAGCCAATGAAGGAGCTCCCATAAAGGGTTGAAAGGTTTGGCTTGTCAATACTATGTGTTTAAGGCTTGTGCTAGCAGGTTTTTAATGAAGGGATTTCGTGACAGTGGGCGATAAGGATCCGTGCCTTTTAACCAGGTACACAAAGATGCCTGGCTCATAATATAATACTGTTGCTTTCCATTTGCCTCCTTTGTTGACTCGTTGTAAATGGTAAGTGGGAACAGAAATGACTACCTGTTCTTGTGAAGTAGAACAAGCGGAAAGACGACCGCGGACACACACAAAGTGGTACAAGGAGTATATGTGATAGTGATGAGGGTATAGGGATGTGATGATTTGGGAGTAGCGAAAGGGGGATGTTGTGGAAGGAGATATGGGGCTCGGGTGTACATTGTATTATAAAAAAACTAGTTTGATATATATATATATATATATATATATATATATATATATATATATATATATATATATATATATATATATATATATATATATATAAAAAAATATATATATATATATATATATATATATATATATATATATATATATATATATATATATATATATATATATATATATATATATATATATATATATATATATATATATATATATACATGGTCAGTCATACTGATAGTTCACAACTGCCTGGGCTATAATCTCGCGCTAGACATGTGAGAAAGTTACCAGTGACTTACCAGTAATTCTAATTACCACTTCATTTCCAAATTAGAGAACACTCAACTCCTATCGTTGCCAAAGGGGGCAAGTGTCGTGAGTAGCGAAGGTAAGACATTCACCTAGAACTCCCATTTTACACAGCAGCTGAAACCAGTGCCAATAATGCCAATGGCCGCAGTGGGCCATGGACAGTGTGCGAGCGTTGCCTTAAGTAAAGGAAACGCAATGTTTGTCTAGGTAAATGCCTCTCTTTCACAGACTATCCATCTGATTGGGCACGATTGTAGTGGCCGCCGTGTCTAAAGTCGTACGACGCCACCTTGTGACAACAAATGACAAACATACTTAACACTCGCCCATGCGTGAGGGCTGTTTTACCTGGGAAAATGCCCTGAGCGACCACCCCTATCATGTACTTCATAAAACCTATTTAAATCGAACCCCTTACATAGTTGACTAGGTTTACAAGTGAACCATTTTTAAAAATCCATCCTTATTTTGTTTCCTGCATTTTAGTACGAACAAAGACTTCCATATGTGGATCATTAGCTCTCTACTTGCCTAAAAGGTGTAGACTTTATACAGATCATCAGATGACAATTTATCAAGGTAGAAGCATGTGTATTTATAGGCTCGATAAGGTTGCCTTTTTTCATTACATTTTATATACATAATTTAAAAACATAAATCACACGTAATTGTTTTCTTTTCGGGGTCTTAATGTGTGTATAATTCAATTTTTAAAAATCGGATATCGACGTCAACCTCTACAGCGAAATTAGCCCAAAAATGTAAGTACAGTCCAATCATAAGACTTCACATATCTGTGTAGTAACAGTTTTGCCTTAAAATCATCTTATTGGCTTGAAGATATGGCAATTTTGAACATTCGCGAGAGGGTGGGGGTGCAAACGTACCCCCTTTTTGTCACACGAAACCCTTATTGATAAAGTGCCCTGCATTGCCCTGTGCTGCGATCGGTCCATGACATACCCTGTACTACCCCTGTACCCTGCAGGCAGATTAAACATCCCAGGGTATGCGTGAGTGATTGACAGACAAATGTTGTTTTAGCAGTGAACAGGCCCAAAGCAACCATTCTGCACAGGTATAGCATGGCCCCCAGTGACAGCTGCATACCCACTAGACTAGCTCATAGTCCAGGGTTTAATTCAATAATCTCACATACCGGTAGTCTCTATCCTTTGTTTTATGTCTACATGTACGTTTCTGTGTCTGACCATAGATGGCGCCAATGATGGTCACCATGATCATTAACTGGAACAACTCACTATGGAGTTCCAATACTTAAATCATAGCAACAACAGCGGCCTTCTACGAAAGTCGTTTTCTTAAAATTTTATGTTTATTTAATTACCATACTATAGAACTAAACGTATCTCGGCGTCAAATAGTGTATAAGCAGATCAGTGCCTCATCCAATGTCATGTTTAAGGTCATACATTGAATTTGGAATTATAAATTTTTATCTTTGTCTCTTTTTTGCAATAGTTAGGCTAATTCGTCACTAGCCAGTTGTATTTAGAATACCTAGCAAAACTACTGCCTAACCCTAAGTCACTAGCAACTTTTGCACATGCCTGGCCAGGATTCTAACCCAGGCACTGGTGAGGGACAGCAAACAGTCCATGTCAACGCCTTTGACCACTGGGCCATCAGTGTAGGTCTAATCATAATCTGATGACCATTTAAAGTATTTTGATGTATGTTAAGGTTTATTACTCATGTACTTAACCCATTTGCAACTAGAGTACACACATTGTCTAACAATTTTGAATCATACTTAGGATGGATTGTTAAACCTAACAGGAGGAACTTCTTTCAATCAAATATTTCTCAAAACACTGTATCTTATCTTATCATACAACCACACATGTAAAACCATAAGTATGCTGCAGATATTAATGGGCTTAATAAAATGTGAACAAACTGACCAAAAGACGCTTTCAAAGCATAAACCCCCACCTTGCCTGTGTGGGAAGCAAGCAATGCAATAGCTGAGGAGGAGGATTGGGAGGAGGGGGAGGAGGAGCATCTTTCATGAGGAATGTAGGAGCTGCTAATTGATGAGCAATTAGTGCGGAGGAGGGGGATGACAGGCTCTGTCAGCCCAGCTCTTCTAGCCATCAGCGCCATCTGCTTACCATACTGTGGAGAACCATTTAACCTGTACACTAATACAGCAGCATAAACAACAAAATTCCACCTGTACACTACATCATTAGGGGCCTGCCTCCATGGCTGAGTGGAACCATCAACACCATCTGCTTACCATACTGTGGAGAACCATTTAACCTGTACACTCATACAGCACTCTAACAACACAATTCCACCTGTACACTACATCAATAGGGATCTGCCTCCATGGCTGAGTGGTCCCTTCTAGCCATCAACACCATCTGCTTACCATACTATGGAGAACCATTTAACCTGTACACTGATACAGCACTCTAAACAACACCATTCCACCTGTACACTACATCATTAGGGATTTGCCTCCATGGCTGAGTGGAACCATCAATGCCATCTGCTTACCATACTGTGGAGAACCATTTAATCTGTACACTAATACAGCAATCTAAACAACACCATTCCACCTGTATACTACATCATTAGGGGCCTGCCTCCAAGGCTGAGTGGAACCATCAACACCATATGCTTACCATACTGTGGAGAACCATTTAACCTGTACACTAATACAGCAACCTAAACAACACCATTCCACCTGTATACTACATCATTAGGGGCCTGCCTCCATGGCTGAGTGGTCCCTTCAATGCCATCTGCTTACCATACTATGGAGAACCATTTAACCTGTACACTCATACAGCACTCTAAACAACACCATTACACCTGTACACTACATCATAAGGGATCTGCCTCCATGGCTGAGTGGAACCATCAACGCTATCTGCTTACCATATTGTGGAGAACTATTTAACCTGTATGCTGATACAGCACTCTAAACAACACCATTCCACCTGTACACTACATCATTAGGGATCTGCCTCCATGGCTGAGTGGTCCCTTCAACGCCATCTGCTTACCATACTATGGAGAACCATTTAACCTGTACACTCATACAGCTCTCTAAACAACACCATTACACCTGTACACTACATCACTAGGGGCCTGCCTCCATGGCTGAGTGGAACCATCAACGCCATCTGCTTACCATACTGTGGAGAACCATTTAACCTGTACACTCATACAGCACTCTAAACAACACCATTACACCTGTACACTACATCACTAGGGGCCTGCCTCCATGGCTGAGTGGAACCATCAACGCCATCTGCTTACCATACTGTGGAGAACCATTTAACATGTATGCTGATACAGCTCTCTAAACAACACAATTACACCTGTACACTACATCACTAGGGGCCTGCCTCCATGGCTGAGTGGAACCATCAACGCCATCTGCTTACCATACTGTGGAGAACCATTTAACCTGTACACTCATACAGCTCTCTAAACAACACCATTACACCTGTACACTACATCACTAGGGGCCTGCCTCCATGGCTGAGTGGAACCATCAACGCCATCTGCTTACCATACTGTGGAGAACCATTTAACCTGTACACTCATACAGCTCTCTAAACAACACCATTACACCTGTACACTACATCACTAGGGGCCTGCCTCCATGGCTGAGTGGAACCATCAACGCCATCTGCTTACCATACTGTGGAGAACCATTTAACCTGTACACTCATACAGCTCTCTAAACAACACCATTACACCTGTACACTACATCACTAGGGGCCTGCCTCCATGGCTGAGTGGAACCATCAACGCCATCTGCTTACCATACTGTGGAGAACCATTTAACCTGTACACTCATACAGCTCTCTAAACAACACCATTACACCTGTACACTACATCACTAGGGGCCTGCCTCCATCTGCTTACTATACTGTGGAGAACCATTTAACCTGTACACTCATACAACACTCTAAGCAACACAATTCCACCTGTAAATTGAAAGACCCTAGTGAAATGAACACCATTCCATCTGTCCCACTGCATCATCTGGGGCAGCTGGTCTGGGGTCTGCCTCCATGACTGAGTGGTCCCTCCTAGCCATCACCACCGTCTGGCTTTCAGAGTGAGGAGAATCATTTAACCTATACACTAATACTGCAATCTAAACAACACCATTCCACCTGTACACTGAAAGGCCAAAGTGAAATTAACGTCAATCCATCTGTTTCACTGCATCATCAGGGGTCTGCCTCCACGGCTGAGTGGTCTCTCCTGGTCATCACTGCCATCTCTATGGTCAAATTGTCTATCCATTACCGACATCTGGCTTCCTTTGTGTGAAGAACCATTTAACTGTTAACAATTAAAGCACAACCCCATCATTGGGGACAAAGTAGCTCAGTTGGTTAGGTGTCCGATTGGTAATCAGAGGGTCGCTGGTTCGAATCCCGGCCGCCTCGGGCTCTTTGGTCTGTTCTTGGGCAACATAGTTTATCCCATATTGCTTCAGTCTACCCAGCTGTATAATGGGTACCTAGCATGAATAAGGCAGTGCTTAGAGTGTGTGCGCTATATGCTGCCAGTTGCTCTGGAATATCCCCTGGGGGATTGAAATGGTTTCCGTGTGTACAGTGCCTGCTAGGGGAGGAAGGTCGTGTGAGCACTTCGGTGGATACAAGACTCTAAACCGAATACCTTTACCTTTACCTTTAACCTGTCCTATGGCATAGCAGCAACTTCAGAAGTTCATAAGGAAGTGATTTGACCAGTGCGAGAGGTCTAACTCTATAGCTAAGTGGTCTACAGTGCATTGCCAATAGATATCTTGCTGTGACTCACTGTTGAAGAAGGCCCACGTTTGAGCCCATTTGAAAAAGTGAGAAAGATACCTGCAAAAATAGACCATTTTCTGGTTATCCCACTTGTGCCAATCTTTACCCTCGTATTTCTTAAGATGCTGTTGTATGAGCCCTATCATACATGCCCACAACACCACTCGAATTCTTTCTCCAAAAAGATCTTCTATTATCATTGCTGAAAAAGGCATTTCCTAAATCCTTTATTATGAATCATTTGACTCCTCTAACTTTAAAGTTTTTACGCAGCAGTTCTTCAGGAATCAGTCATAACAAAATCTTTTTTCACTAGAAACTGTCTCACCATGTCACATTGCAATACTATAGACAGGCCTATATACTGTATAACTGGTATTTTTTATGGGCATTTAATTTTCGTGCTCCCCATGATAGTGCCAAAATAACATCATTCAAACAAATATCTATATAATACTATATATATAATTTTAATGCGCAAATTTAAAGTAGCACAAATACCCTCCAGCACATGCAAAGCGAAAGTATCAGCACTCCAAATTAAAGCTATATACAGTAATAAGAAATCTCATCCACCCCAACCAAATATGCTGTCATCAACTGAAATACTAGTAGTCATTTTTGAGGTGATTACCACACAAGGCTCTCGGGTATGAGATCTTGGTTTCAGTCCCTGGCATTAGGGAGCCAGATATGTGGCACTGTGAAAAAGGTTCACTTTCCTTTTCTGACTTGCTCGTCCATGGAGTGTCTGCTTACAGACTCTGTAGGTCCTACCACAGATTTGCCAGTCCATTTACCTTTGACAATTCAGTGATCCTTAATGATCACTTTATGAAGTTCCCAAGAAAAGATTGGAATGAACGTGAATCCCTACAGGTCCCTCAAAAAAGAAAAGTATTAGAATTTACCCTTCTAAGACATGAAACTGACAGTTTATACCTACAGAAGTACGGAAAGGAAAATCTCTTCTGTGTCAGGTTTCCCATTGCATTTCTTACTAAACTGTTAAAAGCTGGTTCCCTTTTTTAACCCATTCACACTCAAAGTGGCCAAAACCGACAATTTTGAAAACATTTTTCTATGTAATTCTTGGAAAAATTTGAAGGAGAAATATTAACCAGAAGTCAAACAACAACTCTACTTCAAATAGTTTGTGAACTCTCGCTTCATCCCAAAGTTGTTTTCATAAGTATGAAAGTAGCAGACAATATTTTCTAGAGGAACTCTGATTGTGAATGGGTCAAGTCCTTACTTACTAGTGTAGTTCATTCTCTCATGATGCAATTGCACTGTAATATAAACATCAACGCATACTCAAAATGGTTAATATGCCAACCAAGCAAAATGTGTTGCAGATAAGAAGTAACTTTGTTTTTTCCCATATAAGAATTATGTCATGAGACATCCTATCAATATAAGTTAAAACTGTTGGAAGGATGAGATAAAGATTGTCTCTGGCAAAATCACAGACTTAGTAAGTAATAAAATAGGTAAGATTAGTAAGATGTTCTAAAAAAACTTTTTCTTTAGGGCAAGACATGACCTGAAAACATCGTCTTTTAATCCTATGCTATGTTATCTTGATGAAATGTCTGGATCAATAATGCTTTTGGAAATAACTTTTGAATTACAAATATATTAAGAAAGCATTTTTTAAAAGAGATGTTAGTTTCTCATTAACATATCTACTTCCAATATTTTTTTGAAATCGTTTTTGTAAGAAATTGCCAAAACAGTATGATTGTTGTAGATGTTACACATATGAATGGGTTTAAAAATTCTCTTTTCAACACTTGGTTGTTGAGTCATTTGTAAGTGCTACTTAAGATTCCAAAAAACAATTTCAGACAAATGGCCAGAATGCATGTTTAATATACTTTTGTCTGAGATTTTGTTTTTCATTAGCAACATGCCTATTTTGTTTTTTCAGATGAAGTTGAACTTACTCAAAGTCAATTTGGCTGATTATAACTCTATTTGGGTTATTTCCTGCAGTCTGAATATATTTTTGTTTGCATTTCTGATACAAAGTACTTGATTTGCTTGTGTCTGTTATATACAACACATGTGTTCATCTCTGAGAAACAGTGGGTTTAAGGGCATATAAATTGCATAAATTGTAATGTCCAATGCTAACAAAATCCATGAAATCCTTAGGGCTTCTTCATCTTATTTGAAATATCTTTTTTGAAGGTTTTTATTTCATTCCAACAGGTTTTTTTGGTCAAGAATATTAATAAATGATGTTAAAGAACCTGGCAAAAACACTTCTTCATGAGTTACAAAAAGTTGTGCTACACTGAATTAAAGTCTCCATAGTAAATGATTAGGCTTGGTTCTTAATACAACAAACCATATTCAACAAGATACTAATATGGATACTAACATCTTTACCCAGTAAAAATGAGAAAAGGGAAGTTTGATAAAACTAATACATTTTGAATTTTTGGTACAGATTAAAACATCTATTAAAATTAGATATTAAGAACATTTTCCTTAAATATGCCATAGGTTCTCCTGGCTGCAAGTATTGTCATGTTTGATTATCATACTTAAAATCAAGAGAATAATGGAAATATCGATGTGTTCCAAAACAACTGGGATAATGCAAGACTTGATAAATAAGCTATAATAAATACAAAACACTTGGAAGTTGATAATCAATTTTTTTTTATTTGTCCATGTTTTACATCATGTATCTGAGGGTATCATCAGTTTCATTCAGTATATATGTATGTAGGCAACAGAGTACTGCATATCGTTTCCAGGTGTCCCTGCTACTGCTAATGCTGAGGTGGTCAACAACACCTAGCTCAAACCTCTATCATCACCACTACTAACACCCAAACAGGCTCTCTCTCATCTCTACAAGTCTGAAACAACACTAGTCTTTTATTATGGCTGTAACTCAACATGCTCCTCTTACAACTGTCTTGTCAAGACTTTATTCAGACTTCTTGAAGAGTTCTTTATTGAGAGTATAGGAAGGGTAGGATAGAGATGGGATCCTGTAAGGACTTAATCTAATCTGTTAGAAGGGTTTTTATTGATAGCAGAGGTATGGCACGACTGTCTTGCCAAGTCCTTATACAAACTGTAAGAAGGGTTTCTTATTGATAGTAGAGGTAAGGTATAGAAATATAGGATCCTATCAAGACTTTATTTTAACTGCTTGAAGGGTTTTTATTGATAGCAGAGGTTTGGTACGAGAAAGTCTATATAAACTGCGATGAGCCTATTTTATTGCTAGTAGAGGTAGGGTATGAGAGAGATAGGGTCTTGTGGTATGTAGTGAGACATGGTCTGATCTAGAGCACATTCTTGATGTTGAGCCACTGAGCACTGTTCGCTGTGTGAATGGTGCCACTTGATAAGCGAGCTAATCTGGCTGACGATAAGATGGCAATAAAGATGAGCAGAGCGGGGATCCTGGAGCTGACGCTGATGCTGGACATTTACAACTGTAGCCTGCGGACCGTCTTGCCTCTCTCGCCCCCTCTTACAGATCTCCTGCGCCCCACTGTGGCACCTGAAAAATACAATACAAACAACTGTCAGAATCACACAAAGACATACATATATACTTGTATGTAATAGATAAATACAGCATCAAGGTGAGTTTTGAAATTGAAATTAGTACTTAGGAAGTTTGAAAAATTTTTTGCTTTACAAAGCTTGAAAAATATTGTACTAGTAATTGTCATCTCATTGTTTTCTAGCCATCATACATAAATCATAACTGACCATGTACATACAATGACAATTAAATGTCTAAAATTGGTCAAACAGAACAGCAAACTTTGTACGAAATAAGGGACTTACATAAAAGTTTAAAACTTAGGGGAAAATGCAGTGGAAGGAAAGGACAGCTGCAGAAAATAATAAAAGTTGGTCTGATGCCAGAAGAAAAGTTTTGATGTGTGGTTTGTTGATGATGGTAGGGGCCGGCAGGCATGAGATGATGGGTGCCCCTCCCCCTTTTCCTACCATTACTTGCACTACCTGCTCGCCTGCCTGTAGGCTGGGAGGTCAGGACCTCATGGCTACTATGTACACCACCCTGCTAACAACAGCAGCAGCAGCAGCAGCGGCCATTAGCCTCGACAACTACTCCCAAGTCTGCAAATCTATTAACACAAATCCATTAAACATCTATCCCGCTCATGACGGCGCTGTCAAAAAGCGGGAGGAGGGGAGGAAAAAGCCTGGATGTATCCTTGCGCGGCGCCCGCTGCGGTCCCTAAAATAGCTGCTTCCATCTGTGGTGGGGGAAAGCTGTAGCACTGCTGGGAGAGATACACAATTGCCTTCGCCGCGGGGCACGACTGACATGTGTGTCTCAAACCATCTCTCTGAGATCTAGCTCAGAATGAACTGTTTCCTTCCCCATCCCCCTCCCTCCAGAGCTGTTCCTTAGCTAGACACTGCCTGCTTTATGTGGTTGGGAGCATGTGTTCAGCAGGGCCCCCACACGCTCACATATAGAAATGAATAAATCCCAGTATGCGCTATATAAAGTCAGGTGGCTGGCTCTCTGTGGCCCGGTTGGGCGTTCGGCTCCCGGGCATGGCTTATGAAAACGTCCCCTAGGATCCATCACAACAGGAAGCCCTGTGCTACCTGACTAATACAGCTCAACCCTACCACCCACGCTCATGCTCCCCAGCCATGCATATAGGAAAGTAGAGGCAATATCAATCACATCTCTACAGTCTACAGTCCTCCCGGCAAATCCTCATCAGATAATCTTTACTTCCTGAACCATAAACATCACACCATCAATAAATAAACCGGATGAGTTTTCTCAAAGTGGTTTTACTGATGAATGTGAACTTTTCAGAAACATAATGGCAAACACACTGCACTTATTCCACTGGGGGGTTGTATAACTTTATTGACCTTAATCTTATTTGTACAACATCATGATTACAACCAGTAACTGTAAGCATCAAATCATATAGGCCATATCTTTCAAGGGAGGACTAATGGGCGTGAGTGAGTGTTGTCTAAAAGGGAGAGGGAATTGAGGTAGTTACTGTGGTCACAGAAGTAATGGTAGTAAACACTTAGAAGTAGTAAGGGAAGTTTACAGTAATAAAGGTAGTAAGCGTCCCTAAACTAATTTCCGCTACATATCATGACCATTTCTGATAAATCTGTGCCTCATTATACAGGGTTGAGGGTTCCTCAATAGACAGGGTTGCAGTTCTCAGTATTATCTATCTATACATCTACCACTTCCATATCATGACCATTTCTGCTGACTCTTCCTCAATATACTGGCCACAGGGTTGCAGTTCTCAGTATTATCTATCTAGCTATCTATACATCTACAGCGTGCTGGGTGTTCCAGTCCCACACAGTTATGAAACCCAAGCCCCAAAGTGTGCACAGCACCTCTAGCCCCTGCCAGCATCACATCTAGACTTATCTCCTGCATGCCGCTCCCATGTTATAGGATGGGCTTCAGATGTTCAGGACGGCAGCAGCGCCATACCCTTGTGAACGTCGTCTTTAACCCTTCCATTGCTGAGGCTACTTTCGTCCAATGACCAAGGACGCAAAGATGTTTGAAAACCATCTAAACCCTGTTGTGTTGGTATTCATTAGATAGCTCTCACTGAGTACTCTAAGGTGAGTACCCGTGTGCCAGGGTTATAGTCATTTTTCAGTTTTTTTGCATTAGTTTGTATTGGGCAAATTAGCCATCAGCCGCATAAAGGTTAAGACATGTCTCAGCATAGCACAACTCTCCTGGGTGAAATATCTCACCATGGTCAATCAGGGTCTTAGGCAGGATTCAGAAATTGGATGCCCAAATTTGACAATTCTTAAATTTTTAGGCATCATATTTTTAAAGGAAGACTAGAATATACTGTACTTTCTTGGTGAAAGAAGGCATATCATTTCACAATGTCAGAGGAGTTACATTGAGGTGAAAAATTCAATTGTATGATTGAAATTGACATATTAAGAGATTAGTCATAAAACCTTTTTGGGTGTCCTGAAGGGTGATATTCGAGGGTTTGGGTGTCCAAATGACCCCCAGACACCCTGCTAGCTAAGACCACGAATTGGACAGCCTCCCTCTGTGTGTGTATCTTTAAGGAAGGACACCCGGCATGTCCCGGGATACCAGTTAATCCCCTGTGTGCAATATCTCACCATGGTCACCTTCCCTTTAGTCTTTTCTTTAAGAGATGTTAAGGAAAGCAGAGTTTTCCCAGCATCACCCTCCCTGTGTGTGTTTCTTTAAGGAGGGACCCCCAGCATGTCCTCGAATAGCAGTTAATGGATCCCCTGGGTGCAGTATCTCACCAGGACCCCAGGGAGCTGGGGAGTGTTAATAGTGGGATGGCCATACCATACCACACAGAGACACAGAGGTAGGTCTCCTAATGTGGGATGATTAACCATCTCATCTTTGGAGCACATGGTTGATACGACAAAATCAGGACATGGCTTGAGAATGATGGGAATGCTATGATGATATTTGCAGGAGACATATTTCTCAGAAGATCAAGCCAATTCACTCATTTCTTAGAATTCTACTTTATATTAAGCTATAATAAAGCAGCAGTATGGAGTACCTCCTTACAAAGGTTGATTTGGCAATTCCCATTGAAATCCATTTTTACCGAATTATCTATACAGTCAATTTCCACCAAAATCATATTTTTGTCTGTATATCTAGAGATTTCTTTTGTACTCTTCTTTTCGCTTCTTTATAAGCAGGGTTGACTCTGAATAAAAAGTTTAAATTCTTAAAACCTTATAAAAACATAACCCATTTTATCCATAACAAACCATCTCAAAGGTTACATCACACTTTTCTTTTTATCATACCACCAGGACATTCCTGATGAGAATGCAGGACTCAACAACAAAGGTAACGCACTAAACAGGGCTAGTAAAATTGTCTGGTTTGATAAAATTTCGAGTTTGTGGCCCTTCTGGGCTCAAAGAATATTCTGGATATCATCGAAAAAGTGTATATCATAATTGTTTCACGGCTAGCAATTTACGTCAGCATTTGTAAAATGTTGGGCACCTAGTATAGTCCTGCTCGGCAAATGAGATTTTGGTGGTATTGTTAGGCCTAGTATCAAAATTGGATCATACATGATCCACTTTTGCTAGTATGCATGAGCATATCATTTATGTGAGGGTGTGCAGTGGTAAGACGAGACTAGGTGTTAACGACAGTATTTGGTGGTGGGTGCTGATGGCAGGATGGATGTATGAGGATGAAATGAGTCTGTGATAGGCAGTAATTAACACTAATATTGATTAGGAGATATGGCCCATATTACATGTCATCCATTAGCTGACAAAATCTCTACCTGGAACATATGGCAGTTGCACAACTGGACTCCTGACACAAAACTAAAGTACCACACTAGATTGCAAAACTTGCAGTGCTGAAATACCATTTGTTATTAAGGATGAAAATTGTCGGTTTTGTGTCAAATACTATCATTTGGCCTAATGTATTGCTACACTGTTTTGAAGTATGTTTCTCATTGATTTCACATGTAAAAAAGGTCCATCATAATAATTGAGAGCATTTTAGCCATTTAGCCATTTTAGCATTTAACAGCCCTTTTGTTGACTACTGGACTACATGTTTTGGGCAGCCCTGCATATTCTTTTTGCCAATTGATCTGAAACATAAACTCATTTGAAAACCTTATATAATTCAGCTTCAAACCACCACTTTTGATGGCTAGCCCTTCCCCATATCTATCTATGGATCCCAGCGTGGTGATATTCCCAGCAGATAGTTGACAATAAAGAGGAGCCTCCCCCTGTCCTCCTCTTTCCAAGCAGCATGCACCATTGTGGGACACCGCCGCTGCCGCCAGTGATTGATATCAAACAGGGAGGCAGATCCACATGAAAGATGGAGGTTGGCCAGGGGTTAATGTCTATATAATGGGCGACACTCCATGATGGCAGGAGAGGAGATATTTCTCCCGCTCCTGATGGCGAACTGATGTTTTTCCTGCGAGGTGATGGGATGCTGACAAGTCGAATCTGGATGACGCACGAGGCCACAGGACTAAGATGGCAATTGCCGACACCAGCATTCCTCTTTCAAACAACCAAGCATATTTCTCATTGACAAGTTCTCCTGCAATTTGTTTGTCTGAGATGTTCAGTGCTTTCAACTATGTACAGGGTCTTAGCCAGGATTTCAAAAATGCCTCTCCAAAATAGCAATTCCAAAATTTCTACCCATCCTGATTATTAATCTACTTCAAACCCCTATACCAACTCCATTTAATAGCCTATTGTGTCAAAAACGCAATTCACACTTCAACGGTCTTAAAAGATGATTTGTTAGAAAAATATTTACTTATTACCCCCAAAAAGTTAGAATTATTTTTTTTTAATTTTGCTGGTCCAAAAAGATGGTTTTCAGGAAATCGCCTGTCCAAAAGACTATCCAGTTGTATGTGGTGGAGGAAGCTACGTCTATTCTTAACCCCATTAGGGAAACTAATCACAAGGAGATGATTGTAAGAACTTATGAACTCACTTTATTCCTAAACATTGCAGGGAGTCTTGCCAAGTAGCCTGAGCCAAAATGATGACAAACCTCTAAGTGCAATAAAAACTAATCAGGAGATGGAAATAAATACTTGCCTCAACATGTGAGAACAAAATTTGTTTTGTCAAAATGCTTACATAAATGTAAAGGGAATCTTAAGGCTAATGCGCAAAAATGATAAATTTGAATGATGGATCACAAATGTTTTTTGATTTTTGCACGCAGCTTGGGACATGGGAGTAGGGTGGTGCAGCAGAAATCTAAACAAGGCGAGTCTGTGAGGAGCAGCTCTGTTGACTCCTTGGGTGTTGTTTTTAGTGTGCTGCCAGAGATGTTGAGTAAAAAGCCAATAAAAGGAGGGGGAGGGCTATCTGTGTGCGCCCTTGCTATCAGCTCGCTGGCACAGCAACACCTAGACTGCACCACTAAAAACCTGAGGACCCCGCCAGTTATGGCCAACATGAAATAAACCATTAGCATGCCTTTGACACATGCAACTTGCCGCGCTTCCCTAATGTGAAATTTATTTGTGTCTACATTGATGCAACTACAAACATGGCTTTTATAGCTGGGGGCAGGATCGTAAAGTTATCTTATCTGTGTATGTGTCATATGTAATGCTAGCCAGTCGGACCAAAAGGCCCAGGCTCCACACTTCCTGTTCTGCTGCCTCTCCTGGGTTCTCCGAGTGGTCAGCCTGCCCCCCACCTGGCTTCAAGACTGGACAGGACAGTGATAATCCTATGATAATCCCTCGCCCACGCCAGCGCCACCTAGCCTGTGGGCAGTGGCCATCAATACAGCATTGACTAACCCGTATCATCCCCACCCTACACACAAACACTGCTGAGCTGAGTGAGGGGCTCACATGCGGACTGTGTGCAAACAAATAAACAAGCTGTTCCACCTGCCGAGAGCACCCCCTCCGTCCAACAGCACTAGAGATAAGTCAGGAACAGTGGATGCTTGTAGTCAACCCTCCTCTGTCATCCCAAGTCTTTGCTTACTGAGAAAATACTTCTACTAGCCTCTGGTCATTTCTACTGCTACCGTGACGCGACGACGGTGGGATGAATCTCATTAGTATGCGGCAGACTTTCAAGATTAACTCGGCCTCCCAATTAAACTCTGCTCTGTGGAGGCAATCACAACCTTGTCCTGTGAAATTGACTGTTAAAGTGCGAGCATACAGTTATAACTTATCTTTGACAGCACCATTATGCCTTAATAGGAAAGCCTCACTGTACCCGGCACCACACTGCACAGTTCAATTCAAATATGTCTGATGTGCCCAATAAAACAATGCCATTACGAAGCATGGCTAATATAAGAAAGCATGACATCCGCAAAATACTATTCAATGCAATTGGCTGTCCATATAAAAGTCTATGATGGTTTGATTGATGGAGGACAATAAAGGTGGCGCCGATTGTCACGTATAAGGTGGGTGTGCGAGTGACCAGAGTGAGTTAAGAGGTCAGGCAGGAAAATGAGGCGGTAATTAGGCGGTAATTATGACCACATGTCTACTCTTGCTGCGGCACCAATCCCCCTAAGCAGCCAGAAATCTATTAGTGCTCGAGATTAAACAACAGCAGCAACCTTTTCCTCACAGTCCTCTTCATGTCTTCAGGAAATCTTTTCCAACAAAGATTTCCCATTTAAGTACAAGACCTAAACTAAGGGCGGAAATGAGAAGCTCTTTTCAAAATGTATTTTTATGTCTCCCATTGCAAAATCCAACACATTTGCAAACCTTTTGAAATGATATGCATCAATATCTACTTTGAAAAAAAGAAGAAAGTTTTTGTAAGGCATAGTCTTAGCCAGCAAGAAGTCTGGGCGTCATTTGGACAACGAAACCATCACAAAAACCTTTAGGACACCCAAATTATTTTCTAGGAAATTCCTAATCAGTATCTTCAACCCTACAAAGAAGTGTCATCTTGCCCCTGGTGTCACACACTCCAACTGTGGCTCCCTCCTTCTCCCAGCACTGCAGTCATCTAGGCAGTTGTCCCTTATGTCCTTATGGTCTGTTCCTGATTAAAGAGTCTGCATATTTTGGCCTGGCTCAGCCAAGCATGACTGGGCAACCAACGCTGACCCCGGCTACCAGTGTCTAAGCCAGGATTTAGAAACTGGGTGCCTGAAATTGGCAGTTGTAAAACTTTTGGGCGTCCAATTTTTTAAGGGGGATGACAATATACTCATATTTCAACCATAAACATCTATAAATTCATCCAAATAAAGCATGATATCATTAAACAATGTCATGGGAATTATAAGATGAAAAAATTCAACTATAAGCTTGAGATTGGGATTTTTAGAAATTCCACACAAAAATATTTGGGTGTCCTGAGGGGTTCTTTTTAAGGGTTTGGGTGTCCAAAAAGGCACCCAGACGGCCTGCTGGCTAAGACCATGCCAGCTACCAGACTTAGCCAAACCCTCTGCCCAGTCTCTCTCATGTGACAGTCCCCTTACTGCCTTCTACCCCCATGCCCATCAACATCAAAGCTTGCCCTGACATTCTTTCTAACAATTTCTTAACCCATCCACATCTGTAATCTACGCATGCTATGAAACTTTTGGGAACATCTTGAAGACAAAGCAATATCCAGAGGAATACTTGACTCAAAGATGGTAGTCCGGTTAGGTTTAACAAACCCTCTTCAAAAAATTTCAAATGTTTGAAATTTTGAGGTTATTTTCAAAGTTGTAGAATGAATTTGAAGTAAGGATGCAAATGCGAAAACCAATTAATGCATAATTTCCCTAGTCAATTGCCGTCAGTTCTTATGATACTCATGAAACTATCTTAGGATGCCATCAAAAATCAATGGAAATTCTGATCTTAACTTCTCCTCAATAATTTTTTTTCTTTCAAAAATATACTTTTCCCATCTTTGGGGGCCCTACAATGATTGATAGGTCAAACTGACTGATCTAGATATGAATAAAAGTGGTTCTTGGATTATTCATGCTGGTGATATATGGACCCTGGTAAGTACCAGTAGACCTCACTCCTCTTCTCTATCGTCAATATTACGTAATTCACCACAACTAGACAAGCTATCCATAGATCCTAAACCACCAGCCTTCATGTTCACCACAATCTCCCCACCACCTAGCCTTAAGGCAACTTTATTAGATGAAACAACCAACGTTCCTTGTCTTGTCATCTACCGGTCCCTGACAAGGTTTTAACCCATTGACACTCAGAGCGGCCAAAACAGGCCTGACAATGTTGAAAATATATTTCTAACAAAAGCATTTTTTGGAAAATATTTGAAAGAGAAATGTTGACCGGAAGTTAAACAAAAACTCTCCTTCAAATATTTTGTGAATTTTTGCTTTATTACTAAGTTATTTTCGAAAGTATGAAAGTAGCAGACGAGTGTAAATGGGTTAAACCCATCAATGCTCACAGCCGCCAAAAGCAGTCTCACAATTTTGATAAAATCTTGCATGCAAGAGCATAATCATGAATATATTGGATATAGAAATCTTTATTAGAAATCTTAATAAGAAAACTCTCCTTGAAATTTTTTTATAAAAATAATCTCATTTCCTAACTAGTCATCAAAAATATCATAGCTCAAGATGGCAACTTCTGAATGACCTTTGAAGTAGGAATGGATTGATCAACATACTCAACATACCCTCCTATCTTTCTTGCATGTTGAGCCCTGCTATCAAACTTCCAAATTTAACCATGAGAAAATATTCCTCAAGCTCTAAGAAAAGCGATATATAGTTCAAGGTGTACTTTTTTTCATTATCAAATACCTGTGCAGGGTTCGACATTCCCAGGGGCATATAATATGCCCCCAGATTTTGCAGTGGGCCCCTAGATTTTTTGGACTACTGGCCCAAAATATTATGCATTTTAACCAGAAATCCTGTTTTTGACCACTATTTCTTTTCAAACGACCTTTTCGGGCCCCTAGCCTGACCCTGATGTGTCAGACCCTGATGTGTATTCATTGTAAAATCTACCCCTTCTTTGCACCATGTAACTAATATGGATAAAGAGCAAGTGCGCAGCTCATGACAAACACACTATTACACTGGTGTGTGTGTTCCGTTGCCTTTAGCCTTCTTCAAGCCATGCTGCCTGGTGTTAATTAAAATTTTCTACATTTAGCCGGCAGAATCAGCCAAGTGTGTCGTAGCTGTCCCGATCCTAACCATCCATCCTTCCTGTCCATTCCTAGCCATCACATCTCTATAGGTCCCTCATCCATCCACCCCTCTAACACACCCCCCCCCCCCCCTTCCATCGAACTATATGCCTAATACCACTTTCTACATGAATATTTTAGTGACCAATATCCAATCTAATTAAGGAAAATTGACTACCAAAATCTCTAAACCTACACTATTATTGTCATTATTATTATTATTATTATTATTATTATTATTATTATTATTATTATTATAAATATCATTAATATTATTATTATTATTATTATTATTATTATTATTATTATTACCATTATCATTATCATATATATATATATATATATATATATATATATATATATATATATATATATATATATATATATATATATATACACATATAGCTAGAAAATGGGAAGTAATTGTAGGTTTACCACCATTTCTGCCAGTTACCAGTGTAACTGGGAAAACCACCAATTAACCCAAAGTAATTAGCAAATAAAATCACTAGAGAACGACCACTTGAAACTGTATAAGATGTAAAAGATTTGAGTAGAGTATCATTACCTGTTGTTTTAGAAGAGGGGGGGGGAGATAAGAAGCATTCTGAGGCCGCAGCACATCTGGTTCCTGTTAGAGAGACTCTACTGGCCCTTACCCACCCAGCACAACTTGAGAGGATTAGGGGAGATTGGAAAAGTGACCAGGCATGAAGAAATTAACAAAAATGTGCAAAACATTACAACAAGTGCTAGTCAAGTCAAGTGCTAAAGAGAGGTTTACTCGCAGGCAGTGCACTGAGGGCACAGGGAAATCCTAGCTCATCTCTTGCTGAACAAACAACTGACAACGCTTATATATTCTACACATCATCGGTGCAGAGCTGGTGACTCCTTACTTAACATGAGGGCAATTTCAACCTTCTGAATAAGGTACCATTTCGGCATGCAAACTTTTGAATTCATACTTATTTTTTTGTTCAAAAAAAAAATTGCTGATAACATGTTCCGATATGACCATTTATATGACCATGTCACATGGGCCTCTAGTCCCCAATGAGAACTCCTCAGGTTTCTGGAAACTGGGTACTCTCTTAGAGGTGTTAAGATATGACTAAATGTAACAGAGCTCATCGCGTGTGCTTCTAGTCCATCAAGAGAACTCCTCAAGTTTCTAGAAACTGGGTATTCTCTTTTAGAGGTGCTGAGATGAGAATAAAGGTAACAGAGCTCATTGCATGTGCCTCTAGCCCACTATGAGATCTCCTCAGGTTTCTAGAATCTGTGTATTCTCTTAGAGGTGGTGAGATGTGTGATTTGGTGATTAGCCTGGTAGCTGACCTGTGTGTGCCTGCAGCCTGGGCAGTCTACACACAGACAACCGCCACAGATCATGCTCTCATCATAAATAGTCACATTCAATCCAATCCCTGCAATTAGCGCTGCCAGAGTTTAATTGTTTTGGCAGACTTCGCCGGCAGTGGGGGCCGGCGTTTCTGATGATAATCTATCGAGACGCAGATTGGAAGGTTGTTCGTGTGAGAAGTGCAGTGCCAGAACTGCTCCCTTCTTGTCAACATGGCATTTTCCGGCGATTTCTCAGCCATAAATACCGGCAGCGGAATGACGTGGTGTCAAGTGCTTTTTCTCATGTTTCTCTCGCCAATAATTATGACAAATTTCAGCATGTAGTCGTGGTCTGCTACACGTGTTGTGTTGGGAAAAGTTTGGCCATTAAGCAGCGAGACAGCCCTGCTGCCAGTAAGGTGATTAGCCTGCGTCTCATGTGGAAAGACACCTAACATACAGCACTTCTTGTTAGACAGAACGCCCTCCTCTAATTCCTATTAAACTATGATAAAATCAGAACAGGACAAGCATGGACTATTCTAGCCAAAATTATTGAATATTAATTGGCCATGGTCTTGACTTACGGGCAACTAAATAACTCTTATCAAGAGATACTGATGAATATTAATAGGCTGTGGTCTCCTTTACAGGCAACTAAGATGCTCTTATCAAGAGATACTGAAGAATTTGACTAATTAACCCATCCTTCACGTTAAACCGCCCGCTTCATATAAAATATGCACTGTTATACTGGCATATACATGTGTGTGTAGGGAGTTTAGTCCAGCTCCTAAGCTTCAATGTATTTTACATTAATGTATATAGATCAATGCTACATTTGCTTTCTGGTACTTTAGTTCATACTATTGCCTATAAAGAGTGTTGTTTAAGAACTAAGAATCACCACTGACTACTCTGTTAGCATACTGCAGTGCCATCTGCCTAAGAGGGTCACCATATCTGTACGATGGCCTAGCACGCAGGCTGGGTGGAGCGGAGGCACCCATCACAGTGAGTAAAGAACAATCATCATGACATTCTGAAGTGCTCCTACCTCCAACTGTCAAACAATACTCAAAACACTTGCTGATGCCGCTACTACTTCTACAGAGATGCCTCTGCCACAGCAGCAGCAGCAGCAGGAGGGGAGGGGGCGGACACCGAGACAGACACCAAAGACGGACACCAAGAGCATCATTTTCACAGATCAGTCTGTGCAATGAGTAAGGTGACACTGGTAGTTCCAGCATAGTGACCCATTTCCCCCCCCCCCCCCCCCCCCCTTCCCCCTCCTCCTTCTCCACTGAGAGGCATATTCATCCAATTAAGGCGCAATTTACCCAATTCTCACAGTAATTGAGAGCAGGCGTGCGCTGCTATAGATTCTGTTTGTTCTGAAAGATCATCCCCCTTGAGAGGACCTGTACCCGCACCGCCACCAGAGCAGCCCCGGTCCGGCCCGCCACCGTAGCCCACTACCGCCACCGCTACGGCTCTCACCACTAACGCTCCTGGTGTGGAAACACTTCACTCCAACACTCACACCAAAACTACAGAGTTAGCAATAACAAGAGTGACTTCACAAGAACTGGATAACCTTGTTGTCCCCTAAGAGCACAGACAATAAGCGCTAACATATTGCATGTTTACGGGCGCGCTGACAAACTGTTTACTAAATCCTAAAATACCCTACACCCAAGATTTAGGAACAGAAACCAAAGAACATTAGACATATCATGCTCCTTATCTTTAGGAATATCTAGTGGCCAAATAAACTCAGATCTTCCCTTCTTTCATGAACAAGTACTTTTAAACAATATTTTGGGGGAATAGGGACAGTGATGGAGGGAGTCAAATGTTGAGCTTTAGTTGATAGATGGTGATGTAAACTAAATGTCATTGATGGGAGGGTCTAAAGGTAACACAATCCTCTGAACACTATTGCACTATTCTTTTATGTTAAACACCTTTAGCATTGTATATAAACAGGCTATGTTGGGATGGATATGAATACACTTGTCATAAATGCATAGGGTTCAATTTTAAGCGAATCTTTTGACAACATAAATTAAAGGGGATAATAGGCAGGGACTAAGTCAGGACCCGTTCAGCCTGTCTTTTAGACAGGCAGTCTCCTGAAAACTTCCTTTTTGGACAGGCAAACATTTCTATGAAGAATTTTTAATTTTTTCAGATAATAACCAATTATTTTCTTAACAAACCATCTTTTATGGCATTTCTGAAGTATAAATTACCCTTTTTTACACAATAGGTTACTAAATGTAGTTTGTATTTAAGGATTTGAAGTAGTCGAGTAGCTAAATCAGACCGAGCGAGCAGTAATCATGGAATAACTGTTATCTGCAGGAATGTCTAAAATCCTAGTTAAGACCCTAACCATAAGCATCTCTGGCTTCTATCAACTTGGAGACTATTTTTGTAACATATTTCTAGATATATGTCAAGAATTTGTGAACTCGTTTGATAAATCAAATGTTTGATTTATAACAATTATCTATTGAGAACTAAGAACAAAAGAAGTCTTCCTACCACATTAAGAACATACTGCAATCTTTTCTACTTGAATTTGCAATATGAATATTCATACAAACATGTTTGTTAAACCAAATTTGATTGATTGGCAATTACTTATTGTGAACAAAGAACAGTAGAAGATCATTGTTGCAATAAGAACATGAAAAACTTTAAACACACACTTAACCTATCAGCAGCATTTGTAGCAGCAGCAGTAGTAGTAAAAGAAGAAATAATAGAAGTAGTAGCAGCAGCACTGCAGCAGTAGTAAAAGAAGAAGGAATAGTAGAAGTGGTGGTGGTAGTAGTAGTAGTAGTAGTAGTAGTAGTAGTAGTAGTAGTAGTAGTAGTAGTAGTAATAGTAGTAGTAGTAGTAGTAGTAGCAGAAGCAGCAGCAGCAGCAGTAGTAGTAGCAGCAGCAGCAGCAGTAGTAGTAGTAGTAGTAGTAGTAGTAGTAGTAGTAGTAGTAGTAGTAGTAGTAGAAGTAGTAGTAGTAGTAGTAGTAGTAGTAGTAGTTGTAGTAGTAGCTGTAGTAGTAGTAGTAGTAGTAGTAGTAGTAGTAGTAGTAGTAGTAGTAGTAGTAGTAGCAGCAGCAGCAGCAGCAGTAGTAGCAGTAGTAGTAGTAGTAGTAGGACATATTAGTCGTCTCCGTTTTCTACATATATTACTAAGGGTGACTAGGGAGAAGAGAGGAGTGGCATTCCTGTGTTCCATCAACGTGATAGGTATTCCGTCGCGTATGATTACTTCAAGGTTAGCTGCGGGGCAGTCTCGCATTCCTCCGTGATTGATTCACACCACGATACTACCCCAGGCTCCAACAAAAGGAATTTAGAAAATCACATTTCATACAACGGCACTATTTTCAGACAAAATATGAACAAACATTTATTATCACAACGGAGACATTGATAAAACGTTGGAGCTGATAGCAACATCTGTCAAGTTCACCAGTGCAGTACTAGTTGGACTAGGAAATATGTCTTCTTGCTGGGTTTATGAGCGGTATGACATTTCAATATTCTACGTAGTAGCTAGATTCATGGTGAAACCTGCATCATGAGCTATACAACTGATGGGTCAAAAAGCTGTTCAATTTACAAAGGTGTCCAAAATACAAAGTTTTCAACTTATTGGAGTTTTCACTTGTACTCCAACAGAAAAAAAAATTAATTTCAGTATAATATGTATTAAATACAACATAGTATAGTATAGTTTAGGATAGGATAGGATAGTGAAGTACTTACAGTACAGTATAGTACAGTACAGCCCAGTACTGATAGTATAGAACGGTATATTGACCAAATACTCACATAGTGAAAATACAAATTCAGGTTAAAGATGTTTTCAGCTGACAGGCCCAGGTTTACCAATCGCTTTTCCATATCAGGCCTAAAAAAAGTTGTTTGTTTCCTGTAACCCTACCCTAACAAGTTTTTATTCAAAAAAATCCCTACCCTAGAGTTTTTTCTTCCTCCCAGCTCCCAATCAACATAAAACATGCATTAAACACACATTTTTGACCAAAAAAATAATGCAATTTTTTTTTACCAACCTACCTACCCTATTTTTTTCAGACCGTTACAGGAAACAAACAATATTTTTTTTTTTCTTGGCCTTAAGTGCCATAAAAGAGAATATTCTGTAATATGGTTGAGGAAAGGGGGTGCGCCAGTCTATGCTTCTCCCCTCAGAATTCCTATTAGCCACACCAAATGATCAAAGTTTGCAGCAAAAAGTGCTTGGCATGCGAGTAGTTCTGGTGGATAGCCATAGGTAGATCAAGTGTGGAAACTGCTACCACTAGAGCACTGCTTTACCCAGCAGCTCTGCTCCTACTCGGTTCAGATCTTAGACTAGGCTTCTAGCCCTCAAAAGTTGACGTTCCCTTCTGATTTGACCAACCACTGTGGTGTAGTACCAGCTATTGGAGACAGATGGACTGAGTCCTCTATTCACCTTGTGAGAAAAATGCGAACTAATTTGGCCGCTCAGGCCACCCTAACTACTTGGTGCCTGGCGACAGAAAAACTTGAAGATAAAAGAAATACCTAAAACAGCCTAGAAATCTAGGCAATTCATCCCCCCCCCAACCCCCAGGCATAGTGCCTCCTTGCTTATACTTGTAACAATAGTTAAAAGAATGAACAAGAATTTCCCTGAATATCTGAGGCAATGTGGCTTCATTCAAAATTAAAATTTCATTTCTCTGCCAATCATTTGCATTTGCCAAATACTACTTTCATTAGAAAATTATCCATAAAATAGTCAAGACTTTTAAAGAGAATCAAATACATTAGGAAATATGTGCATTATAAATCAAGATTTCCACAAATTTTCATCCTGATGTATTACCCATGCCAATGCCTCTAAGGTTGCTCAATCCATTTAGTGTCTTCAGTCACATTTAGAGTTATTACAATATTGAAGGCTCTAATTTATTTACAACTTAATTGATGAATTTACAGAAATGTTTAGGTGCCCAGAAATGACTCATTTTCAGTGAAATGTTAGAAGAAAACAGGCCTTAACTTTATTGTATAATATGGATAAAACCTAATGAAGTCCGAAGGATAACAAAGGTCGAGACCATTTTCGACAACAATCAAAAATTCTAGACATCCAAGTCCCCATAAACCCAGAAAGCAGCTTTAATTAGACCAAAAAGCCACTCAGATGAGCGAGGTAAGTTTAGTTAGTAGTCCCCTCCTTTGATCCACGCCCTCACATTATAAGAAGTGTTTATTCCAAGGCTGGGTTTCTCCACCGAGGAGGACGCACACACGGGGCGGGCGCGCAGTAGGAAAAGACTATGCTATAAACACAGCTCACCATGAAGCCTCACGCCCCAGTGCTGTGATAACAAGGCGGCTCCTCATCCGCGGCCATGTTGTCATAATTTATACAAATGATTATACTCGGGGAGCACCGGGGAGACGTGTCAGGCCTCAAAAAACCTGATTTGAACAACATCTACTGCTGAGCGGGTTGAGTGGCAGCTAGTTCTCTGGGAATGTTTCTCTCCATGCTCCACTGACTACGATGCTCTCTCTCTCTCTCTCTCTCTCATCTCTCTCTCTCTCCTCCTCTCTCTCATCTCTCTCTCTCTCTCTCTCTCTCTCTCTCTCTCTCTCTCTCTCTCTCTCTCTCTCTCTCTCTCTCTCTCTCTCTCTCTCTCTCTCTCTCTCTCTCTCTCTCCTCTCTCTCTCTCTCTCTCTCTCTCTCTCTCTCTCCCCTCCCTCCCTCCCTCCTCCCTCCCTCCCTCCCTCCCTCCCTCCCTCCCTCCCTCCCTCCCTCTCTAAAAGTTGCACAATATGTATGATAGTAATGAAGTGGGATGGCAGTAGCGGTAGTAATAGATGGAAGTAGAACTTGAAGTTGAGCAGTAAGTGTTGGTAGTAGTAGTAGTATTCGTAGAAGTAGAAGTAGTCTTAGTAGTAGTAGTAGTAGTAGTTGAAGTAGTAATAGTAGTAGTAGTAGTAGTATAAGTAGTACTACTACTACTACTACTACTACTACTACTACTACTACTACTACTACTACTACTACTACTATTAGCACTAGCAGGTGGAGGTTTAGCAGCAGCAACAGTGGCAGTAGAAGTGTAGGTGGTGGTGGTGGTAGTGGTAGTGTTTTGTTAGTGGCAGTGGCAGCAGTAGCAGTAGTTGTAGAAGTAGTGCTAGGGGTACCTAGTGTAGGTGGTGGTGGTAGTGTTTTGTTAGTGATTGATGAGTCTTCAGAAGCTGTGAACATCAAAGTAGAAGGAGGTCCGTAGGCATCCTCCGACTCCATTCCTCTCTCAAGCTCCATTGAACAGTGATTACTTCCAATCCCAACACACTCACTCATCAAGGGACACAACACCATCTAGTGCCGCTTCTTCTGGCCCTGATTAGCATACCTCTGTATGCTGCTCTAGCCAGCAGAATGTACACATCAAGGGCATCTCTTCCACATTTAATCTCTTCCATACCACCAAAATCTACTCAGCCTTATTATACCCTACTCTATCACTTGAACACAGAACCACATTTACGTGTGGAGCTGTGATCAAAATTTCACCATGCCACAAATATACTCCTGCAACCAGATTTACTGGATATAATAGTTCACCATGTCAAATTCTATTCCAAGGAGTATAGGTACCATTACCTGATGCTGGAATATGTACCACATTACCTTGAAGATAATGATAGAGGATAATGATGGAAGACATGGTCTTAGCCAGCAGGGCGTCTGGGTGCCTTTTTGGACACCCAAACCCTTAAAAAGAACCCCTCAGGACACCCAAATTTTATTGTGTGGAATTTCTAAAAATCTCAGTCTCAACTCTCAAGCTTATGATTGAATTTTTTCATCTGCTTATAATTCCCATGACATTGTTTAATGATATCAAGCCTTATTTTGATGAATTTATACATGTTTATGGTTGAAATATAAGTATATTATTGTGATCCCCCTTAATAATTTGGACACCCAAAAATTTTACAACTGCCAATTTTAGGCACCCAGTTTCTAAATCCTGGCTAAGACACTGATGGAAGATGATGATGATGATGATGATGATGATGATGATGATTATGATGAGGATGATAATGATTATGATGAGGATGATGATGACGATGATGATGATGAGGTTGATGATAGTGATGCTGATAGAAAAATTAAATAGTATTGGACAAATAAGATAGAGCCTAATAATGTCAAACAATTGCACTGTTTATTTGTTAAAGATGACCATTGCAAGAATCTTAGACCACATGTTATTTTCCCCGCCTGTAGATATATCAACATGATGAAATATGAAGATGATGATAATGATGATGGGTGGGGGGAGCCAAGCCACATACAGAATATAAGACAGTGGCTCCCAGTAAGAGGAGCAGCGGCAGCAGCAGCTGTCCCAGGAGCTCTCACAGGAAGTGAGGGAAGAGGAGGAGGAGGAGGAGGAGGCGGAGAGGTCCCGACAAGATCACTGCAATCCTATTAGAGCAAGTTCCGAACCATTGGTCACCGCCGCCCCCTGCTGCCCGCTAGACAAATAGTGGCTCGCTTCTGATGGTACCACGCGACAGACAACCACACAGCAGCAGCAGCAGCAGCCTCCGGGGGACCAGGGCCAAGAGCAACACATCATACTCCTACTACTAAATAATAATATCAATGTTCCCCGCTCACCGGCCACACTTAACTAGCTATGTAAGACTCTGTCTTGCTTGGAGGGCTCCATAAACATCCTGTGAGTCAGGCATGAGCAGGCGGGATGATGAAAGCCGCGGCGGCAGCGGGGAGAGGCAATGACAACTGGGGAGATCACTTCAACACATTACTGATAGGAACACACAAAAACAGCGAAAATAAAACTTGAAAGTTCCTGATGAGGAGCTGCTTGGTCTCATACTTATGACAACTTATGGGATCTTCACACCTTTTCTATATGATAAAGCAAGTGCCCAGAGTTATGGCGCTGAATACAGCCGAATGTCATGATTTGAAAATGATGCTGTATAGTGCTATTGCCTACCAATAGCTGCTCTGGACCCAAAAATGTTGATATTAGGGGTTTGGCAAAAAGACAGGCGTGACCTACCTATAACTCTTATCCATTAGTTTTGATACAGCCATATCCATTATGTATGATGAAATACAAAGAAGGTTTCAGGAAAGTTTTAAAGAAATCAATGTGAATAATTTAATATTTCACAGGGTCCATCATTTCCCTAAGCTGAGATCGAACTGCCCTAAACTGAAGAAGTTGACTTCGGCCCATGAACATCCATGGTTAATGAGTATTTTCTTGAGAGGATATAGATTTTCTACCCAGTGTCATAAGAACAAGGCACCACTTCATAACTCCCAAGCCTGCGAAAATGAGGTTAACCTTAAATTAAAGCTGCTTTACATATTTTGAAACTGTTTATACACTTTCTGAGTAGCTTATACCTCAGGTTGTTGGTCAGGTTTGTTTCTATTCATTCCACAAGGTAAAATTGGGAAGCAGCTGATGGAGAGGCCTCTGTACGAATATGTGAGCTTTCATTGGATGAAGCAGAGATAAGCCATCTTGTGCCATCTATAGGTAGTCCATGGTACTAAACCTTTTCAGATGCGCTATTAAAGGGTTTGTGTATGAAGGAGAGGAAGAGGAAGACAAGACAATCTGGCGCCATCTATATGAGGTCCATGGTAGCAAACCCTGTCAGTAGGTTATACTTACCAGGTACTCGCAAACTAGTCTAGAGAGAGAGAGGAAGGCCAGACAACCTGCTGCCATCTTTTGGAGGTCCTTGATACTATACCCTTGCCAGAAGGTTAGTGCTAGAAACCTCCTCCAGACATAGGTGTGCAAGATCACCTGGTGCCATCTATAGGTGGGCCTCAGTACTAAAATCATTCAAAAGTCTACACATAGCAGAAACTAGAAACAAAGTCTAGACATAGGCGTGGTTAAGAAGGAAAGGAAGATGAAGGCTAGACCATATGGCGCCATCTATAGATGGGCCTTGGTACTAAGAATGAACTTAACTGCTACTAGAGTATAGTCTAGATGTAGGTGTGTGTGAGGCCCAGGGCCAGGAGCTAATGTGTTGGGCAGATGAGCTAATGCATATCGGAGGAGGAGCGCCTGCGGCTGTGCGTACAAGTAGGGTAGCACTAGCTGAAGGTTGGCCAAGAGCCTGGGGGCGGCTGACTAGGGAGAGAGAAGGGGTGAGCGAGGAGGGGGAAACGGACTAGCAGGCTCTGCATCAGGGGTCATATGTCCCGCAGGTACATACAAGTGCCTCATGCCGCAAACAGGTGCAGCACTATCACATACCACCCTGTCTGCCCCACAACCACCCAATACAGCCTCACTGCGGGACTCTCAGAATACACAAACTGCTCAAGGCTGGAATAGTCACTAACCAATTTTCTATGGTGGAAGAAACCACACTACCTTGTTAATTCCACTGTCTAACCCAAAATAACTGGCAACTATCTGACATTTTCTAAGGCAGGAGTTGAACCCAAAAATTGGTGAGAGACCCAAAGAAGTCAGTGGCAACACCTTAGAGCATTCAACTCTCAGGGCCCACCACTTTCTGAAAGGAGCAAGTTTTAATCAGGCATCACCTGGAGTCAAATCCTTGACATTTTGATTTAACCATTCCAATGATGAGGCTACGTCAGGCCAAATCACAAGGATGCAAAGTCTTTTGAAAACCATCTAAACCCTGTCAAGTGGGTATTCATAGGATAGCTCTCACTGGGTACTCTCAAATGAGTACCCATGTTCCAGGGTTTCAGTCATTTTTCAGATATTTTACATCATTTTGTATTGCCAAAATTAGCAAGGGTTAATGAGTGAATGGTGAGAGAATGGTACTTACAGCATCAGTGCTCTTGTTGCCGAGCTTCTTGTCTATGTTCATGCAGAGCATCTGGGAGCGGAAGGACAGGTTCTTGGTCTTCTCTATGACCTGCTGGTAGGGCGACATTGCCTGCGTACCCATCACCACATGGCCCTGAAAACAACAAGCAAATCATCAAAGCTGACATTCCTAACAATGTTCACATTCTTTAGCCCCAAGTTCAAATCAATAGAAATTACATAGAGGGCATGATTTATTTTTCCATTTTGCAAGATAGTTATAAATACCCATAGAAATCAACTAGGCTGGTCAGGTGGTGACAGTTAATCAAGCTGCTCTGTGTATAGCCTAGATTTCAAGGCTGTCAAGTATATATTTCCTGTCATGCACTGAGTGGTCAAGGTGGCCTGAGTGGCCAACTTAGTTGACATTTATCTCACCAGGTGAACGGAGGACTCATTTTCCACTAGAGATAGGACTGAGTGGTGCCACCTATCTGCCATTGCTGGTACTAAACCAGAATGTTAGGTCTACTCAAAAGGGAATATTACCTTTTCAGCTACTTTCTCATGGCCATTAAGGCCTAAAAAAAGAAATTGTTTGTTTCCTGTAACGGTCCGGAAACAAATAGGGTAGGAAGGTCGGTGAAAAAATATTTTTTGCATTATTTTTTTGGACAATAATGTGTGTTTCATGCATGTTTTACATTGATTGGGAGTTGGGAGGGTTACAGGTAACAAACAACTTTTTTTAGGCTAATCATTACTCTGTAGAGAGATTGTCGTTTTGTATTTAGGCTTGAGACTAGTTGAATGATTGGGCGATACTTACGAGCTTGGAATCAATCTTGGCATCTAATCTTGCATTCCTGATCAGGTTGACAATCCACTTCTCAGCATCTTCTGGGTTCATGTTCAACTTCTCAGCCAACATGCTAAAAAAACAAAGAAAACACTATAAGTGATTTGCATTTACACTACTGGTAACTACACTGGTAGTTTGCATTATTCGCGAGGACAGATGTAGGGTTCAAAATTTAAGGTATTTGGTAATGCTATGCGGGTGAGTTTTTGACCAGCATTGGCATTCTTATTTAACCCTGTGTAATGTGCATGTTACTTTTCTGTTTGAACCCCAACTAGAGATACCCCAGAATCAAATATCACGTAGGTCTTACAACATAACCACATCATACTTCATTCAACTTATCTGGAGTCATATCTTAGAAATTTAGAATTACTTAACCAATTGACACTCAGAGATGCTGTAGAAACTGTCGTCTGCTACTCTCATACTTTTGAAATTAACATGGGAATAAAGTGAAAATTCACAAAATATTTGAAGGAGAGTTGTTGTTTAGCTTCAGATCAACATTTCTCCCTCAAATGTTTTTCAGAATATGCTTTTGTATAGGGATGGGGATCGTTGAGAATTCTACGGTTCGGTTGGGTTCTCGGTTTTGCTTCTACGGTTCGGTTTTATCACGGTTTCCTAAACGGTTTATTAATGACATTTCTTGGATACGAAACTACGCAATGGAATGCGTGGCTGAACTTGCCTGAACTGGAAAGTTCCTATATACTAGCTCCCTGGGCACTTTCTCTACGCTCAGAAGGCTTCTGAGCATAGTGAAAGTGGCCAGGGTACCAGACTTGAGAGATTTTGAAATGGCTGTTTGATCGTCGCGCTTGGCAGATATTGTGAGGCCAGCGAGGAGGTAGGTGCTGACAGTTTTATTACGCCTCCAGGAACCCTGAACATGCATAGAAAACCGAACCGTTTAGAGGGAGGTCCGGTTTTTGACTGGTTAACCTCAATGCTCAGGCCGGTTTGAACCGGTTTCCGGTCCCCATCCCTACTTTTGTAGGTCAAATATTTCCAAAATAGTCAGGCCTGTTTTGGCCACTATGAGTGCTAATGAGTTAAAAAGAACTCCATATATCGCAACCCATTTAAATTGGATATTGCTCCCATGATAGTGCTGGAGTACTGTGCTTTCAAATGAAATTTATTTCCCATTGATTACATGTCTAAAGGACTGATATGTGTCAATACACAGAAACATCATTTCAATATATATCTAATTCCACAAAGTGCATGTATTTACAGACATGGCCTCTTGAGATATACAGATATGAGTTTTGAGATGGCAAGAAACAAAGCATGTATAACTGGGACTACATGGTTCTAAAATGTTCTTATAATTATGACAATCCTCTACAAACCTCACGTAAGTCCCAAGTTCAGACCGAGAATTAAAACAAAATAATATTTCCACCAGAAAGAGACAGTACCTGTGTTCATGGTAAATAAACTTGTGTAATAACAGTTACTTAACCATACATGTATATGTACACTGTTCAACATAAACAAACATTAACACATAAACATATATGTATGTATGCACCTGATCTGCATACAAAATAAGATTTCCACAATACACCCTATACCTTAACATGTGCAGTATGTGTTTTACCAACCAACATATACATCTTCTTGAGCTATAAGGATAGGCAGTGTACCGATGCCTTACAATAAGTATACATTGCAACAAGATTCTGTCAAAGCCTAGCATTTAGGTGTTTTAGTTCATCATAGGGGTGTGCCATTCTTGTCAGTACATAACTGAGGAGCGGGAAGCATAATTGCACGTCACAAGTGTGTGCTGTCAGTCACACCATCTTTTAAACCAGTCTTCTTCACTTGTCTTGTACTACCACACTTTTCTCTCCAGGGCTTCAGAATGCCAATGGCTGATGGCCAATTTAACGTAATAGGTAGTCTCTAATTTAGCTTTTGAGATTTTATTCTTAAGGACCAGTTTGCTTAGGCAGTAGAATATAATAGGTAATTTCTAATTCAAAGTTTGTGGTTTAAGCTACTTTCTTAATGACCAGTTTGCTTTAACAGTAGAATAAAATAGGTATTCTCTAACTTAGTTTTTGAGGTTTTAGCTACATGTTCATTCTTAAGGACCAGTTTGCTTAAATGATAGATTTAAGTAGGCATTCTGAGATCACTCTCGTTGCTGTCAAAAGCCCTTCCACTGACAGGTAGACAAACACTGCTCCCTGCATGGTGCTGTGCCGCCACAGCCCCCACGCAGAACCACGCTTAAACACACAATGACATCAACAAACAGCTAGTCATGCGACACAGTTGGTTACCCATCCCATTACACTGTCCTTCAACTCAAAGCCGCAAAAACCTAACCCAATCAGTTCTAGATGAACCAAAATTTCTTTATCATGCACCAATTTTACATATGAGACCAAAAACAACATTAGCTTCACTTGCACATGCTGTGCAACATGTTCTAAATAAAAATCGATTTACAAATCTTTAGTTGTCTTAAAAGTTCGATATAAATGAATGTTGCTTATTTTAACAGATATTTGTTACATGTGCAACTATTTGCTTGCCATATCTACAACAGCAAATGCCCATTGTTACTCTGAATCTTTGCCAATAACTAGTTCAAAATGAACTGAATATAAAGCTAGGGAGCTGGTTAACCCAATACAATACATTGTTTTTGACAACTTCTACTTTTCACTATACACAAGCCCAGTATACCCCAATTGAAGATTTCTGTACACTCCAATTCAAGATTTTCATTTATGCCATGAAAAAGGGGGCAAATTGCCAGAGGGCCATGTTAGCTACACAGCATGTACTTGCTACCTGTGAACATACATTCACGTCCCCTTGGTAAGTGCCTTTGTCAGGCGATAGGTGTTCCTCTATAGAAGCATCAACCTGGCCAGGTGGTAAGTGTAAACCATAAAATGTCTATTCATACAAACATACTTCTCAGCTCCTTTTTTCATAGTAGCAATTAGGTTCATTACAAAGTAAGTTAGGGCTATTCTATTTAGAAATAGGGGGATCTAGAATCGTTAACTGGAGGAGGGGGTTCTTCTTGGATCATGTGGGTAAGATGGAGCCTGGTAAATATACATTGAGCATCGAGGGGGGATACAAAATATTCTTGTCACAAATGCTGGAAATGAATAGTTGGATATATTTTGTACAAATTTAATCAAACAAAAGAGCGGGTATTTTTCCTACTATAGAACATTACTTAAAATTTTCATATTGCTTAAATTGGTGTTTTAAGACCCATAAGATGATGTATCATATTGCCTTTAGTGCATGTATGAAATTTCCTCATTCCGTTTACTGTGGCCATCAAAACAAAACAGGCCATTGTCTCAACTGCCTGCCATATAATCTTGAAATAGGTATCAATATCAATAATTTCATCTCTGAATTGAAGAGCAATGTAAATGATTGCAAGTCAAATCACCTCCAAACCTGGTCATGGCCATTTTTAAAATGCCTGTCCAAAAGAGCTAACAGCCTGTCCAGGTTCAGCCACTTCAAATAATCATATCAACCAAATTTAAAAGCCTGATCAGTCTATAGGGGCAGATGCTTTGATAACAAAAGATCTATTTTTGTGCCTTTCTCAAAAGAAATTTTCAGGAGACTGCCTGTCAGGCTGAACAGGTCCCAGCAAATCCCTAATAGTGAGCAGGATGATATAGAACTAAAATTAACTTATAAGCTTATGTCATGGTCTACCTTACAAGCAAGCAATAAATATCAATTTCTTAGGAGATATTACATATACAAAACTAATTGGCCTGATAATGGCTTTGAAACTTTGAGCTAAAAAAATTAGGTAATAAGACAATAAAATATATAATCACTGTAATAAGTATGAACTTTCCACATCCATTTTTATGTTTTTACAAGTTCCCACCATTCTCAGCACAACTCTAAAGGGTCTGTAGTACCACAGCAAACAAACTGTGCTATCATCTATTGGGCAAATAAGAAACTAAAACATCAGACACAAGCTGTGCTGCCATCTATTGGGCACATATGAAACTAACACATTAAACACTTCCACACACATCCTAATGTTATCATCTATTGCATTCCAACTCTTCAGAATCAGATCATTTGGATATTCCAACCAATAGAACTTCAAAATCAATGATGCTGATGCTAGAATCATCCTTATATTGAACTGCTCTAAAAAAGGAAGCCCATTGTTTCAAGCTAAACATTAAGTTATTTTGTCTCAAGTATGCATTAATAATATAGGAGAGATTTCTTTCAATAAGACTGCACTTACAATGTCATATATTGATACCTGAACTGGTATTACTATATAGAAGCCTTTGCCTGATCTATTTCAACTTTCCCTAGTCAAGGTGAGGCCCTACTTGAAAATTCTGACATTATAACAAAGTCACATACGAAGTACTGTCTTATGCAAGATTAGGTGTGGTGTAAATGAAAGTTTTCTAAATTTCTTCACATTGGCATAATGCCATTACATTTTCAACCCTTCTATCAATGGCATTGAAGAGGAAGCAACTCAAAATTACAACAATTGAGAATATTGTCTCTAAGTTACCTTTCTCATAATTAGACTGGAATTTAGCTTTACACTATTTTTGATTATGTATTTGTAAATAATCAATAGGATATTCCATTTCAGCTGAATGACTTCATTTCTCTTTCTTCAACTTGCCGTGTACACCAAGCACATGCACTTTCAAATTGGTAACATAAAGTGGGTAGACTCTAAATCCTGGAGAACTTTATGCATGACGTCATTGAAACTTGTGATCTTGGAAATCCCTACCAAAGGTTAGGTTTAGGTTTAGGGTTAGGAATCAGGTCCAGGGTTAGGTTTAGGGTTACCTAACCCTAACCCTAGACCTGATTTCTAACCCTAATCCTAGGTAGGGGATACCAAGATCACAAGTTCCCATGACGTCATGCATAAAGTTCGCCAAGATTTAGAGTCTACCCATAAAGTGCATGTTTAGTTATTTTTTTTGCCACACGGTGGCAGCATCTATTTGAAAAAATTGAAAACCTTCTTCGACATTCTTCTCAATAATACAACCAACCAATTATGGAATGCATCGGATGATCCATACATTTCAACTCTTGACTTTATCAAGATTCTCCTAATATCAGCCCCATGCACACTTAGGTCCCAATCTTCTGAACTCCTGAGAAGGTATGAGAACAGCTATCGGTTTGAAACGGTTTGGTTGGGACATAAATTTGATGTTGTTAATTCCCATTCATTTAATGGTCACATTTCAATCCTTCTGATAAGGTTATGGAAATGTGGGGATCTACGCAATCAGTTGGAAACAAGGTCCAAATTGCAGATAATATATTTTAGTTGAGAAGTTTGTTTATCAAATGTGTTCCACTCAGAAACATATTTATGTGCCTGATCTATGAACAATCTTCATTTTTTCCATTCTTACTCAGACACTCAGACAGGTAATCTTTCTTTATATATTTACTTTTTTCATTTACTTTTTATTTTTTGAGGGGGGGGGGGGGGCGCGGAGCGGGATGGGGTAGTAATTACAATTTTGGTATATCTGTCTGAATAGGCAGGTGTACCAAATATAATAAAGGCTGGGTTTGTTAGCATAAATACCTCAGCGATGCAGAGAATATGACTGATAAGAAATCAAAGACTACCCTACCTTATGCTGATGCACTGGTGTATCCTACAGAACGTCTCAAAGATGAATAGTCTGGCATTCTCAATAAAATCTCCAAGACAAGCCACCAGGAAAAAGTCATTCACTAAAACCTAAAACAAAGCATCAGAGGGACTTGTAAGTGGACAATACTCACAACAATATATACAGGGATAACTAGAGATGGGACGATGATCGACTATAGTCGAGAGTCGTCAGCAAGTTAACAGTAACCAATTAATCGGCAGGAGACTTTACACCTAATTGTTAGTCGGTATAATAGCCCATTAAGCCAGCCCACATAAGGTCAAAGGGTTCCTTGTCAGAAGTTATTGAATAAAACTAAGAAAGAAGACAAGTATATCTAACCTGCACTGTTTACATGTAGAATCCTTCATAGCATAAATCAAAAACACTTGAGAAAGTTTGATACCAAGATAGAATAGATAAATTGAAATAGTACAATATAATAATGAGTGTAAAAATGCAGAACTTAAGCTTCGACAAGCAAACATTCTCATGAAAGTGCGATGAACCGATTAATCGGTGATAGTCGGTTGGCCTAGCTGACTGATGATCGGTTGGGAAATTTTAACTGACTCCCACCACTAGGGATAACGCTAACTTATAACAACATTTTAAGACATGTATTGTATAAGATTAAATTTGGTTTTCTTGAAAAGGAAAAAAAAGAAAACATAAATAACACTAGTTTTGTGAAAAAATATATAAAGGCAGTAAGTTTGCAGAACTGAACATTAAATTACTAGTATGCTGCTAACCTACTCTTTTAGGTTTTAAATCAGTATGGTGCAAAGGTTTTCAATTCAACCATGAACCAAACAACTCTTTAATAATTATTTAATTCTTAATATGATTATCCTGGTTGATCTTTAGTTTGCTTCTTTACACAACCTTATCAAATTGAGTCTTGATACCAAAATATTCATAGAAAATAACCTCAATATCAAAATCACGCTTAAGTGATAATCATCATAACGAGCAAGGTTTAAAGGCCATTAAGTATACTTACTGTTTCACATTCTCTGAGCTTTTGCTGGGCACCATCAAAATCAAAATTGACATATAGGCATTCCAAGAACTCTGTGATAGGATCTTTGTAGGTATAGGATTCCTGAAATATTAAAAACATATACATCTTAATAGACTAATACCAAAAAAGATTGATGTATTTGAATAGCAATATTACCATAGTTAAGTTTAAGCTCATCCTAATACATCCTTATCTTATTTGTCTTACTTCTAGTATGAAAATTAAACCAAAGTAAAAGAATAGCAAAATTTAGGTATCTAAAAACAGCTGATTTTAAGACCCTGCAAATATGCACGGCTTTAAGTACTATTCTGGCCCTGTAGAAGTGCATGGCTGAGCTTCCTATACATATTCTTATATACAACAATTTGATGTGGCCTACCTGTTGGATGACCTTGACCAGATCTTTGAGGACAGTTCGCCGCCTCTTGTTGGTGATGACTGCTGTGGTCAAGTACCTCAGAATGTGTGGGCACATGGTCTGAATAGCATTCAGGTAGCTGCAATGGAATGAAATACCTATGACATACAATCAGAACTACTATCACATTCAGGTAGAATCAAAATCATGAAATACATAATGATATCTTTTACAATTGTACTAGGATTCCTACTACATTTCAAACAAAATACAACTCACAATATTTACTTTTTTAAATATACAAAACATAGTTTTCACTCCATCACAAGGTCAGAGGTGCTAACATGACGATAACAGGTCAGGGCAAGCACTACTTACTCAGTAGATTTGAGACAGAATATTTAGCAAGCAGGGCATCAAGGCTCACTTGGACACATAAATCCTAAAATACATATACACAAGGAAACATATATTTTGGTGCAGTAACTTTTAGTTCATGTTAATTTCATGCAAATAATCTACAAGTTTAACTCCTATGTGAATGTTATAATAGTATTTAAAGATAACAAAGATTTTTCTGTTAAACAAGAAAGACAAAACATATACATGTACAATTTCGAGGGAGTAGTGCGACAAGTTAAGGCAAGTGTCTGATGAATAAAGATGAACACAAATTAGGAGCCGAGGTTAGGACTTACTGTGGGTTGTAGAGGAACATGTCGATGATAAGATCTCTGCCTTTAGGGTGGTTGAAGAAGACGAAGAGACTCCAGTGGATGAGCCAGGTCCTCTGTTGAAGCAGCTGTAGCGAGGAGGCGATCGTGTTGGAATCAATCACGTCCTTCAGTCGGTTCAGGTCATCAAGTGCGGTCTCCCAATCCTGCATGAGGATCTCTGAGGCCAGTTTGCCCCAAAGTGCATTCAGTGCATTTTTGTCATTTGTGGGCACCTGTCAAAGAAATATCAAATTTTCGCTCATGAATGACATTTTTTGTGAAAAGTTCTCACTGGGGCAGGGCACCAAAAGTGACAGTTCCTTTAGTACAGATACTAGCTCTGGGAAAACCTTTACCATTTTGTTATACTACTAGTGTAGTTTAAAGGTATTCTAGACATGTACACCATGGTGCAAACTTTATTTGTGCAAGATTTCCAGGTACTTAATGGTATCAAATAGCACATGAATATCTTGAAGGTGGTGCCAATGATCAACTCAGAATTGGAACTAGTATTGTATCAATTATTTTTTACAGGGCCCAGACCCGGTTATCATAGAAGTTCAGTTAGAAACAGTAACCCAAATTTGACAAATGAGACAAAGTTCTGATTTGTATCAAACTCATAGGTGCCTCCTACAATGTATAATTCCAATGAACTTTTAAAAATAATCTTCTAAATAATTGACTTTGTAAGTGATAAATTCAATCCCTAAAAAGAATTTGTTACAATGCATGAAACAAAAATAAAAGGGATAAGTACTCACCAGAACTCTGACGAAATACAGGTACTCAGCAGCCCCTGAGTAATTACCACATTCATACTGGAACTTGGCAAACTGGTATAATGTGTCTAACATGGATGACTTGAACTAGAAACAAAGACGGCATAATACATCAAGAGTTGACAAAAAACTAATACAGGGTCAAATCTTTCAGTGCTACAGTGAAATCAACACAAATTCCCAGGGCGAGTAAAAAATCAAAATGCAAAACTTCCATCTGACTCTACCCTCCTGGATGTTGAATTCCAGGGCCTGTCATAACATTTCATTTAAACTGTCTATATCTTTACAACATGATCGTTTGCCTAGATTTTAAATTGAAAACACAGGAAAATGCATCTCAGACCATCTACATTTCACAATTTTCCTTGAGGGCAATCACAACTCTAATACATATACACTAAAGGCCGTTTGTCCAATGCTTTGAAGAAATATAAAACAAGCACTTTTATTTTAAAGGTAGGACAGAGATGCATGCACAAATTGTTTATTTGGCTTTTCATGTTGAGAAATTGTGATACCCGGATACTCAAATAATCCTTTAACAGAACTCTTAGAAATTCAAATATTCCTTCATCAATTACTTACATCGTAATCCTTTGCTAATGTCTCAAAAAGTGTCCGTCCATCTCTAGAAAAATAAAGCATTCAATGATATAGTGAACAAGTTTGCCAAAAACTATAAAACAAGATATTTTGCCTGTCATTTCAATTTCATTTCACTATTCATTTTTCAAAAAAAGAGTTATCTAAAGATATCATTGCTGATTGCTGCATTCATCAAAGTAGATTTGTTGAAGAGCTTAAATGGGTTATAGATAAGAGACTCTTTAAGAAGTCATTTTGGATGGCAGATCATGAGGTTTGATTATAATAACTCCTTACCAAAAACCTTGATTTCTTATTGATATGACTGATGTCAAACTACAGAAGCTTTAATCTATCTAAAAGTGATACCTTACGGTCTGATTATGGTTTTCTCTACGTAATAATCCAATGTAATTAACAATTTTTCATTATTTCAATATGAATACTGTATATCTGAGCTTAAAACTTGTAGCTTAAATACCTCTTAAGTAAGGGTCCTGGCCAGGATTTGTAAACTAGGTGCCCAAAATTAGCAAATTGTAAAATTTGTGGGTGACCTTGTTTTCTTGAGTGGTTTTTTTTTTAGAAATTCATCACAACAAAATCTGGATGTACTGATTATGATCTGCATTTTGAGGGTAAGGGTGTTAAAATGACATCCAGACACCCTGCTGACTGAGAACCTGCTCTCAGTTCTTAGTACTGGGCATGTAGTTCTTTGTAATTAAGACCTATTTTAACTCACCTTGATGTCTGAATCATTCGCACAACTTCAGGGTCTTCAAATATCTTGACAATAGGTTCTGTATCTGCTTGTACTCTGCGTAATTCAGAAACAACTTCAGCACGCTTGTCCTTCAAACCTGGAAAGATGGGAAGAAATAAACAGATTATATACAATAACCCCCATTAGCTCAATATGTTTGAAACAAGCATCTTGGATATAATATCAATCCACACACTCATTACTTGGTTATCTCTAAGGTCTAACTTTATCTGGAATACGGTTATACCTCATAACCTTCATACAGTGTACAGACAAAGGATAAGTGTACCTCATAGATAGATGCGCCCCCTTAGCAGCAACAGTTGACTTGTTGTTGCATTGTCGGTACACTAGTGAATGGTGCTTTCTTAGAATGGTCAATTTGAAAGGGTAAAATATAATTGACCCAATAAGGGTTCACTTGAGTTTAGGAGGTTGAGCCAGCATTGCCCCCAAGGGAAAATAGGGATCCGAGAGTCCTAGGGAATCAGTAATCAATATTCATAATCTATCTGCAAATATAATCTAAATCATGTCAAAATTTCATTGTATATTTAAATGACATCAGGTAGCCAGCCAACTATTATTATTTATCATGTTCATTAACATTTCATCAGGACCAACAGAAATGTTTAATAGCTAGCACACACCTGAAACATATTTATTTCTTATTTTAAAACCCTGCACTTCAGTGAAACACTGAAAATTTGACATGGCTTGTCAAACAATGAGAAGTACACTTAATTGGTTCTCAGTTATGTAAATATGGCATAAAAATGGCTATTCAGATCATGATTCCGAGCCATCTGTTGCACTCTTGATTGATTACTCCTTGCAGAACAAATCACTTACTCTGGGGAACTTCATCATCTGGATACAGGTTTTTATGAACATCCATGGCAAAATCCACCATGTTAGTGTTGCTGAGTAAATCCAGCTTTCCTTTAAGCATTTCATGTTCATCATAGATCTGAAGGAAGAAAAGAAGACCGAATAAATTATTCATCATTAATTTGTAAGATGTCTAAAAGATTAAAACTTTCATGAAACATACGGGTGACATCTTCAACTAAGGTTTACTCACACAAGGTTAATATATAAAGAACTAAAACACACATCTAAGTCATGAAATTGAATTAACCACTACTACTCTGGTCGCTTGCCTACATCTACTGCCTGTGTCACCCTGATAATCCACATTACTTCCTCATTTACACCAGAATGTTTTCAGCATAGTCTTAGCCAGCAGGTCTTCTTGGCGACATCCAGACCCTCAAAAATCATCCTTCAGGACACCCAAAAAAATTCTGAGGAGACATTATTATGCTTTATTTTGAACATTAAGTAAATACATGTTTATGGTTGTAATCTGAGTATATTGTGGTCTACCTTGAAATATAAGATGCCAAAACATTTTACAATTGGCCAATTCTGGACACCAAGTTTCTTAATACTGGCTAAGACCCTGGTTTTCAGTGTTCATATTTCATTTTGCCATGAATATAAAGTCATTTATGAGTGAGTTTGTTTGAATACAACCCATTATGTGCCAAATCACCAACTTGAGCCACCTTAGCTTCTTTATTCTTCTTTAGACTATTTTTCTTCTTTTATCCGGGCTTTCATTCTTAGTTAAATTCATATTCAACTTAGAGATCATCTTTATAGAAGGGCTGTCATTGATAAGAAATATTTATTGATTCGATAATCGACAAAATAATAACCGATATACGCTACTTCGATTCGATCCAGCGAATCGAATTCAAAATGAATGAAAACCAGCAATGTGCTTATGAGGAATGGTTGTAGTTTGCATGTGGGGTGATTTTTTGACCTATTGATCACAGCCCTAACACATACACATTCATCTACACAGGTGTGAATTCAAGGATAAATGGAATGGACGCACACAGTGGGGAGTTTATGTGTTGTTCAAGCTGTGTTTTCCTGAAAAATAGTTTATTTACCTAATTTGCATATGAATCGATGTTGTGCCTTCTTCAATATCGATAATCGATAAGGTTTTTTTGTCGATTCATCGATACAGGCGTTATCAATGACAGCCCTACTTTGTAGTGCTGCTCGTCAAATCCATTTTTATTCAAAGTGATTCAATTATTTAGGAAGAGAGGGAAGGAGAGAGACACTGTTTATTTTTATTGCACATTCAACAGCCCCTCTCAGAGTGAGAAAAGTATATGTTTACCTAAGTCCTAAATTTATGCACATGTTTTCTATGACTCATAGAGAGGCAGCGATATTTGATGATGCATGCACAGTACCCACTCCCTGTCTACTACTCCCAGGTACCAGTAAGTATTGCGCAATTCTGGTATGTACCAGAATTATTTGAATATACATTCAACATTGTTTGGAGGGAACAATTCAGATACCAGAATTGCATAATTCTCTGAACAATTCAGTTATGTACCAGAATTGAGGTTGTGAAGTACAATATCATGAGATTGAGGGGTTTCATCTGAGCCTGAGGAGGGGGGGTGGAGATACTTAAACATCAACTTAAGGATGCCCGCACCAGTTTTTTTTTTGTCCTTCGAATTTCGTAATTTTTGGATATGTTGTACCTTGTGGGACAAAACTAAAGGAAATGTAAAACGAAATTGGCGGTTTAGCTTATTTCTTTTGCTAGAGACAAATATGTGATTTTTGAAAAGTGGCTATTTGAGAGAAAAAAGGCCGCGAGATTGTGCATTTTTTAATTTTCCACTCATTCTGGGTTGTGCGTGCACAGAAAAATAATTTGTCAATCTTTATAAACGTAAATTTGCATGTAGCTAATGGAGAAGGTCCTCTCTCTGCTTGCGCAAACTGTATTTCAAACCCTGCTATATCGTTTGCACAGTCTAAAACAGAACTGGAGGGGTTGAATTAAAAATGAACACTTTTTTCTCCAAAATAGGGGCAAATATAGGGCAATTTATCCCACATAATGAATTGCAATAAAAAAATTAGTCCAGAGAATTTTTTTATTTTTTGATATGTTGTTGCCCTGTAAATTTACATTCTGTATGGGGAAAGAAAATGGGGGTGTTTCGAGTTACTTTTTTTGCTACAGAGCTATGAGTGAAAGGGTACGTTTTTTGCTTTTTTATGAAAATGAAAAGACAATGACGCGGCCTTTGTTTCCCTATTGTTGTTGCAACAATTGGGTGAAAATCCCTCTGTTGGAGTCGTGTTGCGTTTGCTAAGACGCGAATATAGGGCATCATTTCACACATGATAAGTTGTAAAAAAAAAATTAGTCCAGATAATTTTTTTATTTTTTGATATGTTCTTGCCCTGTAAATTTGCTTTTGATACAACAAAAGAAAAAGGGGGTGTTCCGAGTTACTTTTCTTGCTACAGAGCTACGAGTGATAGGGTACGTTTTATGCTTTTTCGCAAATATAATTGGCAATGTCCCGTGGCAACAATAGTGAAATTCCCTTTGTTGGAGTCACCAGAGGGGTTAGTGACGATGATTTTCTATTCGGCTTAGGGCTTTTCAAGAAAAACACGAATAGAAGTGTGTGTGTGTAAAGGGGGGGGGGGGGGGTGGTTAACCCGCCAATTTTTAAACCTTCACAATATGATAAAGAGCTCCGACACCAAGGCCTTTGAATGAATTGTGATGTATTGTAATGTGCTTTATTGATTGTACTCTTAGAATACAAAATACCACTTTACGAAATATACAGACATTAAGCAAAAGAAATGCGCAAAGATATGTGTACAAAACTTTACCAACTGAACACAATGCTGTGTGCCAGCATTTACACTTCGAGTTTGCGCTATAATATATTGATCAGACAATAGATTGGTCCCCAGGGGGGGGGGGGGATGGCACTCAGGTACAGAGGGGGCGCCTACGCTCGTTATCTAAATCTAAAAATACCCCTAAAGCACTGATTTCTGGCCCAAAAAGCACCCTTATTTCAATAAAACGCTGACTTTTTCCAGTAAATAAACACCCCTTCCTTTATCAAAAATCTGACATTGAATTAACGGGAACACGTATTTCAACTATAGATTTTATAATCCTCTGCCTGTTTGGCGGTAGTTCAATAATATTGAACCTTACTATATATGCAACGATATCTTATTGTGGATGTTCTGTGTTGCACATGTAAGGTTCAATGCGATCCTCTAATTTTATGTTAGCAGCGGTGGTAAATTAGCATGAAACCCATAAACGGAACCAATGCTAGCCTTCTTCGTCCTTAAAGTGTCATTAGTTACCATATTATATATCTTCTTCCAACAAATATTCTGGATATTTCGCAATAGAAACAAAACATACTATTCAGGTTAATAATATACTTGACACTTGTTGCATTTCCGCTAATCCAAATTTCCGTTCTGTAAATAATTCCGACTTTTACAAAACCAATATGGTGGACATATACAACTTTTCCAAGTCCATCGCCGGCTGGAGATGAGAAGAGTCTGATACAGTCTTATTTACACGGCGCTGACGTTAAATAATGACGGCAATACATAAAGCTAGCCGTCGGTGATTGAAAAGAGGAAAAATACGTTTCCCAGCTGTTTGTATGTGCCCAGATTATAGCAAAATGCTTCCCCACAAAATTTCGGCGGAAGAGTGCTAACATGATTTTTAAGACTTAACACTAAACCCTACCGTCGTAGTAGTGGGTAGGGTTTATGTCTGAACTAGTTAAGCGGCAGCAAGTGGCGGCAGCAAACTCGGAAGCCAAGTCACTTTGGGAGGCACTCGGCGTCAGAGCCGCATATATCTCGTTGATTGTAGGGGAATTTTTACCCCCCCCCTTTACTTTGTACCTGGATACAAAAAAGTACCCTTCTTTTACAAATTTGCGGACATGCCGAGGTCTTAAAAAAGACCACTTCCTTCAGAAATACGTAACGCGAGTGCGGCCCCCCTTTTTACCTGATTCCCTCCCCCGGAGATTGGTCAGGCAACGAAAAGATTGCCAATTCACCTCCAAGCTAATTTTCTTCAAACTTCGGTAGGAATACAGTACCATTAAATTTGTGGCCATTCAATATTCTGAGAAAGACCCTAATATCTTCAATTTACATATTTATTGAATATTACCTTTCCTTTACTTGGCACAATGTGCAGTTGTGGATGTTTTTCTGCATATGTGTTAATGCTTTCGCATATGTTTAGGAAATAAAGATAAAACTATCAATATCACTATTAAATTTAAAAGAATAAGAATCCGAAAATGTTTATCACTTCATAAAAATTGAAATTGTAAGGCATCTGCAATTAAACGTTAAAAATATGATGCATGGCAAAGAGAATATTGATATTAAGTTTTCAAGTATAATTTATTTTGACACGATTTTTCATGGATGAAACATTTCGTACAGGTTGCCACTTCACTTGTCAAATTACGGCTAGGTCAGGACTAGCCAGTCATAGTTTGAGCATGAAACCGGAGTAACTGGTGCACATCTTTGTATAACCCATAGTCACTGTCAACTTTCTTACAGAGTGCAAAAGTTTACACATGCAGATTGAATCTATGAATAGTATATTTTATGTAATACTTCATCCGTTTTCCCAATCATTTAAACCGTTAACCATTCATGCACTTTGAATTTAGATGGTAAAAAAGCACAGCATAAAAACGTAATTTATACACCATTTCCATGCGTACATATGGTAGATGGTCCATGTTTTATTGTGGAAAGTTGTGTTGCCTTTGTGCTTAGGTCGGAAAAATAATTGCTAAATCCCTCAACAGTGCGCTACGGCGGAATGAATGTCGCATCCATCCCTGACGTTCATGCCACTCATGCCCGACTCCCGTAATATACGCAACAATGGGACGTCTCCCAACAATCGAAAAAAAAACTGGTGCGGGCATCCTTAAGTTCTTAACACCACAAAAAATGTTACATTAAAATACCTCTTTTTTCAGTCTAGCTTGTAACTACCTATTCCGTCAAAATGATACACAATGGGCTAGTTCTGTAGCGACCCCTCAGTGGCAATTAGACCCTTGCCAACCCATTGCCAATGAGTCCAATCAAGACACTGGACTGGCACTCACTGGAGTCTTGACATGCGACTGCAAGATCACCAATTCTGAGGCATATATCGTGCTATAAATCGCTAATGATACACGTGATCACTGCATACCTCCATTTAAAAGTTAGTGTACTACTTCTGCTTACTCACCCCTTTTACTGATAAAAATTCCAATAAGGGGAAGACCAAATGTCGGTCTAAATATTGCCCCATTTGGGTGGTGAGATCGAATTCCGCCATTTTGCAATGTGCTCGTGCCGGGAAGAGGACCGCAGTTATTCTCCATAATACTCCTGATACCAAATATTCGTGAGGTCGTCCACATTGAATGGGTCGGCAATGGTGTGCATCGCTTTAGATACCGATCCATATAGACTAAGCATTTTTTTATAAAAATAATTAATTGACTTTTAAACTTTTGCACAGAATTTTATGATAGACAAAGCATTTTTTTATTATTATAAAGTAATAAGTAGATAGCTCGCTTACCCCTAAGCAGCACGTAATACCAACACGGAAAGAAAACTCCCTAGCATACCAAGTACCAGGTTCGACCAGGGATTACCACCGGATGTCATTCTTCCCACGCACTGCCAGGCTGTGGAACTCACTCTCAGACTCCACTGTGAGACGCAAGTCGCCTGAAAGCTTCAGGGAAGCCCTGCTAGCAGAGTAGAGGGTCCAGGAGGTACTCCACTGCTGTACCAGTGTCAGGGTGTCGCACCCCTGCCTAGAGTAGCCTAGTTAATTCTTAGAATTATCTTTTATCTGTACAGTTTTTTAACGCTGCGCGAAACCCCTATTCCATGTCAGAGCCGTCAGCAAATTGACGTTGACATGTATTGGAAGAAGAAGAAGAAGATACTACATTGTATAAACAGACCACTACGGCACAAGAAATCTGAGAGTATAATGAAGGGATTGGTAAACGCACTTGGTGTTGCACAATGAGCTTAGCAGCGTCGTCTGTATGATCTTAATAACTTGAGCAGTATGTGTGTCTGGATGGTGTTTCAAGCTACTATTATTCCAAAGCTAAGAAAACGGGTGTTTTTAAGTTTCCCGTTTCTGCTGTATTGTAATGCATTGTATCCGAGACCACCAAAGGGATCTGTTGCGAGCAGTTCTCGCAAGATAAACCGCAGTGCGTGTCACAGCAGGGAATGTGCAATACTCTGATAAGCCCAGCTTACAGAAAATAGGTTTAATAGAAAATGCTTGGTCCTAGCGCTTTATGACCCGAAAATAGCCGATGATTACACTGCAGGCGTGTTGGTCTTAATTGGCTTGAGAGCCTAACTGACATCAGAGACACATATGAAGGGATTGTAAACTGCCCATCATGCCTCATGTGATGCTATATGTGGTTATTACAGCTTATTCTGCAACAAAACATGAATGCTGTAGCAATAATATTGCTCTATTTTAATCTTCTAATATTATTCCCCTTACTTGATCTACCTGCAGGAAATTTTGGATATGTTTAGAAAACATGCTCCTCCTAATTAAGAAAGTATTTTATGGACTGAAAGTTAAGTGAATGGCTTATCTAAGCTGCACTGGGCATAAAAGGATACCTTTAGAAAAGACAAAATTGCCGATGTATATGTACATGTACATCCCTAGTGAGGTGACTGAGGTCACAATGTCACGTTTAAAGCCCCAGCCTGCACCTGGACCTAATGTATACAATTGTATGCTGATATACCCATGCCTGCATCTCCCCCATGTTACCTTTCTCTTGAAATGTGCGCAAAGTATTGGCAAGTTTTATATTTGTTTTATAGTTGTCTCCATATCACTGCCTATGGGCCACTACACGCCGCTGTAACATGACAGCACTAGTGTGAAAATTAAGTATGGGGTTGTGTTATGGTTAAAAATGTGGATTTTGACCAATCAGCGATCTGTTTTGTAGTCACTACTGAATGGAACTACTTTCTTAAATGATGTATACTTACGCTTAGGTAGACTTTCATAAAACTTATTTGAAATCATGTGTAAGCCATCAAACGTCATTTCCATATTGCAATCTTCTGAGAGAGAATCCTCATAGATATTTGTATTTCCAAATGAAGTCAAAATGTTAGGCACAATTTAAGAACTACTTTGCACAGCCCCACTATACCAATCAGCTGTTCTTCGTTCCTCCAAAAACATTGAATGAATAAATTACGAGGAAATCACTACAGAATCACACTTCCTGCTGAACTTAAAGATAGCTGATGGCTTACAGCGGGTCATCGTCACAGCCGGAGAGTCCGTCTTCTAATTTAGACTCTCCACTTGATAGGGAGCACTATAGTCCCACTGGAGAACCATCCACAAGTAGGTAGAGATGAATGATGTCCTGCCATAGGGTCAGGCCCAGGGTGGTGGCACTTTTGTTGTGACACTGATGGTGAACAAAATAGAGAATGTCAAATGACTGAAATGTTTTGGCCCCTTAACCATGTTGAAATATATGTATGTACTTGACCTGCCAAAACCTGCCTTACCTGAGAATATCCAAGAAAATCCTGGTTTGACATTCCATTTCCTTGTTCAGTTGTGTGTTTTATGAATATAATAGTTGCCTGCATTTCCTTAAATAGATTTTTAGTTTGTGTCTCCTTAAAAACATATTTTGGATGCATATCTAAGTCTCATTGGATCCCATAAGACATTTGCTTTAAAGGAACATAGCAGACAAAATAGATGTGTAGAAACTATGTACAGGATTATCCGGGTGACCAGAATTAAGCATTGTTGATTGTAGAATTGTTGGGCATCTTATTTTTCAAGGTAGACAATAGGATATTCAGACAAAAAAACATAAACATGTGTATACATACATATTGAGAGATCTGATATCCTTATTCAATTTCATGAGAATCACATTAGGATGGAAATACCGAAATATTCAATTGTTTTCTCGAAATTGACATTTTTTTTAATTTCTCACAAAAATAGTTGACCTGGTGTGTGATGTTGAAGACTTAGGTGTAAAAATCATATTGTGTGGAATCCTGCCCTGGGGCTTCTTTTATTTGACTTAGTCAAAATTTAATATTGTGTCAAAGTCATGTCAAGATGCTATTATATGACTTTAATCTAATATATCACTGTATTTCAAGTTTTCAAGATTTATTTATATAAAGGGTTACTCAGTGAACAATGTTTTTACCAGTTCATATAAACCCAGCCTTTGATAATTTGTGTTGATGTGTAATATGCTGCTTTATTTTTTGTTCTAGGTACCATGAATGAGAGTGCCATAGAGTGTCCGGTGTGTCTTCAGTTCTGTGTGCATCCAGTCCAGCTGCCCTGCAAACATATCTTCTGCTACCTGTGTGTCAAAGGAGTCGCCAACCAGAGCAAAAGGTGTGCCCTTTGTCGGCAAGAAATTCCTGTGGACTTTCTGAACAACCCAGAACTAGTGTTGAAAAAGGACCTGAATGAATCATTAGAATTTGAAGGTGGCAATCAGTGGTATTATGAAGGAAGGAATGGATGGTGGCAGTATGACATCAGAACCAGCACAGAACTGGAAGATAGACATGCTAAAGGGGACAAAAAATTTGAACTGCTGATTGCTGGGTTTTTGTATGTGATTGACTTGGAAAGTATGGTGCAATATCGGCGGAACGATCACACCAGGAGGCGCCGCATGAAAAGAGATTCTGCACACATACCTAAAAAAGGAGTAGCTGGTATAAAATTAGAAGCCCCGCCTCGAGAAAGTGCGGAAGGAGAGGAGAAGGAATCTGACGTAACCGCACCAGCTACCGCCAGGGTTAAACCTGCTGGTAGTAACCCTGACTCTGGAAATGTGACGAGTGCGACCAGCTCGTCACAGAGCCCTCTGGACAGTAGTGTTAGCAGCGTGGGCGACTCACTGGATGAGTCGCTGGAGCAGGAGTTTGATCAGATGAGCATCAGCAGTGTGAGGGGACTAAGAAGGAGGTATCAGGCTCCACATGGACAAGCTGCTAACCTAGCATTGAATGTGCCACAGCAAAGCTCAGAGTCCTCGGAGGAGGAGTGGGATACCTAGGATACTCCATACTCCTTGCTTTATAGGCCTAAAAGATGTTTGTTTCCAGTAACCCTACCCTAACAAGTTTTTAATCAAAAAAATCCCTACCCTTAAGGTTTTTCTGCCCTCCCAACTCCCAATCATTGTAAAACATGCATAAAACACACATTTTTGACCAAAAAAATAATGCAAAAATTTTTTTTTACCGACCTACCTACCCTATTTTTTTTCGGACCGTTACACGGAACAAACAATTTCTTTTTTTAGGCCTTACAAAGAGATGAGGACTTGAAAATAATTGTTTGTTTCCTGTAACCCAACCATAACAATTTTTTACCCCAATTTTTTTCCGCCCTTTCAATTCCCAATCAACATAAAACATGTGAAACACACAAAATTATCCAAATAATTTTACCTACCTGCCTACTTGATTTTTTCAGACCGTTATAGGAAACAAACAATTGATTTTAGGCCTGATGGAGGAATATCATGTTTATACCTTTTGATTTTTGATATTAGAAGTGCTGACTTTCACTTTTGTTCCCCATGAATCATGTCATTGATTCATTGTTCAACCTTTGTTGTTACTTTTGACTTGAAAGATAACCTTTGTTCTTATTGTGCTAGATCTCAAATTTAAGTTCTTAAAAGCTTTCAAGCTATCTGCACACAGATATGGTTTATTTTGATTTATTACATGAATAATCATTGGCCACAAGTTTGGTGGTAATGCAAAGGTATAATTTATATGAAAACATTGTTTGTAAAAAAACCTTTTGATACCGCCATGATATTTGTTCTGAGAACTAGATCCTGGATTTTGCTTCATCATTTCTGTTAATAATGAGTCTTTGTTAGACCACTGTTCAAGTTGTGTTTACTATAAGTATATTTACCTATTGCTTTAGAGAAAATACAAGTAAATTCTTTCTGAAATCTTCATTCTGTGATAATCTTTGTGGACCAGAGTTCAATGCAGGATCAATCAGAAGGTGTGACCTATAATTACAGAATCTCTCACACATATCCACGCTTAACACCATAGTTGGTGACTGATATGTTTCAAATAAAGATACACACTTAAGTTATGCACCAGCTTCCCAATATGGAATTTGGGAGAGAACCTCTTTCATTAAATTAAGTTTCATACCACACAACATTAACAAGACATATCTCTATCTATAGAAATTAAAAGTTCATGCTCTTTATGTTTTTGGTGTTGTTTCTTGATGCTGCATCCTGACAGTTACCTACTAATTTTAAGTCTGTCTTATCAAAAATGCATTTCCAATAATTGCCATCATATAAAGCCATCTCTACTATAATGTGTATTCGTTTAGTTGTGTTTAAGGAAAAGGTATCAATTGTCTTTGTTGATTGAATGTATTTTGTATACATAATTCAGAGTTTTGCTCTAAACTAATACCTTATTCTGCTGATTAGTAAATGGTATCTAATACTGGCCTTGGTTGAATTCGCAATTGTTTATTCTACACGTTTCAAAAGGGCTTTGTTAAAGGTTAGCAGTGACGGCACGGAGTTTAAAAACATCAAGGCTGATTTGTAATATCCATCTTTGTTATGGTCAGTAATATCTTTCACTTATATTGTACACACTGGAGTATTCTGGAGGAGTAGAGTTCATGCAATTGATGTGAGGAAGTTACAGGAAGCACTATGAATAGTAAGACAGAACTTGCTGACGGAAGGTTGTGGTACTTTGTTGAGACTTGAGACTATATGGTATACCCTTTATATTGGTCAGGGCTAGATATATACATATAAAATTATCATTGTACAATGTTGAAAACTAGGTGCTTTTTATGAGGCTGTACTTAAATGATATTCAAGGAAAATCAATGATGAATGCATGTAACCCCAGTTTATATGTATGGGCATTTTTGTAGCCAGTTACCATAAATTTAACATGGATATTCTAGTTATTTCTCAGTGGTCATACATATCACAGTATGATTTATTGACTCAAGTTATTTGACATGGTTACTACTCAGATGTGTTGGGATTTCATTAATTGTGCTCTTCCCACAAACTGATGGCAGCATCTTTTTATAGCATGGGAAAATTTTTGAAGAAGTTAATAGATTTGTGCTACTTCCTGTGTGTATAGTTTCAAACTGTAGATTCCCTTTCTCAGAATCTGGTCGAAGTTGTATAATATATCTGTAAATATACTATAATACCCTAGGGAATATTACAGAATTGCTTGAAATATCTAGATGCATTACCCTAAGGTATATACAAAAATACTGACAAGTGAACAAGGCATATCATACTCAAGAGAATGAGGCATATCATACTCATTCCATATACTGCTGATGTTAGATTCTACAAAGCCACCAGTGAATATACACATGGTCAGTATGGATGCAGTGTTGTGAAATACAACATTACAATATATAGAAATTATCCTCAATTAACTGTATCATATTTCGCATGACTACCATTCAGGTAAAGCAGCATCAATCTAAATTTTTATCATCCTAAATAAAATTAGAATATTAGCTTCTCTAAAATTAACTTTTGCATGTTCTACTACTTGCTTTACTTGTGTCCATATGAGCTCAGTCACAAAAGAAAAAGGATTAGTCAAAGTCCGACTGATGAATTGTCCAAGTGAACTTTATATCCCCCAACCTAAAAGAAGCCTAGCCAGTGCTTAGTTTCTACTGGATTAATTTGTTTGATACTTTGAAAGTTTGTATTTTTAGTGACAATTCAGGTATGAACCCTTCAAGGCGAACATCTAGACTAATAGGTATATATGAAGATATCAGAAAAAACACTGTGCACGTGAACCTTACATCAGTTCAATGTTAGAGTGGCCAAAAAAAATTCTCATTTTGTGGATATTTTTCGAAGAAATCATGATCTTGAAATTATATGATGAAAAAAGTATACCTGTAACACAGCCAAAAACTTTCCCTCACATATTCACAGATATGTTTTATTGCTGAGGTATCAGACTCAGTATCACATTTCCAAACAGCATGTTTTACAGGTAACTCAACTTATTCATACTGAGCAGCTAAAACAAATATCTCCCTATTAAAAGCCTGTTGCCTTTTTGAAAAATTCGGAAAGAGTGTTTTTCATCAGACTCTTACTATAACTATCCTGCAAATACATGCAACTTTTCCTATTTCAAAAGTGTGATGGGTTTAGACATCACTTATTAAGTAAAATTCCAGGTATGAATAGGTTAAAGATGAATGTGTTAAATATTCTATAAGGCAAAATAAAACTTGGTGCATGCTATGACTCGTGTACATCTTATAAAAACTCATTCATAAGATACAAAGGGAGGCTGGCGAAGCTTATGAAAACAAACAAGCATGTACTCGATTGCTTTTTCTAATAATTAAACAATTTATGATAATCCCTATACTACTCTTTAAAGCAATATATCATAAAATCTACCTCCAAAAATGTTCATAATAGTACAAGTTTTTACTCAAATACTACAATTATATAATGTATGTCTATTTGTAGTACCCATTTAATACCTTGTGTAATGATGTATGTGAGTGGCATTTAAATGTGACTTAGCTAAAATCACTCAGAATCAAAACAGTAGCCTTCTCTGTTTATTTAATGAATCAACAGTTAAAAGTGACATTCACTCACTTCGTACAACTTTTTGCACCCTTTTGAGTGTGTTTGTAACCCTAGTTTATACCCCAGGTGTGATTTCAATAAGTCGTTTTGTCTTTTGACACTCTCTCGCCCGTAGACCAAATAGTGTGTCTTTTGGGTTGCAGGATGAGAAAAATTAGGAATGTTCCTGTTAGTTATTCAAAAGATTTGTTTCTATCATCATTCAGCTGTTTGCTAACTTCTGAATATCTTCTTTGCTGATATCAAATCCTGAGCGAACACATGGTACAACACATTGATATTTCAATAACAATTGAGAACACTGTAATCCACTGAATGTTTATCTTCCTGTGATAAGCTATCCTCATCAAATATTTTCCCCTATTTCTTTTTCTGATTATATCTGTTGAAGACGTCAGACCAGAACGAGTTATTTCATGTATTGGGCCCTCCAGGTGGTCTAACAATTTTGGAAAAAATTCAAATGTGACAATGATATTTCACACATTTTTGGGTGAAGATCATTTTCAAGAAGAGAGATACTAGTACTTCTTTTGTTCACCTATTTGCTATTAAATTTGCTATGTTTTTCAAGGTATTACATGAGCATTATACCAACTGTCTGAGTGCTTTCACCATAAATGAATCGACACCTAGTCTTGTGCTAAGTGGTATTGATGATTCATAATTGATGAACTCAGGTAGAGTATTGCTTTGCTGCATGAATGGGTGATAGGTTTTTTTTTCCTCAATTCAGCTTTTTGATGTTCTCACTCTGTCGTTTTTTCTTTCCTTGCTGTGTATTGATTGAAGGCTATTATTCCCTGCTGCTCTGCAGGACTGATGTACATACTCTCTTTCAGCATTCAATAAATGGTACTGTTGATTAAAGACTTGAAACTGTGTTACTGGTATTCCCTACCATGCTCGTCAATAACGGGAGACATCCCGATCCGACCGCGTTTCCAGAAACATTCAAATTCACTGTAGCAGCTTTGGAGGATGTGTAGTTTCTCTATTTAAACCCAACAAGAAGCAAGTACATGTTAATATTATTTGAGACTTGGAATTTTGGTAAGCATTAATACTAGATATTCATCAAAATCAAATCATGATATTAGGACCAGTAAAAACCTCTTATTACATAATGCTTTACTTAATCTTGGAAAGGGGTAATGGGCTGTTTCCTGGATGATATCAAAATGTGACATTTCTACTCAGAAATCGGATGCATATGGTATTCTTAGGATTTTTCCAATTCACCTTTGATATCTCCGGATGATATCTGCATATGTTAGCCTCATGTATGAGCTAGCTGTGGAGTTGGATGTGACCATTCAAGTGCACAGGGAATTGATTTACCTTAAATATCTCAAGATATGATATTTGCACTTCATAGATGCATTTAGCCAAGGAGATGGATTGTGATCTATATTTTAGCTGAATCCAACCGTCTGATGTGATGCTAGTGGCCAGGGAGTTTACGTGATCATATTGCACATCGTCTATATCCAGGGCTGCAATATTTGTAGTTTTAATTTGCATCTAGCAAAGGTCACAGTTCCCTATTTGTAGTAACTAGAGCTTCCTTACCAGCGGTCCCTTCTGGCAGCTTGCCATTACTTCTGACCATTTCTCCTCCTGGGATAAAGAGTAATTGATTACTGTAATGTAACGTGTGAGAGTGTTATTCATACACAGAGCAGGCAGATGGGAAAGATCAATAGTTAGACTCCAGGGACCACAAAATACTGCTCTGCATAAAACATCATGCTGTCAGGGCATGAAACCAATACATCCAGAAGAGGGAATGATCTTGTTTCTTCTTGGAATCAGAAATGAAGTCTATTTCAGTAGTAAAAAGATGGGCTTGGACAAATAAATGCATCCTTATGGCTTTGACAGGATTTCAAGATGGTCTTGAGGTTCAGATTATTTAAAGGGTGTGTTTAATACATTCATGTTCCGAGTCCCTCTTTTCCTAGTGACTGTTTACAGAATTCATTATTTAGAAAGGGAGTTGAAATTTGAAAGTATATGCAAGTTGTGAGTCCTTGTGACCTTTAAAGATATCCTCCAAATAGGCTACTTCTAGCTAACATAACAATATGGCAAAAAGGTTATTTTAAGAGCCAATGGTAATGAACTTTCCCTTGGTTTCATAATTATATTGATGTGGTCTGGCATGCTACTAAATAAACTTGAAGCATTCAACAATAACACAGCGGAAATGGAATAACAGCATATTTTCAGTTGAAACATGAATGGATATATGTTATTCAGTGGGTGCTGAAGTACTTCATAGCATTACTTCTCTTCACTAGTTATCGGCGCAGCGGCCTCTAAAAATGCTGCATTTGATCGCTCCTAGAGACGATGTCTCTTATGTGATCTAGCCAAGCACCAATCTTCGTGAAATGAGAACAGTACACCCAGTTGTTGTTTTTACTAATAATTGTACATTTATTCGTAGTCTGTGGAATACATTGAGGATTTGCAAGTGAGTGGCAGGGCAGCAAAGAGAGTATTACCCTTCTTCATAAGAAATGGTTAAAATCGCAGTCAGGGAAGATCCAGATGAAGACGAAGGAAAACAATTGAATCATCTTAGAAAAAAGTAACCAATACTGTACACTATCTAACAAAACATTTCTGATCACTCAATAACTACCAATATAACTGCAATATATCTATAATAACAATACATCATATCAAAATAAAATGTATAAAACTGTACTTTCAGTCAAGAACTGATAACAATGAACATATTGTAATAACATGGTAGAATGCTGTCTGTCATCTTTCCCCATATTGTGTAAACGCTGCAGATGTTTGTCATACCTATTCTACAATAAAAAGCGCACTATTATGGTGTGGTAACACAGCTTTTGTCTGTACCAGTTGTACCTGATTCTAAATCCTTTTGTAAAAAGAAATTTGATTAACTAGTAAAGATAAATAGGAAGCACATATCCATATAACAACTGTACAGGAAAACATTGTTGACCAGATGAATTATGAGTACTACATGTACAATAATAAATAAACAATTACATACATCCAATACAGTACCCTTAATGCATTTATCTGATGCCTGTCATATCTTGCTTCCAGGGATAAAATGAATGACAAAGTCTTTACAGACAGGTGGTCTCTTATAAAAGGGCTAATCACTGTAATTCTCCAAGTGAATAGAAGCATCGCTTGCAAGCAGAATTTTCTAACAGCAAATTTCACCATTCTGTTTAACCATTCACATTTATCATCCCTATGAAAGGGAACATTTTACGACAGTCACTTGCTTGTACCCTTTCAAATAAATGGAAGCATCTCTTTGATCAATCTAATGCTGTGATATGATAATTGGCACACATCTCCAAACCTTCGAGTCCTTTTAAGACTGGTTCTAGTTCGAAGATAAAAAAGCATCCAATCTTAAAATGCTAAATATGTATCATAAATATCCTAAGAGGCTGCTACCTGCAAAAACACATATTCTCAGTCCATTGGCAGTCAAAAGCATGTTTATCAATTTCAGATTTGCACTATCTAGCTTAGGCAGACTATTGCACTTATCACTTGACTAAGCATATACATATCAGTCCCTTCTTACATAATTACTTGCTAAAATCATACACCTAAGTAAAATTACACAGACATTCAATATGGTACATCTCAACTATTTAGGGTAATTGAGTTGGTCAATGGACAGACTGTTTACATTATTGGTGGTACACTGACTTGGCCCGTCCACTTATGGAAAGCAGATACCCTGTTAAATAATCCGAAGCTTTGAGCAGAATTCATTCCCATATCAAAGATCTTGATAACTACCTGTAGAATGCAAATGGGACAATAGTGGCACAATTAGCTCTGGTCCCCACTAAACGCGGACCAATCATAGGCCTTTCTGATCAACTGAAAATATTGGCAGGAGAGTTGAGGCATAAACCCCAATGAGCATTTCTCCTCCAGATATATTCTAAACCATGATTTTGTGTTATTACAAAAACTGTCAGGTCATTTTTGGCGCTACAGACAGGAATCGAATGCTGATTTGTTCTCAAAATTTCTGACTCCAATGGTATACTGTGAAACCTCGAAAAATGAACAATTTCAAGATGTGACGACCCTTTCGCAAACAGTTTCCTTGTCAATCTTTTTCCTAATAAATTGTAGAAAATGTCTTGGAAGACCTTCGATATTGTGTAGGATGACTACCCACTTAGAAATGAACACCTATCCGATTTACATTAAGCACTGTACAATCTATCAGATGCTGTGCAATTCTTATCCTACTGCTTGAAAAATTCAAAACTAACAACAAAACATGAGTTTCCTACTATTCATACCATTTTCCTCTAGTAATAGTGTGAATACACCAGACATACAACAATATCATGCAAATAGATGGTAGATGTGGATTGTGTAATAACATTAGCATTTATATATTTGTGATGAAGTTATATATGTCATAATATTTTGTATGATGAACTTGTAAAAAACGAGACAAACATGAACATTTAATGATTTAAACATAATGATCAATGATATAATTTTTCTATCAAAATCAAGTAACAATCACACAATAAAAGATAAGAAAATCAACAATATAATAGTCGTTACATTTATAAATCAAACATTATCTTACAAACAGAACTCACATGACTGACATATTTCTGAGTTGACGTATTTCAACATAAATTGATATATGCAAAGACATATACATGAAAAGATGTCAATATTTTTTGGAGAAACAAAGTATTAAATGTTATAGCACAAAAACAGATACAATAAGTTTATTTTGTCACATCTGGGAGCTGGTTTTGATCCTGAATTGTCATCAGGATTTGATGGCCATCCAGAGCGCCCCCAGGACAGAGCCCCCGAGAGCCACCCTCCAGTAGATACCCCTACCCTCCTCCGTGCCCAGCATGGGTGCTGCCACCCCCGCAAAGAAGAGAAATGCTGGCAGGGTGTGCTTGAGGCTCAGGCGGTCCACCTGCCCATTCTCGGTGAGTTTACCAGTCGCATAAAAGTTGGACATCATTCTGGAAGTGAAAGAAAATATGAAAGGGATTAAATTGAAACAAAAATGTGAATAATAGATGGAACGTTTTCTCCAAAGAATTAAAAAGTATCAAGCTCATGCATATACACATATTTATTAGTAAAAGGGGTTCACATAGTTTTCCCAAATCAGAGAGAATCTCCAAAAAGCATGTAAGTCTGTTTTCGAGGCAATATCTTAAACAATAATGGCATTTCTTACCCTTTCAACTATTTGACATACCCACTGTAAGAGCAATAGAGTGATCTAAGTTATGACATAGCATGGTCTTAGCCAGCAGGGCGTCTGGGTGCCTTTTTGGACACCCAAACCCTTAAAAAGTGCCCCTCAGGACACCCAATTTTTTTAGTGTGGAATTTCCAAAAATCTCAATCTCAAGCTTATAATCGAATTTTTTCATCTCCTTGTAATTCCTATGACATTGTGCAATGTCATCATGCCTTATCTTGCTGAATTTATACATGTTTATGATTGAAATATGAGTATATTGTGATCCCCTTAAAAATTTGGACGCCCAACGATTTTACAACTGCCAATTTTAGGCACCCACTTTCTAAATCCTGGCTAAGACACTGTGACATAGCATCAATATTAGGATAAACTAAAGAAATGCCTTAAGAGCTGTTATGACAAAAATATTTTGAAATTCAAAATTAACTGACAAATTCTTAAGTGATTAAGAAATTTGCATATCTTTCGTATCTTGAACACAGGAGATTGACGGGATTCACTTCCTAAACTTACTTGTCTTTCTTGAGAAATCGTTCATGCAGCCAATGTCTGAACTTTTCCTCTTCCTGAGGGATTTTGTTAAGTAAGATTCTGTCTATGTGAATGTGCACCTCTGGCTCAAGTTGCTGCAGGAATTCTAAACATGAAAAGAGAGAAGGGCACACACAATAGAACAATGCAGGAGGAGCACATAGAATTACATATCAACAAAGAATTACATTAATTGATTACGACAGTGAATATATTTCAAAAGATTCTATAATTGTTACAACTTATAATAACATCAATCTGAAAATACAGTATATTACAAGTGCGCAAAAAGACTGGTTACCATAGCTGATTGTTCTGAGAACCAATACTCCTCCACAATTTTGCCATAACCCCTAAGTAACCTCAACATGAATGGTGAAATTAGGGTTATTGATTCAATTGTGTTTTAAGAAAGTGATTCATAATCATTTTATTTCTAGTAGAATTAATTATAAAATCACATGGAGTAGAGGATATCTTACCTGGCATGCCTGGGGCAGGCAGAGCTTGTTTACTTTCACTATCGTAGGTATTCCCATACGCTACTGTAGCATCATAGACCGCATCAGCATGTCCCCGAAGTCTAGTTATCGCTAAATATGAAGCCTTTACTCGCGGTGTCAAATGGTGTTTAAGTGGCTCAAGCCCTACAAAAAAGAGATAATGATAAGGATCTTCAAGATATTTGATAGCACCTTCATTCTACATACAAAGCATTTTCAAAGAAGGGACCATTCAATTCTACCTTTTACTGAGCAAAATTAAGTATAAAAATAACTGTATATTGTGTTTACTTTAAGAATACTTTTAAAGATACACAGTCAATTTTCGGTAAAGCGAATTAAAACAGTAGTAAAATTTTTATCTTTATACTGTATGTGTATGCAAACACCCTGGAACCATGTTTAAGGTATCAACAATACCTGGCTTACACATCTTACATGTTTGATAAGTAATAAAGATTTTTTATGAGTGCTGTACCTTGTTCTTTAGCAAAAGACTTGCTTTTCTCTACTACAGTAGTCATCTCTGGATTATACCTAGTTCCCTCGGGGAAAACAACCATCCAATACTACAACGAGAGAGAGAGAGTAAGCATACAACAATTAATAATTACTGGTTAGACAAAGTGTTGCTGTGCCACTGCTTTTGTTGCCTTTTTCTTTGCATGATCAACCTCAACCATATTTATATGTCTGGGCTCAATGTTCCCAAAAACCTTAAATCAAAGCAATTCAAATACAGCTAGCTAGATGTTATTGTTTTATATATAACAGAGTCTTTTACACACACACATTAAATGGGCAAGCATATCTTAATGTGAAAGCTTTTAAAGGAAGGACTAGTATGACTTTGATCCTAATATATAATAATAGGTCCTCATAAGAAAATGAAATTGTTCAACTCTACGACCAATCATTATAAATTATTGACTGATGCTGAAGAGGAGTTAGATCCTATAACAATATGAATCTTCTCCTGATCAGGGTCTTAGCCGATATTTGGAAACAGGGTGTCCAAATAGAGGTTTCATAGACTATTGCGTGTCCAAAGCGTGGTACAAAATACATACTACTAATAAGATAGACCCTATACCTTTACAGATTTTGCTTTTTTAGGGCAGATACTGATTTGTGTGTCTTATAAAAGTGACACTACAGCTTCTTCATCTATCTTCTAAGAAAAGTCATCTTCAGCAAATTCTGACTTAAACTTTTGGGGGTCCAAACTGTCAAAAAACAGTGCTCTGCGTGTCCAAATGACACGCTGACACATTGCGGCTAAGCCCCTGCTCCTGATATACAAAGATACAGACATATTAACAAAACATGCAATTGCAGCACTATGACTTACTGGAGTGTTATACTTTTTGATATCATCAAACTGTTTCGCGGTCCTCTCTTGTTGAAATTTCCCAGACCTTTTTACGTAAATGCAGCTATGCTGTGAAGAAAAGTAATATAATCATTATGGTAAACATAAAAAAATAAATTTGGTTACCTACTTGTTTGAGGTAAGAGAGGTTTTCTGTACGTTGTCTTTTCAATCTATGAGTACATGTATGTAACAGGCTGTTAGGTGAAACTGACAGACCCCATGGAAACAGTTATTTGAAGACTAGTCATGATAAATTACTGTGGCTGTTCAAAGCACAAATAGAACTCTACTAAACAGTGTTTGGTATATTGTTTTGCAACTTGAAATCCTCAAATTCTATGTTTCTAGCAGGCTTGAGTAATCTTTGTTGTTTATAAAAAAAATAGAGATTGGTAAAGAGATCAGCAATCCCATTACATTTTCAATCAATCTGGTATGAAATGCAACAATTAACCTTATTAAAATATTGCTATATCTCAAATTTAGATAATAAGAATCACATAAAACTCACACACTACAATATTCATTATAAAAAAGAATCTGAGACATTAAACCCTAATTAATAATTATATAAATTAAAATGTTTTCTCTTAATACAAAGCATGTTGACCAAACCATCAGATTTAGTACCAGATGTACCATATTCATTATAAGAGTAGGGATTCATTATAATAGTATAACTGACACAAGGTAATTACCTGCTTAAAATAAAATCCATATAATGGAAAATATCGGAGACCATCTTTGAGTACATATCTGATGTTCCCTAGGCTTCCTTGTCGGACCGACAACATATCTGTTACTACCCAGTCAACTGAAATACAGACCAATTAAACAATTATTTTAGAATCCATTTGAGTTAAAATTCATAGAAAAACAACTGCACATAATATTCACACCATTCACAATAGAATACCTTAGTGCTTAGATGCTACCCACATGAAACTGCTGAAAGAATAATCAACTCAAAATAGGGTGTATACTGATGAATGATATTAATTTGTGGCTGTTCCAATTAGCAAAATAACTTAATTAAAACGGTAACTTGTAAAAGTACCATATATATGTAAATTACAAATATAAATAAGTGCAGTGCTTGCAGTTATGAATTCATGACTCGAAGAGAACGAATGATCAAGATTTTAAACATCGATGCCAGTCTTTTTTTTATAGGAATTTAATGGAATGACTCAGCTTAGGTCTGAACTCTGCAACCCTTCCAAGCATATGCATTAGGTATATACTGAGATGACTGCAAAAGCTGATAACTATGATGCATAAGGATCAGTGCTTGTTTACTGGATTGCAGGAGTGAGGGTTCTAACTAATGGCGGGAGTGTATCCAATGGTAATGGCAGAGCTGGCTCCCATGGGGGCCTCAGCCATACTGCTCAGCTAGCAGGAATATTGAAACAGCCTTGATACAACACAGACCAGTAACAGCCACTAAGTAATTTACAAACATCAGCAGATATGATATTGATATGCACACATTTAAATGAATAAAAGGATTTTGTTAAAACGCAAGAATCTATTTGACTATCCAATGTAAAAGAGCAGGGTGGGAGTGGAAAAGAAATAGTTATGACAACAGAGGAGACTGATTAACCCTGGCTATAGTCTGTCTGACTTGGTTTGGCTAACAGCTTTTTCCTCTTTTTTCCAACAAAAAGTTTGCTTTTTCCTTCCAAACTTGGCAGACCTCCTAGGAACACTACCGCGTGTATGTATAAACATACTTTTTGTCTCAACTCCGCAGAATGTTGATTTTCTCCATTAAGTCCCATTGTAAAATTTGCCCATTGCCAACAATTGCCAACAACTACAAACACGCGAGATCGTCATTGTTGTCAATATGCAAATTTTACAATGGGACCTAATGAGCATATTCAACATTTTGAGGAGTTGAGACAAAAAGTATGTTTTTACATACACACGGTAGCGCTCCCAAGAGGTTTGCCAAGTTTGGATGGCATAAACAAACTTTTTGTGGGGAAAAAGGGGAATAAGCTGTTAGCCAAACCAAGTCAGACAGACTATATAGTATATAAGCTTGGAGAAAAGCTGCCCGCCAAAGCTGAGGTTACTTTCGCCCAAAGCACAAGAATGCAAAAAAATTAAAAACTATTCAAACCCTGTCATGTTGGTATTCACTGGATAGCTCTCACTGAGTACTCTCAAATCAGTAACCATATGCAAGGATTTCTGGGATTTTTCAGTTTTTTTACATCATTTTGTATTGGCCAAATTAGCTATCTGCAGCATAAGGGTTAATGTGCCTATCAGACAGGGTCTTAGCCAGGATTTAGAAAATGGGTGCCCAAAATTGTCAATTCTAAAATTTTGGGGCGTCCAAATGTTTAAGGGGGACCACAATATACTCAGATTCTAACCATTTTATAAACATGTATAAATTCATCAAAATAAGGCATGATATCCTTATTCAATGTCATGGGAATTACATACAGCTAAAAAAATTCAACTATATGCTTTAGATTGACATTTTAAGAAATTCCTCACAAGAAATTTTGGGTGTCCTGAAGGGTGCTTTTTAAGGGTTGGGTGTCCAAAAAGACACCCAGACGCCCTGCTGGCTAAGACCATGCTATCAGCTCTACCAGGAAAAATGAAACATGGGAAAGATGCAGTTGAGCTACATAGTTGAATGAGCCAGCTAGAAAATTTGAAAATTGTTTTTTGCAAAACCTTAATCCATCATCAGATTTAAGTGGGGCTGGTAAATTGCTGGGGCTACTTGCCCCTACTTCTTTGACTTTACCTAGTTCAGCATGATATACTTAAGTAATAAGCAGCAAGTTTATAGGTCTGAATCATTATATAATGATGAGAGGGCTGGTGGAAACTATCAATAATGCAACATTCACATAAAATCTGACAGTGCAGTATAAAGATGTGCTAAAGTAAGAAGTGACTGAGTATTACGTGAGATATGGAAAGATTTGCTAATTTAGATAAGGGCTATCTTACCTGTAGATTGGTGATTGGCAAGGTATATAGCATTTTCTTTTGTGTCTAGAATTTTCCTGCTATCATCATAGAGAATAATCTTTAAAGAAAAGGAAAATATGGATAGGATCATTCAAGCATATCTTCAAGGATTGTATATACCTAACTTCATCTACTTTAAAATTTGTGAACTAATCTGTGCTATTATATCAACAATTTAACATTACCCAGAAGTGGCCAGAACGTTTAAGAAAATACTACCATTATACTTATAGTCAAAGGCATTCTCTAAATGAGGAAATGTCAGTTTTTGGCAGACATTGGTCAGTATGTTTTACTGCACTTAAAATGTGACATTTACATTAATACAATATTTAAACTTAAAGGAGTCCGATAAACCTTGGATCCAAATATGTTACATCAAATATTTCCCTTTCACTTACAGTTGATACCTAAGAGCTATATTTCAGTGTTTTACCCAAAAAACGTACACCCTGCTGTGAGGGTAATTTTGTCTGCTGCATGTCTCATATGGCAATGTGTGAGAGAGACACTGATTGACTGATACCTTGAAATTTGTTCCGCAGTTTTTCGTCTTAAGTAGATGTTAAACTTGGAAGGAGGTTGCCATGTGTAACTTGTTTCCTCAAAGTACAAGTAAAGGCGACCTCTATAGGCAGAGAATGACGTCACAGCGAGACCGAATCCAGTCACAGATTCCAAGTTCAAGTTGTAACTTTGAGTTTAATATTTCAAGGAGAAAGTAGAATTATTATTGAGCTTCTTTATCATTTAAAGCTTTCCTTTGAACTCATAGTACTATTATTGTTATCATTATTATTATCTTCATTATTACTATTATTAACATAATTATTATTTTCATTATCATTATTACATCATCAGAATATGTTCCCCCATCCCTTGGAGTTTGGCTAAAATTATAGGCTTGGACAGCACTGATAATGGACACTGATGGACACTTACCTTAGTTCCATTGACATGCTCATAGAAGAAGAGTATGAGTCTCTGGTAAAGAGAATACAGCTTCTCGTCCCCAGCCTGGTAGAATCTTGTTGGTAAGAAAGATGTCAACAGACGCCAAGATGACCACAGGAAGAAAAAGTTGGGGGCTGACCCTAACATAATCACTGCAGGAACAGCCATGCGAAGGGTTGGAAGGTGTACGAGTAAGGTTAGCATTTTCTCTCTCTAACACTTGTAGAAAAAAATGAATGATTCTTGTGGAGAAGTCGTAGTTATCCTGAGATTAAGTGATGCATTAATTGTCTGTTTCTTTCGACATCACTCTAGCCATATCGCCATGTAGTGACGACATGTGCGAGTTCGACGGAACTAGGTAACTGCGCATGCCTGACCTATATAGTTCAATGAACCTGTGTGAACTTTGAACTCTGATGACCTGGTTTTAGAAAGCGGACTGTCTGGTGGCGCCCCTTCTCGACAAGTTAGTCGGTAAACCAAAATAAATGAAAAAGGAAAAGAGAGTGGTAGTTTCATAACTCACAAGGCTTCATTATTCAAAGGATGCTAGTCATTTTTCATGTATTAATACTGGAAATACACGTACTTTGAAAAACACGGAAAAAGGACAGCGGCTCTCCACTTTTAACCTAAAACTGCCTAAAACGCCAAAAAAGGCCTGTCTCTTTCACTTTTTGAACAAAGTATCTTTTCGAAGATATTTATTTGATGAGGAATTATCAGTTATAGGACTCAACCAACAGCTCGCTTTCAAATGCTTTGCAAATGCATGTTTATTCTTTGAAAAGAACTCAAAATTATTTTCAAATTTGAAATGTTTCTAGCGATTGTATAAGTGTGTGGAAATACATTTAGGTATGAAATATGCAGGCACAAAAATATTGATATGACTATTCTTCAAATATTTGTGATTGGTCATCAGCTTTGTTTTGCCCCACAACAACAGAATTTATTGGAACTAAGAGTGTTTTTCTTCAGAAAGACGTTGGGTTTTGGCCCATTTTCAATAGTAAAAAGCCACAAATAGCGATCCCTAATACACTGTTATCCAACTATATCATGAAATAATCAAGAAAAGGTAGAAATGAGAAAAGATTGAACTGTTTTTACAAAAGATAACATAGTTCATGATTTCAACAATGGTTTTAGTTCGCACCAACAAATAAAAGGCATTGTTGTGTGACCTTTGACATTCACTACCATGACGTCACATGTCCAAGGAGAGGTCGAACATTTTGGTAAAGACATTACACAGTTTTTACAAATCAGGGCGGTTGCCTCGCGACAAATTTGTTTCAAAACCCCCTTCGGCCTGCCGTATTCTGCCTGAAATGATAGTTTGATTGGAAATGCCAATCATCTTGATTTTCCCCGCACAACAGTAGAGGTCTAAAACAACAATAGCCAAGCCCAAAACTATGACGTCAACAATACCTATCCCTGTGAAGAACGTCACCAAGCAACACGGACGTCGTCAGAGATTGACGGCGAAGAAGCAGACTACCTGCGGTGGTCTGTGAGTGTTTTTTGATAGAAAGTTCGTTTGATGTGAGTGTGGCAAAACTCCGTGTAGGTCGCCAGAATGTCTGGAGATGTAAGAAGAACCCCAAAACGGGTAGGTTTAGATAACTTGTTCTGCATATTGCCGTGTAGAGGGAAGCAATGGCAATAATAAGATAATCTGTATCTCGATTATGGTCCCAACTGATAGGAACTAAGAACATCTGACTTTGATTTTCATTTTTATTTTTAAAATATAAATGAGCAAAAAATCATTAAAATGTTGATATTCTATTACCGTCTAGAGAGAAGCAATGGCATGGCACGACAATGTTTGTTTCCATTACCCCAACCCTATATTGCAACTTTTTGCAACATTTGTTCAATATCCTCACAAGCTTAAAAGGACATCTTAAGCAGTTTCTGTATCTCGATGGTCCCATCTGATAGGAACTAAGAACATCTGACTTTGATTTTCATTTTCATTTAAAAAAATATATAAATGAGCAAAAAAATCTGTAAAATTATGATATTCCCTTCAGGTGGTGCAGGTAGAACACTGGACAAACTACGTTTTTTTGTCATTATAATTGTTTCGCAATCGACAGATGAAATTCGCTGCTTTTGAATAGTTTGCTATTCTTGTTAACTGCGAATGAATTGGACTTTTTGGTCTTTTTGATCCCCGGTAATATGACTTGTAAGTGAAACTCTCCAATCTGTAGGGGAGGGGGGTTTGAGGTCGGTGTGTCCGTTTGCCCTTGGTCCCACTTTATCCATCAACGCTTAAGAGTTCCCTTTGAAAAGTGTTGTCTGGAGGAATGGCACTTACAATAGCTTCAGAATTAAAAACAAAATAATTCATCATCTGATAGATATTAGTCGATTTTGGTTCTGATGAATTTACCCCATAAATGTGCTTTCTTTTAATGAAACTGGCTTATATAGTTGGGGGTTTAGATTTCCCGTTAACTGATTGGCTTTCGTGAAACATTTCGTTCTCCGCTGTTTTATAACTGACAAAATTACTGCGTTTGTATAGGTTGGTTTTTCGCCCGCCGCTACGGAACATGGTCTCCCGGTGCCGTCGAATGAGGAGGAGCAGACGATATCGTGCGCCTCCAGCGGCAGTGTGTCCAGCCGAGCCAGCAACCAGAACACTGATGGTGAGCACGTATCTTTGACACGGGGATGAAATGAAATCTATAACTTTGCTTCCGCGAGAAAGCAAACTACACTATAGTCTATATGATCCTATCTTGGTAGACCTCTTCTTTATCATAAAAAGTTCATATTCCCTAACCCAACTTGGCAAACCTTTTAGAAGAACTGTGTTCTGTATCTGTTCTGTATCTGTATACCCACTTTCCTTCTCAACTCCCTAAAATGTTGATTTCGCTCATTTAGAGGTACCCATTTAGAGGTTCATGTACCCATCGTAAAATTCCACTCACGATCGCACACGTCTACTGTCTGCAAATGGGCAAATTTTACTATAATTTCCTAGCCACTGATGTCCTAGCCCTGCCTCTGAGTTGAGTCAATCGACCCACCAGAGTCTGATGATTTATAGTATAGATGGCAACACATGGTCTGTTCAACATCTGTTTTATTATCAGGCAAAGCTATATTGTCTCCGACAAATGAGGAAAATATTAACAAACCTGACAGGCTTGAATTATCTTTATACAAGTAACCTCTAGATTTTTAAAATGAATATTCGAAAGAAAGAGACAATAATGGGCCCCGGAAAACTTGAGATGGGCGGCATTTCAGAGTATAACTATATTTATCAAATCATGTCTGATATACACACACCTATCAATTTCCCGCTAGTAAAAGGTATTATTCAATTTCCATCGGTCTCCACGAACATCTCCCTCAAGGATGTGACGTCATGCAGATAAGATAGTTCTGAAATATACCGTTTTTTTTTGTAATTATGAAGCTTTAAAAACATACAACGATATATGTCTTCGGTATGCGGAAAATGCAACAAAGCGTGCTTACAATGGGGATTGCTATTGTTGAATGCAATCCTCTACGCAAAGGATCAATTGGTAGAGAACGGCTAAAATAAGCAATGTTTGTCGTTTAATAAATTGCGTGTTTTGCACCACTCACGAATAGTTCCTAAATGGTTAATGCTCTAGTAAAGTTAGATTAATAGAGGGAATAAAAATACAGATGGTTAATGGCATGATTCTTATGACTTCCATATAGTTATTAGGATATTTTGAATTATAGAAATTTTAGTAATTCATATACCCCTCTGGCATATTGATTATGACTGCTGTTTTGTTACAAGTGTGATATTTCAGCAAGCTTTCAATCACTTATTTGACAGGTTTTGTCACGCTTGTAACAGCAGAAGCAGGCAGCGAATTAAAGAACATTTTGGTTCTCATACGCGGAAACAACATTTAATCTTTCCAAAAGAATCTCTAAGTTGCAAAAACTAACAAATTGGTTTTACAGGATATGTTATCAAAAACTTCATGTTACTTCAAATTTAAAAAGAAGCTGGTGTATCTTTTATAATGGCATGCTTTTTTGACACAGAGCGCGACGGCAAACCTGGTTGGTACACCGAGCTCGGCGAATCAGAGGTCGACATGTTTAAAAAGGTAAGTGGACGAGTGTTTAGAACGCCATGTCGCATTTTTGGAAAAGTCATAATTCACCTAATAATTTGAGGTGATAGATTTTTACTTTTCATGGACTCTTTCACTTATCATGTCTGTGCTCAATAATACCTCGGACAACAGTCAGATAGACCCAATTATTTAATATTACTGGACGATTTGACCACGGTTCATGAATCATCGCCTAGGTTTCAAGTGATATTTCTTGAATATGAAATATGAAATTCATAATATCAAACGAAATGAATCGCAGAAAAGAAAATACCTAAACTGCTCACTTTTTTACCGCACAGTCAAACCAACTAAATCCAACAAGCTCAGCGACAATATCATAACATTTTCCCTGGTAAAACACATGATATTCCGGCCACCTTTTAGTTCAGACCAGCTTCTCAAATGACCGAATGCAAGCCATGCAGCCATTGATCGTCCTCGGAGCTTTGAATATACCTGAAAGACATGAAAGATATGCAACTGTTACCGATATAGATTAGAACAATACAATATGATATTTATGATATTTATTATGGAACGAAGCAGTATTTTCTCTTTTTGACTGCTCCTGACGGCGTCATTGGAATTTGGCAGAGGGGCTAAAGGGCAAATGTTATACTGTTGTTGAAGTTGCATCAGGAAATAACATTCAATCACATGGCATCCCTAATGGAGCATTATCATCAGAGGACACATTTGAAGTAATAATAATGTCTTTGTATTCTCTCATGTATTGTTTTGTAGGTGTTCGACCTGCTTGACCAGGACGGCGGCGGGAGCATTGACGCCCCTGAACTGTATAACATGATGAAAAATCTCGATATCGACATCTCGCTGGAAGAAATCTCCAGCGTCTTGAGAGAACTCGACTCTGACGGCAATGGGGAGATCGATTTTGACGAATTTCTTTACGCAATGGCCTCGACGGACAGATACTTAGATATGCTAGCAGGTAAATGGTTAATTTGTGCAATCGAGCAACCCTAGAATAACAATAACACTTCCTTTCAGTTGCAGAGTATCCATCTATAAAATAAGATGATGGGATATCATTAAAGTCAAAGGGTAAAAATTCGAGCCAATAATGTGTATTTTTCTAGAAAAGTTGTTAGGAATGCACAACGTATAAATATAAAACGACGATACTATAACGATTTTTAACATAAATTACTTGAAAGAAATGTTGAATTGAACAATGTTAGAAATAACAATTGCAAATACCGAAACAAGTTTTAAAACGGTAATAACAATAGACTTTTTAGGAGGGGGGGGGGGGTAAAATACGAACTAGAACGAACAATGTACAGTTGCGAAACGATGATAGCATTTTTCAGTTTTGAATTGTGCAATGAATGCGTTTGTTTTTTCATTACAGAGGATTCAACTCAAGAATCTCAGGAGTGTTTCAATAAGCGCCAAACTCTTTTCTTCACGGCCATTACTAAATTCGCAACAAAGAATTCCTTGGGAGAAATTTCTAGATACTATGCGGCGAAAGCGAAACAGGTAATTATTTATTGGACAGCATTACTGACATGGTCTATGCCGTGAAAGGGAAACTCTAGGTTCAAATGAGTTGATGAATACTTGCACTTGAACAAAAAGTTAAACCCATTTTAACGACCCACACGTCCAGTCAAAGTAAGGGACCTACCCCCATAGCCAAGTGGTCAAAGGCATTGCCGCTGACTATCACCACCGCCAACGATCCCGGATTCGAATCCGGCTTCAGGCATGTGAAGAAAATGCCGATGACTTTGGGTCAGACAGTGGTTTTCCCCGTGTATTTCGGAGTCCTTCACCTTTAACAACCCTCTAGTCGCATTGTAGCTGTTCCAACTAAAGCCATCACGTACATGAATGAGTCGTAGCCTGTTGAGCAACAATAAAAACGGATAAAAAAGCTTAGCCATGTGTGATGTGCTGCATATTGTATTAGTTGTGTAAATTTATTTTGCGACTTCGCACGCCGGAGTGCCCCTGAAATACTCTTTGACCTGAGAGTGTTCAAACAATAAAGGAATATCGCGAAAATCAAGCTAGGAATTATCAGATTAAAGAAACATTTTTTTAGCCCAACAGGCAATATTTCAATTATATTAAATTGGGAAGACACATATATCGAAACTCTTATTTGCAATAGTTTATATTGTTATCTATTTGGGAATATCTCGAAACTCGGTCCGCAAGATTGTATTGTTTTTAGATATTTACACGTATGTCTATCAATCAAATTCAATTTAACTTATTAATTTAATCCAATTTATTTTAATTCAATTCAATTTAATTTAATCCATTCGTATTTCTGTAGGTACCACATGTCATTAGTCATTACACAGCTGGGGCACGCCTTATTGGGCTCACTGATAGACAGCTACAACAGCATCTTCGTAAGATGCAGAGGGAGGCCAAGTCCAACAAATCTCCATACGCCAAGCCACTTCAGTTTGTCTTGCCGGACACCATGCCCAAAAAACGCAAAGAGAAGCAGAAGGCCAAACCCGTGGTCACTTCCCACGGACGCACTCGCCGGACGGCCATAACAGGAGATTCCCATCCTGAAGAGTTGGAGATTCTGGTAGGTTTGCATGCTAGAGCTGAGGGAACAAAACTCAGTGGCGCTGTGGCTAGATTGCCGGCCTGGGTGTTGGGATGCGTGGGGTCCAGAGTTCAATCTTATTTCGGGGCGAATAGGTATTCAATTCTTCGCGATCTACATACATACTGGGGCAATCATCGAAAACCTTCATTTTTAACTCTTTGTCGCCTGTCCCCCAATGATAGGGAAAGGTCACTTTGAAAGTTTCTTTTTCTATACTTTTAACATCACCATTCGTGCTATCAGTGTTCTCTGTATATACCAAAAGCTCTCCTTCTTAAAATGTCTAAGCAACCCCTAAACATGGGATGGCGAACCTTTGAAAAGAAAACAAAAAATGTTAACCTAACAGATGACTTGACTGTCTCAGAGGCCGAAATCTAAAAGATACATTCTCTGTGGTCAGATATCACCACTGGCGCATGTTAGACTGGTCATTGGTGAATAATTCATATTCAACTCCCTCGTGTGGCACTTGCATGAACTAAATTGGCAGTAAACAGACTAAAGCTTAATTAACGTATATGATATAATTAAGGGATAACTAGGTTAATGTTTCACAAGTACAAGCATTCGATAACACACATGCCTAATAGTAATTACCCAAACTGAATAACAACATCAATCACGCTTGCCTTCAATGGAACAGCATACTTCGTTCAGCCAGCGCAATATATTTCCTACAATGGAAATGTTGGTAGGTTCGACTTATGTTTTAAAAGCCTCATTTTTAATCAGTCTAAAAGCCTCATATCAATTAGGCAAACAGCCCTGTTAATCATGCTTGGCGTGAGTGTCACTATATGCAGTACCAATGTGTAGAGTAGCCAACCAAAAAGATTCCTTCACGCAGATTGCTATGCAAAAGATCACAAAGAGGCGACTTCGTTAAAATATAAATATATCCACATCTGATATGGGAGCATGAGTAACCACCGGAATAACTTCCTAATTACCATACCGTTCTATTCTGGAAGCATTACAAAAAGCAAGGTAATATTGTTAAGACCTGAAGAAAGAAAGTTATTACGAATGCACGTTTTTATATGCAGTGTGGGATTTATAGTAACTCATTCATGAGTTCTTGTAATTTTTGTCTGGATCTAAGATACTTTAGACAATAGCTTAGAACCTAGGACTGATTTCACAAAATATCTAAGGTGAGTTGTTGTGTAATATTCTATTTAACATTTCTCATTCAAATATTTTCACCTGAAAGACTTGACCAAAATTATCACGCTGCTTTTGGCCGCTATGCTGGCCATTAATGCCAGATGAGATGTTGCAGGTAAAGGCATATTTAAGTAAATTATCTGATGGAGAAATGTTAATTTTACCATCACCAATAACTCTCTTTCAATTATTTTATACAATCGTTCTCAATTAAAAGGATATTGCCAAAAGTATGATATTTCCAGACTGAAATTTCTGGAGGGTTTCTTAAGCATTAGTGGATTGACATCTCTTGTACTACCGTTGCAGACTACGCTCCGTCAACTGGCAGACGAAGGGAGTGTACTGGCTCGTCTACCTGGTGTGCATCTTATTCCACAGGTACGACGGACTCTCAAGAAAACCAAGAAAGCTGGTAAGACAGAAATAGCCATCTACTCTCCATCGCTCATACATGAGCTTTAAATATAGTTAATGTTCTTACTACAGGTATTAGCCACATCTCGAAAAAAGTTACCGGCACTGTGGCTTGAAAGATATACTTTTAAGAACTGCCATCCCTGGTTAGAAGTGTAGCTTATCACTGCAGCTATCGCAGCTATATCCAAGTTGGGATATATATTTCAATAGAACGTCCCTGGAATGTGTATATTTCATTAAGTCCTCTGACGGGAAAATTAGATAAGCATATATTTAAGGCATATCAGCATTCCATTCCCTGGGTCTTCCTCTCTAAGGTTTGAACATAAGAAAACATGACACTTCAAGGATCATGTTTTGAGAAGTGAATTTTTCCAGTGTTCAACTAGCAAGTTCCCATTGGGTGTTGAACTCCTGTGATTCCTGTGTTTAATAGAAAAGTTTTGTACATGTATGATGTATACTGTATGTATTAATATGAATTTTACTTTAACTACTACTACTACTACTACTACTACTACTACTACTACTACTACTACTACTACTACTCACTATTTATTTTCTTCTAAAAGATATCTGTTTGTATGATTTGCAGACTCAGTTCCTATCTGCAGCAGCAACAGAAAGAGGCGAAAGATGGCACAGGATAAACAGAGTAAAGAGCATAGTCACACCCACCTCGCATTCAGGGCAAATAATGGAAAGAAAATAGGTTACTATCCATGAATCATTAATGTCATTTAAAGATACTTTGTGAATAGTATTTATACGGCCAATTTTTTTTTTCTGGAACTCTGCAAGAATAAGTATTCCTTTTGACTTACAGACCAGGTTTCTTAATAATAATAATAATAATAATAATAATAATAATAATAATAATAATAAAAATAATAATTATATTAATAATAATAATAATAATAATAATAATAATAATATTAATAATAGTTATGATAACAATAATAATGATAATAATAATGATAATAATAATAACAATAATAATAATAATAATAATAATGATAATAATAATAACAATAATAATAATCTTTAATTCACGAGGGCAACACAGTCAAATACAGGATTTGATTTTAGCTGTGGCTGTCAAAAGTTCTTGATTATTTTGCAAAGCTCAGGGTCATGGGTCAAATGGAAGCATCCTGTAATCAGTATTTTTTGTGAGGGTGATATATCGTGCCATTAGAGAGACTCATTAAGTTCCGCAATCCAATAATAACCCCTTATCAGTAGGGTATCTGAAAGGGAGGCCTATTTAGATATAGCTCTATCAGAAATCACAGTTTCAAACCAAGGAGGCCAGCTGTTCTTTTCTTAGATCACTGGTCAACAGGCACTGAAAGATGGTGTAAAAAACATTGATGTCCATTCAAAAAAATGAGAGGCATATCTAGAACATCTTTTCTCAAAAAAATACTTAGGTTTTCTGCTGATGTTTCAACAACTGCAGGCTCTCTAAAAAAGTTTTTTTATTGGTCACTGCTCAATAAATATTAAAATGTATGCAACATTATTACTCTAAGTATTTCTTTTCTTAAATAAGCCTTCTGCAGATATCAAATAAGATGTATCCATTACGTTGTCATTTTTATTTTCTTACGTTTGACAAATACAAAATGATTCAAACACCTGAAGGATTACTGAAACCCTGGCACATGGGTACTCAACAGAGTACTCAGCGAGAGCTATCCCATGAATACCAACATGACAGGGTTTAGATGGTTTACAAAAATCTTTGCATCCTTGTGCTTTGTACGAAAGCCTCCCAGCATTGGGAGGGTTATGATCTTTGTAAGTCATCAATACCAAGTATAACTAAATTGTTTTCAGAGAGGAGATCTTTGGCTGCTCATGGTTGGAAGAGTCAACAAATTGAGATCTGTCAAGTGCCACTCCCAAAATTACCAGTCAAGAAGACCCCTCAAGCACCTACAATTGATGACCTGCCTTCCATCAGAAGAACGGTAGGCACAATCTACATTAATGTTCACATTTACTGTTCACCTTTCACATTGTTTACTATAATCATTGTTGTGTTGGATCATTGCAGTAAAAATGGTGGTATATACTAAATGACCTGATAATATTACTAAAATTGTTGAAAAATTGCCATCACTTTGAGCCGAATATCAAGACTAACCTGATGACTTGTAACTGTTATCCTTTATCGAATCACCTTTGATGAAATATCATTAATCAGTTATCAGTGAGTATTCTTTCAATAATAAGTTTTGACATACTGTTCATAACTAGTTATATTGGGATTAACTCAGTTTGCAAATAGGAAACTCTTACCTTCAGATTAAATTTTGTCTTCCATTTGTTATTCCCCCAGGCATCACAAGCTATTGGAAAATATTTTGACAATCTTCGCACCAAAAAGGTACAAACATCTTGGGAGCATTGGAGTGAACTACACACGGAAGAGATCAAATCCAAAAAACTTTATAAGAATTTCAAGAGGGTTTTCAGGACCTACTCACCCCATGAGGAAACCTTCATGATTTCTCCCTGGTTTCCCTCTACCCCACAACCACATGGGCATCAAAGAACAAAAGAAACACAGTGGTCGAGACCAATTAGCTCTTTTAATTAGTCAATAACGGTGCCAATACATGTGAATTATAATGGAATATGAATTGTGAAAATAACAATGTTTTTAATATGTATGTTATATTTATATAAATGGTGCAAAGTAAAAAAAAAAGAATGAACATGAATATAAATGTAAACCTGGAAAAATTTAACAAATGGGCTTCAGGAAAAAATAAACTATGCGACAAATACTTATATTGTTTGTGATTTCTAACTTGTAATTCTTTAACTAGACTTCAGCTTCAATATCTGACATCGGAAATAGCTGAAAATACGAAATATTAATGAGTTTATATTGAAAATCAAAACCAAACACTAAGGGCCTACATTTACTCCAATAAAACATCATCATTAATCAGTGGCACAACCTATTACATAAAGCAGTTTCAATTCCCTTGCATTTTGACTTCTATACATCAGATGAAAACAGGGTAGATAATTCAGGACATATCTAAATGCTTGTTTTGTGCATAGAATAAGGTGTGCAAATAAAGTGTAAAACAGACAGAAATACTAGTAAAATATGACATGGAATATAAAATATTGTATTTAGCAAGATATACAGTTTAATATAAATAAATAAAAATATATTGAATGTCTGATTACCAGTGGTTCAATTTATAGCATAAGGCACACACTACATTTCCCTTTCACCTATGAAGTACAAATCAACTTGTTTGTTAGAGTAACACAAAACTGAGGAAAAGTTGCATTGCAAATGTCAAGGTATTGCTCCCTCAAAGCTTATCTGTTTTGTACAAGAGAGTTCAAGGAATCTTCAAAGCACTCTTTAGTTTTGTATGCTATGAGCAAAGAGCTTTCTAACTCGCCTATGTATGCAAGAAGAGGGTTTGGCAAATCCTCAATCTCCCCTCTGTTTTGTTAGGTGGAATATTTGGTGAACCCTCAAACTCTCTCCTTCCTGTTTAAGAAGATTCTCCCCTTTGTTTTGTTAAGGGGAAGAATTGGTGAACCCTCAAACTCTCTACCGTTTCATTTAAGAAGAGGGTTTGGCAAATCCTCAATCTCCCCTCTGTTTTGTTAGGTGGAATATTTGGTGAACCTTTTAACTCTCTTCTGTTCTGTTTAAAAACAGGTTTTGGGGGGTTTGGCAAGCCATGCACTTTTCCTCTGTCTTCTTCGTGAATAGTGTCTGGAAACCCTTAAATTCTCCTTTGAATCCTTAGCAGCATCCTGTCTTTACAGCATAAGCCACCTTAGGGCTTAGGGTAGTTTCTTTATGCTAATCCTCATGAGTTGATTCCCCAGTCATAGGGCAGGAACGATACTGAGTACTTTTTACCAGCTAAAAGTTGTCCCAGCTGATCCTTCTTCTCGCCTTCATCCATATGAGTATGTATCCATTCAACCAACTGAATGTGAGAAAAACACTAAATCACCGAAAGGACAAACCACATGCGATAATGCATGGAGTGTATGACATGCAGGTAACAATTATTTTTTTTCAAAATAATTTTCATCAATGATATGTGTAACAAGACTACAAGGGGATGATACAAATATGGTGCATATAGAAAATGCAAGGATGTTCTAAAAAAAAGCCCGGATTATTGTTTGTAAATTCTCAAGTAATTACTTTAGAAAGAATGTAAATACTAAGGATAAGAATTATTCACTGCCAATATTCCTACTAGCTAAGCCAGCTATATAGGCATGGGGCTTATATATTCTTGAAAAGGCAATTGTAATTAAGAGGTAAATTGTAAGCACAAATAGTTAGTTGCATACCTCTCCATTATTGTGGCCAAAGTCTTGTCGGTACCACTTGAAAATCCTGGATGGCATAACAACTTTCTTTTCCATGTTGATCTGAAGGCCATCTTCACCTTCAATGAAAGACCTGGCAGCAAGATCCAACTGCTCATAGATACCCTGAAGAAAAAAACCAACAACATTTACATACAGATAACTATGCATAGGTTACAGTAAAATTTGTAATATCTTATAAAGATCAAGCATTTTGCTTTGTCCTCGTATCGCCATTAAAGCTAAAAATCCTCACATAAACTCAGGCTCTCTGATAAGCAAGAGTACCTTCTGGCCCTTCTGGTACCTTCATTCAATGTTAAACCCATACATGTTTGCAAATGTGGGTACTATTGTCAAAAGTGCTCACCAAGAAATTATTATTCTTTTCCTAGGTCTATTTTTATCAGCTAGAGAGATCACTCGTTAACAGTTGGCTTTAGGTACTAATCTTATAAATCCTTAGGAGATGAAACTCAAATGATAATTTTTTATTGGAGATATGCTGTCTTCAGACTAGAATAGAGTTATCTTGTCAGTGGTCAGTCTATTCCTAGTAATTTTGAATATGTTGTGCTTACCTCTGAGGAGTATGATTATGTAACATAGGGCAGTTCTCGAAGCCACAGATTTCTAGTAGGGCAGGTCTCGAAGCCACAGACAGTGGTCTGTCTTAATAGATTCGACAGTATTTTGCTTACCTCTGAGGAGTACGTTTTGATAGGAGGACAGCTCTTGGCACCACAGACGAGGGCAAAGTGAATGAGAGGTTCATGTCTCTCAAGCGCCACCTTCAGGCGAGGATCGTGTTTACCAAATGGACAGCTCAGCATGCCTTCAAAGAAATAATTAGCATAATGTACTAGCAGACCAGAATGGTGGGAGAGAGAGAGAGAGGGGGGGGGGGGGGGTTACAAAAAATGTCAGGTTTGCAAATTTGCTTTTCTTAAAATAGTTGAAACCATTAGGGAACTGTCAGAGAGAGAGAGAGAGAGAGAGAGAGAGAGAGAGAGAGAGAGAGAGAGAGAGAGAGAGAGAGAGAGAGAGAGAGAGAGAGAGAGGGAGAGAGAGAGAGAGAGAGATGAGAGAGAGAGAGAGAGAGAGAGAGAGAGAGAGAGAGAGAGAGAGAGAGAGAGAGAGAGAGAGAGAGAGAGATTGATAATCATCATCATCAGATACGGCCTCTTTCTCTTTAGAACATTATGGCCGGCGCATACTGAGTTAGTGTGTTATAATATCCGAAAAAAAAAGAAGATCAGGAAAGGGAAAATAAAAGATCAGAGGTTTGATTAGTGTTGTTATGGGTTAAAAACAGACACAGACCATCTAATATATTTTACTGACATCTATTGTGATAAGTCTTACACTTACCTACACCTTTTCTATTTGCCCTCAGAACACCATTCTCTACATCTTGCAGGGAGTAAACCTGGCCGCCAATGATGTACTGCATAGTGTTGAAGAACTTGTAGCGCTGCCACAGGTTACTGGGTGGACCCCTGACAATATTGGCATGGATCACCAGGGCATTGTAGATATTGATGAAGAAGGACAGTTTCTCCTCTCTGCTTGAACCAGCGATGTCCACACGCTGAAGTTCCGTGGTCAGTTTGACATATCGCTCAAACTCAGCACTGCCGGAAATACCTCGGTAATCCACTTTCTGAAAAAGTGATTAGAATATGAGAAACAGGGCCAGGAGATGGAAGTCTAATGACATACTAGTGTCTCATCATGCTACGAAAGCTGATGTGATAGTGCTACCTGGGGACTATTTTTGCACAGCCCCCTCAGAAAATTTCTATGCTCCAGAAACAATTGTCTGTGCTTCAGGACTCCCAAATTGGACACCCCTGAATTCTGTTAAGAAATTTAAATGGTATATCTTTATATGATATGCCAACCTTCACTGTTCTCCGTGCATCACAGGCGTAAAACATTTTTTCACTGAGACCTAAAATAAGTGTTTGTTTCCTGTAATGCAACCCTAATAAGTTTTTATTGAATAAAATTGTGGCCCTAATATTCTTTCCGCGCTACCAACTCGCAATCAACATTCACTTTTTAATTATTGTTTAACTCTCGAAATTTTATGGAAGTATGACCAAATGATTCTGTTAAATGTTTCATTTGCATTTTTAAATACAGTTTGTACTTGCAAAATGTGTAAACTCCATCTATTTATACCACCTAATGATTGATGGTTTGATAAAGGTATTCATTATTGCTACGAAGGCTGATGTGATAGTGCTACCTGGGGACTATTTTCACACAGTCCCCTCCAAAAATTGCTGTGCTCTAGCACCGATTATCTGTGCTCCAGAACTCTCAAAATTTGGAAACTCCTGAGTTAAGTTAATTTAATTTAGAATTTATTGATAGGTACATGTATATGATATGCCAACCTTGCCATCTGCAGAGAGAAAGGCTGAATAGATCTTGAGGATGAGTTTGCGTATGTCCTCTCCCAGCTGTCCTGCAGGTCTCGGCTCGCATTCTGACAGAGGGCCAGCATTGAGAGCTGAGCTGTTGTCGTCCTCCAGCAGTCGATAGTAACTGTTGTCATCTTGAAAAGTCTCACCGTCTTTCACATTGTGACCGAAGTGACGGTCAATGAGCAACTGGCCCATCTCTTTTCCTTTCGCTCGATCTGAAAAATGTATAATATTTTTTTGGATTGAAAAAATAAATCATGCATCCTTGATTATTTCATCAACTTATGTTGACATCATCATAAAATAAGTAATCATAACAATTATCATAATCATTAACCCTTAACCCGTAAGCAAATGTTACCCTAAATTTCTTAGAATACATGTCGATCAAACAGAGTATTAAAGGTTTCATTAAAAATGCAAAAAAACAGATAGAAAATACAGGACCATATCGACCCTACCTGCTAAATATAGTTTTCTCGGAGAAAAAGGGATGTCAAAATTTATATAGAAAAACAGGACAATATGGAAATAAAATATTAATTGAAATATCACAAAAATGGGACATAGATATCTTACAAGATATCGAAGCAGAAGAGGTAAAGCAATCAATCAGAACTTTTAGAAAAACAACTCGGAATATGTACCTATGGGATATTCAATATAAAATCTGGTTTGGAAGAGTAGCTACAAATGCAAGACTTTTCCGTATGAATATAAAAGAGTCAGACAATTGTGAATTCTGCCAACAGATAGAAACAAATGCACATGCCTTTATTTTGTGTGAAAGAGCTCGAAATCTATGGTCCGACATAAATACTTTCCTTACAGAAATTGGCTACAGGAATTTTAGACTAGAACATCAAATCTTAATCTTTGGGGACACAGAAATGGACCCCCTCTTTAACTTAATTATCATAATAGCCAAAAAACTGATCTATCAAAATAGAGGAAAAGGCAATATCTACTCGCTAATGCACTTTAAGGCATTATTAGAAATTGAAAGAGAGTCGGAAGAAATATACGCCAATGAAAATGATAAGACTGAACAATATGAGAGGAGGTGGGAAAAATACCTCACAATATATTAAACAAAAAAAAAAGCACATTTATTAATAGTAATAGTATATAGACAAAATATCAGCAGCCACTCTTGTGACGTCTATTAGTCTCAAAAAGACCTCCAATGTTGTACTGTGTGTAAAAAGGGAGGCAAGTATCACTGTATATATAATGTATAGATAAGATTTATTTTTCATGAAAGATACTGTACTCATTGTGATGACTTTCTGTAATTTACCTGTTTTACTTTATCTGTCCTGTTACACTTGTTCTTGTTATAATATTGAAAAACAAAATAAATGAACTATGGGTGATCCAAAGTTCTTTAAAAACAAAAAAAAAAACCTTATGCTCCTGGTGGCTAATTTTTACCAAAATAAAATGATGCAAAAACCTGAAAAATGTCTGGAACCCTGGCACATGGGTACTCATCTGAGAGTACTCAGCAAGAGCCATCCAAGGAATACCAACAGATCCTTGTGCTTTGGACTTAAGTGTCCTCAGCATTGGAAGGATTAACTCATACCTGTAGTTCAATTCTAAGTATTGTAAAGTTGCAAGTATTGTAGGATAATGAGCCGTACAAAATCATATGTTCTTGATTATGTCATCAACTTATGCACCAGTCAATTGAATCCCCGGGAGGGGGGGGCCGGGATGGGGCGGGGATAGTGCACCGACCTTCTGCACTATTTTGCATAGTCCCCGCCCCCCGCGGCACATTTTTTTGTCACTAATCCCAGCCCCCGGGGCACATTTTTTAAAGGCTCACATACATATCAGCTCATATGAGAGTAATAAACTTCAAGAACAGAATGCTGCCCTTCTTGTTCTCTCAGTGATCCCATGAGGTGAAATTTTTGCATATTGCCATCATCCTGCCCAGCCCCTGGCAGCCACTGGCTGCGGCCATGTTTTTCAATTGGGTGGCAGAGATCACTTCCTGCCCCTAGCTCTGTGCTTATCTCAAGCACCCCTAAGCTCCTTTGCTACCCAATAACACTGACCACAGCAGGGGTTGATGACCCAGAATCACAATGGCGTCGGCCTTGGCTCAGAGGAAGTGCTACTCACTAATTACAATTTTAGATTTCTCTTTGTGTGGAGCTCTAGGGCTTCCCTGTTTATGAGAGATGTTGAGCTATGTTCATGAATTTTCATATAAACCTATGATTTGGTTTTCATGACAGGAAAAGGTCACATAGAACTTTTTAAAGTCACTAGTTACAACTTTCACCCTCAAGAGCACGCTTAAACTCCTAAACTAAGCTGCAAGCCGGTGTATCATATACTTCCTTACCTAATTATACCACTTTTTTGTAGTTATTTCCAATAAAACCGCTTTTATACTCAATTTTCCAATGCAAGTGGAAATCTTTAAGACTGTCTATTCTTGCGGTAACACCCCTCCTACACTGCCACAGCTGACTGCTTTGACCCATAAAGATAAGAACCTGCACGCCAGTACCTGCCTGATAGATAGCGTTCTCTGGGGAGAGCGAATGGCAGGAAGCACAGCGGCAGCGCAGTGTGCCTTCGCTGTGCACATTTCCTGTAATGTTCCCCAAGTTCCCCTTTAAACCATATTTTCAATCCATGTGGGCATCAAAAATATGATAGATGAATTTGAAAATATTTTATTGTGTTGATTTGTACAAATGCAGGAACATCCTCATATTGAGGGCCTTCATGCACCTCATAAAGATTGTCTTTGTTGAAGAGTCCATAGCAGCTTGGTCTGTAGTACCGTGAGAAATTCCAGCCACTGTACATCCTCATGCAAACTATCAATTCTTATCTGGTCAGGCTACCATGATTGGATTTTAAAATGGCCATTTCATTTTTAAATATTTCTGGCATATAATAGCTTGTGCAGCCCTTCTGCAAAGAAGTGTTTATGATTGGCATAAGCATATGCACTGATACCTTGAAAAATGTTACAGTTTCGAAGGCCATTTGGACGAAATTTGCTATGTGCGCAAGTTTTGTGGCAACTTGTTTCTGCAAAGTACAAAACAAAAGCGGCCACCTCTATCGGCGGAATTTGGGAAAGAATGACGTCACGGTGAGACAGAATCCCGTTGTAACTTTGTGACTGCTTTAAAAGTTAATGCAAAATGATTAGGGAAGGCACTAGTGCGTTGCACGTACTTTTGTCCGCCACTGACCACGCAACATGTGCAACCACGCACCAAATCCTCAGTGTAACAAATGCTCACGCGATGTCATGATTATAGTAGCGGGAAAAGTTGCCACGGCGGTGTTCTCTAAAAAAGATAAATTATCTGCATCTCTGTGGGTCAACTTTAATGCAGTTTAGAATGTTATAACCGCCACAACTCATTCTACTTGCCATTTAATTATTTTAAAGCTGTTGTGAAATGACGGTGTTGCGATAGCAGGGTGCAACACAGGTTCCAAAACATTACTTGCCGAGCATGGCAAGCTGCCCCTAAAGTTTCCTTGCCCACGCTGGCACTTCCACTTGTCCCACCACCCTGTTTAACTAAGGTGAGTTACATTGCGAGGACTCTGCCAAAAGACATTTCTTGCCGAGCAGGGCAAGTAAGGGTCTTGTTTTGCTGGCCAGATTGCCGTTTTTTGCCGAATTCACTTGCAACGGGACAAGTGGTTATGTTGCACGCTGGACAGGTTGAAATCGTAGCAATTGTTATGCCATTAATTTTTGGTCAATCACTACTCATACTGTGTGATTATTTCACAAATATTTTTGAGATTCGCGAGCATTTAAAGCTTTGCTTTGTAGACATATTATAATTAAAGTGTTATCCTCCAAATTTTACGAGATTCAGTAATCATCAATGTGTTTGTTTTTGTTAATATTATTTTTTTTCCTCGTATTTATATAAAAAAGATAATTTTATACTAGCCACATTCAGTGCCGGTCGTATCATTATGACAATATCTCATACCATTTGTCTATCCACTGCTAGGCGGCAGATTAATTGGGCTAATCATAAACAAGTAAATAGGATTTTGGCATGAGGAGGATTTGGGTGGTATTCACTATCCCCGCCCCCGTGCCCCGGCCTATATCGTCGCTCTACTAGTTAGTTATGTCCCCACCCTGCGGGGCAGCATTTTGGTGTAGTAAACAGGATAAGCCCTGCATCGCCCGGCCATTTCCCGGCCCCCCCCTCCCGGGGATTCAATTGACTGGTGCATTATGTGATCATCAACAAGAAAATAAGTTCAGTACTCATAACAATTCAACTTTTACCTGTTGTTCAATTCGAAGTATTGTATAGTCACAAGTATCGTAGGATAATGAGCCTTACCAATAAAAGAACTGATCTAAGAGCCCACTTGTGGTTGGTGATTCACACAGGATCAGAGTCAGTCATAAGGGAAACCTATGCTGGGCGTTATGTCATGCTGGGTTTGTGATCCAAGGGCAGCCACATGCAAAATGTTGCTAGCCTCATGCTAAACTTATTATGTAATTCAGTAGTCTGGGGCCAAAAATGTCTTTGTGGTATGCACTTATTTTCAATACTAATACAGGTGCTAAATGATATTATTGCATATACTAATTACAGATGCAAAGAAGTGCTCACATTGCAAAATCTTTATCTACTTGATCATATACTACATGTATTAATGTGGCTGGTCCAAGTACATCTAGCTGATATGACTTTCACAAACTAATTCTGACAAGGTGTCAAACCTAGTCAATGGTTAATAATGGTGAAGTTATTTGATATCTTACCAAGTTTCTTAGTGTTCACGACCCAATCCACAAAGTCGCTGCCCTTGAAGGACTGTTTGTGTACCCTGAGTCCCTGTTTATGGTCCTTTATCAGTCCACTTGCCTTGAGGTCCTGAACAAGGCGGGCATACTCATCTGGTTCACACACAAAACCACTCTCTCCTTAAACAGCAATTTGTCATAAACATGTATCACATTCCATGTTCCTGTAATTTTATTAATATAGTATCTGTCATTTATATACACATTAATTTCATACAATGACAGAGAACTTCTAAGAATGTTCAGCAGGGACAGAACAGATCCTATAATCTATAGTGCATTGACAGCTTGGTAGGTCAAAGAAAAGAATGAATAGTTTCCGGGACTGGGCACAGGAACCTAGTTTATCAATACATCCAGTTAGTAAACCAGGAGATAGGTACCTAAAAATATGTCAAATAGAACTCACTCAGTAAGGCCTAAAAAGAAAATTGTTTGTTTCCTTAACAGTCTGGAAAAAAAGTTTTTTTGGATTAGTTTCTTTAAATAAGGTGTGTTTCATGCATGTTTTAAGTTGATCGGGAGTTGGCAGTGCGTACAAAAAAATAAGATAGGGATGTTTTTGATTAAAAACTTGTTAGGTTAGGGTAACAGGAAACAAACAACTTTTTAAAATCCTAACTCAGCATTTAGGTGAAACATGGGGTATGAGATACATTTTACAACGAATTCTGTAACTACAACTACAACGAGTGTCGTTGAGGTCATTTTTAATTATAATAAACATGCAGGCCCTTTGTGAGTTAACATAATGGGCAACCTACCTGCATCAATGGCTGTGGCAGGATCAGGTGGTACTGGTGCACCAGCGGGTGCAGGGTTGTTTTTAACATCTTCTAAATATTTCTCAAACTCTTCTTTGTTTTTCACCTGAAATTTCAAAAATAAGCACAGACTTTCAAAATATATTGTACTCTACATTGAAAGCCAGTCATAATATATTTAATATGCAATGTTAGTGATGGGACGATGATCAACTGTAGTCGACAGTCGTCAGCAAGTTAACAGTAACCAATTAATCGGCTGGAGACTTTACACCTAATTGTTAGTCGGTATAATAGCCCATTAAGCCAGCACACATCCTTAATTAAGGTCAAAGGGTTCCTTGTCAGATATCCCACAGAGAAAGTTGCTTGTTTCATGTACTGACCCACTGGCCTGTTTATACCTTCTAAGAGCCAGCAGTGTAATAGGTCTGGGGTGGGTCATGCAAGTAGTGAGTAATTTAAGTATACCAAGTAGTATACCTACTGACTGATAAAAACTGGGGTACTGAGCAAACTAGATATTTCAGATTCCTTCTAAATGTAGTTCTAAACATGAGTTGGATGAAATGTGTTCTATGATGTGTCTTTCATTATTTTTCTAAAGACATCTTTTAATGCCTTCATACATATTGCAATAAAAGTATTTTGATTTATTAGAATACTGGTCATTTGTTTCTAAGTTACTGAATAAAACTAAGAAAGAAGACATACAAGTACACCTAACCTGCACAGTTTACATGTAGAATCCTTCATAGCATAAATCAAAAACACTTGAGAAAGTTTGATACCAAGATAGAATAGAATAGAATAGATAATTTGAAATAGTACAATATAATAACAAGTGTAAAAATGCAGAACTTAAGCTTCGACAAGCAAACAGTCTCATGAAAGTGCGATGAACCGATTAATCGGTGATAGTCGGTTGGCCTAACTGACTGATGATCGGTTAGGAAATTTCAACTGACTCCCACCACTATGCAATGTTTCATGTCATCTATGTTTTCAAACTAACCATCAATTGTCATTAAACAGAGCACACACTCACAGACAATGAAAACAGACCATCATTCAAATAATTATGGTGGATGTCATTGGGGTATAAATTGTGATCTTACATATGAAGGAGAACGCCTGATTTTATGTTCTGTGTATTCTCCAAATGTGCTGGCTGCACATTGATGTCTTATCCTTTGATCCATTAATTGTTATTCAATGAGTGAGGTAGGCACATCTTTGCTAGATAAAAAAATCTCTGAGATGTGATTTTGAGGAGGTTTCTGGAGTGGGACAACTTGAATGTCATTTTTTGCCCACAAATATGAATGCTTCCCCCACTGGGATGAAGAAATACTAAGAACTGAAGGAAAGACATGCTCTGAATGAACCCTCTCAACTGTTTCTTATGTTATCTGGTATAAAATCAGGGAGATGTATTAATCAACATCACTGATAAAATGTATAGTTTGCAATCATAGAAAATATTGCATCCCTGGAAACATAAATGACACATTCTATACACTAAATTGAACACTTTGTTGCAAAAAGAAGTTGATTCAATTTCAATGACTCAAAATAAATGAAATATTGTTGCAAAAAAATTCTCAATTCATCTAAAATGATACAATTATTGCAAAATTGCCATGTATTGTATGGTTCTCTTTGTGTAACAGTTTTAAATGAAACACATTCTGCATTTGCTGTATACATGACAGAACAGAACCCCCATCCCCCCCAAGAATATCAAATGGTATGGTAAGTAATACTTTAGAAGCATCTAACCAGCTAACGGTCTGTCTAAAGTTTAACTTACTAGTTTCTGCAATTCGTCATTGCCTCCAATGTGGTTGGCATTAAAGAATATCTGAGGCACGGTACGTTTGCCCGTTCTCTTGTATACATCCTCCCTGACATCCGGAAACGTTTCTAGGTTGACGTCCACGTACGGCACACTGAGGTCCTGCAGGGTGCTCTTGGCCTTCATGCAATGAGGGCATCCTACTATGGAATACACCACGACCCGACCCTTGATCTCCATTGTTTTAGTTATAGCGATCGCCCTGGTCCTGGAGTTTGGAGTTAATGCATGTATGTGGCCACCAGGAATAGAAGAAAATAACAACCCTAACTCATATCGACCACCACGGTAAAGGTAAATGAACGGTCCAATCAGTGTTTGCCACAAGAGATCCAATGCACGGGCCATACAGCCTGTCACAGTGTCGGGCTCTGAAGCCCTATTTATTTACGGATCCAATTCGATTTCTCATCCGGCAGCCTACTCTCTGTGCCGCGGCGAATACATGTACGTGCGCCCGATGAGCACACCCAAAGTTCATGCCAGGCGCTATACAAAAGTAATGGGCGAGGAGGTGGTTCCTCTAAAAATGTTTCCCACGAACAAATCTTGACCGAATTCAATGAAAAAAAAACGTATTCGTGAACTTGACATTGTTGCTAAGAATCGCTCCGTGTCGCTTTTTCCTTTCTTTTGGATTGAATGCGAAAAGGGAAGATGAAGATGACCTCCCTGTATTTAGTTTTTAACCTAGGAGAGACTTTTAGCAAGTTGTGGAGCAAGTCGGTGGAGTTGATTTCATACTATCAATTCTTATTTAATGAAAACATTTTTTGCCATAATTGCTAAAAATCGCTCCGTGACAGTTTTTGAATTTTTGTGGTTTTATGATGAAAATGACAATTTTCTACGGCCTCTGTCTTTCCCTCTTTATTTCGTTTTAATACAGGAGAAGCTTTTAGCAAGTTTGGGAGAAAATTGGTTGAGTGGATTTTCCACTATCAAATCGTATTATGATTCAAAAGAAAAAAGACGTGATCTTAACCAGTGTGCTTCTTGTGGCTGATGCAAAACAAACGAAAAATGACTGAAACTCTGACACATGCATGGGTATTCATCTGAGAGTGTAATTGCTCAGCAATGAGTTCCAACATGACAGGGTTAAGATGTTTTTCAAAAATGTTCGTGTCCTTCTGCTTTGGATGAAATAAGCCTCAGCAGTGGAAGGGTTAACAGTATTACTAAAATCATTTTGTGGCATTTATATGATTTTTTTTTTCGTTTTTTTGTGGAAAAAAGCAGAGATGAACCAATTCCTTGGCCCTACCATTTTCCTCTTTATTTAGGATTCAAATTAGGGAGGATGTAATATTTCACAACTGGAGAGAGTGTCATTAGAGCAAAGTATGGGTTGAAAATATGTAATATGAAGAATTTTAGTTACTAAAACGTAACATATTTTCCATTTAAGAATATGTTCTGAAACTGCATCATTTTTCAGTCTCTAAAAATGCTGATAAAAATAGACTGATTAAAATGATTTTAAAAAGAAGGGTTCACATGCTTGTGGTCTTGCAGAGGCTTGCTTATAACTAGATGTGTCGGTTTGGGTACTAAGTACAGGGTTTCAGAGGTTAAAAATATATATATTTTCACTTAAAGATTACAAATTATTTAGGATACAATCAAATCCATTACAAGTGGTGATGCTCACCATGATTGAGTTCAGGTAATAGAGGATATCCAACCAAACCCCCCCCCCCCCTTCTTATATTGCAAATAATAACGTTAAATGCAGATGTTTGACACTACCATATAAGGGTCCTAAGCAAAGCTTGTCATTACTTTAATTTAACAGGGGTAACCAAATGTAAAAAAACTACATCTCTGCAATTGTTATCTATCTCCTGGTGTAGCCTTTATGCTGTTACAGCAACTTCCCCATATGCCTTGAGCCAAATTCGTGCCCAGGCATAGGTGGGCAGCAAGCGGCAACGCCCTAGACCACTCTGCAAAGGAGGTTGGCAGAAACAAGGGCACGTTGTGAGCCTAACAATTACGTTGGACGAAAACCTCATGGACTTGCAGCCAAATCTCGCTGCATGCCCTGGGTTACGGGTCTCAGCAGATTATTAAAAGATATACCCTGCTTGCAGCTAATGGGCGTGCTTTATTCTAGAGGAACGGACCAATGATTAACCAACTGCGGCACTGATTACACTGCAGGCGTGTATGTTGCCCTCGGCAACACCCATGTGCGTAGATTGCGCTAAGGGTCTAATGTGATTGTATGCCCCCAACCCGCTGCATCCCCCAAGTATCTCACACTCTGTTACTACCTATATCACTCTCCCTCTGCCATGCCGGGAGTGTCCACCTCAAACACTCGGTGAGCACAAAGCTCGACGCTTTTCGCTCACAAGGAGGTATTACGTCATTTCTATCAAATAAAACGTATAACGTAAAATACATTACTCGTTCTAAAACCTCTATAGTGGTAGAAATGGTTTATATAGTGTCAAGCTTTCGGAGAAATATGTGTGCTTCAATCCAACAAGTGAACAAAACTCTCCCTATGAATTATGATAAGCAAATGGAATAACCTCCTCCCTCCCCTATGATGAGCCAGACAGGCGCATGAATTCATCTGGGAGGGGATGTTCACTATGCACCCTTTTAACATTTGGAAAGCTGGCAACCGGCAATTCATTTGCCTTTAAAGACAAATCTGTTGTTTTAAAAGGCAGATTATGTGCCTTTTTAAAGGCAAATTATGGTATTCGTCTTTAAAGACAAATCATTTGTATTTAATTGAAAAAGATTTACCTGTAAAGGCAAACGAATTGAATTGTCTTTTAAGGCAAATGAATTACCAGTCTGCTGTGAGGGTGAATGATCGTATCACTGGTCAGCTCAGGTTACCTAAGAACATGTCCAGTGCCCCCTGACCCATGCAAATATAGGCATCCTAAATATATTTAGTCCCAGGTGTGCTGGGGTATTTTGAGAATCGCAATGGTCAGCACGGAAATAAATGTCGACGTGACTTGTTCCGACCCAGGAGGCCCTGGGCGCGTGTACTCAAGGGTAAGCTAGCTGGGTTTATTCTGTTATTTAGGATGGTCATAGTGTATCCATGGAAGAGGGTACGTTTTGACTTAGTTGAATAAATTGTTTTTTATTCATCTAAGGTTTTGATTGACATCAAAATATCCCACATTCAGAAATCCATCAAACTTTGCATAAGATATCATTGTCAGTTCCGCTTTGAATATACAAAATAAAAGGGGGGGTCACCAGTCATGCCGTCGATATAGGTAGCGCCAAAGTGACACTTCCGTCTGCGAATTACAGTTTGCCATTTTGGAGCCACCTATATGGGCGGCATGACTGGCGGCGGTGATCCCCCTTTTTTATTTTAGATATTCAAAGGGAACCTGATAACGTAAAATGGACTTTCAATTTAGACGTGGAATTTTCAAATTTTGGACCACTTTGGCGCCAACTATATGGACGGGATGACAGGTGACCCCCCTTTTTATTTTAGATTTTCAAATGTGACCTAACAATGACAGCTTATGCAAAGTTGAATGCAATTCTGAATGCGGGGTATATTTCAACTGGATTTTAAGTATTCGATGCCACTGTCAACATACGTATCACTGCTTCATTTCATTCCCATTGACTTGCAGATATGAAACAAGGTAAGTGTCAGCACTGGCTTATATATGAGAACTATAACTTAGTACGGACAAAGTACTGGTACCAGGGACAATTTATTATAAATAGACCTCTCTGCTTGTACACGTGGCTTGGCTAACTCAGACACTTCTTGCGAATGCCGCAGGGGGTCGGGAGCAGGAGGCCACCGTTTCGTGAGTGTATGACTCATTGTAGAATGACGTCACATACACTTGGAATACCCCTTGACGTCACTCAACACGGTCGTGACCTACAGACCTATGTTCCGATTATAGAAAACCAGTTCAAACGATGTCCAATCAGCTTTGAACAAAGCTATAAATAGATAGACTCGTGTGCGAATATAAACATGTAATAGCTTTGCGGAGAAACCAGTTTATAACACGTCCTGGCGCCGCGAAGTCACGATAATGAAGGCATGTTTAAGTCTGTCAGTTTAACACCCTTACCTACTAGTGTGTCAAAGAAATTCAAACACATAACATATAGATGGTCTAACTAGAATTAAGAGTCTCAGCACAAAATACATCTCCTTCCTCAGAGAGACCAGCACAGGAGAATAACGTTCGACAGGTGTTTCGGCATTTGATAACACACCTGACTGAGATGAAGAATAAGCTATTTCACAGAGAAGACCAGGCATGGGATAAGGTAGGTCTTTAAACATGCGAAATTTCTCTCATTACACATGGATGTCGTCGTTGTTGTAGTTGTTGTTGTTGTTGTTGTTGTTTTTGTTGTTGTAAACGACTTCAGTTTGTGTTAAATGTCTTTTTTTTCACCTGAATTGTGATATGGATGTGCACATACTTTCGTACGGATGCTAGTATGGTATTATGACAGTTCAGCTTGGGAAGAGCTTTGAAATGTGATTTACGTTGCAAACTCAGACAAATGGTGCTTGAATGATAATGAACTTAAGCTTAGGTGTTGTAGAGGTGTCGTATTGTTGTTTAGTACAATTGACTGCTGTATTATAGACAATAATTTCATTCAGCATGCATGCTAAATAGTGCTTTTCTACATAATGATGGTCTAATGAGGTCTAATACTATAAGGTTCTCCTGAGCAGTGTCTTTGAACAGAAGACAATTTGGAAACATTCCAAAATTATCCAAGTGAGTCATATAAATAAAATAATATCCGAGAAAGATACATAATGTTCTCAGAACCTATGTTGCTTGAATGGGGAGTGAGTAGGAAATTTAGAGGACATAAGTGACAGTGCACATTGCTGATCCTGGGACTATACCTGGCAGTCACGGTCTTGGCACTGTGAGAGCTGGATAAATCAGCCTGGCTTTTATTTGCTGAGGATTGAATACTTATGAGAAAAAAGTTTATTTCACGGGGCTTTTTTCATATGATAGACTGTGAGCTGGATTCCTGAGTGATCCAAGTAATGGCACAATACAATACATTTGCAACCTTACCATTGGACTGAGCTATCCTCTGTAAATAAAGATTATCATTATGATAATTATTATTATTATTATCATTATTATTATTATTATTATTATTATTATTATTATTATTATTATTATTATTATTATTTTATCTACCAAGCACTGTGACCAGGATTAGGTGAGAGCTGTCTTTCACATGATTCTCATGCTGTATAGTTTTATTTTGGCAATATTCCAGTAATATCTGCTATCACACGGCCACCATGACAGGCCTTCACCAGAAGGCTACATTATGATATAATAAGTACATGTAGTAAGTACATGTAGGTAAACAAATGTCACCGAGCGGCACTCGCGAAACATACAACGCTAGGAGCACGACTGTATGGATAAGACTACTGTGACGTCGCATTAGCTATTCTTATGCACTGAGACTACCACCATAGATATGCAGGTCTCAGTTTTGAAAAAGCATCCAGCTCTGTCGTTTTAAACATCCGTGTACTTTTATATGGTGCCCTGTTCAATTATTCTCTGCAATGTGAAGAAAAGGCTTTGATAAATCAAATCCAAGATTTGAGCTTCATTTGAAAACGCCGTTTAGATGCTGGATCTTGTCTGCTAATAAAGCATAATTTCCCAAATTATCTCGGAATGGGTTCAGTTACTGGCTGGGTTTTAATTAGCATTTCTCCTTAGTTTGTATATTATCCACAGGGTACTTTCTTAAGAACAGTATCACCAAAATAGTATAGCTTTATTTTGGGTCCCTGCATGGAAGAGAAAGTTAACCCTCTCACAACTGGATGGTACTTGGGGTCTGACAAATTATGTAAATAATTTGATCCCAAAAAGCTTTCTTTATAGATGTTTGACTGCGAGTTGTGGTTCATGATGGGTAAAGCAATCCCTCTTCAAATATTTTCAAATATCACCCCGTCTCGATTTGATGAGTTGTCAGACCATTTGCGCACTCAAGATACAAATGGGTTAATACGAATAGGGAACAATTTCTTGGAAGAAAGTGTAACTATACGAGAAAGGTATATTCCCTGCATGAACTCTACTTGAACCATACAGTTTCATCCACTTCCAGGAAATGTAATTTCCAACCTCTGATAACACGTGGAATTTGACACGGACCCGTAAGCTAAGAATATGAGACATGCTCATTTGCAATCGAAGTTGACGCGCTAACGCACTTACTGCATGCACCAGGTAGATTTTTTTAAAGATATTTTATGTTTAAAATGTGTATGTCGCACTCTGTTCATTGCATACTCACGCATATCACCGTAATTAGCAGTGAGAAAATTAAATTCAATGAGTACAACTTGATAATATCAAGGGTAATTGGTTTAAAGCATGTTCAGCAAGTATTTGTCAACTATGGAACAAGTAGATTACTAGCAGACCTATAGTAAAATAATAGTTTGAATAAGATGAGTTATTCTACAAAGGATGCCTAATATATGACTCCAAAACGTGTGGCGAATGCGTTAATTCAATAACGAGTTATCAAGTCAGTTGACATACTTATGGATCATTAAATTAACTTCCTTATCAGAACATATTAGATATTGATTATATCAGTTTTATTTTATTGCAAATAGAATCTCCTGACGCTCAAATCATGGTAGAATTTTTTTTCCAAAATGCTCTTCAAACACGATTGGTATTTCGTTTTGATGAATGGATAGTTAGCTATTTGTCTAAGAAACATATGGTGCTTCAAGTGTTGATTTACGATGCATTTAACTATATAACTAGAACATGCTTATATGGAAGGCATATCTTGTTGGTCCTTGTCGAAGGTGTCCTGCTTGCCTATCATTTGCGTAAGTAAAGCGGTTGATGCGGTCATTCACCACTGTTTAAGCATAGGCTTTTAAGGGCTTATTTACTGCAGCGACAACAATTGTAAATGATGTAATGATAATACAAGTTGCAACGTTAGCTAGCCTACTGGTTAGTGCAATATCAACCGAAACTTTCAGTTGCAAATTGTCACATGAGCATAGTGTATTGATAGTATAGTGTCTTACTTATAGTAGCCTCGCTTCTAAATTTCGTACATTTGACGAATAACAAGAGGACCATGCATGCTTAAGCTATGAAATCATAGACCAAAGATACTGCGCAATATTCGCATAAATAAACTCGTTGACTGCTAGGTTAAGTTGTATTTTCTTGCCAAATAAATAGAAAGCAGTTGACGTTTCCAAGTAAACTTTTCAGATATAGTGACATCACGGAGGTTTGCAATGCTTAACATAATAATGAGAAACAATAGTAGTGAAATTTTATTTACATATTATACCCCTTATGACATAAACTTACAACATGCAAATTACACGTGTCGTTTTTATGAACATTTCTTTGTCCTAGTCAATGATGTAATGATTATACAAGTTATAACATTAGCTAGCCTACTGGTTAGTGGAATATCAAGCGAAAGTGCAAATTGTCACATGAGTATTAGGTATTGATATAAATAGGCCTACATGTTTGTTTCTATCTTAGATGAGAAACTAAGTTATATTGGTCCAAGTTTCTATGTATAAAATATCTAAAATAAATCTCGTACAATTGGATAAACTTTGATATTTTCCGCTTTTTAGCTGGCTTGCTGTCTGTATGCACATCCTTGATGGTGGATGTTCTGTTTACCATCGCTTGATTTCACATTTAAATGAATATTAGAGAGAGATCTGCACTTGGCTGACCTGCCGCACTGATAATCATAATATAATACACTATCCTCTCAATAGATGTCGCTAGTTTTGGCATCCCAACCACTTGCGATGACGAAGGTCCATATCCATTCAATGCCCATTCGCATATGGTCTAATAAATACTGCTTTTATACTAATAATATTTATGCTAGGCTCACCCATAGCTTGATTTATAAGCAATACATTATTATTGACCCGTTTAACATTGATTACCGCAGCGGAGAGGACTTTTTCTGGAAATTTTGAAGGGCGTTGCACACTTCGTGACTGTATTTACCTTCGTGATTCAGCGAAGTCGGTAATTAGGTCAAAGTTCAGAGGTTACCATCATGGCTGAGGGAGGAGGGCTGCCCAAAATGGCCCAGTTTAGGATTGTATTTAGAAGGTGTATTCAGCCTTCTCCGACTGAAAATCTGCCATAGTATGGATGTGTATGAATTCGTCATTCGCAAGGGCGAAGTTCCGATAGTGTACGATAATCTAGAGAGAGTACAAGATTTGTTTGGTGTTCAGATCGAGATTGCCAGGAGGGAGAGTATCAGCGACATAGCTGTGCAGCAACAACTTCAGCAGGATGCGGTATGTCACGACTCGCTCTGGATTAAGGTGGTGCCCTTGAATAGAGGCTCCACCAAAGGCAGGGATGCTAAGGTTGGTATTTCTAGATGCACTATCACGGAATGTTGTTAGATGGGAGTAATGTATATATAACGATTATTGTAGCCTAGTACTTTCACATTCCACCACACACATATTTACTTCCTTGTCAGTATTTGATGATTTGTTTATAAAGAACCATGAGTCAGTGTCACTAGGCGCCTACCTTTCATATATTGTTATTTGATTGGTGTAACAAGTATGTCAGCCATCATCAGTAATTGACTGACTTCCCCACCCTTCACAGCAATTAAAGGTCTCAATTTGCAGTGATTCATATGTTTTATTGATTGTAAAGTAATGTGATTACAATCCTTGATCCTTACTGCCACTGACACTTTCCATTTGTAGGCAAATGCTACTGTGTGTGTGTCCGGAGAGGTGTGGTTAAACAATGGTGTTTGGCCTTATTTCACAGAAAAGTGGATCCCCACAATGTAAAAGCACTATAATGTACTTGGTGACTTTACTCTCAGATCCCACATGCAGGGGTGTCCAACTGACAACTGTCGCACCACAGGGTCCGACACGAAGATTTCAGGCTAGGGACCCGAACAGGGCTTTTGATTTTAAAAATAAGTGGTCAAAAACAGGATTTCTGTTTATTATACATACTATTTAGGCCCCTAGCCTGAAACATCTAGGGGCTCATTTCAAAATAGGCCTGGATCAATTTGGATAAACTTAAGTGCAACTCTAAAAAGGAAGTATGATTGATGATTTGGCCTCTTAAGTACTGGAACATGGTCTTAGCCAGCAGGGCATCTGCCATCTGGGTGCCATTTTGGACACCCAAACCCTTAAGAAGAACCCCTCAGGACACCCAAATATTTTTGAGTGGAATTTCTAAAAATCCCAATCTCAAGCTTATAATTGAATTTTTTCATCTTATAATTCCCATGACATTGTTTAATGATATCATGCCTTATTTTGATGAATTTATACATGTTTATGGTTGAAATATGAGTATATTGCCAAATTGGGATTCCCCTTAAAATTTTGGACGCCCAGAAACTTTACAACTGCCTGTTTTATGCACCCAGTTTCTAAATCCTGGCTAAGACGCTGTGCTGGAATTCTGGAAATTTGACTAGTTTTAATATTTCATTTGACCTCAGTGCAGGGTTAGTTAACAAATGGTCGACATGTAAGCCTGGACAACCTTACAAACGAAAACCCACAGTATAAACTATTATATCTGGCATGATTGTAATGGTCTCAAGGAGACAACTCATAGAACCTTAACCCCCAACAATTCAAGAGCACTGGCCCCTGGATATGTGCAGGTTTTTGTGTTGATCCTTTATTGGCAGACCAGTATTTGGCACTTCCTGGTTAACAGCATTCAAAGTGATAGTCACAAACAAAGCCTTGGTCAACCAGAGTTCAAGTGAGAGCTTTTGTCAACATGACAATAACAGCGATCAATTGTCCTGGAGCTTAGAAATTCAACTGTTATTGTATTGTAGCTTCATCCTCACGAAATATTTGCACACATGTGTCACAGCAGCAACCAATCAGTGACTAGAATAATACCATTTACTCCTGTCCATCTGAATAGATTCTGCTTGGTTGGATAAGTACACATACTTTTACTTAACTATGGTATTTATAAATGTATTTATTTTTAGCATACTCACTACAATGAAACCATTTCAATGCTTATATCCTTTTCTATTGTGCATACAATGTAAACTGCAGGTTGTATCATGACTTGTAACATTAGTTCTTAAAAATAAGTGCCAAGACAGCAGCTAAGGTTAGCTGTTAGCAGCGAAGGTTACTAGTTAAGCCTGAACTAACTTTAGGAAGGATGATTTCTTAAAGATTAAGTTTGATCAATGCTAAGATTTACTAACATTAAATTCACTAACATTTATTTTGTTGCTAACACCAACTTCAACAATACATAGCGATATATACTTATATACATTCAAACATCTTTATTTAAGGTTCAATTTAACACTCACATGACAAAAAATGCATTCTTTGATTATCATCAGGGTCTTAGCCAGGATTTAAAAAAATCCTGTCCAAAATGGCAATCTCAAAATTTCTGCCCGTCCAGATTTAGCTACTAATCTAGTAAATCTACTTCAAATCCTTATACCAGCTACTATTATTAGCCTAGTGTGTCAAAAAGAGCAATTTACACTTCAGCTATGTCCTAGAAGATGTTTTGTTTTGACAATATTTGGTTATTAGACCCAGAAAGTCAAAATTGAAAAATCATCATAGAAAAAGGTTTTTAGGAAACTACCTGTCCAAAAGACAGGTAGGACGGGTCCTGGCTAAGTCCCTGATTATCATCATAATATTTCACTGTCTCCCTCAGACATTTTGGAGGTCTACGCATTTTCAAATTCCCAGCTTTGGCCTTGATAGAAAATTAGCACACCAACTCACCAAGGCTGTAAGTGTGTTGGCTGGTCAAAATGTAAATTTTATAAGTAGATGTGCATGGTACATACATTAACAAACAAATACAAATGCAGCGCTGTTTTAGTGCACGCTCAACATGAACCATGTTCATGAGGTAAATAGGTTATTATATATATTGACCTAGCACGAGCCATGCTCGTTTGATAGGATCATGTTTGACTTAGGATCACACTGCCAGAGCTGACACTCGCTATATATATGTCCTAGTTGAGGGACGTTGTAATCCTTACAGAGATACACACTTCAGTAAAGCACTAGTGAGGGAGCATTTCATTACAGCTCATTCTTATATGTAATTAAATACCTGTTTATCTTTTTTTTCATTCTTTGATTTTCTATGGCATCTTTGCCTCTTTTGGTCTTTCTGAATCTCATTTTGTCACTCAGTTGTGTGCTTTATCTATAACTACTGAATGTATGAAACTATTTTGTATACTCAATTATACAGTCAATAAAGATTCATTCAATCATTCATATAATTATTATCATTATTATTATTATTATTATTATTATTATTATTATTATTATTATTATTATTATTATTATTATTATTATATATGTTTACATCAATGTTGAGCTACCATATTCCTTGCACATCTATCCATTGTTATTGCAAGATCATGATTGCTTTAGATATATTTTTAGATTGAAGTTTGCCAGGGAATCAGATGACAGTCGTGCAGGTTGCATTGTTATGCAAGTCGAGAATTGTGTAATAATAACCATTAGGAATAGGTAAACTGACTAGCTACTAGCCTATGGACATATCCAAGTCCTGGTTTGATGTAGAAGTAGAACCATTCAGTGGTTATTCTTGCACCTAATGCCTTTACGTGAGGCAGATGTGAGGTGCTGGTTCCCACTTTTTAACATACAATAGTTAAAGTTATTGGCTTAATTAGTTAATTACATCAACTGAAGCGATCTCAGGCTGGCTGCTGCCTGAGCAGAGATTGAGTATTCTTCTCCTCTGTGATTTGAAAAAGTCTGACATGTCAGCTATATTCAACAGGTGAATAGAAACCTTCTTTGCCTTAGACTAGACTAGATGTAAGATGTGTAGCCCACCTTCATAAAATAAGTGATTAAGCAATCATCAATATTATGTGTGTAAACTCTCTAGCAAATTGGCTATTTGCCCATCGAAAGTTGTTTCATGGAAGACCTAGAGCCAAGTGGGTGTCTTGAAATAGATACGTTTGTGATGTATAAGACAAATAGGGATATGTACCAGTACTCGATATGATTCCAAATATCAATATTGAATAGGAAAAGGTATGGTATCATTTCAGATTTGTTATACCGATACTGCTTAATGATATAAAATTGACTTAAACTCCTACCTGGACATCTCCACACAAAGGCAGTTCGCTATTTCTTAGCAAAATTTCTGAAGTTGTTAGTGCTGATTATGACAAAATGAGTCACTGGAAGGCAGGAAGTATCATTTAAAATATTGTTAAAATATTACATTGTTCTGGAAATATTGATACTGTATCATATCACAAAAATTTGGTGTCAATCCCTGTTTAAAGACAATCTCTCATTACCTGCACAGAATGACTCATCAGGTAATTAGCTAGCATAGAAACCAGAGGCAGATATCATGCAGCTTCCATTTTACATATTGTTCACCTTCCTATTAGAGAGTGGGCATGCAGGCCAGAAATAGGAGATCCCAGACCAACCGGTATGACACTATTCTTACATTACTTGGTTACCATGGTTACTGGGTGGGCTGTGGCTGAAAGGCGAGATATCTGCATCCTTGCTCTCTGAGGATTAATCGCCGTGGCACACTTGCAAGTGCATTCCAGTAGCATTAAAATTCTGCTTAATCCTCCGCAACTTAGGTAAGTGATTGACTGACCATGGCTTCCTATTCAGATCACTTGCTTTGCAGCATCGATGATTGTTGCGTTTTTTATTGAACTCTCAGTTGTGATGTAAATATACCATTATCAATAGAACTGCTCAAGGAACCAACTGTTAAGAGAGATAATCTGCCTACGAGGCCATGTGTAAAACTGTATTTTACCCATGTGCGTGTGTGTATGTATATATATATATATATATATATATATATATATATATATATATATATATATATATATATATATATATATATATATATATATATATATATATATATATATATAATCATCAACATGTGTGTACTTGGAGTTTAGAATAAGGCATACATTTCCTTATGCACTGAAATGGGAATCAATTAAAGGTGAAAAAATCAATTTAAAGCTTGGAATAGACATTCTAAGATATTTGGGTGTCCAAATGACGTCCAGATTCCCTGCTGGCTAAGGCTATGCGTGTGAAGGTAATGGTCATCATTGGTAAATATTAGAATTCTATTAGTCACCTGTAAAAGTATCCAAAAACCCTAACAGTATTGTTCTAGATAGAGGAACTACTTTGGCTAAATTTATAATCTAATTAGGGATTGGTCAATCATTAGCCAGGGACTTTTTTGATGAGGAACTATGCCTATTCCTGCCGTAATAGTCGGAAGTCAGCAGTTCGCTAATTGTTGTAAAGAACAATTACTGATGATTAAATAAATTTCCCACTAGAGACCAATGCAACGGTTCTGATTTGTATGAAATGTTATGGAACATTCACAGCCCACTCAGTGCATGACTCCTCTGAGGACAGAGACACAGGAAATGAATGGCACGTTCTCAGAAGTATATAAATATAGAGTACAACATTGCAATGGGATCTATAGGCTCATGTACTGTAGGAATTGTAGGTCTGCAAAATTCACTCACTCTTGGCGTAGGTACACTTGGCGTAGGTAAGACTTATCCTTATATCAGTATTCTTGTTCACAGTTGACTGATTGCATTTTCATTGGTGTTTTACTTAGCAGAAAAGCTATACAAACATAAACGTGTAAGCTAGGGACTTTGATTTGAGTTTTGAAACTTGGTGTCCAAAATTGGCAATCATAAAACATTTGTGTCTCATTTCTTCAGAAGGGACAGATAATCATACACGTCATTCAGAAAATTCATATTGGTTTTGATTAACATCCTAGCTTTTACATTAAAGTGAATCCTTTAGATTTATTCAAAGTTGCCATCTTTTGATAATTTATGATCATTTCACTCAGTTGGGGATACGGAGAGGGATTGACAAACTCTTCTTAACAGCTCAAAATATTGATTTTTTTGTGAGGAACAGACACTGTTCTCTAGTTTGACCTAAAATGAATGGCGTAGATATATTTCAATGTTTGAATATACCCTTCTACAACATAATCACTTACACAGAAAGGCTAGATCCAACTCTGTTCAAGTGATTTTCAAGAGGGTAGGTGTCCAAATGACACCCAGTCAACTTGTTGGCTCAGACTTCAGTGGTAGCCTGATGTGATGAGCTACAGTCTGATGGTGAGTAATTAAACATGATGAAGAAATTAGATCTCTCAGTCAGCGGATAACCATCCTCTCAGGGTAGTCAGGCTGAAGACGACAGGTCGATAATTAGTGCTGTCATTCAGTCTCCACTCTTTTTCTCCTTTCAGAACTACATCCTCTCGTTGACTGTGGAGCCTGACAGGTGTGTTACGCAGAGCAAGATCCTAGAACTAGCCGTGTATTTGGCGTTGCTAGAGAGACAGGATGAGGCGGAGAGAGATTCGCAGGCGGTCTTCAGTTTCGCGAAGGACGGGCTGACAGTGTGCATGAGCAGCCACAGCCAGAACCATGTGATCAGCGCAGTGAAGAAGGTCGACGAGATCCAGAAACAAGTTATGGCAAAATGTCCCAATCGTAGGACGAAACTTGTCTCGGAAAACACTTCTCCTGCACGGCAACCACACAGTGGCCAAACTGGTGCTATTACCACACCCACTTCTTCTCCTTCTACATCCACTTCACTAAACTCTTCACCAAACAATGCCATAAAAGACGCGAGACAATCTCACTTAGAGTATAGCCAACAAGATGGTATGTGTCGAAGCACAACTAGTCCGGGCTTGGAGAGTCATGACTCGTGTTACGACTCTGATGGCTCAAACTGTGAGAGTCAGCGGAATTTAGATAGTCATGACAGCGTGACTAAGACAGTGTCAGACACCCTGGCAGGGGAGCTCTCAGAGGACCCTCTGCCTAAGCGAGTCCGAAAAAGACAAGATGATCTGGATGTCATGGAAGATGGTTGCAGTACATCAGTGCCACACCTACACGAAGATGAGGAAGATGAGAATAAGGTTACCGCTAGTAACCAGTCAGCTCAAAGCATTCCAGACTATACATCTAAGGTAGAATTCGCATTGAAATTAGGATATACCGAAGAACAGCTCATTACAGCCATAGAAAAAGTTGGGCTGAAGGCGAAAAATAATGACTTACTAACTGAGCTCATCCAGCTTGGCTCAGGCTCTGTAGCCCCTGAGCAAGAGTTCGGGAGCCAGGAAAGTCTTGATCATGCTCAAGTCCTACCTAGAATTACCACAATTAGAACTGATATAGTGGATGACAGCACCAATCTGCGACCAATAGTTATCGATGGAAGCAATGTTGCAATGAGGTAAGTCATTTTCATTCTCTTTTAACAAGTTTGATCTAGCTAGTTGATTAATATTTCTGTTACTTGCTTGTTACTAATATCTGGAGGCCAGTCAAGACGTTCACCCTGTCGTGTAATTCATTAATGGAAACACAACAAGGGGTCATTATGCCACACTCTGGCAACCAAAAATGTGAGCATCTTTCTTTTCATATGGGAGAGAAAAAGGGTCTTAGTCAGGATTTTAAAAATGCCTGACCAAAACAGCGATTCCAAAATTTCTGCCTGCCCTAGATTTAATACCCTATTGTGTCAAAAAGGGCCGTTTACACTTCAGCTATATTCTTGAAGATGGTTTGTTAGGAAAATATTTGGTCATAACATCCAAAAAGTCAAAATTGGAAAAAAATCATGGAAATCTTTGCCTGTCCAAAAAAGAGGTTAACTGGAAACTGCCTGTCCAAAAGTCATACTGGGCGGGTCCTGGGTTATTCCTGCTCACAGCCTTTGTAGCGTTTTTGGACAACTTATCATTGACCAACGAATTGGAACTGTTGGGAGTGAAATCTGTACACTCACAACCTTAGTAGCATTTGTGGACTATTGACCATTAACCAATGTAAATATAAACAAGAATCAATAGGAATCAATTTGTCGCTGAAGGTTGATCATTGCCTTATTGGATTGGAACTCGGATCACTTGAGAAGCTGGTAGCTGTAAGATGAGGGCTTACATTATGACCACTGGGCCATGCTGACCTGCTCACCCTAGGACTTGGTGCTCAGCACTGATAAATTAATAGGATTTGGATTTGTGGGTTTGACTGAGGGTTTGACTTTGACAGACTGACTCCCTTTCCCATACATGTAGCTCTACAATCCTGTACCATCACCATTTCCGTCAGAATTGTCAAATAGTCCTGATAGGCAAGTTGGACCTAAGATTGGGTTGCCCACTCAGCAGGGACTCAGCCAGGATTTTCACAACAAGGTGTCCAAATTGGGATTTCAAGAATTAAGGGTGTCCAAAATCCTTGATTGAAAAAGTAAAAATCATTACACTGATTATGTACATTAACAAATGAAGTGATTACATGCAAAATTCTTCAAGAAATGTCTTTGTTTTGTCATTTTTAAGTTAAAACCTTTTAAAAATTCAACTTGGAATTAGTATTTATAAAAAACACATACCAAAATCTAGGGTGTCTTTTTACCTAAAGTTTGGTATTTTTCATGGACCAGGGAGTCCAAAAGACACCCAGACACCCTGCTGACTTAAGACCCTGCCACTCAGTAGAAGTACTAGCAAACTAGGTTGTCCCACCAACCCGTAAAGAAAAATGGTGTGAATACATGTATGATATCTGACCGGCTTCTTTGCTATCACAGGGAGGTAAGTTTCACTTCTTATGTGAAGTAAACTTAAGTCTTTGTCTGAAATTATGATAAAAGTCTGAGCAATGTAGGTAAACTATGGCAGGTAACACCCCCCCCCCCCCCCTATCCCACCACCACCACAAACACCACCACACAGACACACACACACACCTTCAAAATAAGGTACTCAAGACATGGAAGTCCTAAGCATGTTTGACTAGCTCAGCATAGATTAACCCAGGTAGTTTGCACTATTGGGCAATGGGCTATTTCGAGCCAACCAAAGCAGCATATTTGACTGGAAGTGTAAGTACCAGCTAGTATCTACTAGTTCTGCTCCAATTATTTCTTGGCCCACATCACATCTAGTTAGATATGTCGAAAATAACAGTGATATAAGAACTGAGTGCCTTTTGAAATATCTAAAGGACCATGATTATTCGGAATACAATATTTTACATAATATTGCAGTATTATTAGATCTTAGATAGAAAACATTTGTTGGAGCTGACAATTTGGTGTAGATAAGCATGGTACCTACTACCTACCAAAAATGAAGGACAATAACATGGGTGCACCTGATATTTGGCTTTTCCCCATGACAACATGATTGGAATCATGTATTCCAGTCTCTTAATGAATAAGAATGTGTGCACGAAAGACTGGCTCTTCAAAAAAATGTGTTCATAGAGTGCACAGGCACTTGAAAGAAAAACAAAACAGAAAAACATTGCGTACATAAAACATACATATACGTCAATACATTCAATACATTGTGGCTATACAAAGCACGTACATTAGAGAACCACAAAGCAGAAAACGATGTTATACTGGCAATGGATGCTGCAGTTATTGCATTTATTTGTGGGTTTTAATACTTGGCAGTTTGCCTAGAGGAGATCCTCCTGTGATATGCACTTTTTTGGCCATGCTTCTGAAAAACATGAGTTCAGTCAGTAAGCCTTAACCCATCATTGCCTGCAGAGCCCCCTAAACATCAGATTATTTTCTTGTGTGATTATTATCTTTTAGAAAATGTCTTCTCTTTGAAAATGTATATAGAGAAAATGTATTGTTTCATGGTTTGATTTTTTTGTGCCACAGCAGGATACAATGACATATCATTTTTACATGTATTTCGTAATGAGCGTACATATTCATATAGGTTATGAAATAGAGGGTTGATTCATCCATTTCTCAATATAACCAAGGTATTTCCATGCCTTTAACAAGATTGAATGCTTTATTGGCAGGGTCTTATCCAGAATTTAGAAAGTGGGTGCCTAAAATTAGCAATTGTAACATTTTTGGGTGTCCAAATTTATAAAGGGGACCACAATATACTCATATTTCAAACATAAACATGTATAATTTATCAAACTAAGGCATGGTATCCTTATAGAATGTCAAGGGAATTGATAAAATGGAGATGATAAAATTCAATTATATGCTTGAGATTGACATTTTAAGAAATTCTTCACTAAAAAAGTGGGTGTCCTGAGGGGTGCTTTCTAGGGGATTGGGTGTACAAAAAGACACCCAGACGCCCTGCTGGCTAAGACCATGTTTATTGGTTTTAGGCATATCTTCATTATGTACACATAATGCTTCAAGATTTCTTAACCTTTATGCTGCTGGTTGCTAATTTTGCCAATACAAAATGATGCAAAAAACCTAAAAAAATGATTGAAACCTTGGCATATGAGTACTCATCTGAGAGTACTCAGTGAGAGCTATCCAATGAATACCAACATGACAGGGGTTAGATGTTTATCAAAAATCGTTGCATCCTAGTCCTTAAGGCCTTGAGAAGAAAGTTGCCTCAGCATTGGAAGGGGTTTATATAACCATGGTATTTCCATGCCTGTACCAAAAGTGTATGCTTTATTGGTTTAAGCAGAGACGTATATTACGTATGATCGTTCCTGGTTTAAGACATATCCTCCTTATGTACACACAGTACATCAAGAATAGACAGAGTAAAGAAACTTCAATTCAAAGTCTATGGAGCATGATTAAGGAGTTATTTTTAGAGACTACCTGTTGTCAACATTGTACTTACATGTAGAACTAAGTGGTGTTTTTACATCATCCATTACCTTCCCTTATGAGGATGTGATGCCTAAGTAAACTAGGTCATACGCATACTCAGTAGTAAACATATTTGATAGTGCTTGTGAGCTTGAGTATATATCAATGCTAACCTATTTTAGATAGATCTATAATGTACTTGTGGGCTTTTTAAGTTGTGGCAAATATCTGTTTCTACAAAGTGTGTTAAAAGGCATGTTTAAAGGTTGTATGATCACAACAAGAAAATCAATATGTCCTTGTCACATAGCGATAAGACAACAAAAAGCTAGTGCTATTTTAAGGTGCACTTCTTGGTCCACTTGGTTTGCGCTCTATGGTGTGGTCAGCCATACATAACAAGATGTGATACGCCCTGGGACATACCTGACAAAATGTAGCTGCTTTTGTGTGATTAGCAGAGTGTTGAGTCTTATGGGTCAGTGGTTGTTTATTCAGGTCCAGTTGGCTGGTCCCGTTAATCTAAAATTATAGAAGCCAAGGGGGTTTCAGGTGATTTACATTTTGGACACTGTCCAAAAATATCTTCCATTTAGAATTGTATGGTTCATGGAAAAATTACTGATATATACAGTGTGCCCCATGCATTAAAACTGGTGAAAAGTGAATGATCAGCAGATACTACAATACTCACTACTAGTCATACATGTAGTGTAGTAAAAGCCTTGAAAATGTTGATGATGCTTTATTGAAGAATCTTACAGACTTAAAAGGAGGAATGTTAGCTCGAAAGCAAACAACAAGTATTCCAATGTCTATATGAATTCACCAATGTCTATATGAATTTATATGAAAGCATAGTTCAGGGCTGTCCAAGCCCAAAATGCCTGTAGCAAAATTTGAACTACCTGTAGCAAAATACTTCTACCGTCTGACACCAGGTGGCGTTTTAATGGTTCAAATTTTATCCACCAGGGGCCATTTAGTTCACAGTTTACACACTAGGGGAAGTTAAATTAAGACTATGACATAGCACCAATTGAAATGTATGTTGAAACTTGAAACACTGAATCCACACATAGTACAATATAGGTTATACTTATCACAGATTTGTATATTCAAGCTTAAGATTCTTCAATATACTGGCACACACTCTATTTCACATATATAGCCAGCTTGAATATTTATAATACAGTCTGATAAGACTCGGCAAGTTTTTTGGTAAGTGAGCATCATCCGATTATAAATAAGAATTGCTCATGCATATTTTTTTTCAAAAACTATCATCAGCATCCCTAAGTGTATCAGCATATCAAATATTAATGAAATCTGGTGACCGGTTGCAGAGAAATTAGTGAAACAAGTTTTTGGTAAGTGGGCATCATCAGATTATGAATCAGATATGCTCAAGCATAATCTTTTTCAAAAACTATCATCAGCATCCCTAAGTGTATTAGCATATCAAATATTAATGAAATCTGGTGACCGGTTGCAGAGAAATTAGGTAAACAAGTTTTTTGGTAAGTGCATGAGCATCATCAGATTATGAATCAGAATTGCTCAAGCATAATCTTTTTCAAAAACTATCATCAGCATCCCTAAGTGTATTAGTATATCAAATATTAATGATTTCTGCCTATAGCCAGAGACTACCATACTAACCTATATATATCTCTGCTATAGCATAGAATTAGAAACCTGATTTTCCTCAATAGTCTTTTGTGTTTCTATTAAACAGTTTACAAAATTGGTTACCAACACGTCTACTAAATACAAGATTTCTATAGAGTTGACAAGTTGGTTTTATTAGACTACCTTTGTGGGCACCCCCATACAACGTTTTATTGATATCTAGTGCTCGCCGGCCGAGAAAAATGATGGACAGTGTTTCTTTCTTCTAACAACGACAAAGATACTACAGAAAAAATACACGACCACACTGATTATAAACGAGCAAAAATAATCATAATCGCAAACTCACTGAATAAACTGGCTGAACGTAAGTATACATAAACAACTCCGTTTTCGATAGACATTACAGAAATCTTAGTAAAATACGCTCCTTTTCCAAAAATCCAAAACTGAAGGGGTATCTTTTTTATTTTCATATAGTCTGTATCATGGCGTCCCTTTGTTTACTGGGTGTTTAGTCATGCGCACGACGCCCTGTTTGGTGATCACTTAGTTTTGGTGACCACCGCGAGATGGCGAACGCATGCATGTTGCAAAATTACCGTGTCGCAACCTTGGCGCAAATATTCTTGTGTCGCATTTTTTAAGGCTGCTGGCGCAATATTTTGCGACAATGCGACAGCTTGGACAGCCCTGTAGTTGAGTTAAAGGACTCACCACGGATAAAACAGAGGCCCAAATAGTTTCTTATGGTATTCTCTACTTAAACCCAAGTTCCCACCTGTGCCAACCTTCATACAAGAAGTATAATGCTGTTTAAACACCTAACAAACACAAACTGGAGGCACTGGGGGCAGCCATTTTAGCCTTTTAATAGCCTCTAACAGGGCTGTTGGTGCAAGTCATAAGCACTAAGGTACAATGTAGCTGCTAATGACTTAGTTGCACCAACAGCCCTGTTAGAGGCTATTAACAGACATATGACAGCTTAGAAACCTAGGCTAGGCAAGCAGGTCTGAAACTTACATCGAGTCACAAGCTGTAAATGTTGAGTTCTCTTTTACTAGAGCTAAATCTCATGGGGAACAGTGTTGCTATTGAACCCTAAAGCACTAGGTGAAGTGTCTGAGCTCATCCACGTGTTGAGCTTTATTTTTAGTTGCAACGTGCCGTTTGTAACGTCGTTTTCATCCAGGGGCCAGTCTCTGAATAAGATGCTATCTAGGTTGGAGGTACTATAATATTTCCACATCAAAACAAAAGATGAATGGTCATTTTCACATTAGTTAACCCACTTTTTCAAAGTGAACCTTTTTCTTTTAAGTAAGGCAAATTATGTTGGTTTACCATTTATTGTTAGGTGAGGGTTTTTATTAAATCAGTAATCATTCCCCTCCTCATCATAACTTCTTATAAAATGTGAAAAAGAAAAAGATTCTTCTTCAGTCCCTGTCTTAAAGCTTTTAGACACTCAGGTTAATTCTACTTTGTAGAATTGATAATATTTCTGAATATTTTCTGTTGAAATTTGTCATAGGCAGTTATTAGTTCAGTAAAATGAAAATTAGACATGATTCTCTTTCATATGTCTTTATTGCTAATTGTTACTAAATTAGTATCAGCAACTGCACTGAGCACTCATTACTTTGTGACCTCTTTTACTGAACACAGGGCTGTGAATTATATTCCCTCCATCATCCATTTGTGGGTTGGTTTATTTATTGAACAAAAAATCATTGTTTCAATCTTTTGTATTTGGATGTATTAGCTAGTAGATTTTACTGGAGGTCAATACTGTTTAAGTCTATTCATCTATCCTTCACTGCTTTTGATGTCAATCTTTCGAAATCTAGGCACCCACTACAGTTTCTTGAAGGAGGAAGCTCAATATGTAAATGTTGGACCCTGGAGTAGACCTACTTATTTAAATTGCTCACAGTTAGTGGTACATAGCTCAAGGAGCTCTGCTTTCCTACCATCATCCTGCTTTCAATGCTTATCTGTGAGTAGAACCTTTTTTTTAAATTCTTACAAATGGTCAAGTAAAAGACTTTTTTTCTAAAACAGCTCGCTTGCAGAAATATTGAAATGGTAGGTCTGATTACATTAGGAAGCTAGAATTATATATTTGTTCATAACTGTTTTTAAATTTTTGGCAACAATTCTAGTGTGTACATCAAAGACATCTTTCTATCAAGTTTCAATTCAATTCTTTATGTCATGGTCATCGTTGCAAATGAGTAGAACAATTGAGTTGCTTATTGAAAAAAACAACTTTGAATATGTTTCATGCCACTAAACCTCGCTATATACAAGAGTGTATGCCAGGCAGGGTCTTAGCCAGGAATTTCATAACAGGGTGTCCAAAATCGGGTTTCAAGAGGACAGGGTGTCCAAACCCCCTCGCTGAATAAAAATAAGTCATCATACTGACCATATACATTGACAAATCAAGTAATTTTGTGCTCTATTCCTTCAACAAATGTTTTAGCTATCATTTAACAATTTAACTTTTTAAGATATCTAATTGTAATTAGTATTTTCAAAAAGTTCTGACCAAAGGATAGGGTGTCTTTCACCCCCAAAATAGATATTTTTCGTGGACTATGGTGCCAGAAAGACGCCCTGACACCCTGCTGGCTAAGACCATTGCCAGGGTCTTAGCCAGCAGGGTGTCTGGGTGTCTTTTTGACTCCCTGGTTCATGAAAAATGCCTGATTTTAGGTAAAAAGACACCCTAGCTGTTGGTGTGTGGTTTTCATAAAAAATAATTCCAAGTTAAATTTCTAAAAGGTTTAACTTCAAAATGATAACAAAGACATTTCTTGAAGAATTAAACATACACTTACTTTAATATTTATTAATGTACATAATCAGTGTAATGATTTTCACTTTTTCTATCAGGGATTTTGGACACCCAATATTCTTGAAATCCCAATTTGGACACCCTGTTATGAAAATGCTGGCTAAGTCCCTGGTGTATGCCAAACCTTCAGCCTACCCTTTTTATGAGCATGTCAGGGTCTGACACTAAGATTTCAGGCTAGGGGCCTGAAAAGGTCTTTTGATAAAAAAGTAACGGTCAAAAACAGGATTTCTCATTATTATACATACTATTTTGGGCTCCTAGTCTTAAAAATCTAGGGGCCCACCACAAAATCTAGGGGCATATGCCCCTTGGCCCCTGGAAATGTTGTACCCTGCATGTGAGTGAAGATTTTTGTATCTTGGCATGTGCTAGGGACATTCATAACAGAGAAACAGTGCTTTTACATTGATATCCGAGAGAGGCAGATGGCTTTGGTGAGAACACAGATCTAGATAGTGAACCAGGAAGTTCTGCAGGTACCCAGTCATCGCTTTGCCAGCCTGGTAATCACTATGGTTATTTAACCTTATTTAACCTCAATGTTTACCTAACTGAAGATGCACTGAGTGCTTAAGAACCCATCCATCAGGGGGGTCCACGCCCAAAATCCTTGTAGGCAAAATTGGTAATCTTCTAGCAAAAGGACCAGGGTAACATATTGTTGATGTGTAGTAAAAGTAATAATGATAATAATCATAATAATAGTGATAATAATAGTGATAATAATACTGATACTACTACTATTACTACTACTACTACTACTACTACTACTACTACTACTACTACTACTACTACTACTACTACTACTACTACTACTACTACTACTACTACTACTACTACTACTACTACTACTACTACTACTACTACTACTACTACTACTACTACTACTACTACTACTACTACTACTACTACTACTACTACTACTACTACTACTACTACTACTACTACTACTACTACTACTACTACTACTACTACTACTACTACTACTACTACTACTACTACTACTACTACTACTACTACTACTACTACTACTACTACTACTACTACTACTACTACTACTACTACTACTACTACTACTACTACTACTACTACTACTACTACTACTACTACTACTACTACTACTACTACTACTACTACTACTACTACTACTACTACTACTACTACTACTACTACTACTACTACTACTACTACTACTACTACTACTACTACTACTACTACTACTACTACTACTACTACTACTACTACTACTACTACTACTACTACTACTACTACTACTACTACTACTACTACTACTACTACTACTACTACTACTACTACTACTACTACTACTACTACTACTACTACTACTACTACTACTACTACTACTACTACTACTACTACTACTACTACTACTACTACTACTACTACTACTACTACTACTACTACTACTACTACTACTACTACTACTACTACTACTACTACTACTACTACTACTACTACTACTACTACTACTACTACTACTACTACTACTACTACTACTACTACTACTACTACTACTACTAATGATAAATATGATTATACTAATAATAATACTGATAATGATGATAAACACGCTATCACCCACAATAGTTAACCTGTCGAGAGGCTAGTATCGTGTGCAAACTTTTAGTTAATTTAGTGAGTTGGTTTGTTGAAATTATATTGCAGGAGACCTTGAAGGTGAAGACCAAGTCAAACAAGCTGCAAAATTATTTGTCATACACTAACCTACTTTTTGGAAAACTGGTAGTTCGGGACTACGGAACTCTGACTTGTTAGCAGGGGCTCAGCTGCCTATGCCTCCACCGTGTCATTCGGACACCCAAAACACTGTTTTTTGACAGTTTGGACACCCAAAAGTTCATGTCAGGATTTGCTGATGATGACTATTCCTAGAGGATAGAAGATGTAGACGATGTTGTGTAACATTTATAATGCACACAAAGCAGTTACTGGTCTAAAAAAGTAAAATCTCTCTATATATAGGGTTTATTTTATTAGAAGTATGTACTTTGTACCACACTTTGGACACACAAAAGTCTATGAAACCTCTGTTTGGACACCCTGTTTCCAAATATTGGCTAAGACTATGCTTGTTGGGTCATGTGATGCCAAAGTATAAAGCGCTCACCACAATTGTTTACCCACTCAAGGCAAAACTCCAGCAATCAAATAAAGTGTTTGATTACTGCCATGGAGATTTAACAACATGACTTTTGTTTAGAACAACACTTGCATAGAAACGGAAATTCTCTCTGATGTTTTATAATCTAATTGTTTGATATTCTTTTATACTTGTCAATATAAGATATTAGCATGACTAATAAGGTGTTAAAAGTAGGAGGTCTTGAGTAGTATGAAAATTATGATTTTTCATCTGGAAAGTTTTATACTGATCTTTACAAATAGATGGTTTCTCTTACCATGTGGTCTGTAGAAAAGGTTGAAATACCCATAATGTTTGATATTTCGTTCTTTGAAAGATCACCTGCACTGAAGCAGAAACATAAGTTGTTTTGTCATAATCACACTGTTTCAGTATGTTTTAAAACGATACAGAAAGGGTGATTTTCTCAAAGCAAAATTTTAAATCATAAGAATAATAAAACTCGGATATATTTGTGATTTTTATATGAAGAAGTAACTCATGAAACAGGCATTAGCTTTCAATTAAAACAGGTGACTCTTACTAACACCAGTCACATGTGATATTCATAGGGTTGCATACCGTTAACACGAAACGGTACGATACCGGTACCGGTACTGGCGAAACGGTACCAGTGGTACCGGTATCATTAACAGCGAAACGGTGCCTCTGATCTCCCAGGCCTGATCGGCTTTTTTACGACGTTCATGTTGCTAACAAGTGTGGTTCCATGCCTCAATTATACGACAACAATCAATAGTAGAATTGGGGAACAGAACCAACGATTGAGACGGACATTGACGAAGTTAGCCGAAGCAAATGATCGCCACCACGCACTGCGAACGTGCGTGGGATGTTACATCGTATCTTGTTTCCCGCCAAATGCTATTCCAGACGGCGTGTCTATAACTCTTTCGGCGGGAATCAGCACACAATGCGTCATTGCCGCATCGGATTGGCCGTAACAAATTGATTCATCTAGAAAAACGAAGCGGTACTAAAAAACGAAACGGTGCCTTTTAGTACCGGTTCTCAACGAAACGGTAAAATACCGGTTCTTTTCGAAATGAGTCTTAGTTCCTATCGGTACCCGAGTACCGGTATGCAACCCTAGATATTCAAAAGGAATTTTAAGACTGGTCTGGATAGGCAGGTGGTCTCTTTATAGGTGTTTTATCTTATCAGCTCATCTTTCATTTTGACATGATACTATATTTCATATCTAGAATATGTGGTTTCATTTCGGTTTGAAACTTACGTTTTATATTTAAAATATGTCTTTCATTTAAACCTCATTACTAAGTTTCTAGCTGTGATGGGCTGTCTGAGCATATCAGGTTTCTTATGTGTTACATATTTGTTTCCTAGCTACCATTCTCCCCATGTTAATATTAATCAAATTTCATTACATGACTGGCTTTTATATGTCAGTTATAGCATTTCATGTATGTTCAATCAAGCCCAAGGTTATAGCTCTCTTCTGTGCAGTGATATCACAATGAAATATTGAGAGTATATAAACAGTTGGAGTTGACAAGTACAAGGTAACTTGGAAAATAGGCTGGTGAAGCCATATGGGATGTGAAGAAGAGGATGCAGTGTTCCCATAACCCTTAGGCTGATGGTGGCTAATTTGGCAAATTATACAAAATGATTCAAACCCATCATCTGAAAGTACTCAGCAAGAGTTATCGAAGGAATACCAACATGACACCTGGCTTAGATGGTTTTCAAAATTCTTTGTGTTCTTGTTCTTTGGACAAAAGTAGCCTCAGCATTGGAAGTGTTAATCAGTGTCCTCTTGGTCTCGCAGTTTACTTGCCATATTTTTAAAAAGGTTGTTAGATATTTTACTTATGATTGGCTAGGATATATAGTCTTACTCCAAAACTCCCTTGATCTCGCCACATTTTGTGTTACTTCATATGGGCATATAGATGATATCACTGTCTCATATAGGTAAACCCTTATTCAGTGACTAAATACCTTATTCGTGCTTGGATCTATGACACTTTCGAAAATGTCTTTGGAATGAAACATTAATTGCAAAAGATATTGGAACAAGAGTTGTTCGATAAGATTTCATCAATAGTTCTCCTTCATATATATTGAACTTATTAAAATATATGAAGTGGATAGAATGATTAGGGGAAGGTACAGACATGAATGTGTTCACAATTTGATTTTGGGTTAAACTCAGATGTAGCGTAAGACATATATTTAGGCTACCTGAAGCATGCTTTAAACCATTTCATCCTGCTCCCCACTTCCTTTATTAGAATCTCTGATTCTGTCTATAGATCCACAATTTTAGTACAAAGTGCAGCCTGTAGGGGGCACACGTATACTTCTGAGAAACATCACAATTTGTTCTTTTCTTCCTGGTCACCTGGTGTGGTGAGTCATATTGTTTTCTAAAACAGGACAGACAGACCTGATTTCAGGACTCTAAAGCAAATTTGTCATCATGTTTGAAATTTTTAACTTCTGACTTTGATGTATTTCACTTTACTGAGAAATTTCTCTCTCCTTTGTGGTTTTGTAGTCATGGCAACAAGAAGGTGTTTTCTTGTCAAGGGATTCTGCTGACGGTGGACTGGTTCAGAAGTCGCGGCCATAAAGACATTGTTGTGTTTGTCCCTCAATGGAGGAAAGAGACACCTAGATCAGACACACCTATTACAGGTAAGCTAAAAAAGACTTTTCAGCTATAGTGAAACCTCAGAGATGTGAACACCTTGGGACCAGGGCAAAAGCATTCACATTTGGGGGTGTTCACATCTCAGAGGTCTTTTCATAATGTAAAAGATACAAATGGGACCGAGATATTGTGTTCACATTAGGTGTTCACAATGAGAGGTTTCATTGCATGCGTAAGCTTAGTATGTTATAATTTTATTAAGAGCCTTTTTTGAACTGTGATTGTATATGATAATCATATAATAATTCAATTTAGCAATTAAACAGGTCATCAGCATACCATGGTTTAAGAAAGGAAAAAATCAACGTCATTTTGAAAATGGGTGACTTTGACCAACTTTTCAAGATCAACTCCATATCAGGCTTTGTTTCCTATTACCCTACCAACAGGGCTCGACGCTAAGGGTGAACCTAATGCCCCAGGCCAGTAAAAATTCCCAAAAACAGCTTCGGGCCAGTAAAAAAAGAACTCAACTGGTCCTACAGGCCCAGTAAACATTTGGAGACATTCTTGTTAAAAGGTTTCCCACCGAGAATGTCCCCAAATGTTTTTGAAATAAATGAAGATAAAATCTATAAAGATAAATGCTGTGGTGAATTTTATGCAATGTTCTTTCTTGTTATGTTAAAGAAAAAATGTAGGACCAGCAGATGCTAGGTGTTACTGGGCCTACAGGGCCAGTATCATTTTGAGTTAGCATTGAGGCCTGACCAACCCTAATTTTTTGTCCAAAATATTCTTCTTTACAAAAAGCAAGGTTAAAAACAATTTAGTGATTGCAATGCCAACCTTCACACTTGAAAGTAGTTCACTAGGAGAGGCAATGGAAATACAATATATCCCTGTTGCCTTGTACAGGTTTGGTGAAGAGTACAATACCAAGTGCACTAAAGAGTAATGTACTGGGTGTATGTTTTGGGACTTGAGTTCATGCAGGTACTTATCTCCCTTGAAGCAAGCCATGCTTTAAGATAACATCATATCGATCAGCAACTAACACTATTCAACTTCTTCATCTTCTTCTTATTCTGATGATGATGATGATGATGAATAATGATAATGACAATAGTGATGATGATGATGATGATGGCAATGATAGAAATGGGTGACAGTGGTAACTTCAAGAACAATGATGATTTTAGGGAGGAAAATTCCTATGAAGATGATAAATATATGCTATGAAGGAAACTGTTTGCTTAAGACTTGATATTTCAATGTCTTGTCTGATATACAATTCTGCAATTTTATTTCAAATACATTTCCAAGGCCTTTTCAACACACAGTAATATGCAATACCAGGTTTTGCTATATTCTGAGTCTTTTGTGCCTTTTGTTATTGATTGGCATACATGTACTTCCTCCTATGTGGGTTTCCCCCATTGCACAGTACATATCATCACTGCCTGGAGGTTCCTTCCTTTAGGAAGTATTTTATTCATCACTAGGATAGTGAACCAGGAAGCTACCTGGAAGTATAAAGAAGGATGAGCTGGCAATATTAGTCATGATGCTCAACTCATGCTTTTCATGCTTTATTATTTACCTATTTACAACTCCACTAGAACCTAACATCTGCTACTCTCATACTTTTGAAAATAACTTCAGAACAAAGCGAAAGCTCACAAAATATTTGATGGAGAGTTGTAGTTTGGCTTCTGATAAACATTTCTAATTCAAATGTTTTCCAGAAAATGCTTTTGAAAGTAATATATTTTCAAATTTGTCAGGCCTGTTTTGGCTGCTCTGAGTGTTAATGGGTTAAAAGCTGCTCTTAAAAGGTTTCCTCTGTTTCTATGTGACATAAGAAAATAATTCCAAGATTTATATGCACAGATCTCTAAAATATGTGAAGAAGACTTGTGGATTCAGTCCTGATCATTATTTTTCCTTGAGGTACATCCAAAATATGCATTGGTAGATATTGCCGTCATAATTAGGCATAATTGGGTTAACTCATTCAGGATCTTGAGTTTCACAGCTGAATCTAGAAATGTCATCAAAAAAGCTTTACAGAGATTTATGCAGGATTAAAGAAAATTTTGAATGAAAGTTATTGATTTTGTTTTAATAATCATTTCTCCTATGAATATTTCCAAATGGTGTTTATGTGGGAGAACTATTGATTAATGTGTTAGGGTTTTTAAGTGCAATACTATAGTCAGGGCTTTTAATGGCACTACTGACATGAATTGTGGTGTGTCATGATTCTCCAGTTAACCCATTCACACTCAAGAGTTCCTCTCAAAATATTGTCTGCTACTTTCATACTTTTGAAAATAACTTGGGAATGAAGCCAAATCTCACAAAATATTTGAAGGAGATTTGTTGTTTGTCTTCTGATCAACATTTGTCACTCAAATGTTTTTAAAAATATGCTTTTGTAAGGGAAATATTTCCAAAATCATCAGGCCTCTTATGGCCGCTCTGAGTGTAAATGGGTTAACATGATGCCAAGATCCCAACAAACGTCTTTTATAAGTCAGCTAATCAAGCTCTGACTTGTTCACCTACACCTACCGGGCTGATAATCATCGTCATGCATCCTGTTTCCTGCACATGGCGTACATGTGCCTCAGTTCATGACTCAGATAATTAGTGTCCTTCCTCTTATAGATTTCCACATATTGTTGACATGCTACATGTTATGTAATGCACAGTAGAAAGATGTTCATTTCATAAAACCGACATGCATTTTACCTTTCACATATAATGGTTATGAGTACAGTCTGATCAGTGACGGCACATTTGTCAAATCCGAGAGACCACTAGTACAAGCCACTTTTCTATCATTAACTGTTGCAAGAATTCCAACCCAGGAGAATTATATATATTACATTGTACCTGTTATTACAGACTGCCATTCAATATAAAGACCACTTTCGAGTAATTTATCCAAATGTCCTTCATAGCAGGTTTGACTTTTAAAAAATTAAAAGGTTTGACTTTATGTAATATGTATATATCATTTTTTTTCATAACATGAGTCACTATCTTTCACAAATATGATTACTTTTTTATGAATGCTTTCACTGAAAGACATCTTTATCTGTTACATCTTAAGGAAGTAAATGTTGAAATGGAAAGCCCCTTTGCAAAGGAAATACCTTGATGGAGGAAATACCCAGAAGTAAAAAAGAAGTGCTTTATTGAATAATTGCTATATTTTTTACAACATTATTTTCTGGCATACTTCCCATTTTGTAAGATTGTGTTAGTCAGTTCCTTAAAGTAATCATGTATATGTTATTGCATTTTGATTTCAGGTCAAGATATTCTGCTTCAGTTAGAGAAAGAGCAAGTTCTAGTGTTTACTCCTGCGCGAAGAATCGGAGGGAAGCGCGTTGTGTGCTATGATGACCGTTTCATTATTAAACTCGCCGCTGAGAATGGAGGCATTGTGGTGTCAAATGACAACTATCGTGATATCATCAACGAGAAGCCGGCGTACAAGAAGGTCATCGAGGAGCGATTGTTAATGTACTCTTTTGTTAACGACAGGTAAGGCAGGTTATACTACACCTTTGCTTGGGAGTGTACAGTAATAGATGGTTTCATTGTATGACCATTGCCTCAACATCAACAGTGAATTATCCCAGCTTAGAGTATTTGGATTGACTCATTTCGGTGCCTTCTTTATTAAAAAGAAATAGTTGACTTATTTCAATTCATTTTTTTTTGAATGAAAAAGAAAATCTTCAAATTTTTTGAAGAATTTTCTTTCATAGCCATATGGTGAACATCTTTCATAACACAGTGTCAAACCACCTTAACCTGTTACGTAATGCTCATAGTGGCCAAAAGCAGCCTGACAATTTTGATGAAATCTTTTAAGGAAAAGCATAGTTTGTGAAATATTTAATGGGTAAGTGGTCATTAGAACACTACCAACAAGTCTACTTCAAATATTTTGTAAAACTATTTTTGATTCCTATATTATTGTCAAAGATATTATATATCCAGACAACAGTTTCCAGGGAAACTCTTAGGCATGAATGAGTTAACACTATGGTCATGAAAGAGTTAAACATACAGATCAATATGTTTGCATTGAAGCAACAGGAGAGAGAGAGATGATGTAATGTATTAGATTCCATACAAATGTCTTCAAAAATGATAGTAATAGTGTAAATACAGTTGAGAAAGATTCATTTTTGACAGAGAAATTAGTTATACATTTCCTATATTTCACCTAATTGACAATATTTCATTTCCTATAGTCTACCATACCTTTCAACTTAATAAGCTGCCTCTCGGTTTAAAAATCATACACTAATCGGCACCATTTTTCAATTAAATATATTTCATTCGTTGCTTTTACAGGTTTATGCCACCAGATGATCCACTGGGAAGACATGGACCAAGCTTAGAGAATTTCTTAAGGAAAGAACCCACAGTTCCCGAGCCACTGCCGCCACAATGTCCTTATGGCAAGAAGTGCACCTACGGGAACAAGTGTAAATTCTACCACCCTGAGAGGGGAAGCCAGCCACAGAGAACTGTCACCGAGAAGCTTGCAGAGCAGGCCAAAGTCAAGATATTACAGGCCAAGGAGCGCACCACCAAACTAGAAGGTGAGACGATCCCTTCAGCATTGGGTTAGAGGACCTAGGATGTAAACCCATTCACACTTAAAGCGGCCGAAAAAGGCCTGACCATTTTGAATATATTATTCTAACAAAAGCATCTTTTAGAAAATATTTGAAGGAGAAATGTTAATTAGAAGCCAAACAACAACTCTCCTTCAAATATTTTGTGATGTTTCGATTTATTCCCTAGTTATTTTCAAAAGTAACTCTGAGTGTGAATGGGTTAAATAAGTATGGTAGAAAGAAAGGGAGCTTAGCATACCGTATACCGAATGTGGATGCTGGTTGGGGAAAATACACCACAGGGATGCTGGCAAAATTCCATTTAAGATTTTAAGAAAATAAGGGGGGGGGGGGGGGGGGTGGGTGGGTATGGTTTATAGGGGTCTCTGCTTATTCAGACATATATGGTATGTATATTTTCTGTGGATGGGGACATTAGGTATGTAGATTAGAGCTCCTTCCTCATGGTTGTGGTGTTTGAGAAGAGGGTTGAGGCCTCTCAGGTACATGTGATCATGACATGGCATGATATAGGATCGAGTGGGTGGGGTATCTGAGGTCATTGCTAAGGTAAGGGTATATAGGTAGAGGAGGGCTGAGGCCTTGCAAGTACATGTGATCATGACATGGCATGATATAGGATCGAGTGGGTGGGGTATCTGAGGTCATTGCTAAGGTAAGGGTATATAGGTAGAGGAGGGCTGAGGCCTTGCAAGTACATGTGATCATGACATGGCATGATATAGGATCGAGTGGGTGGGGTATCTGAGGTCATTGCTAAGGTAAGGGTATATAGGTAGAGGAGGGCTGAGGCCTTGCAAGTACATGTGATCATGACATGGCATGATATAGGATCGAGTGGGTGGGGTATCTGAGGTCATTGCTAAGGTAAGGGTATATAGGTAGAGGAGGGCTGAGGCCTTGCAAGTACATGTGATCATGACATGGCATGATATAGGATCGAGTGGGTGGGTTATCTGAGGTCATTGCTAAGGTAAGGGTTTATAGGTAGAGGAGGGCTGAGGCCTTGCAAGTACATGTGATCATGACATGGCATGATATAGGATCGAGTGGGTGGGTTATCTGAGGTCAATGCTAAGGTAAGGGTATATAGGTAGAGGAGGGCTGAGGCCTTGCAAGTACATGTGATCATGACATGGCATGATATAGGATCGAGTGGGTGGGGTATCTGAGGTCATTGCTAAGGTAAGGGTATATAGGTAGAGGAGGGCTGAGGCCTTGCAAGTACATGTGATCATGACATGGCATGATATAGGATCGAGTGGGTGGGGTATCTGAGGTCAATGCTAAGGTAAGGGTATATAGGTAGAGGAGGGCTGAGGCCTTGCAAGTACATGTGATCATGACATGGCATGATATAGGATCGAGTGGGTGGGGTATCTGAGGTCATTGCTAAGGTAAGGGTATATAGGTAGAGGAGGGCTGAGGCCTTGCAAGTACATGTGATCATGACATGGCATGATATAGGATCGAGTGGGTGGGTTATCTGAGGTCAATGCTAAGGTAAGGGTATATAGGTAGAGGAGGGCTGAGGCCTTGCAAGTACATGTGATCATGACATGGCATGATATAGGATCGAGTGGGTGGGGTATCTGAGGTCATTGCTAAGGTAAGGGTATATAGGTAGAGGAGGGCTGAGGCCTTGCAAGTACATGTGATCATGACATGGCATGATATAGGATCGAGTGGGTGGGGTATCTGAGGTCATTGCTAAGGTAAGGGTATATAGGTAGAGGAGGGCTGAGGCCTTGCAAGTACATGTGATCATGACATGGCATGATATAGGATCGAGTGGGTGGGGTATCTGAGGTCATTGCTAAGGTAAGGGTATATAGGTAGAGGAGGGTCGAGGCGTCTCAGGTACATGTGATCATGACATGGCATGATATAGGATCGAGTGGGTGGGGTATCTGAGGTCATTGCTAAGGTAAGGGTATATAGGTAGAGGAGGGCTGATGTCTTGCAAGTACATGTGATCATGACATGGCATGATATAGGATCGAGTAGGTGGGGTATCTGAGGTCATTGCTAAGGTAAGGGTATATAGGTAGAGGAGGGCTGAGGCCTTGCAAGTACATGTGATCATGACATGGCATGATATAGGATCGAGTGGGTGGGGTATCTGAGGTCAATGCTAAGGTAAGGGTATATAGGTAGAGGAGGGCTGAGGCCTTGCAAGTACATGTGATCATGACATGGTATGATATAGGATCGAGTGGGTGGGGTATCTGAGGTCAATGCTAAGGTAAGGGTATATAGGTAGAGGAGGGCTGAGGCCTTGCAAGTACATGTGATCATGACATGGTATGATATAGGATCGAGTGGGTGGGGTATCTGAGGTCAATGCTAAGGTAAGGGTATATAGGTAGAGGAGGGCTGAGGCCTTGCAAGTACATGTGATCATGACATGGTATGATATAGGATCGAGTGGGTGGGGTATCTGAGGTCAATGCTAAGGTAAGGGTATATAGGTAGAGGAGGGCTGATGTCTTGCAAGTACATGTGATCATGACATGGCATGATATAGGATCGAGTAGGTGGGTTATCTGAGGTCATTGCTAAAGTAAGGGTATATAGGTAGAGGAGGGCTGATGTCTTGCAAGTACATGTGATCATGACATGGCATGATATAGGATCGAGTGGGTGGGGTATCTGAGGTCAATGCTAAGGTAAGGGTATATAGGTAGAGGAGGGCTGATGTCTTGCAAGTACATGTGATCATGACATGGCATGATATAGGATCGAGTGGGTGGGGTATCTGAGGTCATTGCTAAGGTAAGGGTATATAGGTAGAGGAGGGCTGAGGCCTTGCAAGTACATGTGATCATGACATGGCATGATATAGGATCGAGTGGGTGGGGTATCTGAGGTCAATGCTAAGGTAAGGGTATATAGGTAGAGGAGGGCTGATGTCTTGCAAGTACATGTGATCATTACATGGCATGATATAGGATCGAGTGGGTGGGGTATCTGAGGTCAATGCTAAGGTAAGGGTATATAGGTAGAGGAGGGCTGAGGCCTTGCAAGTACATGTGATCATGACATGGCATGATATAGGATCGAGTAGGTGGGTTATCTGAGGTCATTGCTAAAGTTAGGGTATATAGGTAGAGGAGGGCTGATGTCTTGCAAGTACATGTGATCATGACATGGCATGATATAGGATCGAGTGGGTGGGGTATCTGAGGTCAATGCTAAGGTAAGGGTATATAGGTAGAGGAGGGCTGAGGCCTTGCAAGTACATGTGATCATGACATAGGCTGCAGGCATGGTATAGGATCTTTATCTACAGTACTCCCTCAGCTCAGGTGGGGTATCTGAGGTCATTGCTAAGGTAAGGGTACAGGAGGGCTGATGTCTTGCAAGTACATGTGATCATGACATAGGCATGATATAGGATCGAGTGGGTGGGGTATCTGAGGTCATTGCTAAGGTAAGGGTACAGGTGATCATGACATGGGCATGGTATTGGATCTTTATCTACAGTACTCCCTCAGCTCAGGTGGGGTATCTGAGGTCATTGCTAAGGTAATGGTAGAGGAGAGCTGATTTCTTGCAAGTACATGTGATCATGACTTGGGCATGGTATAGGATCTTTATCTACAGTACTCCTTCGGCATGGATGGGGTATCTGAAGTTATTGCTTTATTAATCGTATGTGTTGGCAACTTAAGGGTTTCGTTAGCCCAAGACACCAAAATTTGTCAAGGTGTGCTTATATTCATATCAGGGATGGCAATCTGAGGGTGTTACCATAGTTAACCTTTTCATAATAGAGTAATGGGTGGGATAGCTATTGTATTAATGTTATAGACATTGTTGAGTGACTTAAGCTGGTCCCCATATTTAGGGTGGTCCCCATACTTAGGGTGGTCCCCATACTTAGGGTGTTCCCAAAGTCATTCTCTGGAAAGATATCAATAGTTTAGGGTGGAGTTTGCTTTGCTGTTAGACTTTACGAAAATTGGATGATTTGTTTCTGACATCGATTAAAAATGTCCTTTTTATTTTATCCAATTATATACAATATTATTGACATTTCTCTCAACCTCTTCTCCTGTTATAGTTTTGAAATTGGTCATTTTTTCTGTGATTCATGCTTTGTAGGTTTTTCCTCTGGGCCCAGTTTAAACAAGGCATTATAAGAATGGAATGGTACTTAAGTCAACTTAGTGAAGAAGGTTGAAAAGCATGTAAGGTCTCATTTGAGGTGAAAAAGTGATTCTAGATTTTGCTTTTATAAAGATGAGTGTAATAAGATACTCCTGAGTTTAGAAATAGTTATAGTTAATGTTGTGTGTTCTTTATTCCAGGTGTGCCTAAAATCAAGGTGTCGTCCTCAGATAAAGGTAATCAGCCAGGTAAAGGAAGACAGGCCTTGTCACGCACAAGATCCCTGGCAAGTGCCCCCTCCGAGCAGTCTGTGGTCAGGAAGACATCATTAGATGAAAGAAGAGACAGTGAAGCAGCAAAAAACTATAATGACCTCCTTACACAACACAGAAAAAGGATCGAGGCAGCTACAGAACTTGAGAAGAGTTTGAAACAGAGCCAAGAAAACTTGGAATCTGGTCAGGAGAGTAGAAGTGTGTATAGGCAATCTCCTCCAGCAAAGAGTTCCTTTGCCTCCGCATCGCTAGCGCCACCTGCACACTGGGCAGTCAGTCACGACAATCTACATCCTGTTCACTCGGACCCCACGTGGTATTGCAGTCAGGACACCAGCGGCCATCTTGCCCTGGCGAAAAAATTATCAGACGAGGGAAAAACTGTGAAGAAGGAAGAACAACCGAACCGCCATAACAAACTTCAGCGACAGTTTTCTCTGGCAGGCGAGTTCGATCCTCGTTTTCAGCGGAGAGCCCCGGAGGCGGTAAAAGCTGAAGGTCAATTTCGTAGCATGCCCCCAGGAGTGTCTCTTGGTAGAGCACCCATGGCTTCGTACGATCCTCATGAGCATCATGCTTCATTCCCCATGCAGCCGGAAATGGCTTCGCGTTACGCACCTAATCAGCACGGACAGTCGCTGTACCGTCAGTCCAGCTACGGGGGACAGCCGCTCACAGGGGTGGCGCCCTCTTTTCAGCATTTAATGCATGAGGAACACCAAAATGTCACTCGTATGTGGAGCGCACCAAGTAAATTTCCCAGTCGAAATACGACATCCCCGAAACCGATGGCTCTACTTCAGGCAATGAATCGTCAAAATAGCTCTTCAGATTCACGGCTCAATAGTCCAGCCAAGCACCTGAGTCTCTGGGCCCACAGCACTGTGGGGAATGAAGGTATTCATGGGAACATCTCTTCCTGGCCACCTGTCCAGGATACGAGCAACTTTCACAATGTTCCAGTGTCCTATCAGAGTTATCCTAGTGCTATGTCTTATTCCCATGCTGCTCCACCTAGCCATCCCCCCAGAGGCCTGCCCACTGGTGCTTATCCCCCCTTTGATCTCTACCCCCCACAGAGACAGCCCCAGGAGCCTGTTGAGCACACCCTGACTACGGGGCAGATTTCCACACAGCCCATTTCCTCACAGCGCCCCCTATACCCCTCGCAGGTACCACCACCCCAGCAGCCACGCCCATACCATCAAGCCAACCCTCCAGCACCCTCAACCCACACGCAACCCACACACCCTTCACGCCGAGAAGATGCCGGATTCCCACCAAACGATCCTCGCCATAGTTTGTACTATCACCTCAGCCCTTTATTCGGGGAATCCAAAGTGCGAAAGGTGCTGCTTCAAATGCCCAATGAGACCAATCCAAATATCATCTGTCAAGAAATCATGAAAATCAAGGACTGAAGTCACAGTCGCTTCCCTGTTCTATTTGCTTTGTGTAGCAAATGGTGGTAGTATAGGCTATGCCTATGATGATACCCAATAGTTTAGATAGATAATGATAAAGAATTCTAATGCTTAGTTCACTCTTACTTAACACTTTGTGGCATGTTCTGTTTAGTATATTGTCATTTCTTCTAACTATGTAATAAGTATCTCGCTTTTCTGGGTATGTGTATTTGTGTATATTGAATGAAGTATATATCTCTTTATATGACGTATTCCTTGGAATCTTAAAGATTTTCAAGTGACATTCAGCATTTTAGATAACGCAAACCATTACTATGATAAAGGTTTGTTAGATTGTTCATGTTTGAGAGCCACCTATGTGCCTGCTTGAAAGTCTTTGATTGCAGAATGGTTATTTTCAACAGTTATGTTTGCAAAGTTATAAATTGAAAACATACATCTTTAAGAATACATAGTTACTTGCGATACTAGTATGTGAGAGTATGTGCATTACAAAATGTGCTTGGACACAACTTAACAGGAAAGAGCCCTTGGAAGGAATCTACTTTGACCAATACAAGATGATGCAAAAAACCTAAAAAATGCCCGAAACCCTGGCACATGGGTACTCATCCAACAGTACTCAGTGAGACCTATCCAATGAATACCAACATGACAGGGTTTAGATGGTTTTCAACAATCTTTGCGTCATTGTCCTTTGGACCAAAGTAGCCTCAACATGGGAAGGGTGAATATGATATTGTGTAGCTACTTGATTGATAATGTTCTTATCATTCAATTTCACATTATAGCAGGACCTGTATTTCACTGACCTGGTGTCATATTTGTAATATTTGCTGTCTATTCCCAAAAAGGTTCTTCATACCACTATTTAATTTTAATACTGACAATCAGACAACTTAAGAATTTGCATCAAGTTGTGGGATTGTCATTATTATACTTGTGTTGGTGATAGAATATACCAATATTAGTTGAGTGCCCTGCATGTCTTCAACGTTGTTAGCACAAACAGACTACCGTATTTCACATACCTTAAGAAAACAATTTCTTCTTAACGCAAGTGTATATATAAGAACAGTGAAACCGCTTTATAAATCTGAATGTATAATTTAATTAAATAGAAAATTAGCATTTCAAGAGCTTCTTAACACACTTGCACAGTTTCTCAAGAATGAGTGTTAGATACCTTTAACCAACACATATAAAATACAATTAAAAAGTTGTGGTAAATTAACATTACTTTTAATGTAAATTTAATTTATCAACTCATCTTATATTCAGAAAAATGGAGCTTGCTAACTTGAGTTACCTTAAATAATGAATGTTCTTTATTGTGCATTTGTCAAAGACGTGTTTGGTTTGGTTATATTTGCTACTACTAAGTGGTATATCTTGACTCTTGAGGCTTCTTTGTGATATGAAGGGTATATTTTTCTGTTATAAAAGACCTTTGATATCTTACAGTGGTTACTGCTAGATAAGCACCTTGTGCTGAATGAGAAGAGGCAGAATTAAATCCTTACATTGACTTTTTGGATAACTAGCAAACAGCTTAGGAATTACCTGAAGTTTCCTGTTATCAGCTGTCCTCTGCCAATATGATTATCTCACCTACACCCATTATTTTTGGGAAGCGGCAATTAACAAATGAATTAGAAAATTGCCCACTATGTGCCAACATTCATTTGGATGGAGAGATAGTGCTTTGAAAATGACATGCTGAAATTTTGTCACAAAGCATCTAGGAGTTAATATGTATATATGTACATAAATATTTATATATATATATATATATATATATATATATATATATATATATATATATATATATATATATATATATATATATATATATATATATATATATATATATACATATATATATATATATATATATATATATATATATATATATATATATATATATATATATATATATATATATATGTATATGCATACATACAATATAAACATGATTGTTTGTGTTGTTGTAACCTGTAGTAGTGCATGTAAGGTTAGAAAGGTGAGTGTACAATATATTTTCTCTTATGGATATTATAGCTATGGTAAATTAAGTGTTTGATACCAATGAATAGAAATGTTGTGTCTGGATAAAAGTATCTATTTTTGCAAGAAATTGATGTGAGTGAATGAGAAATGCCTCCCACTGGCAGTTGATTATGTATAACATCGTAGTTGCCTTATGTGTGATGCCGGACATCAATAAGGTGACACTGGAGGTGGAAACAGGCAAAGTGGTTTTCATGTTGTCTTCGATCTGTTAACATAGCACATTTCTATTGTTGAGAAATTCTGTAAATTCATTGATTTCAGTGTCACTTGAGGGAGAATTTTTCATAACACTTATAAAGAGAGAGCCCTCAAATTGTTATCCATTGGTAATACTGAGCTTGTAGTTTGTGCTTTATGTAATGATATGACTGTGTTTGTTGGTGGTGTTTTAGTTATACTTTTGAATATGGAAGGGGACCTTGCTCCTGCAGCCCAATCGATCAAACTGATTTGATCCCCTCTTAACATTTTTTTTCGATTTCTTTCCATCTTGCTAACCTGCCTGTCCAAAACAGCAATTCCAAAATGTTAGCCCATCCAGATTTAGCTACTCAGCTATTTCAAATTTCTATTCCAACTAGATTTAATAGCCTATTGTGCCAGAAAGGGCAATTTAAACTTCAGTTATGTCATTGAAGATAGTTTGTTATGAAAATATTTGGTTATTACCCCCCAAAAAGGTGAAATTGAAAATTCTTTATAAAAGATTGTGCCTCTCCAAAAAGGAGGTTTTCAGACAACTGCCCATTAAAATGACAGGCGGGGCGGTTTCTGGCTAAGTCCCTGATAGGAAGTGTGAGGTATCAATTAGAAATTTCGAAATCAACTAATGATATTGTCTAAGCCAACATGCAGTGGTTGCATCCTTGAAAGATTGTTCTGTACATTTAACTCCTCATTAAGTGTGATATGTGACATCCTGGTTGATGTGAATTCTCTCATCTGTATCCTCAAAACCCAGCGTCATCAACATAACACAATCCAGGAGGATCCTGTTGTCATAGAGGGTGCAGCTGAGTGCGGCTTTGTCGGCGAGATTCATTGATGGTGTAAACCTGGAATAAACAGTATGAGATAACTATTATGATTATCAACACCTCAGTAAAGCTTAAACAAACAGGAAACTATGGCACTTGAAATACAATCGTTGTCAATATGTAGGCTTTTATTTTCGAATTGCTTATTAGTTATTGCTTATTTATTTAATGTTTGTATCCTTTAATACTCTAAAGAGCTGTACTTTTAGTTGCATAGGTGGATTTCCAACATGTAAAGTTGGGCTATGATGCTTACTTTCATTTAATTACTTGTGAGTTATTACTAGTGTTTCATTTAATTACAAGTGTTATCATGAAGTTGGAAAAACAACTTGGATCTAGGAGACAGTAATCCTTATGTTTAACATTTGAATGAAAACTGGCCTCATAATACCTGGTTTTTAAGCCCAATTCATATATTATATGTTCACTGTTGAATTTGCTTCAAGACATCATGTCTGATAGTATAGAGTAGATACAGATACCTTTATGACCAGGGGCTTCCTCTATATTTGAGCAGTCTAGTAGACATTGAATTGGCCACTTGTTGTGTCTCACCTCTGCGATTGTGACAAGCCTGAGTCTTATGGCAAAGTTGTCAGTGACTTGAAAATGAATCATGTCCAGTTGTCTGGTACTCCCTACTATTAATACTGCCTAGTCAGGATTTAGTTTGAATGTTAGGAAATGTTACAAGTTACAACAATTCAATTTAATTCCTTTACTTTTGGCATTGAAAATAGTCGTTCAGGAAATTTTACCTATGCAACAAGGTACTTTTTCACCATCATTATTATCATGAAAATGATACAAAAAATCAAATTGATTCCTAGAACAACATTTAACTTCTTTCTGTATTAATTTGTGTTTGGTTACTTTGTAGTGAAATTAGTGCTATTTATTATCATTGAGTGATTTGTAGTAACAAATAATTAATCATCTTTATATAATCACAACCGTGGTGTGAATCACACTGCTAATGGCAACAATTGCCAATGACAGAAATATTTGTCATATTGTAATGAATTGTTTTGTTTGGAAAAGTTAAGCTGAAAAAGGTGTAAAACTGTTCTTTTATTTTATCACTTGTGGGGAGTTTCATGATATTTATCTGTACATACATGTTTGGAAAGATAGAATGTTGACATTTTAGAATGGTTACTAGATATATGTTTGGCTGCATATGCCCAAAGCACAGTGTTCACCCTATGTGTGGCAAACGTGAGGTTTTGAAAACGATCTGGCTTTAATGCAACGCCATGGCCTCAGCTAGGATTTTGAAATCAAGTGTCTACATTTGGGTATCATATAAACAGTTTCAAGCTCATATATTGGGGTGGACTGAAAAATATTTAGATAACAATCCTTAACAAATATTGATATTTTTTGTTCATGAATGATATCCTAGCATCCAGTTTTGAACCTAGGATCTTAACCTTATTTTCCTGAAATTAACATGAAAATGTTTGACCAAAATTTGATGGTGTCAAATTTCCACGCTTGATTGTTGATTTTTTCAATTTTCAATTTTCAATAATTTGATTAGATTTCTAATTGATCAGTCAAAACATAGACATAAACATTAGCAGAACAAGACCTATTTCATATTTCTGTACTATCAATCAATTAACTTTCAAAGTTATTGTGTGCCCCGCTTAGAAAACCATTTATCCAAGTTAGTCCTTAATCCTAATAGGAAAAGAATGAAATATGTAGTGGAATGGTTCACGATTTGAGAACAGCATTTCTAACAGGCTTGCAACACATGATTGCAGTAGGTTCACTAATTTACAAATACATCCTTCTTTGCAACCAGAAAAATCTCAAATAGTTGTTATGGGAAGGTGGTTTCGTTTATATACAAGGTGATTCAGTACTTATTTAAAGAAGCTAATATAAGCTGATATGTGTATAGCATCTATGATATTCTGCTAATGAATAGTACATTTATTAGCATTCTGATCCCAGCTTTTAATGGCTACTACAACTGATATACATTTTGTGAGATGGTAATTACAGTATGGGCACATTGCTCAGTACAATACAGATGTATGTAATGTATCATGCATGTCTCTGTTATGTATTACTTATTGGTAAATTAAAGCAGATTTCTGTTATCATGTACTCCACTTTGTTGTTGTTTTCCATATCAAATACTAAGAAACCTTTATTTAGAGTAATATTTATATTTATATTCAGAGTTTCTGACATACATAGGGTGGTCAATATTTCCGAGAATTTACGGTAAGTCAGGTATTTGTTTGATTGAGTAAAATATTTTCTAATTTTTGACCAATTGTGGCCAATTTATTTTTTGGATTTCTGTATATTCTAAGGGGAGTCTAAATTATTACATTTACTGTTTATTTATTTCATTTGACCTGAATTATGGTAATATATTCTATAAGGTTTTTCAGCTAAAGAGGTCTCCGCCCCTGAATTCCACACACAGGCGTTACCTCACAAAAAGAAAAAGGTTACAAAGTAGAAATTTTTATTTAGATGTAGGTCTTGGCTGAACACTTAGATATCTGGGTCATGAGATTTCCTTTAATGTAAACCGTTCACGTTTGGGGCAACACTTTCAGAGGCGATGTTACAGGTTTACCAAATGTGCCACTAGATGTTGACTAACACCTTTCAGATAGAAGGAACATTCTTGGTTGACTTCAAAAATAAAATAAGAATTTTAAATATCATTATCCTTAGTGCAAAAAAACAATTTTCAATTCTAATCTCAAAAGGTAAAAAGCCTTTATCTTGGAGTTTTTTTCATAAACAAAACAAGGTAATGCGATTTATAGTTTGTACCAAACTTTATAGTTATTTTCTCAAACTAGACAAGCATTTCGTAATACGGTAGCTTTTACTGTTGTTTATTATGTGTAGTAGAGTGGAATATACCCATACCTCCACGTTGTTCAGAACAAACTTGGTAACATGTTAAGGATGGTCATGCTTGACAAGCTAGCAAGAAAAATATATAAGAATTTACCGTTTCATTAATCTCAGGAAGGGAGTAGAATGTATTCCTGAGTTGGAATTCAGTTGTTTATACTAAGGACATCTAGCTCGTCCCAATGTTAGTTGACATATGTTCTGAGTCAGCTTTAAGTAAATGATACGCGCTTCAAGGTAGGAACTACACACAATATTCCCTGCTCTGTATTTCATAAACCTCTCAAACAGCAACAGCAGCAACAACTAAAAACCAATTACGAAATGACATGAGCTTCATGTAACTGTAAGGAACTAAAATAACCTCTCTAAGATATTTGAGAGAATCATGATGATTAGATAACAGATGCCGTGAATCAACTTAGATGAAGGCTCGACAATCGTGGTATTAATAATACCTGACTGACTGCATGCTTATACCGGCAACTGTTACCGCATGCCTTACATGAACTTCGTGCCGTCTTCGTTATCGTGTTTCATGCATGAGAGCTCATACGGATGTAAAACTGCTGTTCTTATATCATCATCGACACGAGCATCGTAGCTAGGTTTACATAATAATAATATAATAATATCAATAATAATGATAATAATAATAATAATAACCAAAATGATAATAATAATAAATAATAAGTATAGTAATGAATAATAATAATAATAATTATAATAATAATTCTTATTATTATAGCAATAATAATAATAATAATAATAATAATGATATTGTCATTAGATATTGCGTCCTCTCCATATAAACATGCTCAAAGGCGCATTACATTACATTGTCAAAGGATAGATGTTGATATCAACATAGTTAATTGATATATACATCTTTGAACAGATGTGTTTTCAGTTGTCGTTTGAGAATTGCCACACTCCCAGCTGCTCGAATATTATTTCGGAGCTGATTCCATAGTTTTGGGACAAAGGCACTAAGCGATCTGTCATCGTATGTTTTCATGTTGGTTCTCGGCTATAAGTTCTTGGATGTTGATCTCAGTGCCCGTGGTGGGACATACGTTTGAGCCTATACCCCTTTCCCTAAAGAGTCAGCCCAACAACAGCGACTGTCTAGGCCACCATTTGGCAGACTAATAGACCAAATGTCAAAGAACCTCTCGCAGGCTTGTACTTAAGCGAAGAGGTTTCCTCTTTTCTATATGAATTAAATCAAAACCTGGTCGCTTCAACATGTCTCTGATTTTAGTATCAAATATTACCAGATTCGCTCGAAACTACAATTTAGCTAAGGTTAACACTTTTTTTGCAACATGAACTTCGTTCTGAAGTTATAAAATCCAGAATGACTACTCTTGACTAGTATTGAAACAGGAAGAAAAAGAAGCGCAGGAAAAAAGCTGGGATGGCGGCCGGGCCGCAAAACAATCAAAGAATTGGCGCACGCACGTTTAGAAGTTGAAAAATGCACTTTTTCTCATTTTTAACAAAAAAGGTGAAATGGCAGTTTCGCAATTTGAACAGAGCAATAATTAGACGGAAAAATCCTCTTCCTTCAGTACTGATCTTTACTCCACATTTGAGAAATGCAATGGTTCTCAGTTCATAATTGTATATGGAAGCTACGTCTGAAGTCACCTTGTATGTTTTTTTTCACTTGCACCTTTAGGCTTACCCCCAGCTGGGAGGGTACCTCTCATCATAGTACCTGTCAGACAATATATATTGTTTAGGCTAAATTGTCAAATAAACGAAATTATAGGAAAACTGCCTGTGAGAAATTAACCCTATCATGCCCATAAGCTACCGTATGAGCCTACCGCAAGAGCACGTGTCATATAGAACTTAAAGATGAAGTATAACATGACAGTGTAACACCTTGATTGAAATTTTTAAAAAAACGCTGGATATTGTGTTAAAACACGATTTGCGCATTATGGTAATATCTAGAAGATAAAATGGCAGGAAGTAATTAAGATGGATTTAGGTAAGTAACTCGCGAGTTCAAGTGAGAAACAAGCCTGAGTCGACCATAATCTGACGACTCAATGGTACAGTGGCAAGATTACCGGCCTAAGCGCTGGGAGGGATTGGGTACAAAGTTCAATCCCAGGCCGGGGCGAGTAGGGGTTCGATTCCTCTTTAAACTGGGGCAACCACTCTTTATTGTCTGTCGCCCAATCATTGGGAGAGATTACTTTAAAGAGTTACATATTCATTTCATATCATCGTTCATGCTATCTGTGTCGTCTGCATATACAAATGGCTCTCCTTCTTACATGTCTGAGCCACCCTTAAAAAAGTGTGGCGAAACCTTATAAAAAATAATAATTATAATAATCTGACGACTCGTGTTTTCTCTGATCTCCACAGCAAGAACCTGTGTGTGTGTGTACGTATACATATATATATATATATATATATATATATATATATATATATATATATATATATATATATATATATATATATATATATATATATATATATATATATATATATATATTTGATGATTTGATTTTTATTCGGTCTAGTACAATGTGTATTACATAGCATTTGGCATACAAAAAAATATCATATATAAAGGTGACTAGTTGGAGTGTCATTAACTGCTATGCAATAGACATCTAACCAGACACAGGATATATACACTAAA
>OZ012684.1:26587797-26650797 GCA_963942565.1 Maea johnstoni
CACCACTTGGTACGGCAGATTTGCTTATGTATCGCCTCTTTGCGCTTCGACAAATTACTTTTGATTGCATCCGTGTGTGTAGATCTTGAGAATATCATTTGTTCATGGTGTAGAAGGGTTAGACTATAATATTTTCGTCCATATTTCAGATTGTAATGCCAGGAATGGGCGAAAAGGACAGTTACATAGGAGACGAAGCCATGTCAAAAAGGGGGTTACTTACCTTGAAATACCCTATCGAACATGGCATAGTCACGAACTGGGACGACATGGAGAAAATCTGGCACCACACCTTTTATAATGAGCTTCGAGTAGCACCTGAGGAGCACCCAGTGCTGCTGACAGAAGCACCCCGCAACCCCAAAGCCAACAGGGAGAAAATGACACAGGTGAGCACAGGACATATTTGTTACTTAAATACTTAGTATATATATATATATATATATATATATATATATATATATATATATATATATATATATATATATATATATATATATATATATATATATATATATATATATATATATATATATATATATATATATATATATATATATATATATATATATATATATATAGATAGATAGATAGATAGATAGATAGATAGATAGATAGATAGATAGATATATATATATATATATATATATATATATATATATATATATATATATATATATTTATATATGTATATATATACATATATATATATATATATATATATATATATATATATACAGCGAAATTCATATTTAAAGTAGATCACTTTACTGATAAATATATATATATATATATATATATATATATATATATATATATATATATATATATATATATATATACATATATATATATATATATACATATATAAATATATATACATATATATATATATATATATATATATATATATATATATATATATTTATATATATATATATATATTTATATATATATATATATATATATATATATATATATATATATATATATATATATATATATATATATATTTATATATATATATATATATATTATATATATATATATTATATATATATATATATATATATATATATATATATATATATATATATATATATATATATATATATATATATATATATATATATATATATATATATATATATATTTATCAGTAAAGTGATCAATATACTTTAAATAGGAATTTCGCTGTACGCTGGTATCGGAATCACACACCTAGTGCGTTTATAATGATTGTTTTCACCAGAGACTTCCAACTAATTGTATTTGGGTTATTTCAGATTATGTTTGAGACGTTCAATACTCCAGCCATGTACGTGAACATCCAGGCTGTGCTGTCTCTCTACTCCTCTGGTAGAATACAGGGATGGTTTTCATCGTATTTCTTATTTTGTGGGTTATTTCAGATTATGTTTGAGACGTTCAATACTCCGGCGATGTACGTGAACATCCAGGCTGTGCTGTCTCTCTACTCCTCTGGTAGAACTACAGGGATGGTTTTCATCGTATTTCTTATTTTGTGGGTTATTTCAGATTATGTTTGAGACGTTCAATACTCCAGCGATGTACGTGAACATCCAGGCTGTGCTGTCTCTCTACTCCTCTGGTAGAACTACAGGGATTGTACTGGACGCTGGTGACGGAGTCTCTCATGTCGTGCCCATATATGAAGGTAAGAAAACTGGTACAGTCTGATCGAGAAAATGTTAGACGAATGAAACCAATTTTGTTCAAATTTCTTTCAGATATCCCCCCCCCCCAAAAAAAAAAAAAAATAGTAGTAAAAAGAAAATTAACAATAATTCAAATGCCAACAGTTTCTTCACGAGTATGATTGCTAATTTGAATACCCTATATAGGGTTTTATCTATTCTTTCAAAGATACTAGATATAGTATCAGATTCTAAAACTTATACCAGATTCTGATTTTAATTCATTGATGCATTTGATTATTTTCATATATTTGCCCTCGGATTCCGTTTAAAATATAAAAATGAATAACTAAATAGAATGAGGTTTATGATCTTTATACTTTTGAAGATGGGAAACTCCTCAGACCACTATCCATCACTCTATCACGTCTATCGTCATTAGCCTATTTGGAGAACCCTGAGTCCCATGCAAGGGCCTCTGACAAAGGATATGTCTATATGTACGTGATAAGATATACAAAGGGTTTATACCGCAATTATTGCTGCTTGAATTATCACATTCATATCATGGTTTCTATACATACATTTTCCTGATAGTATTCCCTTTAATGATAAAAATGTTTTTTTCTCTTAGGCTATGCCCTCCCACATGCCATAGAGCGAGTTGACTTGGCTGGTCGAGACCTGACAGAATACCTAGGTGTCATCTTACACGAGAGAGGCTACAGTTTTACCAACACTGCTGAGAAAGAAATAGTACGAGACATGAAGGAAAAACTCTGCTATGCTGCCCTGGATTTTGAGCAAGAAATGGAGACTGGGGCTAAATCGTCAGCTTTGGAGAAAAGTTATGAGCTCCCAGATGGCGCTGTGATCACAATAGGAAATGAACGTTTCCGCTGCCCAGAAGCACTCTTCCAACCATCTTTCCTAGGTAAGAAAATACATTTCAGCTCGAGGTATCCTATCTTCAAGATATAGCTACAAGAAAGCTTTACACGACCTAACAATCACAGCTTTTCATTCACATTTAATTCCAAAAATATAAATTTAAATTCGGATACTGAATGTTTGTACTGAACACCTCTGCATTCCAAAGAGAAACAATAAACATACTTATATTTTAGATTAGGAGTCCTATTTTATAAGATAAGTTATGAATATTGTTTTAGGAATTCGCTCTATTTCCGTTTGGGGCTTCTTCCACATAGCCATATGTGTGGTCCGGCCAAGTAGCATAATGTGAGATTCATCCACTATATACGAGAGGCCACTTCTCCATTAAAAATTAAATCCATTGTTCTTGTTATACTTGCAGGTATGGAGTCTTGTGGTATCCATGAATTCGCTTACAACTCCATCATGAAATGCGATGTTGACATTCGCCGAGATTTGTATAACAATATAGTCTTATCTGGAGGATCCACCATGTTTCCAGGTGAGCTATACCCCCATCCCCCACCCATATTTTGATGTAACAATAATGATGCGCAAATTAAGCCGACTGACTAGACAGGCTAGTAGAAGTAGTAGTAGTATAGGAGAGCGGCCAAGTGCGAAAAAGGGCTCTATTTAAGATTTATTTTGGGCAGGTCTCACACACACCTCCAACATACATCATTTGAAAGCTTATACTCTCTAGTTTAATATTCTGCCTGTTGGAGTTGTCAAAAGTGGTGCAGATTCTGAGAAAATACGTTTATGTAACATAATGTCTGGAAAAAAGCTGAAAGGTATGAAATTATGATATTTTTTTTTGAAGGGGCTAAAGAGGATAGTATGTTCACTCAACTTTGTGTACTACAACAAGCCTCATGCCCACAATTCAAATAAAACATTTGAAGCCATACTACTAAATTTTTCTGGTGAAAATTCCAATTTTATTTCAAATTGAGGATACGATTCACCTTTTTCTCAAATGCCATCACATAGATCAACTTTTCAGCTAGTACAATACCAGACTTAGCTACATAGCACACATATATATAATCCTACATCTTTTTCCAATCATTTAGGAACCAAACTGAGTTACAAGGCTGATTTATTCAACGTTTTGGCAATTCATATGCCTATAAAACTGAAAAAGATGATAATAGAAAAATGTGCAAAATGGTATTTAATCTTTCAAATATTCCAAAAAGTATCTGAATGACATCCAAACTGAAGCATACCCTGTACAGATATCTTATATTGGATATTGGCTGTCAGATTTTTAGATTTGGTTGCCCAGTCACCCAGGACAACTAAATTATTTGTGAAAATAGTCAACAATTTAGCAAAATTCACAAAACGCTCACAAAAAATAATAATAATAAATCAAATAAAATTTAATCATACAGGCAACCTTACATAAGTCAGACACTTATAAGTCATATTTTCTATAAGTCAGATGGCTTTGCTGGTCCCATCCCTATCATTGCAGTTTTATAATCTTCACATAACTCTAATTTTGCCTATCTCGGACAGAAAATCCTGGTCCCAATTCATCCGGCTTATGCAAGGTTACCTGTATTATGAGATTCACAATGTGTTTTTCAGGAAGATTTTTTTCTTTTCTTTGATACCAAATGTAAAATGTCCACCTTGAAGAAGACAAAGAACACTCACTGGATGATCAAACTTATGTGTGTGTGAGTGTTCACACTCAAAGTCTCACAGCATCAACCACAAACAGAATTATTCTGTATCACTGTCTGATGTATCTTGTGTTGAAATCGGATTTTGACAAACATCATCACCATGACAGGAACACAATTCCACACAGGCCAAGCGGTTCTTTCTACAAGAGCATGAGTCAGTACCACAATGATTCCTCTTGCTGCAAGTACAAAGCAAATCTTGCATCACCTCGGAGGCTGACAATCCTTCATAGTACACTGGGACAAGCTTCTCCCCCTCTCTTTTCCAACCATATTCCAGTGGGGATCCCAGGTCAGGCTTAGCAATGTGGGAGGAAATCCAAATCCTTGTTTGCCAGGCAGCCCTTCTGACATGCTGTTTCAGACTCTCTTCACAGGGTGGCAGCTTTGCCAACAGTTACACACATTCTCGCTTGGCTGCAAGCTTTGCACGTAACACATTCATGTTTGAATGTGCTTCTTTTCCCTTGCCCTTAGGATCATACAAACTAGCAATAAACTTGCGAGCTCCAACAATTGAAGTGTTCTCATCATCACCACCTAGGAAAACCAGCTCAGCAAAGGAGTCTACCCCTTTTTCTGAGATTGTTTTATACACAGAACTTTTTCCTATACTGAAAAAAACCTGATGTTGAATCACACCCTGTGAGAGCGTGAATAGCAGGCAATACTTTCAGAAACAGTGATGATTGTGAGTGACATATGTCATATACTGGGATGAACCTCCGAAGGTCAGTGGTTCTGGTTACTGTTCCAGTCTCAATCATGAATTCTTTCACTCTGTCCATTTGCGGATAGTAGTGAAAGGCTAGCACCAGAACATCTGTGTCAGGCGTTTTGATGATGACTCGGCCTGTCATATCATTTCTCTCGAATACGTTGCTGGCATGGAGGGCATGTAGAATCATCCTGGTTTCAGCTTCCTCATGTGTGCTGTAAAAATCTACTGCTTCTTGTACACCAGCCAGTCCTATGCTCTTTGGCTCCTCACCATTTTCAAATCCTCCAGCAAGGAAAGGTTTTCTACCAGGGTGAGTAGATAACAGTTCAGGAGCATTCGTCTCCATATACTTGCAGAGAAAAGCAACGAGTGCCTGTTTGTTTGAAGGAACATTTACATATTTTTTCCATGGTGGAAGTTCCAACATGGAAAAATATTCTAAATGTTCCTTCAAACAAACAGGCACTCGTTGCTTTTCTCTGCAAGTATATGGAGACGAATGCTCCTGAACTGTTATCTACTCACCCTGGTAGAAAACCTTTCCTTGCTGGAGGATTTGAAAATGGTGAGGGGCCAAAGAGCATAGGACTGGCTGGTGTACAAGAAGCAGTAGATTTTTACAGCACACATGAGGAAGCTGATACCAGTATGATTCTACATGCCCTCCATGCCAACAACGTATTTGAGAAATGACATAACAGGCCGAGTCATCATCAAAACCCCTGACACAGATGTTCTGGTGCTAGCCATTCACTACTATCCGCAAATGAACAGAGTGAAAGAATTCATGATTGAGACTGGAACAGTAACCAGAACCACTGACCTTCGGAGGTTCATCCCAGTACACAACATATGTCACTCACAATAACCACTGTTTCTGAAACTATTGCCTGCTATTCACGCTCTCACAGGGTGTGATTCAACATCAGGTTTTTTCGGTATAGGAAAAAATTCTGTGTATAAAACAATCTCAGAAAAAGGGGTAGACTCCTTTGCTGAGCTGGTTTTCCTAGGTGGTGATGATGAGAACACTTCAATTGTTGGAGCTTGCAAGTTTATTGCTAGTTTGTATGATCCTAAGGGCAAGGGAAAAGAAGCACATTCAAACATGAATGTGTTACGTGCAAAGCTTGCAGCCAAGCGAGAATGTGTGTTGGCAAAGCTGCCACCCTGTGAAGAGAGTCTGAAACAGCATGTCAGAAGGGCTGCCTAGCAAACAAGGATTTGGATTTCCTCCCACATTGCTAAGCCTGACCTGGGATCCCCACTGGAATATGGATGGAAAAGAGAGGGAGAGAAGTTTGTCCCAGTGTACTATGAAGGATTGTCAGCCTCCGAGGTGATGCAAGATTTGCTTTGTACTTGCAGCAAGAGGAATCTTTGTGGTACTGACTCATGCTCTTGTAGAAAGAACCGCTTGGCCTGTGTGGAATTGTGTTCCTGTCATGGTGATGATGTTTGTCAAAATCCGATTTCAACACAAGATACATCAGACAGTGATACAGAATAATTCTGTTTGTGGTTGATGCTGTGAGACTTTGAGTGTGAACACTCACACACACATAAGTTTGATCATCCAGTGAGTGTTCTTTGTCTTCTTCAAGGTGGACATTTTACATTTGGTATCAAAGAAAAGAAAAAAATCTTCCTGAAAAACATATTGTGAATCTCATAATACAGGTAACCTTGCATAAGCCGGATGAATTGGGACCAGGATTTTCTGTCCGAGATAGGCAAAATTAGAGTTATGTGAAGATTATAAAACTGCAATGATAGGGATGGGACCAGCAAAGCCATCTGACTTATAGAAAATATGACTTATAAGTGTCTGACTTATGTAAGGTTGCCTGTATGATTAAATTTTATTTGATTTATTATTATTATTTTTTTGTGAGCGTTTTGTGAATTTTGCTAAATTGTTGACTATTTTCACAAATAATTTAGTTGTCCTGGGTGACTGGGCAACCAAATCTAAAAATCTGACAGCCAATATCCAATATAAGATATCTGTACAGGGTATGCTTCAGTTTGGATGTCATTCAGATACTTTTTGGAATATTTGAAAGATTAAATACCATTTTGCACATTTTTCTATTATCATCTTTTTCAGTTTTATAGGCATATGAATTGCCAAAACGTTTGAATAAATCAGCCTTGTAACTCAGTTTGGTTCCTAAATGATTGGAAAAAGATGTAGGATTATATATATGTGTGCTATGTAGCTAAGTCTGGTATTGTACTAGCTGAAAAGTTGATCTATGTGATGGCATTTGAGAAAAAGGTGAATCGTATCCTCAATTTGAAATAAAATTGGAATTTTCACCAGAAAAATTTAGTAGTATGGCTTCAAATGTTTTATTTGAATTGTGGGCATGAGGCTTGTTGTAGTACACAAAGTTGAGTGAACATACTATCCTCTTTAGCCCCTTCAAAAAAAAATATCATAATTTCATACCTTTCAGCTTTTTTCCAGACATTATGTTACATAAACGTATTTTCTCAGAATCTGCACCACTTTTGACAACTCCAACAGGCAGAATATTAAACTAGAGAGTATAAGCTTTCAAATGATGTATGTTGGAGTCGTGTGTGAGACCCGCCCAAAATAAATCCCAAATCTGGCCCCTGGCCGCTCCCCTAGTAGTAGTAGTAGTAGTAGTAGTAGTAGTAGTAGTAGTAGTAGTAGTAGTAGTAGTAGTAGTAGAAATAGTAGTTGTAGCAGCGGCAGCAGTGTTACTAGTACTCTCTGAGTACTAAGTATGCTATATATTCGTAATTGAGATTGAATTTGGACTTTCGATGTTCATCACTTCGTGACTAGCCAGTTGTAAAAATTGAAGGAAACCAGAGTACCCGGCGAAAACCACCACCTAAACCCAAGTGACTGGCAACTTTCTCACATGTCCCATTGATTCCTCCCTGTGAGATAAAATCTGTGCAACAGCAAAAAAATACTTATTGAAAATTTCTACTATACTAATATGCTTATATGCTTTTATGCTCAGTAAATCATAAATTTATTTCCACTGTTTTTATTCCATTTAGGACTTTCTGACCGCCTGCAGAAGGAGATCATCTCACTGGCGCCCGCTGGCAACAAGATCCGTGTTGTAGCTCCCCCTGAGCGCAAGTATTCCGTGTGGATCGGCGGCTCCATTCTCGGATCCCTCTCAAGTTTTCAAAACATGTGGGTCTCCAAAACGGAGTATGACGAAAGTGGACCGTCCATCATACACCGAAAATGTTTCTAGGCTGGGCTATACTATACCATAACGAACTGAAACTACTTAGTTTGCCATTTACACTAAAGATGGCGTGTGGATGCACGTTACAATTTGGTACAGGTGTAGCATACCGTATATGGAATCAGGCCAAATTTAGCACTATATATGTGATACAGGGTCATCTGGTACCCTAGAATTTTACTATTAAGCATACGGGAAATAATCGCTGGCGACATTCCCTTGCTTTTGTAACTATGTATTTATATGATGTCTGTACTGATAAAACATATTACATATATGTATGAGAATATGTAAAGAAAATAGCACCATTTAACGTACTTTTTTGTTTCTAATTTCCTTGGTTAATCAGAGACATCTACTAATTAGATGTTTCTGTGTTAATGAAAAATGCGCCTGGAAGCGAAGTTTCCAAAAGGTTCAATGACCGTTATTCTTTTATGTTTAACCTAAAATATTTGCCGTAAAAATGAGGGATAATCCACGAATATATGTTTTCCCAAGATAATTGTTCTGATCGTATCAGGAATCTAAATCCTGGGGTCCATGATAACCATAAGTGGTTGTTATTGCATTCCAGCACTTAATATTTCCATTTTCTGAATATGAGAATGCTTAACATAGAAACATTGATATTCTCTTTTGACTTGATAATTCGTTTTGTGGCGATTTTTACCTACTATAATGTATCTGTGATATATCTAAGCTGTGATAATACTTTGTAACACGTTGATTAATGAAGCGTGATGAGAAGTACACCGTCATACATTTATAGAAATAACCGAAAGTGAAAATAAATTTTCAAATAAATCCAGTGTTATTTGTAATTACTCTTCATTCCAAACAGCCATTGACACACACCGACACCCACACACAGGCGAAGCCACCAGAGTAATACAATAACTCTTATACAGTTCAACAAAAACACCTGCATACGTTAAAGTGAATTTCATCGAGGGTTTCTGACATGAAGTATTAAGTCGGGCATGAACAGAATGAGCGCATGTTAGTCTATGTATAACAGTTAACTTCACACTAACAAAGGCACCTGATCAGTATAAAATCAACTTTATATGACCTAACGTGACTCTGAGTTATCGCTCTGTATGTGTGTTGGGGGGGGGGGGGGGCATTTCTGCTATTTTGCGACGAATCCGTGACTAGCCAGTAATAAGTGTTGTTGGAGAAGACCGGAGAACTGCAAAAACCACCGCCTAACCCTAAGTCACTGGCAGTCCGTGTATACTTTCTCTGCCATATATTTCTCACATCAAATTTCAAAGGGAATATAGCACAACAGGGGCAATTTTCCTAGGAAAACTACCCCTGGCGCACATTTTCAGGGGGCAGATTTCGTGGGACAGCGCTAGCTATCAAATGGCATAAACGTCTGCGGTATTAAGACTGATCAGATCAATTCAGCCATTGGCATGTAGGTAACCGCGTGAAGGGTGTCTGGGGCAACGAGAGCGAACGTTCTACTCACCAAGAAACGATGGTGGTGGTGGTCTCTGTGAAAATCAAGAAAAAAATGGCCCTGAAAGATAAGAATTTTTTTTTTGGGGGGGGGGGGGGGGGGGTCTGCAACAGAACAAAAATTAAAAAAGGGTGTGCCCCTACCCCCAACTCCCCGAAATATCAAATGGTACGCCCCTAAGAATGTCTATGGCACCGGTTATTATCTTCATGTTTCATATTCATATCACTTATCTGTGGTGGTTTGTTTCTGTAATTATTCCCGATTGAAATTCATTTTCCTCCAAAGAAAAACAAGTTGCCATTATAGGATAATCTATTTCGGGAATCCATTTCAATTCCTTCCCAAGTAATTTAATTCCTTATGTAGGAGAATAAATGCAAAAAGATGCCATACTATAGCATTTAAATATTGTGTCCTCTGAACATATTAACTTATCAAATGAAATAATATTCCAAAAAAATGAAGAGAGCTTGTGAAACTCCACAGAAGCAGCAAATTCCATTTGAATATTTCCCAAAATAAAATTTTGTTATCCAACTAATTCCATATATGTTACCAGAGACCACCATACTAAGATAAAAGCTCCCTGATGTTACTGGCACTTCAGAGGTGAATGGGTTAATCGCCAGTACGGCTGCTGATCTCGCGAGAGTTCACTTAGGCGAGACTTCGACGACGAGCTTCGAATTTGTTCATCTCAGAGAAAAACTGCTTGTGGTTGTGCCTTGTAGGGGTACCCTTGTAGGAGCGGTCCTCAATAAACATATGTGAGTACGTATAGTGACAGGATACTAGTGAATGTATGCATGGCACATGTACACATACTTAAGTTGCTGGGTATCTCCCCACCAAGACGTTTGTGTGTATTTCGTTGTTTCTTCTAACAGCATCACCAAATCGAGACGTAAGAAATACTGATCCCCCCCTCTCTTCAAAGCTGAATAACTTTTAGTAGGAACACCCTAGAGAGCTAATTCAAACTCCATTTTGATGCTGAAAGATAGGGCTTTCCAATGATATATGAAACGTGGTGCTATGCTTAGGAAAAATGGTCCGGCATTGCTACACTAAAAATGACAAGTGTGTAAAATTGGTTTAGTCTCTAACATAATAGTCACCATCATGACCATGGTCACCATCACTGGTGAGTTCAGATTGCTTCAAGTCATCCACCCTCCCCTCTAAACAGGATGATGACCCTTTTGGGGGTATAGTGCCTTTAATAGTGAAAAATAAAGGTCAAAAATATTTTGTTTCTCTTCATTCATTGTAAATGTTGAATATATGTGTACACACACACCAACACACACACACACACATACATGTATATATACATATATGTATATATGTATATATATATATATATATATATATATATATATATATATATATATATATATATATATATATATATATATATATATATATATATATACACACACACACATACATATTACACACTTATACACACAAATACATAAATGCACACATACACACATATGTGTGAAATACTCATAAGAGAATATGTCTTGTAAAGCACATTAGGTTCTACTATGGTTTATTGTTCATATTTCTTCCATATTTTCCAAAGTTTTTATAGGCACTAACTAGGCTTATTATATTCCATTGTGTCTTAGATGTGCCAATCATCCTACATATACATGTACCAGAACTTTTTAACACAAATACATTAAAGTTTCAAATTGATTTGAGTGCACTCTCACCTACACTGTTATTGTTACAGATCTATGGCAGACCTACCATCACCAGTTAAACCGCCTTCTGGGCCATTGCATACCACCAATGGCACCATTGCCAGAACCTACCGCCCTATTGCACCAAAGCCACAAGGAACGGTCTTTGAGGTAATATCATCATATAATAAACTGTAATATGTTTATTTGTGAAAGTTGTTAGTGTAGTATTTACATATCATTGTTTTAGCAGTATATTTCAATGTATTTTAGAAATATCATTTATTTTTCTGTACTATGCAGGATAATAACTTCTTGAATCATTAATAAAGTTATGATTAAGTAAGGAATGCCTATTTGATAAAGTAATGATCAAATACCAATTTTATAATATGATACATTTATGTTGTCATTTTTTATATTAAATTGGTATTTCCATGGATTATTGCATGATTCTTGGTCTTTCTGCATCACTTACTCAAGGTCGAGCATCAGATTTAATCACATTTGTAAGTAATCTTTGTTTCTAGAGGGACACTTTGTACCATATGTGCATCATTTTAATTAATTGACCACATATGTGGTTTCAATCCAAAATGGCTATTCACAATTTAGTCTAGAATGCAAAAGAAATGACGTATATATAATGGCAACAAATCCATTTCTATTTCATTGTAGGAAATGGTTGGTAATAACAGCCAACCAAGTGGAGTCCTTAAGAGAAAAAACACTGAAACCATAATGCTAGTACCCGTTAAACTAAGGTAAATGATTTTATTCTTGTACAGAGTAGGAAACATATAACATCTTTTACAATCTTTTCTTATACAATATCTCATAAGGAATGGAGTATAAGCAAAATATTTTGATAGTGTTTGGTTGAATGCAATAATGACTCCTAACGAACATATTGTAGAAATCAACTGTGATTAGGATGATGCTGAAACAAACCCCTTCTGTTATCCACATCCATTTCAGCTAATGGATACTGACTTATTGTGCTTCATTTTCTCATCAAATAATCTTGGATTACAGGGATTGACCTTAACACTTTCAGAAAGGAGCAGATTTGGCTTCTAGGATTTAAAATATAGCAGAAAAAATCCCGATGAGACATGAATCACATGATCTAACCTAAGTATTGCAGAACAAGTGATGATAAACAAAATTGTGAACTCAAATATCTTTCTAATCTCATACTGTTTTCCTTTTTCTGCTTGCAGTCCTTCAGTGTATTCTAACCATAGTTCTGGCAGTGTCCCTGTTACTCCTGTACATGTCTACAACACACTTGGGCAACAGGCACCAACACCAGTCAGGAACACAGATGTGCAGGACAACCTTATACCAGATAACGAGCTTGTTTCTGCGCACATGAAGTGGGCATCTCTAGAGTATGATAACATATCAGACAATAAAGAAAGCCTTCAAGGTCTTATTGCCCAACAAACACAGACCTACAATAAAGATTGTGCTCAGGATCAGAACAATCAAGGCGGTAATTGTTTTGTCCAACAAACACAGACCTACAATAAAGAGTGTGTTCAGGATCAGAACCATCAAGGCGGTCATTGTTTTGTCCAACAAACACAGACCTACAATAAAGAGGGTGTTCAGGATCAGAACAATCAAGGGAGTCATTGTATTGTCCAACAAACACAGACCTACAATAAAGAGGGTGTTCAGGATCAGAACAATCAAAGCGGTCATCTTTTTGTTCAACAAACAGAGACCTACAATAAAGAGTGCGTTCAGGATCAGAACAATCAAGGAGGGAGTTTTATTTTATTACAAAGCTGCAATAAAGAGAGTGTTCATGTTCAGAACACAGCACAAATATGCACTTCCAAAGAGGTACAGCCGACCATTCCACAATCTTCCTTGACTCTTGCTGTAAATAGATCTGACTCACAGAAACTGGTGCTCGTTATAGATAAGAGGGGTATGAAACCAATGTCATCGTTACCATGCCCTCCCTCAGAAAATAGAATGGCCATCAAACAAGAAGTGTGTGACTCAATAGTGACTCCTCATGAAAGACAGAGCGATGTTTATCAAACGTTAATTAATCACTTTTCAAAGGTTCGATTGCCCGGCTTCACAGTGTTCAAAAGTCAGGCAAGTTTGAAGTTCATGAAATTGTATGATTCAGAACAAGGTCTTTCTGTTGCAATTTCTGTCACCTTTAAAAAAGATTTGACTGCAGATGTATTTGTCCACAGAGTTCAGTTACCAGCTCTGCATGAATTTTGGGAAGGGCTACCTGATAGATTTGATAGTGTTAACAATGTAATGCTATTGTTAGGGAGATTAATGGAATTTGATGTATGTGTTGGCAATGCAAACTCGGAATTCACTACATTATTGACACATCCTGATGAGAACATTTCTGAGTTTACCACAAGTATGTATCTAGAGGGTGATCTAGGTGCATCTACTCCTACCGAGTCATATTCATCAACTGTACGTGCTAACACTTGTCCACTTCTAGTCAAAGGGGCGGCTAGGGGTAGATGTCTGCCATGTAAAAAGGCTCGTTCAAACCTCAAGGGATGGTTAAGAAAACAAAATCAGTTGTCAACCTCAGAGAATCCTATCTCCTCAACGGTCGATCACTCAAAAATGAGCAGGGTCGAATTAGAGAGGAAGTGTAGTCAATTAAAGGCTCGCTGTAGCGAATTAAAACGTAAAAGTACGAAAAATCTTAAGATGTTGGAAAAGATGGCGCAAGCATCAGAGCCAAAAGAGAATACTTTAGTAAAGTAACTAATGTTTTACTCACTGTTATCTTGTCTGCAAACAGAGTCTTGGCTAGCACACTTTGGACAGTCGCATATTTTACAAATACAAAGGAACCCAAATGTCTTGGTCAACAAAAGTTCAATTTGGAGCAAATGATACAAAAGTTCCATAAAAAGTGAACTTTACGTTCTTGCTTTAAGGTACCATGTGTATTCCTTGCAAATAGGCGCATGTAAGTATTGTTACTTGAACATCTTTTTGAAAAATATGGCACCTATTATAGATACCTACTACCAGAATCCTAGCGTAACCCTTTTTACAATACCTTTTCTAATTGTAACTTTTTTTTGGAAATTTCCTATAAGCAGGAGCAGTTTGTAAACCCATTCTTGCATGTGATGTACTAAAATATACATTTTGTGAATGAACACAACTTAGATTTTATCATTCTCTATGGTACATGCCAAATAAGGAAGCTAATTTCATTTAATCTCTACTCTTTAACATTTTTTATGGCATGAACAATAAAAAACAAACCAAAATAACTCACCCTTTTCTCCATGTCCCAATTGTGCTTAATCATTTATCAGCGTGCAACATAACCACTGGCCCAGTTGCAGGTTGAAAGTGAATTGCGCAAAAAACGGCAATGGGGCAAGCTGAACAAGACCCTGACTTGCCCCGCTCGGCAAGTGATGTTTTGGGCAAAGTCCAATATCACCTTTGTTAACAGAGTGGCGGAGCAAGTGGAAGTGCCGGCGGGGCAAGTCAACTTCAGAGTTCAGATACAACCTATGTTCCACCCTGTTTATGACCTACTTTTGTATATGAGCCTACATCAGACAGGTTCTCAAGACTCTTGGGATTTCAAGAGTGATTTTCAATATACTTTTGCTTGAAATATTCCTTAGTGAATTTGCTTTTGTGTAAGTGCATTTGTCAAAATTGATGTTGAGATTGTATGAGAAAATAGAAAAAAGGTTGATCATATCTAATTTGCTAGGATTTGTGGGAACACTACTTTGAAGTCGATTTCTTTAATTGAACTCATGTTTTTAGAGATTAAATGAATCTACATAAATCAAAGCAATTTATTTATTGGTTGTCTTATATTATTAATGAGATCATTCTCCATTTTTTTTTAATGACTGAGGTTGATCTACTTTTTCTGATGGTAAGCTAGCCCAAAGACAAATGGCGATGTTGCCAGATGAATTTAGGACTGCATTGCCAAGTATTCAACATCTTCCATGCATTCTAGTAAGGTTTACATGTCCTGTATGATATTAGAATAATATATTTTTAGACAAATTTAATAAAATACACAAATAAACTAATGTATTTGTTTTCTCGCTCATTTTAGATTGTGTGTTTAAGTAATTGTCTTCAAGGGAGAGATGATAAGTTGGCCCTTAATCATTCATACTATACTAAAATATCTTGGTGCTATGAGTGTCAATACAGTATATATAGGAAGGAAGAGATATAAACAATTAAGCGTGATAATCAGTCTTACCCTCTGATAATTGGACTGATTATGTACATGTAAAATTAAGTATGTTTTTTCAAATATATTGTTCTGAATGGGTTCATGATTTCTAGTTTTGTTTTTCATTTTGTATCTGTTTAATTGCATACTTATATATATATATATATATATATATATATATATATATATATATATATATATATATATATATATATATATATATATATATTGTAACACACGTCACAGTCAATAAAAATATATATATATATAATTACAATTCTTAATGCGAGCCAGCTTTTGTTGAAACTGACAGTAGGATCTACCCTTCACGAATAGTCTCCAGGAATTATATGGAATCAAAAGATTATCACCCAGATTCTTTTACATAACAATGAAGTGAAATGAACAAGTGCCTATCAATAACGGGCTTCATCTTACTAAGCCGCTTTTAACACCAGTAGAAACCATATTATTTTAGTCTTTAGAGAAAGTCCTGTGCATAAGAACATACATCTTCACTTCACTGAACTAATGCGGCATGGTGCCCACAATCAAAGAAAGTTGTCACCCTAACCATAACAAATTTCCTTTGAAAGATACTGCTTTCGCTTATCTAAACAGAGACGCTATGCGTTCAAGCGGCAAATTAGCCGTTTTCCAGACCATATTTAGATGTCATCCCTTGTGGATAGTTGGCACTAGCAGTATGCTAGGAGGGTAGTAAGTACAACACACTTGTGTGGCAATTGTGAGAACTAAATGGCCAACGGTAGGACACAAGCCCTTACATAGATGTAGCCGTATATATATATATATATATATATATATATATATATATATATATATATATATATATATATATATATATATATATATGGTAAAACGGTAGCGCCTAGTAGGTAGGCATGCTGCTAATCAAATGGTAGAGATATTCTAAAAATAGCACCGCGTCATCAAGGAAGTGCGTCATCAATGAAGGGGTTCCCCAACAGTCCAAATATTGCTTAGTCATTTTGCAGTTGCTGCATATAAACGTGCTTATACCTCCACCATATGTGTCTGATATGTAATTCCGTATTAAAATGATCATGAGCTTTTTTGCTGGTGTATGGAATGCCATTAATGCATTTATTCACTATTTGTCTTTAAAAAAAAATGATATATCTTTAAAGAAAAATGATTTCTCTTTAAAGTAAAATCATTTTCTTTAAAGAGAAATAGTGAATAAATGCATTAATGGCATTCCATACTGGTGCATTGGGAAGATAGTTAAAGCGATTCAGAAATACCCACACGTGAACGCATCGTTCATCTGCGACAATTTTAACGACACGTGCCTTTAATCAGAATCATCTGAAATAGTCACGTATGCAATCACAGCCTCGAAAAGTGAAGGAAAAGCCACACACACACACCCATATATATATATATATATATATATATATATATATATATATATATATATATATATATATATATATATATATATATATATATATATATATATAACCTAGTTGATTATCCCAGGTAAAACATATTCTTCTCTTTTATTCAATAACACACAACGTGAAATCGTGAACACACTTGCAGGTCCGATTTGTAATTCATACAGTGCGAAAGGACCTTGGAGTTTATTATGGTCCTAAGGTGTTCTCGGAGGTGCACGCCTGTCTACTCCTGTCAGGGTTTCATCTGTTCAAGGACTTGGATCACCTCTAAAACTGAATCTGTATCAGCCTAACTATAGGCAGTGACGCCAGCCAATGGCAGGGGGCGGGGCAGAGCACCACGTGCTTTATGTTTGTAAACAATATATCTGGGGCATATTTCCATATATGGTAACTGTTGACCTATCTGCACGAATGGTGCAATCGATTTGAACTATATCATCTCTGTATAAGTGCAGGCACCATCGGACTCATGCCATATATGGAAGGTAAACATGGTAGCACTACCGTACATGGTCAACCCGCGGTATCAACATGCTTTGCCTGCGACTGATAGATCGATACACTGTGGCTCAGGTGCATATTACCTCAGGGATCAGTGCTTGGAAGCATGACTCACTGACGAAATCAGTGTTTTTAGCTACCTCATCCCTAGTGCCAATAATGGTGAAATCTCTCTCTCTCTCTCTCTGGCAATTGCTATACTAGACGCCAGTAGACGGTGCAGTATTACTCATGATATAAAGAACTATCTGTCGTTTTCCATCTAAGCGCACACGGATGGTGGATATAAACACATTTTCCAATCCGCACCTAGCAAACAGCGGACCGTATAATTCTGACCCTACTCTACCCCCCCCCCCCCCCCCGTCCCCCATACACAAAAAAAACAAATCTTACCCTTAAACCGAAATAATAATAATAATGATAATAATAATAATTAATAATAATAACAGTATTAAAAATAAACCATTAGTTTGTGTGTGCAGAATTTAACACTGGGTGTCAAGTATGTTATGATCTTTGCTTCCATTCCGCTTATAGTTGTCATATAAACCCTCTCTTCACAAAAATAGGAATCCGTCTAATTAAATTAAAGGCACCACTTAAAGGTAGCATTTCTGGGAGAATCTTGCATGACTGGAATGTTGATATGGTGGAATGGAGAAGTTTTTGACATTACTCGCTATGCTGACCAGGAAGGTGTTGAGGACATGCCAAATAATAACTGTATTACTGTGTACCTTCAATCCTCTCTGCTATGGTGTCATGTTTAAATATAGACGATCAGAGATCCTATACTATAATACTATAATGATGTGTTCGCAGCAGTACATTTGACAACGCGCCATATAAGGACCGGTGAATCATATTTTGCCTTACATGGAGTGTTCATTCCTCATCGATAATGTTCCCGCCACTATTTAAGAACTGTAGAGCTCGAAGCTTTAACAGAAATCATTTCAGTAGAGAAGGCTTGAGGAACTACTACCCGCAGAGCGGATATAATATCTTTGATTTAGCAACGAGACTGCATTGTGATTGCATTACAAGTCGATTAGCTGCTAGCGAAACATTCTAACATACACAGGTAAGACACCGTTTATATAGTACAGGTTTATGTAATGTTTAATATATAGATGGATTTAAAGATTTTCTTGGAAATATCTAGATAATTGTCCAATATTCATACCCGAATCGATGTCGAAGTCGATAAGAAAAGCGCATAATATAGGATTGATGAATATTGTGCGAGTATGTACGATGATGCAGATGTGAACGGCAGAAAAAGATCCGCTGTTTTTGGAAAACAGCATAATTTCGTTCTGCTTTGGGAAAACGGTGGAAAAAGTAATTTATATTCTGCTGTTTTTGGAAAAACAATGGGAAACTTGTTTTGTATCGGTCGTTTTCCAGAAAAACATTCGAAAACTGTTTTTCTTTTTTTTCAGCCGTTCACATCTGCACAGTCGTAGTCATGCGTAACGATGATAATATAAACGTAATTAATACTTTTGAAAATTTTCTTCGTTTCCACTATTGAGTGCGACAATGTCATTTTGAAAACCAACAGGTTTCCTTAAAATAAGTCATGTTTTTTTTTTCAAATTATTCTCATAAGAGTGAGAGTATCCAGAACGTATTCTTATGGAACTGCATGAATGGTTCAACTTGTATGAATGGAAAATTATTAGATTGCACATCATGGAATAATTCTACCGTGCATTTTTATGCTAATTGCATAAACTACACTTACATGGAGTTACACGAGTTACCATGCAGAAACCCGCTATGCATATGGTTACTGCATTGTCATTCTCAAATTAAAACTGGAGTGCATACACAATCACGTCATCCCGGATTGCACATTTTAAGAACTCTCAGCTGAAACAGGCTGAGGTATGGAAGAGTGCAAAATATTTTGAAAATAGTATTCAGCAGATCACTTGCGCGACAAGGAGACATGGATGTTTAGTCACATCTTTTGCAGGTCATAGAAAAGAAGAATAAGTAAATTGGAAGATTGGAAAATGATCTACGAAAGGTGTTTTATTATTTAACAATGTCTGTCTACTCAGGGAGAGCGGGGCAATTTATTTTCTCTAATGCTTCCAAACGTTTCCACTGAGACACACCAGGTGTAACATTATTTTGTCTAGCTATCGACTGTTATTATTTTGATTCAAAAAGTATAACCATAACAATATGAAAAAATATGATAATCGTATGTATTCCTTTATCGATTTTCTTATTGTTTAATAAGTTACCGCTCGTATTGAATTCAACTAAAAGGCTGAACCTTATTTTCGGGATAGGATCTCTAAGGGCAAATGCAGCGTTTCGTTTATTACTAGTAATTACCGTCGCAAAAAAGTGCACATATCTCAAAGTTGTACATTTCTTATTTCAGAAAGAACTATCATATTAATATCTATAATAAAAAACGACTCCATCAGCACCATGGCTTTTAACGCTGAAGAAGAGATAGCAGCTCTAGTTGTCGATAATGGATCTGGAATGTGTAAGGCAGGATTCGCTGGAGACGACGCTCCCAGGGCCGTCTTCCCATCCATCGTGGGCAGACCCAGGCATCAGGTAAGTTATTGACAATGGTATTGAAATGTGTTGTATGCCCCCCCCCCCCCCCTCCAACGATCTAGGAAGAAAATTACACAGTCTACGTATACGTAAAGTCGTAATCAGGAACTGAAATTCTTTAAGCCAAACTTGTATAAGCTAATACAATTGAAAGGAATGCTTATAGTGGTCTTTGTTGACCATCGATATATTTTTACCTGCGAGATCTTGCGCGGATTTCTATCAGGCTATAGACCAGTGATCCGTAACAGGTGGTCTCTTTGGCAAATTTCACTGCACGTTTCAGCTGAGATAATATCATTAAAACAGCTAGCAGATCGCAATATTTTTTATTTAAATGAATGATGCTTTCTAGCCTTTACATTTTATAAATTCACATAAAAGTCATATTATTTATATTAATAAAATATCAAATTGGTCCGTAGCAAGTACCCTTTTCGCCTTTGCAATATGATAATACAATTTAGATTCGTTAATGCAACTGATATGCGGGTTTAATTTTTAGATCGTTATGGCGGGTATGGGTGAGAAGGACAGTTACATTGGAGACGAAGCCATGTCAAAGAGAGGTATACTCACATTGAAATACCCCATTGAACATGGCATAGTCACGAACTGGGACGACATGGAGAAGATCTGGCATCATACCTTTTATAATGAGCTTCGAGTAGCACCTGAGGAGCACCCAGTGCTGCTGACAGAGGCACCCCGCAATCCCAAAGCCAACAGGGAGAAAATGACACAGGTGAGGAGAGGACATATTTTTAATCATATATATGTATAATAATATAAATAATGATAATAATAATAATTATATATATATATATATATATATATATATATATATATATATATATATATATATATATATATATATATATATATATATAAATATATATATATATATATATATATATATATATAAATATATATATATATATATATATATATATATATATATATATATATATATATATATATATGTATATATATATATATATATATGATGAGCGCTAATAAGATATGGCACAGATTCGTTTATGAGAAGGTATACTTGACGATGTAGTGCCGCATTTCCTATTTACTCATCTGTACTCCTCTAGCAGAACTACAAGGATGGTTTTCATAGATCTTATTTCTTATTTTGTGCGTTATTTCAGATTATGTTTGAGACGTTCAATACTCCAGCCATGTACGTGAACATCCAGGCTGTGCTGTCTCTCTACTCCTCTGGTAGAACTACAGGGATTGTCCTGGACGCTGGTGACGGAGTCTCTCATGTCGTGCCCATATATGAAGGTACGTGCGCACACCTCTGATCCCTATACAGGTGGACTGGATATTTTAATTTAGATTCCAGCCCTGATCATACACGCGAAGAGTTATAGGCACTACGAGGAATATTTTAGGGTCAAGAAACGTTCACAATCATTATGTTATCGTGATTTAGCAGAGACTTAGTTAAATCAAAGATATGGTTGAACCATATCTCTGGTTGAACGGTTCTTAGATGAGCAACCACAATACAAGTTATATTGGTCCAAGGTTGAACTATGAAAATTTAGTTTTTAATGTTTGTTTTGTCTGCTTCGTGTAAAACGCAGTATCCTTGTAATATGAATTAAAGGGTCCTGAACTATTTTAGCTTTATATCTTAAAGGCAGTCTTATTTTCAATGTATCCAAACCACTGTGCAAGAAAATATGAAATATATAAGATAATCTGCACTGTAAGCAGGACTCAGTCCTATTTAGTTTTCTGTTTGACCACCAGGCGGCATGCTAGGTGTAAACATTTCCTCATGCTTTTGAGACAACTTGGGTTATTCATGGGATAATTTCTATTCTTGATTATGGAAATGCCATATATTTTACCAAAATGTATGTCATCGTCTAAAAGTCTATAAATTTTGGAGAGTGAGATTATACCATAAAAAAGGAGTTTGAATTACAAAGCAGACCCACTAGAGTTTAAAGTTGAATGAGAATGAGTATAATTCTAAAGAGAAATTGGAGGAATGAGGTTTGACTGGGTTCATGAATAAAAATTTACATTTTCTGCAACTATTTTCCAAATTATGTATATATATATATATATATATATATATATATATATATATATATATATATATATATATATATATATATATATATATATATATATATATATATACATATGTATATGTGTATGTAGCATTTGTGAGAATTTATTGTCAAGTATGTTAGGCAAAGGGTATTCTGAAATGTAACTGATGATACAATTAAAGATATAATGTTGATATAACATAGGTTTGTTGTGTATTACATAAATGTGATTCTGGTCTTTTTTTAGGCTACGCCCTCCCCCATGCCATAGAGAGAGTTGACTTGGCTGGTCGAGACCTGACAGAATACCTAGGTGTCATCCTACACGAGAGAGGCTACAGTTTTACCAACACTGCTGAGAAAGAAATAGTACGAGACATGAAGGAAAAACTCTGCTATGTTGCTTTGGATTTTGAGCAAGAAATGGAGACTGGGGCTAAATCGTCAGCTTTGGAGAAAAGTTACGAGCTCCCAGATGGCGCTGTGATCACAATAGGAAATGAACGTTTCCGCTGCCCAGAAGCACTCTTCCAACCATCTTTCCTAGGTAAGAATAAAAAAAATGTCCCTTTCTTTCATTTCTCATTGTGATTCAAAGCTGTTGTGATCTTTGCCATCAAACATGTCCCTAAAAGCAATTGTGAATCTTAAGGTTTACATACATAAGGTTTGGTCATGTGCAAAGCTCTGATAAGTATGCATAATTAGATGAGAGCTAATTTCCAGTATTGTCAGACTGGTATTAGAGCTATATCTGTAGGAGTTGCTTATCTCCCTAGGTTATATATATATATATATATATATATATATATATATATATATATATATATATATATATATATATATATATATATATATATATATATATATATATGTATATATATATATATGTATATATATATGTATATATATATGTATATATATATATATATATATATATATATATGTATATATATATATATATATATATATATATATATATATATATATATATATATATATATATATATATATATATATATATATATATACATATATATATATATATATATATATATATATACAGAGCCATTATTCTTTCTTGGTTGTGATAAATACTTTTTTTCTTTAACACTATTAGCTTAGTATGAATAAAGGAACATTAAGTTATGTTATATCCCATCCATGCAAGATTGGTTCCTTTAAATCTAAAAGATTATATATTTGGTCTGAACCTATGCAAATATCTTAGAACACAGCAATATTTTGAGAAATATTTGACTGAAAGTTTCTCAAAAGTTACTCAATTTGATTAGTTATACTCAAAGCTGTCCTGTCCTGTATATACTCCAGATGTTAAGAAGTCAAGTACAACAAGAGTATATAAACTTCCTAGTTATGAGAAAGGAATATCATTCATTAAGGGAAACTCTAGGTTACCTTGAACACAACATGAAGGGTGCTTTTGATGTTGACAATTTGTATTTGCAGGTATGGAGTCTTGTGGTATCCATGAATTCACTTACAACTCCATCATGAAATGTGATGTAGACATTCGTCGAGATCTGTACAGTAATATTGTTCTGTCGGGAGGATCCACTATGTATCCAGGTAAGATATTTTTCTAAACAGAGATCCATCTTTTCTCTCTTCCTTTCCTAACGAATGTGCATCTGGGAATATACATGATTTGGCAAATATAGACAAAACCCAATAAATAGAGTACCTGTAATGTAATGTAATGTACATGAAAAGTTCAAAATTTCACCATAGCCATACTGTATTGAACAGGTTAAATAAAGCCTATTATTTGCAATCATTTTCCTTGTAGGACTTGCTGACCGCCTGCAGAAGGAGATCATCTCCCTGGCGCCCGCTGGCAACAAGATCCGCGTTATAGCGCCCCCTGAGCGCAAGTATTCCGTGTGGATCGGCGGCTCCATCCTCGCATCCCTCTCAACCTTTCAGCAGATGTGGGTCTCCAAAAACGAGTACGATGAATGTGGACCATCAGTTGTACACCGAAAGTGCTTCTAGACTTATAGATATCACACAGATCTGTGGAAAACTTGCCAAAATAGGATTGAATGTGGGTAGATACTGAGCGTTAAAGGATGGTTTGTTTATTGACGAGGAGTAGGATATCCTTGTGACTAATAGTTGAAGTGAGTGCAGGGGTGTCCATTTAGTATAAGAGTCCTGGAGCACAGACCATTAATCCTGGAGCATATAGAGCGACAAATGGTTACACAAAATTTCCTCAGTTCAAAGCACTTTAATATTAGCCTTATACCATTGATGGAGACCTATATTTGTCAATAGAAAACACCATTAAAATGACATGTTTAACAAAATCTGCATAGAATGATATATTTGATAATATATAAAAGGCTTTACTGGCCATGCAGTCCAACAATTTGCTGAGTTTAACAGTGCTTGATGGAATTGGCCTGTCTCGCGTTTTGAAGCCTCTGTCTTGACACCCCTGCAGTGGTATCTTCACTATTTAATAACTTTTTATTCATATTGACAAACTATGTGATGAAAATATTTTTATGTATCTGTCAAGTATGTATGAACATGTGCTTTTTCATGCTAAGGGTGTGTATGTATGATAATTATTGAACGGCTTAGTAACCAAGTCTTTCCATTTTGAAAGTTTTTTTTCAAGTAACAAATTCACAAAACTAATGTCAATTTTTGTATTATTATTATAATTATTATTATCATTTTCTTGCTATTTCTAAGATGTATGTAGGATACAGTATACTCTACTAGTTACTTATCACTGGAATAGACAGGCTTTAGTTCAGTAATACTTTCAAGAAATTTAAGATTTTGGATAAAAAAATCCATACTATAGTATCTTTGTTGCTTAACCGCTAAAAACCATTGTGATTGCCATTTAAGTAGAGATTACCGGATAGAGAAACTAAAACTACTGTCCCAGTGGAAGGAAATTAAGTCCAGTATCATTCCTAAAACAAATGGATAGATTTATGTAATCAATCAATCCGAAAAAACAGCAACACTTTAGAGGGACCCTGAAGTATTTACAGAATTTAGAGGTAAACCCACAAATAATATATCGTTTCTCTTCTAACAGTTTTCATGTGTCTGAGGTTTACATTATAACAGACTAGCTGCAATCCGTGCATAGCACGGGCGTATACGCAGCATCTTCGTTTTATGAAATAAGAACAGCTAACATTAGCAGCCAAGGATCGAGCTCGTTATGCTCTTTCTAACGATGTCATGATTTCGGCACCAACAATTACATTTTTATATTTTTCAAAGAATATATTACCGCCGTTCTCTTATATTTAAAATTTGTTGTCTTAGGCCCAGTAATAAGTGAGAAATCATCTGATTAAATCAGACATATTTTGCCGAGAATCTCGGGAAATCAAAACGTCTGTTCAAGGCGTTTTCATTCGATGATTTCTCCGTGATCACTGGGCCTACAATTACAACTTTAATATATCTAGAAAGAACATATTACGGACTTTCTAGATATATAGATTTTGTTGTCTTAAGCCCAGTAATGTATGAATGCAATTTATATGATGTTTTGTGGCTAAGGTGGTAGCCATGGTATATTGTAGGAATTGATCACGGGAGGTAGGTGATTGTGGCAACACCTGAGTGCCCGGCCCAGTCAGCAGCCAAAATCTTGCCCTATGTTTTCGCTGCTGACTGGGCCGGGCACTGGTATTGCCACAATCACCTACCTCCCGTGATTAATTTCCATTATATCACAAGGCTTACAAACATGTTATTGGCAAGTTTTTTTTGCTTTAAATGAAGATTTAAACTAAGCTGTTGTTATAGCATTCTGGAGAGTGTAACAATCAGAACATCGCATAACAATAGGATTTCCTATTGTTGGATGCATATGCATGTGTGACGCTCCCATTGTTGAGGGAGGAGGTTATTTAGCATAATTACCTCCTCCCTCAACAATGGGAGCAACGCACATGCACATGCTTCTAACAATTGGAAATCCTATTGGTATACGATGTTCTGATTGTTGCACAATCCAAAATGTTGCAACAATGTGCCCATTCTAAGTTTAGTCTAGATCTTCATTCAAAACAAAAAAAACCTTCACAAAAATATTTTTGTATGTTATTTTTACTTCAAATCTAGCTATCGCAAAAACTTCAGCCCCCCACTAATCGGCATGCAAAGCCACAGCATCAGGCTTGCAGCCGTTTCGGAGGAGTTACGGTCACAAAATTTGGAACCTGCTATTAATATAGAGATTATTTACATCTTGTATCAAACATAAACTATTCTGTCAAACTGTGTATGTCTAATAATGATAGTGACCAGCATGATTGTCCATCATTCAATGAGACTGTGATATTTGAAATACCTTAGTGGTATGCATGTAGAATAGAGTGCATGTCATGTATATGTAAGTCTAGAATTAAAATATTGTTTTGTAGTAAAAATTGACAACAAACTTGAAATTTATAAAAGCTTGTTTGTCTATGGATAATAACAAAATAGGTGCTTCGTAGATTCAATTCAATTCATAGTCAATTTTCACAATAATTCATTCAGAGGATTAAAAGGAAGGTGAGGACAAAACTGGGTCTTAAGATTACAAGCTGTTTGGTTATTCTGTTAAAAAAGTATAAATGAATTCTCGTAAATCATTTCAACTGTTCACAGCATACGACACACACACACAACTGCAACTTAGTCATTTTCAGTAAGTTCTGGTAAACATTTTAATAAAAACAATAAGAATCAAATTCATATACCACACAGACACCATGTTAACTATTGCAATAGTTTATTAGAACCCTTGACCCTTACTACAATAGAAAAGATGAACCAATAGGACAGAATTTTCTTAACAAAAATATAGTAATATCAGCCGTTGGACAGCTCAAAGGACTTAGAGTATGGTTATACTGGAAATGTGAAACGAAAATCAAAATTGCTCCTTCACTTACATGATTGACAGAGGTGAACTGATAATGAACAAATACACAACAAAAATGGTGAGCAAACATTTCAATGGAGATTGTGCAGACTGGCTGACAGTGGTGATATTATACCGACAATAGAGAACACACTGCCATCAGCAAACGATATGATGACAATAGTGATCAACTAGTGACAATAGTGAATTCCATACTGAAAATTGTGAACCACATATAGACAGTATTAACATGAGTACTGACAAAAATTAAGAACATATACTGACAGGACATTAAACCATCACTGCCTTAAATTTCACCAATATGGTCCACTGACACTGAACATGAGGAACATGGCGGGGCAGAGACTAGATATATTTCCTGTAAAAATTATTTTTTAGTCTTAAGGAACCAAACAAAATTATGATTACCAATGTCCCCTTTTAACTATAGAATTATATGATTATCTTCAACCCTTCATTGTAATATCTTTTATTTCATATTGACGCTTGAAGTAGGATTCAAATATTTTCAATAATCTCACAAATATGTATCAATCAATCAAGTGGAAATGAAGAAGCAAAATAGAATAAAACAAACATGAATTAAGCAGACATAAATGCCCTATCTTCAATTTGACTAACTGTAGCAGTAGAACAAAGTAACAAGTAACCAAAATATATTCTGCCAAGGCAGTGTCTTTTCACATATACATAACCATATCCAGTTCATCATTTTATACACACACCTATACATTTATGTGTGTACATATATATATATATATATATATATATATATATATATATATATATATATATATATATATATATATATATATATATATATATATATATATGTATATATATATATATATACATATATATATATATATATATATATATATATATATATATATATATATATATATATATATATATATATTTATATAGTCATTTGTTTATAATATAAAATGATAAAATCAAGGACGAAAAATGGAGACACATTGTCCAACTATTATTTGGAAGGTTCTTCATATATATTTGGACTCTTTACTGTCTCAACTAAAGCATGATTCACAAAAATAATTTTTACATTTTAATAAATAATAATCCAATCTACAGAATTTTAAATAAAAAGAAAATCTTTCATAAATTACTTCCATGGTTTCTCTCTTAAAGGGCTTTAAACAATGTGAGAGTCAGAAGGACATTAAGTGAACTATAAATGAATTCAAAAATAAAACATGGAATGCCTCTCTCATCAATATTAACAGTAGAACACATTTCTCGCCTTAACCTATCCCCCCCCCAAACACACATAGCATATCCATCTCTTAACTTCTAACAAATGAAAATCCTTTCAAGTAGAGACCTGCCCTTCTTTCTTGAAATTTTGTTCAGTCAGAAAGGATATTTGCACATGTCCAAGAGCACCTTGTAGTTGTGTGGCTATATAGGTTAAGTGACCCCTTCTCCAAGCAAAGTATACCTACATCTTAAGAAAATACCTACACCTTGAAAATATACATACATTTCCTTTAACCGATTCATGACCAGCGCTCCTGAAAAAGGGTTGTCTGGAAGCTTTAGTTATTTTTATAAAAAATGAATATCAATGACTTTATTTCAAAACATTTATTCCAAAAATATATAAAAGAAAAATGTTTTCGCTGGTGGAAATATTGGTTCTTTAAACATTTTCATAAAGTAAATTTGTCCAAAATAATTCACCACAAGTCAGGAATTTGGCTCCCGTGCAGAAATGGATAATCAAAACCCTAGAAACCTATCCTCTCAAATCACAAATGAAGCAAATTAAATATAACTAGTAAAATCTTTAGAAAATAGGAGAAAACAATTCCATTGTACTTTTTTTGTAATTGATTATAGGTCTGACCAAAAACAACAGGTTTTATACTGACATTGGAAAAAATGGCAACAAAATTGTAGGTGAATAACTACAATTATTGCATAAACTTCCTTCTGATATGAAATGGAGCTAAGGGGAGCTGACCATTATCTGATATGCATATCTTTGGTTCTTGTACTATGCAAGTTTGAAAGAACTAAATAAGATCTAAATAAGTAGACTGATAGTAAGTTATTTAAAATAAATGTAAGTTGTATTCATGATATGTTTTACAAAGGTTGAAAACGATAAATAATTTCATAGTATTTCCCATTTCCCAGTGAAAGAGAGTTGACCAAATATCTTATGATATTGGTCATAAAAGTATTGGAATGCAATGAATGGATTTTTCATCCAATCCTTAAACGTTATCTAAATTTTCAAGGAATTCGGCCACCCGTTCTTCAATATCAGATTTCTTATCAGTGTTGAAACCCCTAGATTTTAGCCTACTTTGAGACCGCTCCTTTGGTTTCTGTAATTCCTCATCCTCCTTATCATCATATTTCTCTAAAATATTTCTTACTCTCTTAATCAAATCATCCAGATTTTCATCACCATTCGTCTCCTCATCTGTATCTTTTTCATTAAATTCTTTTTCTAAACTTTTTTCTGAGACCTTCACGTTTGCCTCTGAAAAGGTATTTTTCCCCACTTCACTTTCCCCTGCAATTGTATTTTTCTTATAAACTTCCAGTGGTTCAACCTCTCGTTCTGACAGCATTTTTTCAACCTGCTTTTCGATATCTTTCAAAGCATTCTTTCCCCCTGACTCCTGACGTTGCTTGGCACGAGTATTCTCTTGATGATTCGTCCTAAAATCCGCTTTGACATTTCCCGTCTTTTCTTCTTTCTCTTCCACTGTATTCATGAAGCGTGCAGGATCGATGCTCTTGGTGCTGACCTTCTCATCGACCCCCCTGATGTAGGCGTTACTGGATCGCGCACCCTCGACAGCAATGAGTTGCTGAATCTCCTCTTTAGTTGGCAGATAGGCCCTCCTTCTCCTTGTTTTCCCTTTGCTGTCCGTGCCCCAGAGGAGCATGGAAAAGCGAGAGATCGAGCCCGTATTCTTGTGCTCCGGGTTGTTATCGCGAACCTCAAGGGTCCACTTTCCGGATGGATCCTCACCCCAGTTGCGAACGGTCATGAAGGTGAAATCGATGTCCTTGTTGTTGTCGTTCTTGCGTGTTGAGAGCATTTCTGAGGAAGTACCTGATGGCGAGGTCAGCCTGAGAGAGATGTCTCCACGACGCGTCGCCTTCAGCGTGATGTTCATCTGAACATGCTCCAACTTCCTGATGCGATTCTCCTCACTACCGGCACACCCATCCGTGCTCAGGTCAAGTGATACGGACCCACCGCTAGGAATCTCTCTCCTACACAAAAGAAACAAGGCACCTGGGTTATTGTATGTAGTCATACTTCAGATCACAAAATACACAGTACTAGTAAGTACATGTATACTACTTGAACATTTGGTCTAAGTGCTTACATAGTAAGATAGTGGGGAAAGGGAATTCTTGAAAATGAAAGGGCTCATATTAATCATCAGTTCCATATACTGTCAGTTCCATAGACTGTGAAGAGTTACTATTTCCAAAGCATATGGATGAATTTATTGACAAGTTTGGCTTTAGTTTGGCTTTAAGCAAATTCCTAATGTTGTCATCCTTTTAGAGCAGCTTTCATGCTGTCACAATACCTGAGCTTTCAAATAATCTCGCTCACCACAATATACCTGATGATTATATAATTAGCATTGTGAATCAAGGTAGTCAGTACTACAGCATATGTTTGAAGATTTTTCTGGTTATGAATCATAATAAGCCTACTTACTCCTTATCTACAGCGTTGGGGACTATGCAACTGCGTTGAGGAGCAACAAGTTTCCAGTTCTGCGCCGCTTCCACCATCTTGCTACAATCCAGAGCCCCAAATCCAAACCTATTATTGACGTGGTAACCGGCGCCATTCACTGTCCAGCCGGGCTCCTCAGCATTGGGAATCTTCGCCGTGCCAGCTACGATGTGTTGTGCATCTCGCCATGTCAGTTTATTACTAGTAGTCAAAGAGAGAAAAGAGAATTGATATATTTTCTATATAAAACCACAGCCTTCAAATCTTCAACAGTCATGCTTTCGTAAGGAATGATAAATGGCTGGTTTGCCCTAACTAGAATCATGCAAATTTTGGCTGAAACTTTAACTGTTGCCCTTGCAACAATTTTCCCCAACAATCATAATGTAAGTTAAAGATTAAGTCCAAAGTTAAGTCTAAGCCCATAGTTGTTATTAGTGTTAATAATCATCCATATTGTTCAGCTCAATTAATCATTTAGAATTTTGGATTGATTAATCGATTATAATCAAATATTTCTAAGTGTTATGTACTAAAATATTGGTGCTGCAATTGCACCAAGTCAGCAGCTACCTAACTGCTAATGGCATATGGATACCAAGCTGCTGAGATAAACTATTAATAGACTAAAATGGTCGCTCCAAGTGCCTCAATTTTGTGTGTGTTAGGATGTGTTTAAACAGCAATATACTTCTTGTAAGAAGGTTAGCAGTGTTGGAAACTTGGGTTTAAGTGGAGAATACCATAAGAACTATTTTAGTCTGGCAGCTTATGTAGTTTCCGTGGGAAGTTCATGTTAATTGTTGGAGACATAATTTTTCTAGACCAATTTTGGATGAGGACTTCAAAAAAATATGTCTCCAATTTTTTCGATAATTTTTTCAAGGTCAAATGGTCAATGTCAAAGGTCAAAATCCTTAAAATGCCTTGTTTGGACCTGTAACAAGCTGCATTTGGTAGACAACTCGATTTTTAGGGTGACATATACTAAACAAATAAATTTCCTACACAAACATTTAGTATTTTACACAGTAAAGTTTTAATCTGAGGTCAATAAGTACATTTTAAAGTAAAGGTTAAAGGTCAAATCAGTGAAAAATGCCTTGTATAGACAAGAAATGAGCTGCATTTGATAAAAGTTGGTTAGAAACCATATTTTATGGTGAGACACACTTCTCCAGTAAATTTCATTAAAGTACACTTTATATATTCCACCTCAAATATTTTATCTGAGGTCAATGAGTCCATTCAAAGGTCAAGATCAACAGTCAAAATGCAGGAAAATGCCTTGCATGGACCGGATACAAGCTGCATTTGATTCAATATGGTTAGAAACCAGCTGTTTAGGATAAATTGTACACTTAACACGTGAATTTCATACACACAGTTTCAGTTTTGAACTCAGTATTTTTTAAATCTGAGGTCAATAAGTACATATAAAGGTCAAAGGTCAAATCTGTGGAAATGCCTTGTATGGACACGAAATGAGCTGCATTTGATAAAAGTTGGTTAGAAACCAGGTTTTATGATGTCAGATGCGATATTTTATGATGAGACACACTTTTTCAATAAATTTCATTAAAGCACACTTCATATTTTCCACCTCAAAGATTATATCTAAGGTCAACGAGTCCATTCAAAGGTCAAGATCAACAGTCAAAATGCAGGAAAATCGCTTGCACGGACCGGATACAAGCTGCATTTCATTCAATATGGTTAGCAACTAGCTGTTTAGGATAAATACACTTAATATGTGAATTTCATACATACAGCATCAGTATTTTACTCAGTAATTTTTAAATCCATAAGTACATATAAAGGTCAAGATCAAAGGTCAAATTAGTGAAAATGCCTTGTAATGACAGGAAATGAGCTGCATTTGACAAAATTAGTTAGAAACCAGATTTTATGATATCAGATGCGATACACTTTTCAAGTAAATTTCATTACACTTCATATTTTCCACCTCAAAGATTATATGTAAGGTCAATGAGTTCATTCAAAGGTCAAGATCAACAGTCAAAATGCAGGAAAATGTCTTGCATGGACCAGAGACAAGCTGCATTTGATTCAATATGGTTAGAAACCAGCTGTTTAGGATGAATAAGTTTTTTTATTTAAGAAACAAGCACCACTGCATAGAGAATAATTGTAAAGTTGAACTTGTTTCCTATATAAAAACTTTTCATAAATAACAATTAAAGTCTTTTCTGCAGTGAATGAAATCTATAAAAGATTGATAGTGGTCTTTTCCCAGGGTTGTTTCACATTTGACCTGGACTATGACCCTTGATTTAATACTCTGGACAAAATTAAGTGTGTGTGGATATAGTTTTACTGGAAAAGTGTGTTTCTAACCATATTGAATCAAATGCAGCTTGTCTCTGGTCCATGCAAGACATTTTCCTGCATTTTGACTGTTGATCTTGACCTTTGAATGAACTCATTGACCTTACATATAATCTTTGAGGTGGAAAATATGAAGTGTAATGAAATTTACTTGAAAAGTGTATCGCATCTGACATCATAAAATCTGGTTTCTAACTAATTTTGTCAAATGCAGCTCATTTCCTGTCATTACAAGGCATTTTCACTAATTTGACCTTTGATCTTGACCTTTATATGTACTTATGGATTTAAAAATTACTGAGTAAAATACTGATGCTGTATGTATGAAATTCACATATTAAGTGTATTTATCCTAAACAGTTAGTTGCTAACCATATTGAATGAAATGCAGCTTGTATCCGGTCCGTGCAAGCGATTTTCCTGCATTTTGACTGTTGATCTTGACATTTGAAAGGACTCGTTGACCTTAGATATAATCTTTGAGGTGGAAAATATGAAGTGTGCTTTAATGAAATTTATTGAAAAAGTGTGTCTCATCATAAAATATCGCATCTGACATCACAACATCTGGTTTCTAACCAACTTTTATCAAATGCAGCTCATTTCGTGTCCATACAAGGCATTTTCACAGATTTGACCTTTGACCTTTATATGTACTTATTGACCTCAGATTTGAAAAATACTGAGTTCAAAACTGAAGCTGTGTGTATGAAATTCATGTATTAAGTGTACAATTTATCCTAAATAGCTGGTTTCTAACCATATTGAATCAAATGCAACTTCTATCCGGTCCATGCAAGGCATTTTCCTGCATTTTGACTGTTGATCTTGACCTTTGAATGGACTCATTGACCTCAGATAAAATATTTGAGGTGGAATATATAAAGTGTACTTTAATGAAATTTACTGGAGAAGTGTGTCTCATCATAAAATATGGTTTCTAACCAACTTTTATCAAATGCAGCTCATTTCTTGTCTATACAAGGCATTTTTCACTGATTTGACCTTTAACCTTTACTTTAAAATGTACTTATTGACCTCAGATTTAAACTTAACTGTGTAATATACTAAATGTTTGTGTAGGAAATTTATTTGTTGAGTATATGTCACCCTAAAAATCGAGTTGTCTACCAAATGCAGCTTGTTACAGGTCCAAACAAGGCATTTTAAGGATTTTGACCTTTGACATTGACCATTTGACCTTGAAAAAATTATCGAAAAAATTGGAGACATATTTTTTTGAAGTCCTCATCCAAAATTGGTCTAGAAACATTATGTCTCCAACAATTAACATGAGTTGCCCACGGACCCCCTATTTTCCTACATAAGCTGCCTGACTATTTGGGCCTATTTTTTAATCATTGTGGATTTGTCCTTTAATGAGTTGCTGAGGAAGTATTGTCTTACTTGGCTTGTAGAACGAGTGCCATGCACCCTGCTGCTAGAGGTGCCGCAGCAGAGGTACCCTGGAATCCCAGAGTGCAGCCACCACTCAGGTTAGTCGTCACCTGAAGACAAACACAAAGAGGAAAATAACATCACATGACTCCTTCAATTATGGGCCAGCAAGCTAAGAGGGAATGCAATACAGAAGAAACATATTTGCATCTACATACAAAGAGGAATATAAAATCAAATGACTTCTTCAATTATGGGCCAGCAAGCTTAGAGGGAATGCGATACAGAAGAAACATATTTGCATCTACATACAAAGAGGAATATAAAATCAAATGACTTCTTCAATTATGGGCCAGCAAGCTTAGAGGGAATGCGATACAGAAGAAACATATTTGCATCTACATACAAAGAGGAATATAAAATCAAATGACTTCTTCAATTATGGGCCAGCAAGCTTAGAGGGAATGCGATACAGAAGAAACATATTTGCATCTACATACAAAGAGGAATATAAAATCAAATGACTTCTTCAATTATGGGCCAGCAAGCTTAGAGGGAATGCGATACAGAAGAAACATATTTGCATCTACATACAAAGAGGAATATAAAATCAAATGACTTCTTCAATTATGGGCCAGCAAGCTTAGAGGGAATGCGATACAGAAGAAACATATTTGCATCTACATACAAAGAGGAATATAAAATCAAATGACTTCTTCAATTATGGGCCAGCAAGCTTAGAGGGAATGCGATACAGAAGAAACATATTTGCATCTACATACAAAGAGGAATATAAAATCAAATGACTTCTTCAATTATGGGCCAGCAAGCTTAGAGGGAATGCGATACAGAAGAAACATATTTGCATCTACATACAAAGAGGAATATAAAATCAAATGACTTCTTCAATTATGGGCCAGCAAGCTTAGAGGGAATGCGATACAGAAGAAACATATTTGCATCTACATACAAAGAGGAATATAAAATCAAATGACTTCTTCAATTATGGGCCAGCAAGCTTAGAGGGAATGCGATACAGAAGAAACATATTTGCATCTACATACAAAGAGGAATATAAAATCAAATGACTTCTTCAATTATGGGCCAGCAAGCTTAGAGGGAATGCGATACAGAAGAAACATATTTGCATCTACATACAAAGAGGAATATAAAATCAAATGACTTCTTCAATTATGGGCCAGCAAGCTTAGAGGGAATGCGATACAGAAGAAACATATTTGCATCTACATACAAAGAGGAATATAAAATCAAATGACTTCTTCAATTATGGGCCAGCAAGCTTAGAGGGAATGCGATACAGAAGAAACATATTTGCATCTACATACAAAGAGGAATATAAAATCAAATGACTTCTTCAATTATGGGCCAGCAAGCTTAGAGGGAATGCGATACAGAAGAAACATATTTGCATCTACATACAAAGAGGAATATAAAATCAAATGACTTCTTCAATTATGGGCCAGCAAGCTTAGAGGGAATGCGATACAGAAGAAACATATTTGCATCTACATACAAAGAGGAATATAAAATCAAATGACTTCTTCAATTATGGGCCAGCAAGCTTAGAGGGAATGCGATACAGAAGAAACATATTTGCATCTACATACAAAGAGGAATATAAAATCAAATGACTTCTTCAATTATGGGCCAGCAAGCTTAGAGGGAATGCGATACAGAAGAAACATATTTGCATCTACATACAAAGAGGAATATAAAATCAAATGACTTCTTCAATTATGGGCCAGCAAGCTTAGAGGGAATGCGATACAGAAGAAACATATTTGCATCTACATACAAAGAGGAATATAAAATCAAATGACTTCTTCAATTATGGGCCAGCAAGCTTAGAGGGAATGCGATACAGAAGAAACATATTTGCATCTACATACAAAGAGGAATATAAAATCAAATGACTTCTTCAATTATGGGCCAGCAAGCTTAGAGGGAATGCGATACAGAAGAAACATATTTGCATCTACATACAAAGAGGAATATAAAATCAAATGACTTCTTCAATTATGGGCCAGCAAGCTTAGAGGGAATGCGATACAGAAGAAACATATTTGCATCTACATACAAAGAGGAATATAAAATCAAATGACTTCTTCAATTATGGGCCAGCGAGCTTAGAAGAAATACAATACAAAAGAGACATATTTGCATCTACATACAAAGAGGAATATAAAATCAAATGACTTCTTCAATTATGGGCCAGCAAGCTTAGAGGGAATGCGATACAGAAGAAACATATTTGCATCTACATACAAAGAGGAATATAAAATCAAATGACTTCTTCAATTATGGGCCAGCAAGCTTAGAGGGAATGCCATACAGAAGAAACATATTTGCATCTACATACAAAGAGGAATATAAAATCAAATGACTTCTTCAATTATGGGCCAGCAAGCTTAGAGGGAATGCGATACAGAAGAAACATATTTGCATCTACATACAAAGAGGAATATAAAATCAAATGACTTCTTCAATTATGGGCCAGCAAGCTTAGAGGGAATGCGATACAGAAGAAACATATTTGCATCTACATACAAAGAGGAATATAAAATCAAATGACTTCTTCAATTATGGGCCAGCAAGCTTAGAGGGAATGCGATACAGAAGAAACATATTTGCATCTACATACAAAGAGGAATATAAAATCAAATGACTTCTTCAATTATGGGCCAGCAAGCTTAGAGGGAATGCGATACAGAAGAAACATATTTGCATCTACATACAAAGAGGAATATAAAATCAAATGACTTCTTCAATTATGGGCCAGCAAGCTTAAAGGGAATGCGATACAGAAGAAACATATTTGCATCTACATACAAAGAGGAATATAAAATCAAATGACTTCTTCAATTATGGGCCAGCAAGCTTAGAGGGAATGCGATACAGAAGAAACATATTTGCATCTACATACAAAGAGGAATATAAAATCAAATGACTTCTTCAATTATGGGCCAGCAAGCTTAGAGGGAATGCGATACAGAAGAAACATATTTGCATCTACATACAAAGAGGAATATAAAATCAAATGACTTCTTCAATTATGGGCCAGCAAGCTTAGAGGGAATGCGATACAGAAGAAACATATTTGCATCTACATACAAAGAGGAATATAAAATCAAATGACTTCTTCAATTATGGGCCAGCAAGCTTAGAGGGAATGCGATACAGAAGAAACATATTTGCATCTACATACAAAGAGGAATATAAAATCAAATGACTTCTTCAATTATGGGCCAGCAAGCTTAGAGGGAATGCGATACAGAAGAAACATATTTGCATCTACATACAAAGAGGAATATAAAATCAAATGACTTCTTCAATTATGGGCCAGCAAGCTTAGAGGGAATGCGATACAGAAGAAACATATTTGCATCTACATACAAAGAGGAATATAAAATCAAATGACTTCTTCAATTATGGGCCAGCAAGCTTAGAGGGAATGCGATACAGAAGAAACATATTTGCATCTACATACAAAGAGGAATATAAAATCAAATGACTTCTTCAATTATGGGCCAGCAAGCTTAGAGGGAATGCGATACAGAAGAAACATATTTGCATCTACATACAAAGAGGAATATAAAATCAAATGACTTCTTCAATTATGGGCCAGCAAGCTTAGAGGGAATGCGATACAGAAGAAACATATTTGCATCTACATACAAAGAGGAATATAAAATCAAATGACTTCTTCAATTATGGGCCAGCAAGCTTAGAGGGAATGCGATACAGAAGAAACATATTTGCATCTACATACAAAGAGGAATATAAAATCAAATGACTTCTTCAATTATGGGCCAGCAAGCTTAGAGGGAATGCGATACAGAAGAAACATATTTGCATCTACATACAAAGAGGAATATAAAATCAAATGACTTCTTCAATTATGGGCCAGCAAGCTTAGAGGGAATGCGATACAGAAGAAACATATTTGCATCTACATACAAAGAGGAATATAAAATCAAATGACTTCTTCAATTATGGGCCAGCAAGCTTAGAGGGAATGCGATACAGAAGAAACATATTTGCATCTACATACAAAGAGGAATATAAAATCAAATGACTTCTTCAATTATGGGCCAGCAAGCTTAGAGGGAATGCGATACAGAAGAAACATATTTGCATCTACATACAAAGAGGAATATAAAATCAAATGACTTCTTCAATTATGGGCCAGCAAGCTTAGAGGGAATGCGATACAGAAGAAACATATTTGCATCTACATACAAAGAGGAATATAAAATCAAATGACTTCTTCAATTATGGGCCAGCAAGCTTAGAGGGAATGCGATACAGAAGAAACATATTTGCATCTACATACAAAGAGGAATATAAAATCAAATGACTTCTTCAATTATGGGCCAGCAAGCTTAGAGGGAATGCGATACAGAAGAAACATATTTGCATCTACATACAAAGAGGAATATAAAATCAAATGACTTCTTCAATTATGGGCCAGCAAGCTTAGAGGGAATGCGATACAGAAGAAACATATTTGCATCTACATACAAAGAGGAATATAAAATCAAATGACTTCTTCAATTATGGGCCAGCAAGCTTAGAGGGAATGCGATACAGAAGAAACATATTTGCATCTACATGGACATAAAATCAAATGACTTCTTGAATTGCGGGAGAGCAAGCTAATAGAGGAAAAGGGATATAAAAGAAACATATTTGCATCTACATACAATTTTCACGAAAGATTATCAGAACGATTGCCATCAGACAATAAGGGCCTAGATCGCTCATCAGCAGGCTGGGCAGAACCTCCTAAAACAGCCCAAATGCTGAAGCCGGAAGGAATTCTGCTGGTCTGTCTGTATCCTTGTTCAGTTTAATTCATAACCACTATACTATTCAACCATTTTGCCTGAGAACTTCACTTAAGCTTTCGTGTGCTATGCACTCAATTTTTTCTACAATCAACAGTAAAAATTCAGAAAAAAATTCAGTGTTTATGACAAGTTTCTTATACATATGGCATCAACATTGGTATAAAAACTAGGCAACCACCATACCAATACCCTTTCTTTACAAATATTCTTCTGTGATACCTGAAAACCTATTTTTAGAAGATGTCACACAAAGAAACAGATAAGGAGAAAAATAATAATAATAATAATAATAATAATAATAATAATAATAATAATAATAACAATAATAATAATAATAATAACAATAATAATAATCTTTTTTTAAAGAGGGTAACTCAGTCCAATGGTAAGGATCTTCCCTGAGGCCCTCTGCCATGTTCACAAGTAGCCCGAGGGCTCCAGGGTTACAAAATAGTAGAGTACATTGCTTTTTGGTATCGAGACTTGAAGGAAGGTAGATATGGTGCAAATCTGATTGCTACATTTAAGCTATTCCAGACTTTGGGTGGCTACTTTGGACAATACAAAATTATGCAATAATCTTGAAAAATGATTGAAACCCTGGCACATGGGTACTCATCTAGTACTCAGTGAGGGATTCCAATGAATAGCAACATGACAGTGTTTAGATGGGTATAATATAAAAGCAGCTTCAGGAAGGAGCTGTACTTACCACTTTGATTTTAGGACCATCTTTCTCGGGTTCTGGCTGTTGGGTTTTCGGGTCCAGAGAGGCCCCTCCAGTGTGTATGACAGCCATGGTGGAGGCGCAGCTCTCCATGAAGTAGGTGCTCTTCCCCTTGTCATTGATGGAGCCCACGGAGAGGGAGTAGATACTGGACACGTAGCCGTCGGCATCACAGTCGTCATCATTGTAGCCTCCATTGCCCGTGGCCCACATAAAGATGGAGCCCTTGCCTTTCCGGCCCTAATCAAACATGAAACACCTTCAGTAAAACCTCAAAATGCAAACACTTTAGGGTATATTATTTTTCACCTTTTTCTACATTTGTGCTTCTACAGCCGTTATGGCCGTATTTCACCCTTATGCTGCTGGTGGCTACTTTGGACAATACAAAATTAAGCAATAATCCTGAAAAATGATTGAAACCCTGTCACATGGGTATTCGTCTGAGAGAACTCAGCAAGAGCAAATTCCAATGAATAGCACCATGACAGTGTTTAGATGGTTTTCAAGACTTTGCGGCCTTGTGCTTTGGATGAAACCAGCCCCAGTTGTGCAGGGCTAAACATGAAACATTAACAGTAAAACCTCAAAATGCAAACAACTTTGGGTATGATATTTTTTCTCTATCTACCATGCCGTTTTCTATATTTGTGCTACTATTAACTAGTCTGACTATGGCTATTTTCGGATAATACCTTCCATTATAACTTCAATAAGAGTGACAGTAGCCTCACTATAATTAGGTTGAAAAATAGATCAATCAGGCTACAAATGTCTAAAATTATTTAGCCTACCAGACTGATAGAAAATGGGGCAGAAAAAATGAAATCAAACCAATTAACCAAATGGGCCCAAAATAAAGCTATCCGCTAAACCTCTAACTACTAATGTTTGGAGAGATACTAAACTAAATAGGGGGAGGGGCCGAATTCTACATTATTTTATCCCATTAGATTACATATGATTTCTGGCAGGAGGGGGTTGTCCAATTTTTAATTATCTTCCCTTCCTCCCCCCCTCCACTTATAAATGGAACGGCCCTAAGATATAAGTAGGATGCGTTCATTGCAGTGACTTTATTTATATGTTTATATGGCTATTTTTCCAAGCAATTAGGTAATGGCTGAGGACCATTATACTAACCGTTCGAGCCCCTTCCTCAAGGGCATGTTTGGTATATTTGGAGGGTCCCTCCATGGTGGCGCCATTGTCTCTTGGCCCCCACGATGCACTGTACACATCAATATAGTCCTTCTTGAACATCAGAGCCTTGGCTTCCATGATGTCTGTGACCCGCCCATCCAGTATACGCACTCCTACAAATACAACAGTTAAGTGAATATACAAAACATGCACACTGGCCTGTGACCATATCGTTGGAACCTTCATATTTTCTTTTCTTAACTCAATTTGTTAGAAACTGTTTAAAGGTGAACTGTTGAACAGGATATATCAAATCTCTCCTTTGAGAATTTACTGTTATTTCTTAGATTATTTTTCAGTAGTGACATAGATCCAGAATACACTTGTAAAGGAGGTCTCTGTTGATCTGAGGAACAATAAAAAAAACTCCTTCAAGCATTTTTTGAATTTACCCTTAATTCTTGGATGATTTTCCATAATTTAATCATAAGTCCAAAAGACACTTGTAAGGAGGTCTCCGGACATGACTTTTAGTAAGGATTGTGGTAATTAATTCAGTAGAATGGTATAATTGGAGGTCTCCGGACATGACATATAGTAAGGATTGTGGTAATTAATTCAGTAGAATGGTATAATTGTAGCCGTACCTCCTATCTTGGCATCGTAAGCTATTCCTACACCACACTGATCATTGTCGGCTTGAGCTGCTATTTCTCCAGCGCAGCGAGTGCCATGACTGCAAAATAACAAAAACATACTCCCTCAATACAAAATCAAAATAAATGCAATGACAATGGGAATACACATGCACATTAACCATTCAATAGGATTAATAAGAGTTTGGATAAGACTTTGTCCCTTTTGCAAAAAGATACATATATGTTTACCAGTAGTAGCAGTAGTAGTAGTAATAGTAGTAATAGTAGTAGTAGTAGTAGTAGTAGTAGTAGTAGTAGTAGTAGGAGTAGTAGTAGTAGTAGTAGTTGTAGTAGTAGTAGTAGTAGTAGTAGTAGTAGTAGTAGTAGTAGTAGTAGTAGTAGTAGTAGTAGTAGTAGTAGTAGTAGTAGTAATAAAAGTAGTTAAGGACTTAGTAGAAGTACTTTTAGTATATTAGCATTATTATAATACTATTTGTATTATTATTATAACAGTAAATACCAATGAAATTAATATTTGTCATTAACATCATTATCAACACACAACAACCACAACAATAACAACAACAGCAACAACAAAACTCCTACTTTTCAAAAAGACATGACCAACACATGCAAAAACCATAATACAATGAAACCAGTTTAAGTAGAATAGCAATGAGCACAAAAAGGTTCAAAAATTATATTTAGATTTTCACCTTTTGAAGGATTGTTAATTTATAATAACAAGTCTCAGGTAACATAATGCACTTGAATTCAAAAGGAATTGGTAAAAATGGATGAGACGCAAACACAATTCAGCTCTTATTTCTAGAGTTGAATCACATTCTGAAGTACAGATGAAATCAAATAAGAGGAATGAATGGATTACTATCTGGGGTAAATAAATGTTTTCAAAAGTGAAAAGATGGGTGCAGACATTGCACTCTCAACTGTTGCAAAGCTCTGCTGTTTTGCACCTTTGTAACATTGATTCAGGGGCTGCATAATAGTCTTAGCCAGCACCCAAACCCTTAAAAAATCACCCTCAGGACACCAAATGTTTGTGAGCAATTTCTTAAAATGTTCCTTTCAAGCATATTACTGAAATTTTTCCACCTCAATATAATTCCAAAGACATTACAAAAGAATATCATGCCTTATTTCAATAAGTAAATACATATTTAAGGTTGTAATCTGAGTATATCATGATCTCCCTTAAAAAAGGACCCCCAAAATGTTCTACGAAAAACGATATTGGGCACCCATTGCCTAAATCCTTGCCAAAACACTGGCTGCATACACATTTTTGTTTGCTTTTATGTACTTACTATTTGCTGTTATCGAGCCATATTGTTTGAACTTTTTTTATTCATAAGAACATAATTCATTTTTCTTTCTTAGTTTGCGTGACTATCTTTGTATTAATCTAAATGTTTACTTGATCAACCCACGCCATATTTCACTCTAACGATGGAAAGTCTTAGTATTACTCACAGAGTCGTTTTGCTTATTATTGAAAGGGAAGTTAAACTTCTATATTCAACTGTTCACCACCATTTAGGCAAGTCATTACATTTCTAATTTTCCACCTCACCAACACCAATGTATAAGCCAATAATTACTAACAATCCCTTTATTTTCATCAAACAGTAAAAGTAAGCCCTTAACAGGAGCATATATACTGCATTTAATGTCTTTTCCAAATTCATGCCATCTGCTTAACCCATTCATGCCGTAGCGCCCAAAACCACCTGACTATTTCAGTGATATATCTCTTACAAAAGGAATTTTTGAAAATATTTGAAGGAGAAATGTTGATCAAAATCAACATGGTGGCAATTCATGTTGATGTATTTCGTTCAGGCACCAATGATCCAACAATGTGGTACTAGTAGTAGTTGAGGCTTACACTGATCAAAGCATCATTCCAAAGAAACATTTATGATATATTCAAACTTGCAAAGAAACAAAACTTACAAATAAACAAACACAAACAAGAAAACTACACAACAATACTTATTTTACCTTCATCCGGCTGTTAGCAAAAAGGAAGCATAGGATATAAGATATTAGTATACAAGACCTTTGTGTATATACCTAGAGTACCTCATTAAGTACTAATCAGCATGTATCTATATAGAAAGGTTCTAGGGGTACAAAGAGGTGTTGCTCCACAGCAATAGTTAAACTGCATGTATAAATGTGCTGACTGTAACATGTAAAGAACTATTCTCAAGAACTTAAGATGAATGATGTTCAGCGTAAGAATAAGTGTGTATTATTAAGTATTGTGTATTACAGGCAAATTACCCTGGCCAAGGAAAAGTGTGGAGAGTTAAGAGCTGTCTGGGTTAGGAAGAATCTCAATTACACATATGATTGGTTTTGATGTTGAGTACATATGGTATCCATTAGCTTTTATCGGAGTTAGGCGAGTGGAGGTGAGAAGATTTTCCATGTTTAATGTGTTATTGCAGTTCTGTATGTGCATCTATGTAGGTGTTGTCAATAGAGCCCACTCACCTATTACTGCTATCCTTAAGATTGGGTTCTGGGTCTGAATTGTTGTCATCGAAATCTGTGCTGGCAAGTGGATCCTGAACAATCATAAAAAATCCATATTAAAAACTAAATATGTCACATAAAAGACTCATCTAACATAAAGGTGTGTATAGCTTTACAGCAATAGATCTTTGCCTACATATGAACAAGGTTAAATAATTCCTTTAATTAAAGAGCTAGGACTGGTAGCACCTGAAAACTACTAGCTCTACCTGAACTTTTACAAACCTGGCCATGAATTACAAGATAATACTTCTCAAACTATAAAACAATAACATAATTGATACAATAATGCATAGAAACTACTAACATGAATAATTAAATCCTATTCAAGTACTGTTAATATGAGAAGGCTAGTGTTGGACCCTGTGATATACAAGACCCTGTGATATACAATACTGTTCAATCATCCATTTGTAAATGAACTGCATGCAACATTCATCATTTAAACTTTATTCATAGTCTACCTGCCCTATAGGGCAAGTGATCCTCAATTTGCACTTGCCCTATTGCGACTTAATCCAAAGATAGTTTACTAACAAATATGAGATCATAATGCATGTATGTATCTTTATTGACCATAACCACTTGTTACAAAAGAGTACTAATACACAATATATTTTCATGAACATAATACAGGAATTTTAACTCTAAAAATGCAAAACAAAGAAGCAAATTAAATAATAACCAATAAGAATGACATAGAGGTTTTTCAGGTACTTACATAGTTTCTGATGAGGTCAGGGTGATGATGGTCCAGGCCGTCGTCAAGAATACAAGCTGTGATGTTTTTCCCAGTGAAGCCCTTTTTCCAGGCCGGCACAACATTTACATCCTGGCCTCTGGTCCCCAGAGTCTGACCTGTGTTTTTCTGTTGGCAGAAACAGCAATTGATAGTAAGATAAGGTAAGCAGAGATTTGCTACAAAATAGCATTAGGAATAGTACATAAGCTCTAATAACCATATTTTTCTCATGAAAATAAAGACTAAAAAGAACAATTTATAGTGAGTATTACATTGCACTATACTTTGACAGGCATTAAATAAATAATACTATGTAGTTATCCATACATGTTTGACCTGAAAAAAACCTTTTGCGGTGGATGGCACAGTAATCAAGATAGTATCAGAGGGGTAAAATGATAAACCAAGCTAACAAGAATTTCAAAAATTGCTTCTTCTATTAAATGATAGTTTAGACTATAAAGAATATTTTAATGACAGCTTAGGAGTACACAGATTATCTAGAGTGAAACCAAGCTTTATTATTTGAACTTGTTCAATTTAGGGAGGTTCTCATGAGTACTTAAAACGTAGAAAACATGTGTAAGTGAGTAAGAGTATGTGTGTGTGTGTATATATATATATATATATATATATATATATATATATATATATATATATATATATATATATATATATATATATATATATATATATATATATATATTCACACACACACATAAATTGGTTTATTGGCATCATCAAACTGCACTTAATTCACCAAGGAAATGTAATCAGATATTGATGTATTCGCCTGGTAACATACAATGGGTGGGCCCCAGCATAACCAAACAAACTCCTACACTTATACAAATAAAGGTGAGTGGTTCCTAAGCTCATGGTGCAGTTGTGGGCATAATACAGGTATATATAATAAGAGGATAGAGGTACATTTCCCTGCACTGAGTGCACTAATTGGAAAGGCTGAGGACTTATAGCTTATATAAATAGATATTGTAACACCATATAGTGGCTGAGAGCACAGTTGCAATTCAATAAGAAATATATAGTTTTGGCACAAAAGTTAGCACTTCCTGCTGTTCTGTGGATGCTTGCCAGCCAATTACTAGTAATATGGACACCTATCCCCCAAGACCATAATGAATACCTAGAACCCATTCATGCCTATAGCGCCCAAAAAAGAAAGAGAGATAGTTCTTACAAAGTTTCTGGGCAAACATAATATGGAGAAATGTTATTTAACAGAACCTGACCAGCACCTTTCCTTGAAATACTTTAATACTCATATTCTAATCCTTATTTTTTTTCAAAAGTATCATAGATCAAGAGAACATTTTCCAATAAGTTCTCTAGGGGCATGCATGGGTTAAAAGAGTTGTTTTGTTTCTAATTAGAGAAACAACTTCTTTTTTTTTCAAACATTTTCGTCAATTGAGCATGATTTCTTTTTCAAATATTTGAAATAACTGGGTTACTCTGAGGATGAAAAGGTCCTGAATAATAATGATTGAAACAATCTACATACCAGGTACCACTGGTCTTTGAAGAATGGGTCCTTGAAATGCATGCCGCCCATTGCTTCCCCAGGTATCTTATCCTTTTCAGCGATATTGCCACTGCTCTCATAGCGTTGGTAGACCGACTTGTCTTTGTAGACGCGAATTGGGAAATCCAGCTGCTTATCGTGGATAATCTCGCGCTTTTCTCTCACCAGCAACTTCTGCTGCTCCACATACTTCACCTGGGAAGAAAAACACCATGCAATTAGAAACATGTTGGCCATTCATAGTGTTAGAAATCGTTGGAATTTTAAGCTCAAGCACTCTCAAATTCCAGCGACCACAATCACACCAGACTAATGCACATGCTACAAGCACATCTCTGTTGCTTGTGTTGACCACTTTTCCTTATTATAATCGCTAAAAAAGGAAGAGGGAGCAAGGGTATGGCAAAAATAATGAAAGATAAGTAAATATACTTACTATCTTAAGGGCAATTTTTAAGGGTTTTCTTACTATTTAATTTTTATTCTCTGATAAGGGTAACCTTAGGTGAACATCTTAAGGGAAACCCTTTAGGCAACAAGTAAAAACCTTTTTATTTTTAAGCGTATCCATATTCTATTCAAAATCAAGCTTATGGGGCAACCTTAAGGATAAAATATAGGGAAGTAGTAGCCCTTAAGGAAACATTAAGTGATTCCTAACTTTAGGATAGGTTTTGCAACCAGGCCGGTATCTTTGTCTTTATATATAGGGAAGGGGTTATTACTTACATTTGGATCTGAGTTGAGTTTTTTAACAAGGTCCTCAGCACTACGCTTGGCACGCCGCGTCAACTCAGGATGTTTGAAGTGGTAGATTCCTCCCTTATGACTGAAGACCTAAAAAAGGAAGCAGATACAAACACAGGTGAAAGAAAAGGCAAAACTAAAATATTCAGCAAGAAAAATAGAAATGAAATGGATGCATATAAGGTTTATGCTGTCAAGGTCAGTGGTATCAGTTTCCATACAACCACAGACAACTAAGATTTAGCAGACCTGTTCAGCTTTTGGACTATTTCAACACCCTCAGGTGCATGCAAGCTCAGCTCAGCTCAGCAAAATTGATTATCAGCATTTTAATACTGATTATCACGTCATTTCTCTACTCTTTACTATTTCAGATAAATAAAATCTGCAATATGACACATGCTTGTTTTTTTCCAAATGTTTAGAGTGATCACATATAGGGATTACTAAAATAATGCATTGACTTTTGTGTCTGAACTTCAGTGAAGTGGCCTTAAATAAGCTGCATTTAAAAATTAATCATTACTTCACAAATTCAGGCAGTGAAAGAAAACATATATAAGGAGGGTTCCAGACAGCTAAATTGCTGACTAACAACTGGCTCACTGCAGTGTTTTACAGCAGCCAGAAGCTACATCAATCTCCATGTCTGAATGATACCCTTAAAAGTAACAGGAGCCCAGAAATATCCTCAACTCAAAGCTCTTACCCACCACCCTAAAAAACACCTCACAAAAGACACCCCAAGTGAATATCTAGGCCCTCTATTTATGTCAGAGCCGCAATGTGCTGGTGCATACACCCATTGAGAAGCTGTCACTTAGGCCCATGCTGACCTGCCTTTTTACCGCATGGTAGATTACTCCATTTACTTGGTTTAAATAGTAACTTTTTGAGCTAGGGGCTAGCTGTTCTGCTTATGTAGGTAAACACAAATGAATATTTGAGGCCCCAGAATTTACTAAATCAATTGCCTTCTTGCAATGTAACTGAAAACATATATGTGTATTTCTTAGAATGCTATGAATAAAACTACAATACAATTTAAGGTTCTTGAAAATGTCAAGACTTAATCCATTATAGGTCTCCTTAAAAAGTATTGTCCGAATTAGGGAAAGATACCCCCTTAGAACGAAACGGTACAGAATGGAATGTCAGAATGGCATTGTTACCAATTAAATGATACCGGTACCACTACCGGCACCTATTAACGGTTACCAACCCGAGTTGGAATCTATGATATTTTTGGAAATAAATAATAATTCACAAAATATCCTACAAAATAGCCTAATGTCAGTTAAATGTTAGCTAGCAACTGGGCCCCTATAACTCTATAGCAGGAGCCAACATTAATTTCTGGCAGAAAAAGCTACTAAAATAGCTTCATAATTATTCCTACCATGGATAATATATTCCTTTGCTCCTTGTAGAAATGTGCATGAACGATATGATAAATAAGCAAACTCCAAAACAACCACTTACCCTGGAGACAAGTTTGAAGCCATGAGTTCCAGCCACCAGATCAGCTACATCGTCATCCCCATCAATCTCCACAGCAAAGTCATTGGTGAAAACACTGTCATCATCCGAGCTGGCTATAGGTATACTGGCACATACTAGCGCACACAGCGAGAGCGCCAGGAACCTCATGATCATCATCCTACTGGCCTGAAAAAACAAAGCAAACAAACGCATCATGAGGGCGGCAGTGACTAATACAGTTGAATAAATAGCTACTGGGGTGAAGTCAGCCTACACAGGCATCTCTTTAAAACTGAGAAACACAGCCCATGGCATCATCATGAAGACATGAAGATTTGTCATAACAAGACTGGAAAACGATAGAAACAATCAACAGTGAAAGTAAAACCTCTCATTGTGAGCAATCAAAAGATGTTAACACCTCTTAATGTGAACGCGATTTCCTAGTCCCATATGTAACTTTTACATTTACTTGAAAATACTCCTGAGATGTGAACACAAACTAATTATCTGAACACTTTTGGCCTGGTCCCAAGGTGTTCTCGCCTCTGAGGTCTTACTGTAAGTGATATAGTATAGTGCTCTAGAATCCAACTTAGATTTGGATTTCATAGAATGAAAACAGAAGGTGTGCCATTACATTACGAAGAACCCTCCATCCCTCTGTTTTGAGAGCGTTTTTAGGGAAGAAGTCTTAGACTGAAAATAAGTGTTTCCAATCTGGCTGCAGTGGCTAATACAAATTAGCAATACAGTGAACCACAGAGACCCCACAATATGTACATTATCCCCTCTTGAATACCTGCACTAATTTATAAGGTAGAATCTGTATATATATAAATATAAATATATTTGTGTGTGTGTGTGTGTGTCTGTGCGTGCCTGTAAGCAATCCTTCTCATCAGAACCTGTGCTATCAGTGACACTCATATTTCTGCAATGCTTGGATTTTCCAATCCATGACAGAAAACATAATGTGCATCAGGAGTGCATACATGGTTTGACAACTTAAACATTTATAATTAACTATGGGTACAAGATTTGTTTTTAAATATATTTGAAGGAAGATGTAAAACCCTGGGCTCCATGGTAATACACGGCCTAAGCTTAAGCTATAAATACTGTGCACTTCACTGAAGGCTCACAACTAAAATCAGCATCAGTTAGCTTACAGGTGAATCACTGATTACATCTTACTCAGGTACTTTCCACAAGTCTGTCCTGTCTCCAGTATAATCCTATAGGCAATCTCTGTAAATTTTGGTGCTCTCTAGTTCCCTATACTTTTGATAATATGATATCCCTCCAAGACGTTAGAATCCTTTACCTGATTGCACTATGCATGGTGCAGAGCTCTATTGGGTGAGCTTGATAAACAGGCCAGGGAAACTGGTTCATCTGGACCTCACTGAACTGGACCATGTCAAGCACACTCCTGACCCCTCGGTTAGTTACTAATAATAGACACCATGCATACACTACTGCATGCATTCAGTTAGTACTACAGCCCTGCAGTGGCCAAAAACGGGACTTCTATTAGGAGTTGACAAACAGAACACTTAAAATGTTACAGGGCTACACAAGATATTGGGCCTAGAAAAAAAATGTTTACAAATATATATATATATATTTTTTTTTTTGGGGGGGGGGGGATTTTTTATTTTATTCAAAAATGTGTGTCATATGCATGTTTTATGTTGATTGGGAATTGGAAGGACAGAAAAAACTTTAAGGTAGGGATTTTGTAAGGGTAGGGTTACGGAAAACAAACAACTTTATTGAGGCCTTATAACATGATAAATCTTTACTATCAGAATCACAATCAAAGACATAAATCCCAAAAAGACAAAAATTGCATGAATCGCAAATGTGTTTGAAGTGGTTAAGTTTCTGAGTTTGTCTTTTGCAAGTGTAGAGGGCAGGAATTGGCCCACAGCTGACTGTAGAAGCACTGCAGCAGAAAAGCCAATTAATCACTAATTGATCGCTTCCTTATCCTTCGCATTGCATTCCAAAAACCAACGCCACTCCTGAAAACAGCTGTTGAAAATCTAGATCACTGCTAAGATTATCCTCACTGCTTGCTGACGTCGCTATTCAACAGCAAATTATTTCAAGAATGTAGCGGTTTGTTGTTCATTGAATTTAGGTGCATTTCAAAACAGCACAAGATCAGGAAAACATTAGTTGTAGATCCTAGTTTAACCATTTTGCTACCAACCCACTGCTAGAGGTGAAATTGTTAATTCCATGAACACTTTCAAGATGTGAAAAATTCCTATTGTGAACATTTTTGCTCCAATCCCAACAGAATTCACAAATGATAACTGAATCTAATCGATATTTTCCCACTATTTTTTTTTAATATATAATAGAAACCGAGGCGTTGTGAACTGATGAGATCTTGGTGAGATTATTTTTGCCCATGGCTTAACCCTTTTGATGCCAAGGTTATTTTTGTCCAATGCACAGAAAATTATGAAAATCATCTTAACCCTGTCATGTTGGTATTGATTGGAAAGGTCTCACTGAGTACTATCAGAGGAGTACCCATTTGCCAGGGTTTCTATCAAAAACTATTAAATCTGACAAAGAATAGTAAATGTTTAAGTTTGTTGCGAAGTTTGTGATACTTAGTTGCATGCTGGATATGTTACTATGTTAGTGCAAAGTATCACTATTGACATAACAAGTTATCAAGACATCAAGATAGATGCTACTCTAATACAGTAACTGTAACTATTTTATATGCAATATTTTTGTATGATATAATATTTTGGATGATATAAAGGGAGAGGTTGAATAGTTTTCTAATTCATCCATAATTATGAAATAATTTACAAAGGTATCGTAATACCTAGATGACACTTGGCAAGAGCTTTGTTAAGAGAATAGGAATGTTAAGTATAGGAATAAGAGACAAAAACTCCAAGATGTTTTCTATACAATCTGTTAAGTCTCTTCCCAAAATGCTTTTCCCAACTCATACCCCAAACTGCAAAAGAAGTGAAGAATTTCACATGATTTTTCATATTTCTATTAAGCATGTAAAAAATGCAGTCATCAAAATAGCGATTCGATGAGTAAATACCTTCAATTTTTTCATGGCATGGAACCTATTTTTGACCGTTATTTTCTTTAAATGTCAATATTAAAAGGGACATTCTAATTTCCAATTGCACACTAAGTATATATCTTATATTTGTATTTTCACACAAGAGTGCACATAGTGTTTATAAGTAGTAACTCATGACTGCACTTAACTGCATTTACCTCCTAAGAGTACAAGGCAGGCTTAAATGTAAGTATGTAAATAAGCAATACTGATTACAATACACTGACTGGCAGATTGAAGTAACTACCTACGTGCTGTTGATAGTAAATGATGGACACTCAACTGATGGCTCAACCTTAATTGCTATTGTGTGGTGAACAGGACCTGTCAAACATAGGCTTGGTCAGTAGAGTGATATATTAGGGGTTGCAGAGGAAGAATGAGAACTAGAAGTAGAACTACATAGTAAGTTTATCATAGAACTTTTAAGGACATTCCTACCTTTGCACACTGATGTTTAAGAGAGTACAACTAGATTAATGGATGTGTGGTTCTAATGTTGATTGGGACTTTCTGAATTAATGGGCAGCGTGGACACTAATTGGCCTAAAGGAAATACTTGAAGGCTTACTTATTTGAAGGCATTTTTTTCTCAAAATATCACTAAAAACGTGCCTGTTGTATATTATGTTATATATATATATATATATATATATATATATATATATATATATATATATATATATATATATATATATATATATATATATATATATATATATATATATATAAATGAATTTAATACTCCTGATTGCAATCAGGACTATACAGGGTCTGACACTTAGATTTTTGGCTAGGGGCCCGGAAAGGTCTTTTGATGAAAAATAGTGGTCAAAAACAGGGTTTCTGGTTAATATACATACTACTTTGGGCCCCTAGGGACCCACAGCAAAATCTAGGGGCATATGCTCCTGGGCCCCTGGGAATGTCGTACCCTGCTATATATGCTAGCCAATTAGTGGATGTGTTCCCACAGACCAATTAGTATAGGCCCCATTGTAAAGTCCTATGCACACCTAATCTCATCTCATTATGATGTTACTAGGATATAGAGGAATGAGGGCTCTCGCATTTGTTTACGTTTTAGAGGATGTTGCTCACGAACATTCGCAGAAAGCACATCTTGAGTGGTTCTCATCAACACCAACAGGCTAAGAAGTGTGCCGAGGCTGTTGAGTGAGATCTGCTGGTTGCATATCCTGTATCTGGCAATGGACATTTGTGCTCATGTACTGGCTTACCTCCCCTCATCAACCAATGGCATTTAGATGTAGTAAAGTCACTGAGTAAGTATTTCTGAACCTTGACTTGTATGTTCAGTATACATCAGAATGAGCATTATAGCAGTTATAGTATCTATACTCTGTTCTTCTTATCAATTCCAAATGCCACATACTACTTAGGCGATGGTTATTTAATTTATTGGTTCCCAGATCCTTCCGAGAACAATTTCACGGGGTCGGGAGGGAGGTAATTAAAAATAAAGTTAATTTTTTAACAGACAGAAATCTACGTAAGCAAACAGTCGGGAGGGAGGTAAAAAAAAATAAAGTGATTTTTCGGCTAGTACTAAAATACATGTATACTTAAACCATATTTTTGAATATCAAAAGAATGATTTTTTAATAAGATGATGCATTTCAAAAACACTGTATTGCATTGCTATTGTAATGTTGTATTGCTCTGGTATTAATATTCTTATAGTTTTGTAGTTTCATTACCATCCATGGTAAATTTATTGTTGGTTTGGTGTACCTACTTACGACTCGGCGGCAGAGCACAAAATAAAGTGGGGGTATTACATTTATTTTCCAGTCGGATCTATTCCATTTTGATCGGCGGATCCGGGAACCAATAAATCAAGTAACCGTCGCCTTAAATGCACAACTTTCACCTACAGTCAACATGCTAAATATACATTCATAAGTGACATCTTGTGAGTTATCGCCAAACTCATAAGACAACTCCCCAAAATAATCTTAAACCAAATAAATCATACACTTGACATACTTCTGATAAGATTATTTCATATACATTCCCTTTCTAGGCATCCTTTCTTAATCTACCCATTCTAACAATGAAATGCCCATTACATAAACAATAGCTACACACTGTACCATATTGTTTAGGCTCTTTTTAACCTGTCTAAAACACATACCCACATAACCAGCCAAATTACTTGAGAGCAAGAAACTTTTACACACAACATCATGCATTTATACATTTCTCAGGCTACTAAGTTTTCAACCCATGCTTAATACTTCCACCACAAATATACCATTATTCATCCTGTTATCAGTGATTTTGATAATCAAAATTGAAATATTACTTATATCTTTTAGTTTAAAAAGCGATCTACTACTCCCACAAAATAAGCTTCTAGTCCTTCCAAGATATATGTACTATTTTCTTCAGATAACACAGTGTACTTTACCATTTTCTCTTTGTCTTTTAATAATCTGCTTACTACTTCCACAGAACTTCTGTTCTCCTTCACACTACAGAAGAGTTGTTGTTAATACCCTGCTTCCGTTCTGTCTCTGAGTGCACCCAGCCTTGCACCAATGACATCTTTGTTGCCATGGAGCTGTGAACCGCCCACACCCAGGGTCGTGACTGGGAAGCTGTACATGCAGCCTATATCTTTTATAGATTCAAACTATTTATACAATTACCGCAACAATGCAAGTGGTCAGAACTGGACACTGGACAAATACACAGAGTATTTGGTACAGAAATAAGTACCATATGGAGGTGTGATCTTCTGAGTCTTAGAAATATATTGGCAAAATATGTGAAGCATATTTGGAATCAGTTCATATCTATGTCTTATGGCACACACTCCCCTCTCTTGACACTATATATCTTACCAAGAAAAGTTTTATGAGTATGGAACTTTCAGTATGGCAGATGCATGGTAATGCCATCAAACTAAATATATACATATAGCTGCTAGGAATTCCTAGCTTTCTTCTAAGAATGCCTGGGTACTCCAAGCTACATTTGGTATGGGTTATGAACTTATGATATAACTTGATCATGGCAAAATGGGATAGGAGGCTACTTATGTACAACAAAGTTCAATAAACACACACATCCATCCCATACAACCTTATTAAGTAGTTATTTAATATGATTGTTTGTATTGCATTCTTCTGTTTGTTTTGTGTGGATGATTAATTGATTATTACAGCGTATAATATAAGTGCAGGAACAAGGAACTTATAAGTACTCTACAAACAAAGGCATGTTTACTGTTCTGTATAACATGTTCTATTCTTAGATGCATTGAATTCACAGGGAAAAGAGTAATTAAAGCACAATCCTTAACTTACTATTCATTTATTCCTACCCTCATGTAGTTAAGTCAGCAAAACATCAACTTATTACACTTTTTATAAATCTAAGCGTTCATTTCTTGGCAAATATAAGCAAGTTACACAAGGTGTTAATTACTAAAGAAAAAACAAAAAAATACAGTTCAGGAATCCCAATAGCGCTCATTGTGTACTGTGGCTCAATTCATCCCACAATCATGACCCAGCTATAAATAGCTAGAATAATAGCTGACGTCACAATAGGCCCTGACGTCTGTCCACTGGGGCAACTGTATGGTGCGTGGGTTGAATTTCTGACCCAAATGGAGATACAAGTGCTTTTGAGCATACAAACTATTTTATGATCTTGGTAGATGGGGCAGAGAGGAGGGGGAGGGGGGGGGGGGGGGGGGTGGGGTAAGAACAAAAGATGGCCCAGACAAGTAGAATTACAAGAGAGTTCCTATTTATTTAAGTACTGATAATATATACTGTATTTTGATTCTAACTGTCCTGGTTAGTCTGTTGATATTAGTTTTGGCAAGGACTTAAAAAAATGGTGATTTGATGAAATAACTTATTTTTCTATGTATTGAATTTCAATTTTTTTTTAGGAAAAATCAATTACTTTGTTAATTTTGGTTAGGGCAAGTGGCATAATAACCCATTTATAAATATAACTGTCTAAGGTACACCACTAGGCTGCTATAAAAGTGAATTCATATTTAATTCTATCAAGAATCACCATATTGAATTATCCACCAGGCATATCCCAGATGCTTCAATATACTTAGAAGTATAATAAGATTCAGAGATTAAATCTCAATAGTCAGACATTCTATCAAAAGTTAATTGCACTGATATCTTTGACAAAAAAGGGGTATGAGAACTGAGCGATCAATCTTTAACACCATATGATAATATAAGTTTTTCATAATGTATGCCATAAGTCAGTCTTTCAGCAGGAATATCAAGAATATGGGAGAGGGTGCAGCATGAACTTAGTGTGTTCCAGAGGCCCAGTCTTTTTTTGCATCACATATTTTTAGCAGTTGTTTTTATAGGTGATTACACTTAAATCTAAAGTTGCACTTAAAAAGTTAAATTTGAATTTGAATGATGATTTCACCAAGCAGATAGGATTTCTTCCTCATTTATTTCCCTATAATAATCACATTGCTCTGATCAGTACTATACCGTAGAATATTGAATTAATCTGAGGTGCAAATTAACCAAATTTGTGATTAGGGCCATTCTACAGTATTCGATTTAGCCTGGACATGACATTTTGAAACTTTAAACTTAAATTTGAAAAATCATGATAATGCTAACATCCCAATTAAGGGATAGCATACTGTTGAATAGGGTACTAAAGCATAAAAATGAAAAAGGATCTTCACAAGAAATATTTTAAATAGTGAAAAATGGGATTTTATTTGAAGCCAGGACATGACCTGAAAATTTTGAGATTTTTCATTTTTGTTTTCACTTTCAAAACTCTGTTCTGTTTGCTGCTCAAATTTTGATAAACTTGTTTCATTTAATATATCAAAGTGTTAACTTTATAAATATGTATACTTTAATTTGTATTCTTTTATGGCTTGAATGATTTTGGACCATTATTTTTTCAAACTCTAAGCCAGGATGCGACGGGTCAGGACATGACTATTGGTTCTACATTGATATGATACTCATTTTACCATTTATAACTGATGTATATATATATACTTTTTAAGACCTTGCAGCATCAAAATTGTGTTGGGATTAAAGGAAAAAGACTAGGTCACAGTTCATTCTAAAAATAATCACATTTTTATTCATCAGAACATATCAAGTTGGGAATAACTCCACAACAGGCAATACAAATTGTAATAATTCTCCTAGCTGGCTTACAGCATAGGGTGTCCTTTCCTAACCACCTAGCCCTTAACTTCTAAACCCTACTTCTTAACTGTTCTTTACTTAACTACCTATCTACTCTACCTTACATAACATCATCTTATGCAAGGTACATTGCAATTACAACACAAGTACAATAGTGATCAGACTTGCTAATGACGCAAGGATAATTCTAATTAGAAATGGCAACTCCTAGATCAAGGATGGGCCCATTAGTTCTTGTAATTTGTACTAATCTATCAACATCATTGCAATCAAGTGTCACCTCTTCACACTAGGTGTGGTCCATACCCTTAAACTAAGTAATGAGTAATCAAGCTATTAACACTTTTGTGAGGACATCCCATGTCAATATTTTACACTAGGTGTGGACAATACTCCTAAACTGAAAGTAATTAGATATTTTTAAGTGGGTTTTTGACAACTTTTTATGATCATTTCCAATAAACACCATTTCCTAATAATTTCCCCCTATGACAAGTTCATAAGCCTCAACCATTCTCAACATGTTAATTAATGATGCTTATTTCAGCATTTTTATCCTTATATTCACCAAACAAACTATTCAGTTACTGGTAGACTTGCACTGAATAGATACCTTTGGCGCTTGTCCATCACCCAACCATCAACAACAGACAGGATTTCTTTCCTTTCAACCCAGGAACAGTCCTCCTTAGTTGGGAAACTGAAAATTTTGTGCTCATCATCTTTTGCACGTAGGAATGTTACTTCAAAGTCATTCCCCTGAATCCCCTCTGTGGACTTCACTTGTCCAAGAAATACTCTAGTTGAAAACTTTGTCAATATGAAACTGCCAGGTATTGGGATGGCTGATAGTTCATGTTTTGAAGCGTTCATGGCGTTCTTTTCTGGAAATGGGCATGTTTACTTTCCAACACCTTTGTGCAGGACTGATTTTCAAATAAAAAACATGGCCTTATATGACAAGAGGTAATTAGTTACCTTGAATAAAAGGAAGCACTTCAATTAAGTTTGAGGGAATAAGATTCAATCACTGTATTAAGAAACAAAGGGAATGTGCTCGAAACAATCATATATGCAAATCAAGCTTTACGACTCTCTTCTCAGTTGTCGTCATCAGTACCCATATGTCACATCCTGGCTCAGTGTGTCATGTCCTTGATCAAATTTCAAATTAATTTTTCTCTTTATTGAGAACAGATATTGCATTGATATTTCATTGAGATATTGCTTGTAGTGTGTAATAAGAAGATATGAAATGACAATAATTTCTATGAAAAAATGTTGAAAAAAAATAAACTTTTGCATATCAAATGAGCCGGGACATGACATTTCAATTTTGAAACAAAATTTTGATAAGCTGATCAATTTTTGAAAATAAGCAAACAAGGTTTTCCATATTTCTAACATCTTATATTTGGTGTTACATTCTATCATTCATACAAAAGTAATCAAAATTAGAAATTATATGAAAATATCAAATGTCATGTCCTGTCTCAAATGTATGCATTTTCGAAATAAACATGCCAATAAAAGTCACTTTTCACAACCCATGAGTGAAAAAAATCAGTTTTCCTGACACCTTAGATGGTTATGTTTTATAATTCATGATTATTATTTGAATATTATAAACTTTAGTTTTTCCATCCTGGGGTACCTAATACTGTAGAATGGCCCATTATTGGATTTTTCCGAGATTTTTTATTCCGAGAAGCCAATATTGAAGGTTAATATCCTAATGACAGGAGTAATACTGTAAATGTACTCATTATACCGAAATGACCCCACTCGCCACTCGGAAATGTTCGGCAGAATTGACAACTCAGATTAATTTTCTATTCTACAGTTATATGGCTGGAATCAAATCCCATCCCATTAGGACCCTAAATGAAATGATCCAGATTATTTAAGGATGCCCGCACCAGTTTTATTTTTGTCTTTAGAATTTTGTAATTTTCGGATATGTTGTACCTTGTGGGACAAAACTAAAGAAAATGTAAAAAGAAATTGACAGTTTGGCTACTATTTTTTGCTAGAGACAAATTTTTGATTTTTGAAAAGTGGCCATTTGAGAGAAAAAGGGCCGTCACGTCACACATTTTTTGATTTTCCGCTCATTCTGGGTTGTTCGTGTGCCAAAGAATAAATTGTCAATCTTTATAAACGTAAATTTGCATGTTGTTAATGGGGTAGGTACTCTTTCTGCTTTCGCAAACTGTATGTCAAACCCTACTATATCTTTTGCACAACATCAAAATGAACTGGAGGGGTTGAATTAAAAATGAACACTTTTTTCTCAAAAATGGATACAAATATAGGGCAATTCATCGCACATAATGAATTGTAAAAAAAAGTTTAGTCCAGAGAATCTTTTTATTTTTTGATATGTTCTTGCCCTGTAAATTTGCATTTTACATGCGAGAAAAAATTGGGGGTGTTTCGAGTTACTTTTTTTGCTACAGAGCTATGTGTGAAAGGGTACGTTTTTCGCTTTTTTATGACATGAAAAGACAATGACGCTGCCTTTGTTTCCCTATTGTTTTGACAACAATAGCCGGAAAATCCCTTTGTTGTAGTCGTACCCACTTCCTAGGACGTCAATATAGGGCATTATGTCCATATACTAAATTGCAAAAAAAAAATTAGTCCAGAGAATTTTTTTATTTTTTGATATGTTCTTGCTCTGTTAATTTGCTTTCAATATATCAAAAAATAATGGGGGTGTTCCGAGTTACTTTTCTTGCTACAGAGCTAGGAGTGATAGGGTACGTTTTTTGCTTTTTCGCAAATAAAATTGGCCTTGTCCCATGGCAACAATAGGGAAATTCCCTTTGTTGGAGTCGCCAGTGTAGTTATTTACGAACAGTCTCTGCCTATGTCAGCTAATAGCGTGCAATCATTTTGCTTTTGTAGCGAAAATGCTACAGTCAATAAACATATATTGAAGACGTCAATTATTTTTTTTTAAATATTCTTAGGGGGTGTCCAACTGTCTCATTGTCCCACTAGCGTGTGACAAGGGCTTTAAAACATGCGACAGGCTAAAAATAAAATCACTGTTTCACCCGGCAAAATTTCGCAAAACATAATCAATAGAACCTTTTGTATATTTCACTTGAAATATTTTTGATACAAATTATATTTAAAAGTCCAGTGATTATGAACTCTATTCAGTAAAAATATCAATTGAATGTTCTGGGTCTTAACTATTGCAATAAGGGCTAATATAATAATTATGCAAACCAGGTTACACCATTCATATATATTATCGAACCACAACCACCAGAAATTGCTGTGCTCCACGATGTGTTGACTGTGTTCAGCGACTAAAATATTTAGACGTCCCTGATTCTGCTTAGGGCTGTTCAAAAAAAGAAAAAAAGGAAAAAGGGGGGGGGGGGGGGTCCAATTTTAGACTATTGTTTATTGTTGAATAATGGTTGTCTAATACGGCCCCGTCTCAAAAATGCTGATACTTCCTCGGTTTTCCTGATACTTTAAACCGTTAGCCATTAAGCAGTTAAGGTCATATGATACTCAATAACGGTGACACCTACTGAGTATTGGACATTATCACTAACTAAAATAATTCATTATATTTTACCTGACACTATAGCCAATTTTGAAAAGAAATAGCTACAAAACAAACCTTTTAGATCAAATATATGACATTATGACTATAGCTGCCTATTCTTAAGGGTAGCCTTAGAGGCATGTTTTAATTATTTTCCTATTCACTGTATTTGATGATTTGAAGCATTTTCAGAAAATATGTATGATCTATCATCTATGTATACAATGGGATTCCCTTGCTAAACAATATCTTATATGAGAATACGCAAATAAGTTACCAATAGGGTAACTCTTCCGTATCATGTTCATGAAAATCTGCCAAAAAAAAAATATTTCACAAACTTCAACCATCTATGATGCGAAAACTAACACAAAGACATGTCAGTTTCGTTATATCTTCTTCTTCAGAGCACTGTATAGATAGTTAAGACAAATATTGGTGAGAATTCTGACTTAAACAAATTTTGGGTTAAAAATTCTTTATTGAATTCCTTGACTTTAGTCCATACTTCCTAATTACAAGACAAAAAAAAATCAACATTGCCGAACAGTATTTTAGACAGTAGCAAAGAACGATATTAGTTAGGAAGAATGAGACGGTCATGACATAAATTACATTATTTAAAAAGAAAAAACCTGTGAAAAAACACGAAGTCGGTAACCGCATGAAAAAAGTTGTTTTCGAAGATCACTGTGCTTTGTTCTTTACTCATGCTAAGTTTCATCAAATTAAAATAAAATTTCTAAGTGTCAGAAGACATTAGTTTGAATGGCGGACAATACTGCATAAAAGCGTAATTCATCCATCCCTTTTACGCACACATATGGTGGTAGGTCCATGTTGTATTATGGAAATGTTCGTTGCCCATGCATGCAGGAGAAAAAAGTACTTCATATAACCCTCAATGGTACGTTACGGCATTATGAATGTCCCACCCATCCCATCATGTCACTTCTGCCTGACCTCCGTTTTATGCGCAACAATGGGATGTCTCCAACAATCGAAAATAAAACTGGTGCGGGCATCCTTAAGTTAGGTCTACACAACCTGTATTATATGAAAGGTTCCTATAGAGGAGAACAATTCAAACAGCTAGGTAAAAGCTTAAAGCAGCTGTAATAACACTTCTTTATGCAAATTGTCATACTGTGCAATATATCACCATCTTCTCAGTGTATACAATATGGATACAAATTACATACAAGTTACAATGTAAGCACTTCTTACAATATCAATTAGTATAAGAAATGAACATCATCAAATAGAATCAGGCAGTTATACTTAGAGTTGAATGTACCTACTGCAGAAGCCAGGCTACCATATGGTGCACAGTCACAGATATACCCTATCCAACCCAAATCTCAGTCTCACCCTCTGCTGGGCTAAGGCTGGATAAATTAGATGCACTGAAAGATTGTAAACCTCCCAGCAACTATTAACTGTCATAAGGTATTACTTTAAAAAACGTCCCTGCATAATAACACACGGAGTACGTATGGGGAGAGTTTATGGTCTCTTAATCATAACTAATATGAACATATATAAAAGAGCAATAAAATGGAAATGAGTATGTAAATAAAACTGCCTTACCTGACACCTGTTTATATAGCACAACACCCTATATAAATCTCTTCTTCAGAAAGTTGATACTTTCCGTCCGTCTGTGTTTCGGTTATAAGTCACTGTTATTCAGACATCGTGGAATAGTTATAATACGTCAGATCGGAGGGTAAGGGACAGGGTAAGTGTTGTCACGACCGCGAATACTGTTTAAGGAAAGTTTCTCCTGTCTCTTCCCCTTCCCACTCCTCCTGACCCTATTTCCAAATAAGAGGCTGTCACGTGACTTCTTAAAGGAAGCGCCCCCTAACGGTGATGGCGAAAGTTAGGCGAGCGACGGGTGACAAACAGAACCCGCATTACTTGTA